>CM076579.1:807058346-808258346 GCA_034641835.2 Pinus albicaulis | reverse complement strand
AATGGCTCCGGAGGGTCTGATAGATTTTGAACCCTGCTGCTTTAATGAGAGTCATGTCACGGCAACTACCCAGGGCTTTCCTTCATAAATTATTCCCCTGCAAGCCGATCCTTAGATGCGTCTTCAACTTCTGTAATGGAGGCAGAGATTAATGGCGATTTCTTGTCGCTGCAACTTGCAAAACCCACAAACAAGTTAAAGAAAATCGGACACAGGGATGATGACGTGACGAGATCCATGGACATGGTGGTGCAGAATTGTTGAAGTGGTGAAATGGGGCGGGGTCAAATGTAAGTGATGCTGCAGACATGGCGGATCGGTGGAATGATGCAGGTTGGCGGAGGCTTTTAACATGAAACATTACAATATAACCTATGAATGGAATATATACATGGTGGAGGAAAATGCGATGAACACGTGGAGTAAATGACGTGGGGGAAACTTGGTCAATAGCTGGTCATAAAAATGATCTGGGCCATACGATCACAGGACGAGATGAACGGTCTAAATAGCATTGGAGAACGATGGAGTGGCAGGCCCGGGACACTGTATACTTAATTTAAAACTCGTGCAGCTTCAGAAAACAACCGCCGTTGGATGAAGGCTTATAGATCTGACGGTTAACATAAATTTCACTGCACGTCCTAGATCGAGCGTTAACGCGCGGGAGAGGGCGGTATTGAGGCTGTACTTGGGGACGCATGGCGCATAATGTGTGGAATCACTGCGTTTTGAGAAAAGCCGCCAGCCCTGGATAAGTGGTGCAGAAAAAACAGGCTGGTTTTCTGCAACGGGTGCAAGCGCAGGGACCACAGGGCATGGATAGGCTGTGGACCGTCGATCTCTAGTTTGATTGGAAGGCTCAAAGGACATCCGATGGCCCTATATGGTAAACACCTTTGGGACTAACGCTCGGCTCTGAGCCCTGGTCACGTGGACAATAAGATTTCGGGGGATAGGGCTGAAAGGGGCTGGACCTCTTATGACTTCGAATGCGTATTTGTGGCCTTTCTTATGCATTTCAGGGGGCGGGAAAGGTAACGGTAAGCGAAAAATGAATTTCATCATGCCCTGATAGGAAATTTGAAAGGTTCAAGCGGGGCTAACAGCAAAAAATTTGATGAGGGCTGGTGTGGTCAACAAAGTTGTTCAATGTGTTGCATATAAAACCATCATGACAAGAGAAGCAAGAAAGAAAAGGATTGATATTGAAAAAAAGAAGAATTATTATAACAACTTTTTTCCTCTTCAAAATGAAGTTGAATGTGCTTATTGCAATAACTTTGGTCATGAAGAATCTGAATGCAGGAGAAAATTTCAGCCAAAAGAACATGTTTCTTCAAGCTCCAAAGTATGGAAAAATAAGGAATTACAGGTTGAAAATTGTGGCATAGTGTTATTTGCAGAAGATGAAGAAAACCAATGGTACATTGATAGTGGATGCTCAAGACACATGACAGGTGATAAAGACAAACTTCTTGCATATAGTGCTCTAGAAAAGGAAAAGAAGGTTACATTTGGAAATGATACTCCTGCGGTCATTAAAGGAAAAGGGTTTGTTTTTCTAAAAGAAAATGTGAAAGCTAATGAAGTCATGTATGTGGATGGATTAAGGCATAACCTGTTAAGTGTAAGTCAAATGTGTGATCAAGGAACTGAAGTTGTCTTTAGTTCAAAAGAATGTGTGGTACGTGATCTTGATACAAGTAAAGCAATTATAAAAGGAAAAAGAACTCCAAACAACCTGTATATATTGAAGAACTGCAAAGAAAAATGTTATTTGAGTAAATATTCAGAAAATTGTCTATGGCATAGAAGGTTGGGGCATCTGAGCTTCTCTCAAATCAACAAATCAAGCAGACTTAAAGCTGTTCGTGATCTTCCCAATATTACTCTACCTGAAAATATCATATGTAAATCTTGCCAATTCGGTAAGCAAACCAGAGTAGAATTTAATGCCAAGGAAGGATCATCAAGTAAGCCTCTTGAACTCATTCATACTGACATATGTGGACCTATGAGGAAAAATTCACCACGTGGTGAAGAATACTATATCTTATTCATTGATTATTTCTCTAGAATGTGTTGGATTGGGCTGCTTAAACACAAAGATGAAGCATTTGAGAAGTTTCAGATCTTCAAAGCACTAGTTGAGAATGAATTAGATATAAAAATCAAGTGTCTCAGATCTGATCGAGGAGGAGAATATACATCAGATGAATTCCTTGAATTTTGTGAACAACATGGCATAAAAAGACAGTTTTCTGTAGCTAGCACTCCACAAAAAAATGGTGTTGCACAAAGAATGAATAGAACAGTTCAAAAAATGGCTAGAGCTATGCTTGATGATTCTGGAAAACCTGACAAATTTTGGGGAGAAGCAGCACATACAGCAGTAAACATTCTCAACAAGGCACATGTTCGTGTAAATAATGATAAAACTCCATATGAACTCTGGTATGGTAATCCTCCCACTATAAATCATTTTAGAAATTTTGGAAGCAAATGCTTTATCAAGAATAATGATGAAAAACTTGCTAAGTTTGAACCCAGAGCAGATGAAGGAATATTTCTTGGTTACTCCTCTAGGAGTAGGGCATATAAATGTTACATTAAAAGACTTCAGAAGATTGTTGAATGTATTGATGTTGTTATTGATGAGTCTCCTGCAACTCCAAAAGAAGAAAAGAAAATAACAGATGAAGATGATGATGACACATATCCTTCTACATCAAATAGTAATGGTACAAACAGTGAACCCAGTGAAGAACCCGAAGATGATTTGTCTAAAAAGGCTCCCTCCAGATATGTTCAAAAGAATCATCCAGAATCTCAAATTTTGGGAGAAAAGGGATCAGGTGTACAAACAAGAAGGACTCTTGTGGGATCTTCTAGCAATCTGGCATTTTTGTCCACTATTGAACCTCACAATGTCAGTCAAGCTAGCAAAGATGAATGTTGGATTCAAGCCATGAATGAAGAGCTTGATCAAATTGAAAAGAATCACACTTGGGAATTAGTACCAAGACCTCATGACAAAAATGTCATTGGAACTAAATGGATATTCAAAAACAAGTTAAATGAGAATGGGGATGTTATAAGAAATAAAGCTAGACTTGTTTGCAAAGGGTATGCTCAACAATAAGGTATCTACTTTGAAGAAACCTTTTCTCTTGTAGCCAGACTTAAAGCCATAAAAATTTTTCTTGCTTTTTCAAGCTTCCAACAAATCAAAGTTTATCAAATGGCTGTTAAATCTGCTTTTCTCAATGGTGATCTAGAAGAAGAAGTTTACATCGAACAACCAGAAGGATTCATTTTTGGAAATGATGAAAAACTTGTTTGTAGACTTAAAAAGGCTCTATATGGTCTCAAACAAGCTCCAAGGGCATGGTACTATCGTCTTGACAAATATCTTCATCAACAAGGATTTTCAAAAGGGTCTGCTAATAGCAACTTATACACAAAAACTGAACATGAAAAACTATTGATTGTGGTTGTATATGTTGATGATATCATCTTTGGAAGTAATAAAGAGTCTATGAGTCAGAAATTTGCTTCTGATATGCAGCAAGAATTTGAAATGTCTTTACTTGGGGAACTAACATTTTTTCTTGGCTTGCAAGTGCAACAAGCAACAGATGGCATATTCTTATCACAAGCAAAATACCTCAAGCAAATCTTAAAGAAGTATGGCATGGAATATTGCAAACATATAAGTACACCAATGATAACCGGATGTAATCTCAGTTCTGGTGATGATTCCCCCATGGTGAATCAACCAGAATACAGATCTATGATAGGAAGTCTACTTTATCTCACTGGGACAAGACCAGACATTATGCATGTAGTTGGGATTGTTGGACCATTTCAAGCCAATCCAAAAGATTCTCACCTTCAGGCTGTGAAAAGAATATTCAAATATCTACAAGGAGCTCAAGATTTTGGACTATGGTATCCAAAGAATGCTGAGCTTACTCTTCATGCATACACTGATGCAGATTGGGCTGGAAGTGTTGATGATCGGAAAAGCACTAGTGCTGGTGCATTCTATATGGGGCCCCGGTTAGTGTCTTGGTTCAGCAAGAAGCAAAGCTCTATTTCCTTATCTACAGCAGAAGCAGAATATGTGGTTGCAACATCATGTTGCACTCAACTTCTCTGGATGATGAAAACCCTACAAGACTTTCAAATCAAATGTTCACCTCCTATCTCCATTATGTGTGATAATACAAGTGCCATAAATATCTCAAAGAATCCTATTATGCATTCCAAGACCAAGCACATTCCCATCAAATATCACTTCTTACGTGAACAAGTGCTTGAAAAAAAGGTGAAATTGGAGTATGTTTCCTCCAAAGAACAAGTTTTTGATATATTAACCTCTACCCAGGGAAGCATTCGAATATCTCAGACAAAAACTGGGAGTAGTCTCTGCAATGCAGAGGACCAGGTCTACTTAAATACAAAAGATTAAATTGGGTATGAGGTGTTGTTGGGCATCTTTGAATGCACAGGCTAAGGGATCTCGATCAACTCTTTACCATTGATGTCAAAGGGGGAGGAAAAGCAAAGCAGGGATTCTATAAGACTAATAGAGGAAGAATATTGCCATCAATGCCAAAGGGGGAGATTGTTGGAATATTTTCATTGATGGCAAAGGCTTTGGCTACAAAGGAGCATCTGATCAGAAGAACAGAGGAAGTATCGGTCAAGGAGCAAAGACAAGCAGAGACAGAGAGGTAGCAGAAGCAGCAGATGAAGTAGAGAAACTATATACAAAGTAGTAGAATTTAACTAAGGGTTTAATATAGTGGTTTAATACAGTTTGTAAAGGAGATGATAAAAGGGAGAGCTTCTAGGAAGTGACAAGGGAATAGATTGAAGGACAAATTGAATATCTAGCCAAGATTTGTATATGGTAATGAAGAACTGGCTTAGTTTGATATTTGCAGTCATGGAACTACTCGGTTGAATATATGAGGGGCTCTCGAGGCTTTCAGTGTATCCATTGAAGAACTTAATGGTGGCAGAGATATGAGGTTTTTGATTGTACAGGTAGAAGTGGAACTGTGACAGGATAGAACTCCGAAATGGAAGATTGATATGTTATATATACCATAGCAGAATTGAAGAATGACAATGTTTGTAAGGAAATCCTGCCAAAGATAGACCAGAGTTATAGCGCAAACCCAGACTAACCCTTTGGAATCATGAACGGAACCTTGAGTGAAGGATGGAACCACGAAGGAGGAACAGTGAAGGTGGTTTATGGTTTTCATCGCACCGCTTTCAACGGGCAAGCGGTATTCAAGAGGTGGGGAGCGATTCCATAGAACGGGTGACACGAGTCCCTATACGATTTTACAAAACCGCTTTTCACTATGCGCCATCGTGCGTTATAGTTCGACCAAGGATGCCCAATGATATCATTTAGCGTCGTTGATCTGGGAAGGGGTCATCGGACAGTCAGCATTTGTTGAAGGTGCACGAAGATTAACACAGGTACGATGGGCCATCGCACGTTAACGTTCGGCATCAGAGGTCGAGCGTTATGCATATACGCCATTGATCTGGAAGCTGGCTAGTCTAACGGTGATGGGATGATGGACTTGCACGAAATTTACTTATGGTACCATGTGCATATTTGATTGGCTATTGAATATATTTGTGGGCCCGGGGTCAAAGGTTTATCATATTATTTGAAAGCGTTAAAATGCGAAAGGTTAACCTTAATCCTAAAGTTAAGTTCTAAAGTATTAAATTAATTATTTAATTACCAAGATCAATGGAACAGTGAGAGTTATGGAGACCCCACTGGATTATCTATTTTGACCCCGTCCACAAATACCATTAGCAATTGAATGGTTTTGACCCAAGGTTTTAATAAAGGCGAAAACTATATAAGGTGATGAGAATCATGAAGAATTGCGTGCATGCGAAAGGGTTGGTAATAAATGAATCTCTTTCAGAGATATCTGTATGAATAAACTCTGATATATCTGAGTCTATGGTGCACCTATGAATATGATGATTAATCAAGATCTCTAGATCAGATGATGATTAATTCCTGGTTTAATTGACTGATGAAATCATGAAGAACGTGTGCATGGTAAGGCTGGTGAACGAAAAATTTCTCCAAGGAATATCTGTATGGGCGAGCTCTGTTCTTAAATGATAAATCTGAAACTACGATGCACCCATGGATAGAATGATCTGATGATGATGAATCTTTGGTTTTGAACAACGGACATGAAGAACTGGTGTGAGTGTATTGAATGAAAAAATCTGGTGGCCTGCAAGGTATGTCCAGTATAAAAATTGATGAAACGTAGTCCGTAGTAGTACTGAGGATCGAAGTCTTCAGTGAGGGGGTTGAAGCTCCCTTCTAGTGGTAACTGGTAAATGAGAGCAAGGGGTTGTAGCTCCCTTCCAGGAGAGGCTGGTAAACGAGAGAAGGTTGTAGCCTTCTGCAGGTGGGTGCCTGCGTGCTGGTATAAGTCTGCACCAGCATATATTGTAAGAAGTTTTCTCTATAATAAATATTGAAGACTGAGATTACAGCAGCGGTGGTTTTCTCCCGATTTGGGTTTCCACCTTAAATCTTGGTGTTTATATGTGTTGTTTATGTTTGATGGTCTGTTCTGTTATTTCTATTCATGCTTAATGCTTATCTGATGCAATGCTCTAAGTAAAGACATAATAAGATATCTAGACATATATGTTGGATGCAGTACTGTAACATATGGTTTTAAAAGAAAGAAAAGAAAAATTGTTCAACCCCCCCTCTCAGTATTTTTCCCAACAGACCGCAAGACCAAGGCGAATGATTTTAAGCTTGAAGATGTAGTCCTTCGGTGGGATGCAAGGAACGAGGAAAAATGGAAGCATGGACAATTTGAAAACTTGTGGAAAGGGATGTACATGATCTTAGATTTTTGTGGAAAACATGCTTTCATATTGAAGGAGATGAATTGAGAAGAATTCTTAGGAGGACCGGTCAATGGTAGGATCCTTAAGCATTATCTTTTCTGATGCAGATTTCATATTTCTCAATTCCATTGTAAATATCAGTTTAAATTTTTGGAAAGTGTGAAGTGGAGAATCACTGAAGCTTGGAGCCTGAGGTGAAGGCCATAAAGTTTCATTGGTTTTCTTATATTTTCATAATTTAAGTAAAAGTCAAGTTAGTCAGTTTTGAGTTAGTTTTGTGTCAGTTTTGAGTCAGTTTTGAGTGATTCTCGAGTCAGTTTATTATCATAAGTTTTCAAAATTCAATTTTTTTTCAGCTTTTGACTCCATTCCCAATGGATAGGCACTTGGTCTTCAGTGTTCTTGACACCTCCAAGGAGCTATCATCCCCCAGCTGGAGCCAATGTTAGTGTCAGTTTTTACATCCTTCCACCATTGATCAAATAAACTCTTTTCATGTCATGTTAGGGTCCCATTTTGAAATTTTTGTCATTCCATTAGGCCATCATGCAAAAATTTTCTCACTTGGTGTAGATTTAGGTTTGATCTCACTCATTTCAATTTTTTTTAACTTGTTGGCTCATTTCACCACTTTGCTGAGTGTACCATTAGTCATGAGTTATCATCATCATTTCAGTCATTTTCATCATGGTTTCATTTAGTCAAAGTCTCCATTAGGTCTTATGGTTTCCAACGTCATAAAATCATCATTTCATGCATAAAATTTCAGCAAATGGAGTGCCAATAAATAAATTTCATCAGTAAGTTTGTTTTGTAAATTTGATTTGAGAGAAAAATGTAATTTTATTTTCCTAATTTGTAATAAGTTCTCAGAGTTCCAAGTAGCTGCACACTCAAAGTTCCATCATCAGATAAGAAAAGTTAAAAAAATAAAATCAGTGTTCCTAAACCATCAAATGATGAAGTTCAATGATCTAATTCATAAATTAAAGATAAAGAGAAATGTAAAGTCAATTTCAAGAAAGGAAAAGTGAGTCTCAATTTTTTTTGATGAAATTTCTCCAAGTATAAAGGCTTCCAAAGACCAAGAAGTCATTCATTTTCAACCTCAAATGATCGAGCTCTCAACATCCCCAAGAAAAAAATTGATTTTTCCTTCAGAAAATCGAATTCTGGGTCATTCGATGCACTTTTCATAGGAGGCCATGTTGTGCTTTTTCCAAAGGCGTTGCGCTTTTCACAGTCCCTCGCTGCACTTTTCCTTTGTATGTTTCGCTTTTTGCAGTAGGGGGCCACGGTCCCAAATATTCATTGCAAAGGCTCTCAGCTTCATTTCAAGGTTTCTACAACTATTTTCAAGTAAGTGGCACCTCCATAGTCCCTCCTCTCAGCTTGTGGTTTTAACTTTGTGGTTTATACCCTCCCTTACATTTTATGTCATTTTTTGAGCATTGAAACCCTAGTTTCATAATTTACAAACTTAATTACTTTCCCCTGGACCCATTCACCTTCCCTATATCCTAACTCACTCCCCACTACCCTTACATTTACTCATTTCCCATTCCTAAGCCCTATTCCCTAAAACCTATCACCCTAGGTGTGCTTTCCTATGCAGCTAGATACCTCCTTGTAATACAAATTTCCTACCCTATTTCCCTCAATATTTCACCCTCCCATCACTTCCCTAAGCTCCCTAATCCCTTTATACATTCCCCCAAATTTTCCCTCACCCATCACAATCCCCTAAACTCTACAATCCTACTCTCTTTCCCTTCACCTTATTCCCTAGGGTTTTCAAAGACAAACTAAACATAATGGAGGAAGAAATAAGCATAATGGAGGAGGAAAGAAATGCCACAAAAGAAGATAAGAAAACATATAACAAAGGAGGGATAATTCTGAAATTAGATCCAACAGACACTAGGTAATTAATGGCATCACCCTTAGCTGTCAAATGTTTCCAGCATGTACGTTGTTTTCAATTTTGTGAGATGGTACAAAGAGTCCTAAGTCATCCTAATTTGACCAAGGTTTTCATCAGCAACCTCCAAAATAACCAAGTGACTATAACAAGGGTGAATTTCACCATTTCCACTGACATCATTGCAACAACAACATGGATACCCAATGTGGGTGAAAAATGGTTTAAGACTAAGGATTTGGATGCCCAAATTTATGAGCCTTACCTCAAGGCACCTTACAAAGATAAAATCAAAAAGATATTTCCTTTTGGTCAGTTGTTGAAAATATTTTCCCCCATGATGAAAATCATCATGAAATACTTCACTTATGAGGATAGATTCGCTAGATCATATAATTATCACATTAGGTTGCTCATGCATTTCACTAGGGTGAAATTTATCAACCTTCCTTACTACTTGTACAGAAGCATTGATAGAATGGCCTACATAGTGGAAAACAAAGATTATGAGCTTCAGATGAACAACCTCTTCCATCACTCTCTGATTAAAATCATTGTCCTTGACCACCTCAATCAGTTGAACATAACATGGGAGACTTTCATAGAGGCATATGTCTTCACTGCAGAACCAAGTCAACCTCCTAGACATATTCCGCCAACAACATCAGTTCCTCACAAGAAGACTAGGTTATATAGCAGGGCTACAATGAAATAAACCAAAGAGGTCAAAACCTATCAGATGGTACTTAGGCAAGTGTTTTCTCCACAGATTTTGGAAGGGGCCTTGCCTTCTTCATCAACAAAAGAGGGAAATCAGAAGCAAAAAGAGGCAGTTATTCAAGAGGAGGAAGACCTTCATGAGGAAGAAAGATAATTGGACTTGGTGGAATTGGATGTCCAAGATGATCATGAAACCTAAAATCTGATCATCAAAGAGAAATATGCCACAATTAGAGAGTTGCAGGACAATATGGCTAGAGCACAATTTGTCATATACCTCATTGAACAAGAAAACAAGCAGCTAAAAGACAAACAAGTACTCATGGAATTGGAGCTGCTGAAGGAAAATAATAAAGACACAAAAGGAAAATAAGTGATGGCACTTTATGAGCCTGACCATGGTGAGACTCAAACCTCCAAGACAAGACCAAAAACAAGAGGTCTTAAGAGAACATTAGAACAAGAGAAACATGAGGCAGAACAACTCAGTTTTGAGGAAAGAATTGCAAAGGAAATCAATGATGATAGAGAAGTGTGGATTGATAGAGTGAAAATACACCTTGAAAAGCTCCTCCATAAGGCCAACAAGGACAAGGAGATGCTCAAATACTTGAAAAATAGATACACCACTAGAAACAATATTTGCAACATAAGAATCAAGCAGTTGAAAGATAAACTCAAGAAAACCCTAATCAAGTAAAAGGAAGAGGAAAAAATTGAGTTACTTTTTGATGCATACTTTATTTCTTGAGACACATCATATCCAATTCATCTACCAATTTTGAAGAGTTTTGGGCAAGTTTTCAAGTTTTTGGGAATTTTTACAATTTTTGACAGACTTTTTGCACAGTCAGCCTGCAAAAAGCGCATCGTGGGCCACGATGCACTTTTTTTGGAGGCCTATTAATGAAAACAAATTGTAGATTTGGATTCAGAGTGATTTCTACATAAAATTTTGACTATTGACAGGTGGAAATGGCCAAAAACCACTAAAAACCCACCTTTATGCCTCATTTTTCAGCATTTCGCTGCGCTTTTTGAGCAGTCTTGGGAGATTACATTTTTGAGGAGATTCACTCAACCATTTTTAGAGATTAAGCACGTTTATGACAACTAGACTAGAATATATTTTGAATGAGACATCTTGGGCCCAATTTGGACTTCGAGAAGTCACTCAAAAATGGTTTTGAAGGCCCAAATTGCGCTTTTCAGTAGGCACGCTGCGCTTTTTTTAGTTCACTGATTTTTTCAAAATTTTCCAGTTTTATCAGTTGAATGATGGATTTCAAGGAAATTTGTTGATGTAATAGTGAAATGTAAATTTAATTCTATCATAAATAGTTACTAGGGTTAGATACATCATGTAAATATGTAATTTTGGTCCAAGTGAATCAGTTTCATGAATGATAGGGATGAGTTGGCTAACCTCACTAATCACTAGGATTCCAACTGAGAACTTTGGGGATCAGCTCCACAAGTCAGGGATTTGACCCCTAAGAGTGGGAGAAGTAGTTTTTTGTCTATATCTTTCATTCCCTTTCTCATTGAAAGGGTTGGATGCTATAGAATTTGATATGTTAGCACTCCACGAGATTCCCAAGGTTGAAGAAGGAATCCCAAGAGAGGTAACCACAAACCAAGATTTTAACTTGATAGCTAGCCCTACCAATTCAAAGAGGGCTCTCTCCACAAGGTCACAACCAGGAGGGCTGGAGGAATTAGGGTTTTTAGGCTAGATATTGAATACAGGGGTTTTTTGAATTTTATTTGGTTTGGTTTCACTGGATGAAGAAATTAGGTTAAGGAAGCTAGGTCAGGGAAAATGAGATAGGGTTATAGGGATTCAATGGGGCAAGGTAGGTGTTGGCGTTTGAATCAACACTTGGACTGCATCAAGCACCTGACTAGACACATCTTAAACCATAAAGCAATTTAATGATTTGTTTTATGGGATTGGAATATGGTATAAACTCTGATTCACTGAAGAGAGATTTTGGTCAAATCCACAGTTCTACTAATGAGGGTATTATAACTTGATGTGGTAGCAAGGTGCAAGTTTGTAGTCTTATGAGAAGAGGAAACGGTAAGATGAGAGAAGAATCAGTAGGTATGTAAAAAATAAGTCTACTGATTTAGTAGAAATTCATAAAAGTAGCATTTTGACAATATTCCATTGAGAGAAAGCTATTTATAGTCTAAAAATATTCTCATTGGAATATCATGAAGATTAACTATCATGAGTGATGTTTTTCACTGTTATAGTATAGATTTTATCAGGAATGCTCACTATGTGAGACTAACAAAAATCGATAAAACACATAACAAGCTTAAGAGACTAATAAAAACACATAACAATATGATGATTTTCAAACCAGAACTGGAAGAAAGGAGATATTGAAACACAAGTAAAGTAGACAATACACACATAAAATTGGTAATAAGTCCTCAGTAGTATCATTCCATTTCATTGACAAAAAATATTACAGTTCATATAAGTCAAAATTAAATAACCACCAAACAACCCTAACTTCATATCAGTTTGGCATATATATACAAAATATGATACTATCATCTTCCACAGAAAAAGGTAAATATGTTTCAACAGTTATTACAACCTCGTGCAAGAGGTGAGGCTTATCTAAAACTTTAATACGGAGTTCCATGACATAATGAAAATAAAAAACATTAAGGATAACAATTCGGAGTGGTTTGTATGATGTGGCAGTCTATGGGAAGAATCATATTCTATTTTGGTGCAACCAAATCCACAAAAGTGTAAAAAATAGTGAAAATGGCGTGTGGTTGTTCCTTGAATGCTGCATGGTACCTTGTAGAAACGTGCTGGTGCTGAGAGTTGTGTTAGAAATTTTTTTCAGAGAAACTCTGACATTGTTCCGCTGTTCCTTTCCTTCTTTGGTGGAAACCCTTTGTAATGGCAAAAAACCTGAAACTTTTTGGATAGAATGGCCAAGGTTCATTTTATGAGATATTACAAAGAAAACCTTTGAAAAATGTTTAATTGATAGGGGAGAGGTGGAGAAGAATGAATGATAAGCGGGAGGAGAAAAAAGTTTAGACATATATCGCAATCACAAATTGGGGTCAGAGCGTTTAAACTTAAGACACAAATGGGATAAAATGTGATTTGCGATGGGGTGATGACATGGCAAAGAAGTGGGATCGATTGCAGATCACACATCACAAGTTTTGTTATGAGACACAAGAGTTAAATGTTAAAATCTACGGAGTGCGATGTGCGATGAGAGTGGAGGTGACGTGGCATAAAAAACAGTGGGGTCGCTCGCAGATCGCACATCAGAAGTTTTATTATGAAACATGAGAGCTAAATGTTGAAACTGGAGAAGTGTGATATGCGATGTGAATGGAGGGACGTGTCATGACAGATAGTGGGACCACCCAAAAATCGCAAATCAGAAGTTTTGAGGGAGCGGAAGTGAATGCGGTAAGTGAAATCTATGAAAATGCGATGCTAAAAGGTAGGTGGGGCCCTTTAAATAGATTTTCAAAGTAGAAAGTGAAAAATTCATTAAGTCATGGTAATATGATAAAAAGACACCCGAAGTAAAAAAAATTCTTTATAACATATTTGAGGCGTATCAAAGGGAAGTATGGGTCCCAGACCATACCGCAAATCTCATTTCGGGGGTTTTGTAGGAGATGGCAATTGTAACATGAATGGGAGTTAAAACTGCAAAGAGCTGATTGTGATGAAAGGTAAGGGGTCCACAATGTTTATTAAGTGTGGTAACTTATGTCATATTATATATGATATAAATAAGGTTTTGTTGTGGTGCAGGTAAAAATTGCGATAAAAGAAATATATGGTAAGTTAAAAAGGAAATATGATATGGTTGTTGATGGGTGTGCGGAGCTGCTTTTTAACTATAAAAATTGTATTTTATGAGTTAAAAGGGGTTTTGAAAAGGGAAATGAGAGGTTATACTTTGGGTTTTTTGGGGAAATGAAAGGTGAAAGAGGGAAAATGAAATGAATGAAGGCAGAAAATGAAAATTTCTCACCACTACACTTTGACATCGACACTTTCATCTTATAATCAAACTGAAAAGGCAGATTGATTCCTTGGAGAATGATGACCAAAATTCGAAAATATTTGGAAAAATTGTAGTGATAACAGTGGCTCCTATTGGGGATGAATTCCTCCCTGTGAGGCTTCAAGGACTGTAGACTCAGTTCCTTAAAACTTTTGAAACTCAAAATACTTTTTGAAAATTAAGACTAGGACTGATCATTGACTGACTGGACTCAATACTGACCATATATATAGACATAAGTACCATTGAGCATGGATTTTATTGACACATCACACCAGATATTTAAAATGGAGTGACTCAACTGACTTTACTAAATAAAGAACCTTTTAAGAAAATAACTGTTGACTGGGCCTCTAGTCAGCTAATCATCATCTAGATGTTTGAGTAGAAAAGTATTATTCTCCAAAGCTTCAGAAATTTTAAATGACCCAAACCACGTATTGTCAAACTTACCATGCTTTCCATGGTCTTCTCTCCTAGCATCCCAACGCAACACCAAATCATTCTCCTTAAACAATTGTTGATTTTCTCTTTTATCAAAAATAGATTTGACTTTAGCCTGATACTTCTGAACTTTTTCCAGCAATGATTCTCTGATTTGGTGTGCCTCTATCAACCTTATCATTATCCTTTGGATTGGGTTTTCATGATCAACTTCATCTTGCAAGAACTTCATCACAGGAAGGGCTAATTGCAAAGGAATTACAACTTCTGTACCATATGCAAGCTGAAATGGAGACATTCCAATTGATTTTTTACAACTTACTCTACCCGCCCACAAAGCATGTATCGGTTGAGTGTCACATTTCCTCTTATTTTCAGGCAGCATTTTCTTAATAATCCTTACCAAAATTTTATTAGATGACTCAGCCAATCCATTACCTTGAGGGTATAATGTGTAGAATGAGTCAATTAAATCATATATTGCTGACAAAATTTGTACGCAAACTTAAAGGCCATTGCATTATCAGTTACTAATTTCTGTGGACAACCAAATCTTGACATAATATTTTCCAACAGAAATTTAATAATTTCCGAATCAGTAGCATTTTTGGTTGGTACAACTTCAATCCATTTAGTGAAATAGTCTGTAGTTGTAATAATCCATCTATTCTATCCTGATGAAGGTGGATGAATTTCACCGATGAAGTCTAGCCCCCACTACTGGAATAGAACATCTGCTGAAATAGGAATGAGAGGTATTGGTAGAAATTTCTGTTTACTAGCAATTTTTTGACATTCGACACAATTCTTGACTTTGGCAAAGACATCAGAGAAAAGAGTTGGCCAATAATAGCCAACTCTTAAGATTTTATTTGCAGTGGCTCTCCAATATAAATGCCCTCCACATACTCCTGCATGTATCTTTGTCATAATATTCTAGGATTCTTCTTCATCTACACATCTCAATAATACTCCAACATGATATTTCTAGTAAATATGGTCTTCTAAAATGCAATACTTCACAACTCTCAATTTAAAAAGCTCTCCTTTTAGAATTTTCCATTTCAAGCGGACAATTGAAATTTAACAAGAAGTAAACTATATCCTTGTACCAATCTGAATTGAATATTTCAGGATAATTAGCAATACCTTCTCCATCTTCTCCTTCAGCTGCCTCTACATTCAGATTTAAAGATTTTTAGTTAGATTTATCCATCAAGCGAGCCAAGCCTCGACCCTTTATCAATTTAGTTGGTTTTATTTCAACATCAAATTCCAGATTCTTGGTCAACCATCGTCCTCTCTTTCCATCTGTATCTAGCTGCAATAACACATATTTAACAATGATGTAGGGCACAAAAGAAATTATTTTTGAATTCAACATATAAACTCAAAAAGACTTCAAACCCTTAAATAGTGCACATTCTTTTTTTCAGTCAAGATGTACTTTAATTCATCATCCCTTAAATCGTGAATGAAATATGAAATTGGTTGCTCTAAACCTTCCTTATTCTTCTGTAATAAGAAAACTGCAATTGTTTCTTCTAAAGCATATGAAAAAATCAAAAAATCCTTTTCAAAGTCAAGACTTATTAAAACTGGAGCTTCAGTCAAGGAAGATTTAATTGCTGAAAAATAATTATTTGCTTCATCTCGCCACTTAAATTCTGCATCTTTTTTTCTCAGAAAAACATCTATATGTTTGATTAGCTCTAAAAATTTAGGAACAAAATGCCTCAGAAAATTGTTTTTCCCTAAAAATGACTGTAATTCTTTTTTATTCCTTGGAAAACCAATCTTTTGAATAGCTTATACTCTTCCAGGATCAATACAGATGCCACTTTCTGTTACAATATGTCCCAATAACTTACCTTCTTAGACAACAAAATAGGAATTTTTGGGGTTTAAGGACAAACCAAACTTTCTACATTTGTCAAAAACTTGCTTCAGATGTTTCAAGTGGTCTTCATCATATTTTGAATATACTGTGATTTCATCCAAATAGATGACCAAAAATCTTTCCTTTTCTCCTGCAAAGGCAATATCCATTTCCCTTTGAAAGGTTTCACCTGTGTTCATCAAACCAAATGGCATTTTGTTGTACATGAATCTACCCCAGGGTGTGGTAAATGTTGTCTTTTCTCTGTCTTTGCTGTCAACTGAAATCTGATTATAGCCTGAAAATCCATCAATCCTTGACAGTCTTTTGGATCCTAAAACCTTCTGCAAGATATAATCCATCTTGGGCAGTGGATAGTTATCTTTCAAGGAGCACCAGTTCAGGTTGCGAAAATCAACTCAAATCCTTATTTCTCCATTCTTTTTCTGGACTGGGACTATATTAGCTACCCAGCTAGAAAATATCAAAGGCAGAATAATCTTTGCTTCCCATAATTTTTTGATTTATTTCTCAATGATTGGAAGCAACATGGGATTGATGTGTCTAATTTTTTGTGCTACATGCTTTGCATCTATTTTCAAAGGGATCTTGTGCTCCATTATGCTCTTATCATAAGTTTTCAACTCACTATAAGACCATGAAAAAATATCAGCAAATTCCTTCAGCAGTTTGATATATTTTATTCTGGTTTCCAGAGGAAGGAATTTGGAAAATTTGACTAATCTTGGCTGATCTTATGTATCAATGTTACACTCTATTTTACTCTCTCCATCAACCTTGCTTTTAGGCTTGAGAAAAACATCATTATTATCAAACAGTCTTTCTAAAGGAACCAAACCCTTAGGAATAAAGTTATTTTTTATATCTATAATGTTTTTCCCAGCCATAGTTTTCTTAAAAGGGCTGCTATTTTGGTTTTCAACAATATCCTGCTCATCTTTAATTTGTATGTCTACAAACTCTTCTACACACTCCAAAAATTTCTGAATCTCCCTGTCATTTTCAAATACTTGCCAGTGCTTGATGTTATCAGGAATTGAAGGTCTATTTTTTATTTGAACATCATATACTGCGTTGACATTTATATGAAATTTGAAATTACTAGCAGCAATAGCTAGTGAATCAACAATTTTATTTTCTTCTCTAGTGAAAAAATTTATATTAAATGCTGAAAAGTAATGTTCAATCAAATCCCAGAATTCATTCCTATACTTCTTCAATTTGGATTTTTTCACTTGGTAATTATTTCTCACCTACTTAATCACCAACTCTGAATCACCAAAGGCAATTAGTTGTTCTTCTCCCAAATCTTTCGATGCCTTCATACCCAGCACAACTACTTCATACTCAGTAATGTTGTTAGTGGTAGCAAATTGTAGTTTGTATGATATGGTTACCTTTTTCTGAGTAGGAGAAATGAGGACTACACTAGCTCTCGATCCTTCTCTTGAAGAAGCTCCATAAAAGTACAATTTCCAGATCTGTCCTCCTTCTGGATGTTGCTCATTTTCACTTTGAAAGTGTTTTTTTTCACTTAATTCAGGTTGGAAATCATTTTCATCAGCAGGAAGGTGCATAATTGATGACCCCAATTCCTTTCCTTCAGCATATATGGGATGGTTTGATGGATTGTCCTGATCACTAATGATGTAGGCCATTTGAGTTTCCCTATGCAACCTTCTGAATTCCCCTCCAAATATTGGGATGGTAGCATATGACATGCCCATCTGGAGGGTACCTCCCAATTTCTTAGACCAAGATCTAGAAAGCAACATCCAAAATCTAGAAGGAATGTCGACAACCACATTGTCCATCACTAAGCTCTTCATAGGAATCTAGGTAAGGGAAACAACCAAATCCTTAATTACACCTAGACACTTGAATTTTTTGGAGTCAAAAGTGTAAAGGTCATGGTATTTCTTGGTGATCTCTAATCCCAATTCATACATCACTTTCTTTGGCATGAGATTGTGGTAAGCTCCAAAATCTAACAGACAATTACGCAGCAATTTGTCATGTATATTGAGTGACAGGTACAAAGGAGGTGAGTTATCATGATTTTTGTCTTGGACATGAAATCCTATATAAATGGTGGGATGATCATCCTCAAGGTTGACTGAATCAGGGGTGAGAGGAGGCTGCAACAGGCTCTTAAAAGACTCTTTATATGCTGGATTTTTCAATAATTCTAGGAGTGGAACTGAAATTTGATTTTATTCAATTCAGATTTGAAAATAAAATAAATTGGAACTAATTCCTTATTTTCTGTTGTAATTTTGACAATTGGAGCATAAGTTTGAGGTGGAGGAACCTCATTTACCTTGGCCTTCTGTTTAGCAGCTTGTTTATCTGAATATAATTTTTGTTGAGGCTACTAAACAAGACCTTTCGACCTCAAAAGGTAATTTCTGATTTGAACTTATTGCTTTTTTTTATCATTCTCTGCATAAATTTGAGCATTCATATCATAAAAAAAAAACAAATTCTTGATCTATCTTCATATTCCTGCAATGTCAAACATGTTGGCTGTGAATTTTCTCCCACATGGTTTATTTCTTCATTTTCTTCCTCATTTCCTTGATTTTCTTCTTTAGCAAAATTATTCAAAGGAGGCTAAACATTTTGATCATCAATATTCCTTCTTGGGCATTGTAAGATTTGTTGAGGCTGAAAAGGTCTCCTGAAGGGAGACTAATTTCTATTAGCTTTATTTTGATTGACTCTTGCAGCTCGTTTATTTTCTACCTCTAATTTTGACATCTTAGAGGCAAGTTCCTTGATCAAATTGGACATTTTATCGATCTTTTCTTTTGCTGAAAGAGATTTAGAAGAAAAAGGCTTTTCTTGTTTCATCTTATTTTTGTATTTTTCTGCCTTTTCTTCCTCCATTTTTAATTTATTAGAAGCCATGAGATTATACTGCACTCCAATTGTAGCCTCTTGCATAGTTGTCATTGTCTGTTCTTTTTCAGCCTCAACCATAAATCAAACTCAGAATCTAAAGCACTCGCAAAATTTATCATAGCTGTGGTTTCAGTGGGTTTAATTTCTTTAAGAATTTTCTAATAAATCTTATTAAACCTCTTAGTAAAATAAGCTAAAGACCCATCTGCCTTTTTCTTCAGAGTTCCAAATTTTGTAAAATAATAAACATAGTCTTTCCTATCACCCCAGTGCTTCACAAATATGTCTTCTAATTCATCAATTCCTGTAATTGAATTTGGATCCAAACTTCTAAACCATTTTTTAGCTTCACCATCCAAGCTCTGAACAAAGAGTCTTGACCATAAATCTTCATGTTCAATATTCTAATTGTCAGTATAGCTATAGAAATCCACTAAATTTTCCTCGGCAGTAAATCCTTCTCCCTCCCTAGTGTATTTTGGAAGATATTTCAAGTAATATCCTTAGGGAAGGGCATGCATGTGTTGAGGGAGAACAAGTGGCGTATATCTCACAACCACTATCTGCTACATCCTTGTAAGGGTAGGTTGAGCCATATTTTGCTAATGTACAATTGATGTCGTTGCTTGAGAAATAGGAATTAAAATTGGTGAATTCTAATTCTGATTTAGGATAGCAGAAAATTGAGGGTCTTGAGATGATTTTTCAGGCTTTGGAACTGAGAAGAGTGGGTTTTCAAAAATATGAATAAAGGATGTCCTGACTCCTCCTTCAATAGAAGAATCAGAATCTAAAGGTTTCTCTTGAGGGGATGGAGTTAATTCAACTTTATTTTGCTGAGCAAGGAAATTAGATAAATTAAAAGTAAGACCTTCAAGTACAGTCTCTTCAAGTGGATGAGAGTAAGATGAACCAACAACTGGATTTGGAGAGAAAGGAAAATATCCTTGATGAGGGGTGACAAGAGACTGGTATTCAAGATGAGTCTGAAGGAAATTTAAAATAGTCTTGAAATTTTCTTCAGTTAAAATATCCCTATCAAGGAAAGGTGCAATAGCCAAACTTTCTCTAATTCCCCTTCAATTAGCACAAATTCTTCTGACTTATTTTAAACACTTAGAAATTCAGTTTCTCCTTCTTTGAATAGAAAAATACTTATTTCAGATTTACTAGGTGATGAGTAAGAAAAACCTTCAGCTGAGCCTAGGTTAACAACATCCACTTTATTTTCTATAGGAGTAGCTTCAACTTGATATTTTCAGCATAATTTTTGAAACTAAAACCTCTTTATATTATAAACTAGATAAAGGTACATTTTTCTTTGGAATGTACTCTTTGTGTACCTTCTTCATTGACTGATATGTGGCTTCAACTGATCTCTGTTTTCCTTTAGCATCTTTGATAATTTTCTCTGGGTCAGCAACTGGAATCACAGTTGGAGATCTCTGATTCCTCCTTGTAGAAGGAGGTCTTGAAACCCCTCTTCCTCTTCGTGGATTCGCCAAGTGACAAATTTTTAGTCTTCTTTAGGTCACCAATTCTTGTTCACTATCAAGAACTGATTAACAACAATTCATAAAAATAGACACGGGAGAATACTTTGTTACAAGGCCTTCGCCTCCTGGTAGACACACCAAAAGATTTTAGTGCTGGAATCAGCACTTGGACTACAACAAGTGCTTGGCCAGACACATCTTAAACTATAAATACATTTAATGATTTTTTTTGTGGGATTGGAAGATGGTATAAGCTCTGATTCACTGAAGAGAGATTTCGGTCAAATCCACAGTTCTACTAATGAGGGTATGGTAACTTGATGTGGTAGCAAGGTGAAAGTTTGTAGTCTTATGAGGAGAGGAAATGGTAAGATGAGATAAGAATCAGTAGATCTGTAAAACAGAAGTCTATTGATTTAGTAGAAATTCACAAAATTATTAGTTTGACAATATTCCATTGAGAGAAAGTTATTTCTAGTCTAACAAGATTCTCACTAAAATATCATAAAGATTAACTATCATGAGTGATGCTATTCCACTGTTATAGTATAGATTTTATCAGGAATGATCACTGTGGGAGACTAAAAAAAACTGATAAAACACATAAGAAGCGTAAGAGACTAATAAAAACACATAACAATATGATGATCTGAAAACTGGAACTGGAAGAAAGGAGATATGGAAACACAAGTAAAGTAGAAAATACAAACACCAAATTAGTTATAAGTCCTCAGTAGTATCATTCCATTTCATTGAAAAAAAATATTACAGTTCATATAATTCAAAATTCAATAACCACCAACCAACCTTTACTTCATACCAATTTGGCATATATATACAAAATATGATACTATCAAAAAGGTAAATCTATTTCAACAGTCATTACAACCTTGTGTAAGAGGTGAGGCTTATCTAAAACTTTAATGCAGAGTGCCATGAAATAATGAAAATAAATAAGATTAAGGCTAACAATTTGGAGTGGTTTGTATGATGTGGAAATATATGGGAAGACTCCTCTTCTGTTCTGGTGCTACCAACTCCACAAAAAGTGTAAACAATAGTGAAAATGGCGTGTGGATGTTCCTTGAATGCTTCCTAGTACCTTGTAGAAATGTGTTGGTGCTGAGAGTAGTGGTAGAAAACTATTTCAGAGAAACTCTGTCGTTGTTCTACTGTTTCTTTTCTTCTTTGGTGGAAAACCCTTTGTATTGGCGGAAAACACGAAATTTTTTGGATAGAATGGCAGAGGTTCATTTTATGAGATATTACAAAGAAACCTTTCAAAAAAAATTAATTGATAGGGGAGAGGTGGAGCAGAGTGAATGATAAGCTGGAGGAGAAAATTTTTTAGACATATATCGCAATCACAAATCAAGGTCGGAGCGTTCAAACTTAAGACAAAAATGGGAGAAAATGTGATTTGCGATGGGGTGACGATGTGGCAAAGAAGTGGGACCAATCGTAGATCACACATCGTAAGTTTTGTTATGAGACACAAGAGTTAAATTTTAAAACCCGCGAAGTTTGATGTGCGTTGAGATTCGAGGTGATGTGGCATAACAAACAATGGGGTCGCCCACAGATCGCACATCGAAAGTTTATTATGAAACACGGGAGCTAAACGTTGAAACTGGAAAAGTGCGATATGCGATGTGAACGGAGGGATGTGTCATGATAGACGGTGGGACCGCACACAAATTTTAAATCAGAAGTTTTGAGGGAGCGGAAGTGAATAAGATAAGTGAAATCTACGAAAATGTGATGCGAAAAGGTAGGTGGGGCCCTTTAAACGGCTTTTCAAAGCAGGAAGTGAAAACTTCGTTAAGTCATGGTAATATGATAAAAAGACGCCCGAAGCAAAAATAAGGCTTTATAACATATTCAAGGCATATCAAAGGGAATTATGGGTCCCAGACCATACAAAAAATCACATTTCGGGGGTTTTGTAGGAGATGGCAATTGTAACATGAATGGGAGTTAAAACTGCGAAGAGCCGATTACGATGAAAGGTAAGGGGTCCACAATGTTTATTAAGTGCGGTAAATTATATCATATAATATATGATATAACTAAGGTTTTGTTGTGGTGTGAGTAAAAATTATGATAAAATAAATATATGGTAAGTTAAAAAGGAAATATGATATGGATGTTGATGGGTGTGCGAAGCTGCCTTTTAACTATAAAAATTGGATTTTATGAGTTAAAAGGGGTTTTGAAAAAGGAAATAAGAGGATGGACTTTGGATTTTTTGGGAAAATTAAAGGTGAAAGAGGGAAAATGAAATGAATGAAGGTAGAAAATGAAATTTTCTCACCACTACACTTTGACAATGACTCTTTCAGTTTATAATCAAACTGAAAAGGCATATTGATTCCTTGGAGAATGCTGACCAGACTTTGAAAATCTTTGGAAAAATTGCAGTGATAACAATAGGTATAAGGATTATCACTTCAAAGATGAGCGATAAGATGGTTTTTAGGATTGATGAGAAGCTAGGAAGAGCATGGGAGATACATTCTTTCTAAACAGAGGAAAACAAACAAATTATGAAATCTTTCCCAAAACAAAGCATGCGCAAGCATGTGTTCTGCCTATCAAAATTGAAAGAGATCATACCATAGAGATGTAATGAACATGAATACAATAAATTATAACATATGAAACTGGAAGAAAAAAATATGATAGACATAATACCACAAGAATCCCCAAAATTAGCTGCAACTCTTCTTTATTAACTAGCCAAAACTAAGTACAATAGTTCCTTAATCAATAAGCTAACATCCAAACTGATTCCAACCCTTTCTTAGTGTGAAGAAAGGGGCTAAATAGACATCAAATAAGCTTCACTCATCCTCAGGGGTTGAATCCATGAGGTGAGGAAGAGATCCACTAATTTCTAAATTGAAAGTTGAAGTGTAGGATGGTCCAAGTGACTTACTCCTCATTACACTCAAACTAATTCATCTTGACTAAAGGATAATTTTACCTAATGAATCTACCCCTAGGTAGCTTATCCTTGACATAATTAATTTTACCATGATGAATTACATTAGTAGAAATATTATTTTATGATATAAAATAAAAATTTACATTGAAAAACCAAAAAGATCAGCAAACTATCATATGTGCCATTTTCTTGTCATATTTGCACCGCCTTAAGGCTGTGCACCCTCCATTTTCAAGGAAACTTTTGAATAACCTACAGGTGTCCAAATCAGGCCCAATATGGCTTGTTGGAAATCTTTTCAAGTCTTCTTTCTGAAAATGCCTCCATCTCTCAAAATGATGCTGATTTGACCCCTCAAAATTGCAATCTCCCAAGACTGCTCTGTGCGCAACGCCTAGGCAAAAATATGGGTAGAAACATGATGTTTTGTTGGTTTTTTTCCCTTTTTACTGACCAATTTGCCTCAAAAACCTTATAAAATGTACAGGGTGAATGTATAAATAATTATGAACCTAATTGTGGTAACCTTTTGCCAAAAACGTGTCCCTATCATTTGCGCAACTCCTAGGGCGCTTCCCATATGACAAATTTTTTGATATTTTCCTTCAAAAAAACATAGTCATACCTAGAATTTGCTAAAATGTTTCAAATTTCCTCAAAATTGGTGGAGAGGGTACTGATGAGGTGACTAGGCTTGGAGTGAAGCCTTAGCAAATATGTCTAACCTCTCCTTCTCCTTTTGATGGGTCAGGGCTTCAATTTTCTCATTGTTTGCCTTGAGCTTGGCCCTTGTGTTTCTTTCTTTCTTTGCATAATGCTTGGCCATTATTTTTTGAATATGATTGTATTTATTAGAATTCTTTAGAAACCTTTCTAATTGGTCATTGATAGCTTGAAGCCATCCTTCCTTGTCCTCTTTGATCATTTCCAAAAACTGATCATCTAGCATGGCTTCCTCCATTATCTCTCTTTGGCTTTGTCTTTCCATCTCCAAGGCTCTTTTCAAGTTTTTGGTCCTAGGTCTGCCTCTTTGTGATGGCTCATCTTGTTCCTTAATAAAGCCATGTTTCTCTAAATTCTCATCAAGTAGAGCTTTAGCATTCTCTTCCATGGTGTTTTTATGTCCAAAACCCTAGGGAAGTATAGGATAATGTGGAAGGTGACTTTTGGGGATAGGCAATGGGGATAGGGAAATTTGTGGGAGATAGTGTTAGGGATATGAGAAATGGGGGGAAGGTAAATGGAGTGATAGAATGATTGGGAATTTGGAGCCTAGGTAAAAGGAGCACCTACGGATTAGGTTTTTGTGATTAGAAAATTAGGGAAGAGGATTTGTAATAACAAGGATTTGGGAATGAGTATTTGCAATGTGGGAAGGGTGTGGGAGTGTAAAGGAAATGGGATTTAGGAATTGTGAGTGTTAGGGAGAAATTATAGGGTTTTAATGGTTAAAACACAAAATTCTCAAGAAAATTACACAACACCAAACAAATAAACTTGAAGGAGGTAAATGATGATGGAAGACACCTTTACTCACTTTTTGGAGGCTCAAACAACTGTTGTAGAAATTATGGAGGTGATTTGGCACAATTTGGATGATTTTCTAGATTTCTGGACATATGTGCATCACCTTAAGGATATGCGCAGCACCTTAAGGTTGTGCACAATGCCTTTAGTCTGTGCACAACGCCTTTCTCCTATGTGCAGTGCCTGAGCAGTGCCAACTTGTAGATCCATTTTGGAGGCCTTTCTGGTGTCCAAATTGGGCCCAGGATAGCTCGTTGGAAAGCTTATCATATCTGATTTCCAAATATGCATTTATTTTTTAGAATGGACTTGATTTGATCTATCAAAAACTGATTATCCCAAGACAGTTCAAAAAGTGCAGAATGAGGGTGAAAAAATGAAGTGTGATCTTGCAGGAAATGTTTGGAGACCTTCCTCAACTCCAAATGGAGCTCAAGATAGCTCATTGGAAATATATATCTGTCTAGTTATCATTTGACTCATTAAGCAAGTCATTTGGACTCATTAACCTCTTGTTTCACCAGTAGTTTTGAAATTTCTCCCAAACCATGATACTTGTGTAAAAACTGAAGGAGGTTTTTATTTTTCGACCTATGATGGAAAAAAACCTCTCTCACTTTTATCAAATTCATTTTTTTTTGTTCAAAAACATACTTTGAAGAAAATTTGGCCCTATGTGTGGCAAATGATTTGTCCCTTGGAAGGACTTCTTGAAAAATGGTGGGGACATGATATTTATGAGCTGATATGACTTCATATTTTCTGATATGAACTCCCTTATGGCTCCTCTACTCATATGTTTCTGATTCCATATCAAACCCTAGATCAATGGGAGAGGAAATTAGGGTTTAGTGCTTGTGGAAAATGATAATTTGGGCACCCTTGGGAAAAGAAAACTCCCCTTGAAATTTGATCAATTGATGAACTAAAAATCTTGCACTTTGAAATGTGCTTGTTTGGCATGTGGAACTAACTTTGAAGCTTTTGGGAGACTAAGTACTTATTACATTTGAATTGACATAAAATTACATCTTGGAATGAAACTCACATTTGAAATCAAAATTACATGATGAAATACACTTTTCTCTTTACAAATCATATTCACATGGTGAAGAGATTTTATTTGATCACCCTTTACTTGTTGCCCTTATGTAATGGAATGAATTTTTATTCGACCATGAAAACCCTATAAAACCTAATGATAACCTTGACAATACTGGACTCCATGGTGACATGACATGATGAATTGACTTTATGGATGATGTACAATCAGCAAGGTATGGAAGTGTGCCAGCAAGCAAATGCATTTTAAGGAAGAGTGATTTTTTGGACTAATTTTTTGGCTAACATCAGTGACTAATTTTTTGCATGACCTTGTGGAATGATAAAATATTTCTGAGTGGGACCCCTAATATAAATATGAAAAGAGTATATTTTGATCACTTATGGCAAAATGCAAATTCTGACACTAACATGATTATTGAACACTATTGTAATTAGACTTTTGGCAATAAATAATAGACTGAGTTGCAACTATTTTGATGGGATTCCTGTGGTAATTTTATTTGAAATTGTTTCTTCTTATGTTTGAAATTTTTTGAATGTATTGTGATATTCATACTCATTCCATCTTTGAATGTAATTTATTCCTAAGTCAAAAAGACAAAATTCATTAGCTTATGCTCTGTTTTGGAGGAATAGTTACAGTTTTGTTTCATCTTCTTCTAATTGAAAAGAATTCATGTTTCCAATTATCTTTTCTAAAACACTAGTATTCTAAACCACTCCATTAAGATACCTTAATGTGCTAAAGTGCATACCTACTTGCCCCGTCAAATCTCTACAATTATGATCCTTATTTTACCTGACCTAGTTCTTCCCTGACCTTTTCACCATCCAACACCTCAAATTCAATCAATAAAACCCTAGTGATACTATACCTAGCCTAAAATCTCATTTATCTAGCTCATTTTACTGTGATCTCATGGAGAGATCCCTCTCCTGCCTAGTAGGGCTAGCTACTTGGAAAAATATTGGTATGTGGTTACCTTGCTGGTTTCTTCTCAACCTCAGAGATCCAATGGAGTGCTAACAGGTTTCATGCTTAAGGAAAATTTATTTTTAGGTCAAGAACCCATTGATTTCTTCTAGGTTTGTAATAAAGTCAATTGAGTCATTTTCATGTATTGAAGACACATTTGGGTATGTTATGTATTGTAAAGAAAATTTATTTGAGTCAAAATAGAGTCAAAATACCCTCGAAGACCTCGTCATGGAAAAAAGATAAAGTCATCCTGCATGAATCGAAAAGTTAGCCTAAAGAGAGTAATTCATACCCCTCACAATCCTATAAATAAGAAGGAACTTGAATTCATTTGGACACTCACCCAAGCAAGTTTGATCTCCTCATGATAGAAGCTAGAAAAGGACGAAGAAGGAGAATAATAAAAAGTTTGAATTTTTGGGCCTCTCTCTCTCTCTCTCTTTGGTTAGGGTTTCTATAGTTAATAGGCATGACAAAATTCTAAATTTGCATCGAAGATGTGAAGCTTCATAAAAGCTGTGAAGCTACATCGAAGTTGTGAAGTTGTAAGGTCGAAGTTGTGAAGCTGCAAGGTCAAAGTTGTGAAGCTGCAAGGTTGAAGTTGTGAAGCTACAAGGTCAAATTTGTGAAGCTATAAGGTCAAAGCTATGAGGATGCAAGGTCAAAGTTGTGAAGTTGAAAGGTTGAAGTTAGTGAAGCTACTAGGTCAAAGTTGTTGAAGGTGCATTAAGGTCAAAGTTGCATAAATTGTTGCCAGGGTCGAAGTTGTTGGAGAAGCTACTGGAAAGTCAAAATTTGTTGTTGGAATCCATTAAATAAGGAAAATTTTGATAAGGTATTGGAGGGTCTTGGTCAAGGGTCATAGGTCTTGGAATTCGTCAATTGAAGTTCTATAAGAAGAGAATAATTTTGATGGGTTTTCCTCTGAGTTGGAGAGGTTTTGGCCCTGGTTGATTTCCTACATCTTGTGTCCTATTGTCTCACTATTATTTATGATTTGGTAGTTGTTTGATGATAGATAACACTAATAATAATAATACAGGAAATAATAATTTAATAAAGTAAAGTAAAAATACATCACAATCAATTATCAAAGTAAAGAGAAATCACCTAATCTATATGCCCTATATTTCTCAACATGTTCTAGGCCAAAGGTTATTATTCAATTGAAGGCCAAATTCAATATCAAATTAACCATTTGGCCTAACAAACGTGATAGATTAGAGATTCAAACTATTGGGGACAATTCAGATACTCTTGTTAGTCGTGTTATCTACAAAGAAGGAGTCTACATAGAAGAAGACCAAGCATTGTGGTGGTATGTTTTCTTTCCCTTGCACCAAATGTCATCCATTGCTTCTAATGGTTTTCGTTCAAGTTGTAAATACACAAGAAGAATCTCATAAAGTCTCCAGGTTCCACTTTCCACTTACTGTGTTGCATGCGTACTAATTTTATGATCACAAAAATTAGAAAAATAAAATATATGCGTTGAGTATGTGATAGTATTGGAATAAAACTCAGTGAGAAATTTTTCATCATGACAAATTTTCATGGCTGGTTGAACACTAAGTGTTAGAGAGGTAAATCCCCTCTGTGGATAGAGGCGATCCCTACTAGCCCAGATCGGGTCTAGAAACAATCAAATCACGCTAAGATGCAGGTTCCTAGTTAGAAAAAGACCAAGATGCGACAAGAGACCTACCTTAAGTCCCACGCTACTGTTTATTGCAGAGAAGATGGTGCTTCCGTCCTTCGCTTTGGTAGATCACAATTCTCCCGCTTAGCACATTCGAACACCTGCACGTACATGAAGAAACAACACACAACGTAAAACCTAAAACATGTAACCATATATCAGTCAGAGAAGATATAATTCATAACATAAGACATGAACATATGAATGGAACCATAATCAAAGTCGCTTATTATTAATAACAGTGAAAGAAAGATACAACCTAAGCTCTAACGTTGGATCTTCCTTCGGTAGGTCGACAGTGGAGCACGTCTCAATGAAGCTTGTCGAGAATGGGACAAAGCTCTCTCTCTTCAACTTGGCTCTCAGAGGCTATTTGGCGATAGTCTCCTTTCTACTGATTCAACTCTTAGTTCTCTTAACACTAGCTTGATAAAGGAAAATGGCAAGCTTATATAGATGGTGGAAGGGGAGTTGGGATCCCTACAATGGTGGGATTGGCCCTATCCTCAAGGAAGCTTCCATGATAGGTGGAAAACCACTTCCCCTACATGGAGATCCGAAGCCAAACCTTCCAACTCATTTTAGAGACTCGTTCAGGAGTTGGTTGGAATCAAACTCCTGCCATTTATTTTTAAAAAACAATCCTTATTAAGCTTGGCGTGAGTAATACACTAGGACAGAGCGCCAGTTGGCATGCCCTCTTTGGTGGATTTCCCCCATTGGCGCAAGGGCTGAACTGGCTGGTCGCGCCAAGGCCAAAAGGTCTATTTTTAGGGTTTTTTACAGGAAACTGTCTTCATATGAATGATTTTCCTTGTCAAGGGGGATGCCATGAAAGTGGTTTCAGGTCATGTCACTACTCACAGGTCATGGAAAAGGCCCTCCAATGTGCGAGACAGGGGATTGCAGGGACGGTGAAAAATTACTATGTAACAGATACCCCTAAAGCATGAGGCCCGAGAGAGAGAGAGAGGGGTGAAATGCTTTATGAGAACGTGTCCAACTGAAAACACTGTTGTCGAAAAACCTGCATAGACAAGTAAAACTGATATCTCAAATACATGATGTGTGGTATGGGCACAACCATCCATAATAGAGCATACAATAATCAGGATCCGAGGCATAGATGCAGCCATTCAGTGAGGATCGATAAATAGACTCAGGTATGGTCGCAGCCATCCAATCAATGAGTCATGTAGCCAGTCATGATAATCCACAAAATCTACAGCCTGGATTCCATCAAACAAAACCCAGGGTCTTGCACTCCATCTCGACCTGAACAAAGTACAAGTTCTAGCATGTGAATAAGTGAGCTGAATTCGAACATGCAAGAACATCATCTGATTACCAGCCAATGATTAAAGTTGTTAACAGACGCGAGAGGAACCACCAATAATGACAATGGCCCTCAAGGTACTATAAGTACAATACATGGAATTTGAACAGTGAGCTGGCGTCGAACACTCGTAGTATCATTCGATCGAAGGTCAATGATGAAAACCTTGCGTTGAATGTGAAGAACCTGCCATTGATGCATGCAGGCTCCAAGGTACCTGAAGGGAGTCTCTAGATCAGCTTCCTAGATAATGAGTTGGAGTCGACAGGAAGTGACCTTGATCGAAGGTGGGCCATAGTGTTTCCCACATCATTGACATGAGATAGAGGAACATAATTTTTGTGGATCAAGATCAGATGAGAATCAGAGGAAGGTTGAAAACTATAGAGGTCAACTTCTCTTGAACATATCGGCAGCACGACAGTGGATTTGGCAGTATTTGACATCAAAAGATCAAAGGTCATGATGACGAGGCAAAGAGCAGATGAGAGGTCAAAAGGGATTACCCAAACCCATGGAGGAAAGCAGAGAACGAGATGAGATGTCCCCAACCCGACAGGAATGCAGACAAGTGCCATGTTCGAGAGTGGCATACTGCCAACATGACTATGATGCTGGTTTCAATTTCCCCCCACCATTTCTGGCGAGTACCTCTTCATTTTTACACAAGCTTGAAGAGGATACCATGTGCTTGTCATATAAGTTTTCCCTTCAGACAAATCCAACCTAGTACATTTAATGAGCCCTAGGAAGGAGAAACTCGAGTATCATCATTACGACCGAATCCAATGTCATCAGTGTTTAACGAGCTTAAAAAATGGAGAACTCGATGTCTTTTCATGTTTAGAGAATTTGAAAAGACAGCAGAAAATTAAACTCCAACAGTCCCTTTTCGTAAATAGTTCCTCAGATCTGAAAAGGTAGAAAATTGTGTCTGAGAAAGCCTCCTAGTCATGATAGGCTAGGGTATTCCTTTTTGGTAAATAATATATCCCAGCCCGAAAAAGGGGTAAACGTATACTGGGTAGATGTCGTTTCCCAGCCAATTTAACGAGATCAAAATGACAAGAGACTCAGAAATCTTTTCAATTTTAGAGAGTCAGAAAAGAGCTGAAATTTGACTCTTCCTAGAGGTTCCGGTAATGGTGGAACTGCTCAAAAAAAATAAAGGTTAAGAGGCTGGCTAACAAGACCACTCATCGCAGTGGTTCCTCAGGAATAGGTAAAACAACCAAGTGAAGGCATATGATCAGCCAAGCAGATAGTGATGATGGAGTGAGAAAACCAAGGCTCATCTGGCAAAAACAAGCTGATAAAATGGCAATCACAAGAGTTAAAATGGGAATGGTTTCATTTTTACACAAGCTTGAAATCAGAAAACTCTGCTTGAAGTTGGTTTCATTTTTACACAAGCTTGAAACAAAGATAAACTATGCTTGAAACCAGTTTCATTTTTACACAAGCTTGAAATGGAAACAAACTATGCTTGAAATAGTAAGCATGCCCCCAGCATGGTGACTCAGTTTGAGGTACATGCCCCCCAAGCTTCAATCCATATGAAAGATAGATGGAGTGAAGGTTCAAATTACGAGATCAAGAGAAAGACTTGACTGGGATTTTATGAGATCTAAACAAGGACTCGAACTGAACGAGAACGTGTTTCATTGACACATTAAAAGAACTATCCTCAGATGACCTTGTTTCATTTTTTAAGGAGCTTAACACAAGAAAAACGAAATGTGCTCCAATGACCTTGTTTCATTTTTTAAGGAGCTTGACACAAGAAGATGAACCATGCTCCGAGGACCTGGTTTCATTTTTTAAGGAGCTTGACATAGGAAAACGAACTCTAATCTGACGACCTTGTTTCATTTTTTAAGGAGCTTGACACAAGAAAACAAACTGTGCTCCGAGGACCTGGTTTCATTTTTTAAGGAGCTTGACATAGGAAAACGAACTCTGCTCCAACGAAAAACTCATCATGATGAATAAGAATTCGTAGCTTCCAAGAGTTCCACTCCTGATGGAAGTAAAACATCCTGGAAGTCAAGACCCAATGCCCCCAGCACCTGATGCACAACGGCATTATCACTGAGTACATGCATGGGGTAGGTAGCCACATAGTTGACCTGCAGTGGGGTAGATATAATGGGTGGATAAAAACTAGGAAGGGATTATGGCGGGCCAGCTGCCACATCAGGACCAAAGAACGAAAGCTGATCAATGGTCACGATCCGTCCTTCATGTGGAAAACATACCACACGAAAAAGGGAGGAGACGAGCATTCCCATGGCATAGGTGTAATCGCGTCCCAAGAGCAGATTGAAATCCAAGGGGCCTGGAATAACCATCACATCCATATGGACGGTTTTACCTCCCAAAGTAACAGGTAACCTTGGAAGGATCCCTAATGGTTGACTAGTTCTTCTGTTAAATTCCAGCAGATTCTACGTAGCAGGCGCAAGTGGCGGCGAACCGAGAGCTTTCCAAGTAGTTGAGGATAAAATACTAACAGGCACGCCTTCATCTATAATGGTGCTGGGTACAACCAGACTGAACACCTATACCGTTATCTCGAAAGGCACATAAGACGGAAGGCGGTATCCTGTAAATCAATTCCAATCAAAGGAAGTGACAAAACTACTTGGAGGGGCTACCATCGAATCAAGATGGTCTTCCCCTGGTGTTACGGAAGAAGGAGTATCCTCCATGACCTTCATCTTGAGGGTGGGAGGGGTATCCTCCAGGACCTCCATCACGGGAGGCGGAGGAGAAACTTCTTGAGGTATAGGGACAGGAGAATATTTCTCCAAGTCCGAGGAATCTGAAGAAACAAGAAGAACCTGAGGGAGATGAGATCCACTCTCAACAGAAAAGATCTGGTGCACCATATATGGGGCTAGCTCAACCGATCCCACGACCAATGGTTGGTCGGGAATGGATTCTTGAATTTGAAATTCTGGGGGAGCGAGATTGACCAAGGATGGCTCTTGACCAATCATTGAATCAACTGGTGAAGGAATCAAAGAAATTTGTTTGTAACCAGCCAAGAGGCATGGTGTAGAAACAGTCGAGTTGTCCAAAAATCTCTTGGCTTCATCCATATATGGACAAAGGTGAATGGCATGGTGCCCTTCACATAACTTGTAGGGATTGGCAAGCTTACCCTGCTTCTTAGGACCTTTACCAGCACTAGTTGAAGGCGTGCCCCCAACCTGACTCCCGAAAGCCAAAGGAAACAACGGACAACTGTTGGACCATGCTTCGAGCACCTTGGGAATGCCAGGGAAATCTTGAAGAAGATGGTTTCCCTGGAATATCATGCACGGGAACTTAACTTTCCATAGAGGGTTGGAAGGTTTATCAAGAGCAAAAATTTTAGGAGCAGTAGCTGCAGCCTTAGCCTCTCTCTTATTGGACTTCTTCTTCTTCTTCTTAGCCACCTGGTTACTCAAATCCATACTTTCACCAGGCGAAGCAGAAGAGGAGGACACAGAAACAGGCGAAGAAGGGGAGAGGTCCACCTTGGAATCAACATGGCATTGTTCAGGTGGAGGGATTGATTGAACAATATCCGGGACATTCGGGACCAAAGAGGTTGAAAACAACCAAACAGGCAACCCGACAATTATCTCAGGAAGGAACAACGTTTCCATTTAAGGAGCACCAACATTTCCAAAAGGAGGAAAAGGACTAGGATTCCCATTGGAGGGGAATCCTTGGTTGGTGAACTCTAGAAAAGTTTCCATTAGAAACAACTTTATAAAAAAACCCTAAGGAAACTAACTTTAACCGAGAATATTTTGTGGGCAGTTAACTTTTAAAACATTGAAACAAAACTCTATCATTTCATCTTTTAAGAGTCGATAAATAGGCAAAAGGTGACTCTATCACTTTCAGATTGGAAACAAGCATGAAAGGACAAGCGCTTGATGATCTTTTGAAATTTATGGAGTCAGTAAAGATCAAACTAAATTCTATAGAATTCTAGGCAAAAGGGGGTACCAGATATCCATGACTGCAATATACACATTGGTTAAAAAATGAAAGAGAAATCAACCAAGGACTTGACGTACATGCAAGAAATCTCCCTAAATGGTGTGTCTGGTGTATCATGGGTATAAGGTGGCAGACTCGGCTTCCTACGGATAAAGGATAACAACCTAGTGGGGTCTCCCTTTATATATGCGACGGTATGGGGAGCACAAGTCTGTACTAGCAATGTCTAAATCCAAGAGGTGAACGATAGCTACTAGGTTTAACGACGCCAGAACAGGTTAGTAGCCTAGACCTCTAGATATTTCGTTAATGTTTCAATGCTGCCTTAAGGTAAATTCAATAAATTTTATGGTTGACCTTCAATTATGTCTCGGTTTCAAGGCCCTACCATATGTCATCTGACAATCTCCTATATGCAGCTATATGAGAAAAGAAAACTTTTCAATTCGATGAATGCAATCTAGTTAAGGGAAGAAATTCAAACAATGATGCAACAAACAGCAATACTGAAAACGAAATTTTTCCAAACTAGATGACTTTCACTATCCAAAAGTAATCTAAAACATCCAACAATGTGAATTATGCAATGTAATCTATGCAAAATCCTCTTTTTGAAAACTATATAATTGTAATCTATGCACAATTTCCTTTTTATTTTGAAATGATAAGAATGCACTCAATGCATTTTTCGATGAAATGAGAATCTAATTAATGCATGCTTTTAATGAAAGATAATGCACTCAATGCAATTTTTAGCTTTCAATCATTAAATAATGTAATCTAAGTTCAATGATGGATCTCAAAAAATACTTTTCAATGCAATGTGATCTAATGCATTTTAACGAAAAGAAAACTTTGAGATGAAAACTAAATGAACGCAAATCTTCTTAATGAAGGATGAAGGCAAAAAGGATGCAAACAAACACTAAGAATGCAATCACTGTTTTAAACACTTTGTAGCGAAATTCCTCAAAAGGCTATAAGACATATGAGTTCAAGCACAAAAGGGACTTCCAAAGCATGAGATCAAAACAAGGCATTCATTCCCTTTTACATCAAACAATCATGGAAAGAAGACATTCTAGCTAAACAATGAGCAATGTAATCTATGCTCATACAAAGAAAAGACCGGAAGGGAAAAACACACTGGTGAAGGATTTAGGGAAAAAATCTCAATTTTCACACACCCTGAAATTGGCACTACTTTTGTGGGTGAAACTAGTGCCAACTGGCACGAATTTCTCACTGAAAACTAGCACCAATAGCAAATTGGCGCAGGTTTCTAACTGACAACAAGCGCCAATGCTTAAAAATGAAAAAAAAAAATTATCCCAACCAAAACCAAACTCACCACTTCAAGAAAAATCTAACAGAAACCCAGAAGGAAAAGAACTGACCAAAAAAACTCTCGAACAAGGGAAAACCATAACACCTATAGGAAATGGTGCGACTGTCTAGTTGTAATCTGTGCCAGACAGGGGATGACGCGAGTGATGAACTAGAAACATGCGCCAATGGGCGAAACTGTCAAGGTGGAAACCGCGCCAATCAAGCCAACCATGAAAAGATGAAAATGTTGGAAAAGCAAAGGTCAGATCTGATCCTTTGAGGCTTAATAGAGGTTTTACACCAGAAGGAGACAAACCAGAAGAGAAAATCAAGCAGACAAAATCCAAAAGCAACCGAAAGAGACAAGAAAAACTCCAATCAATTTCCCAGCAGAGTTGCCAGTTTGTTGGAGAGGTAAATCCCCTCTGCGGATAGAGGCAATACCTACTGATACACATCGGGTCTAGCAACAGTCAAATCACGCTAAGACGCAGGTTCCTAGTTACAAAGAGACCAAGATGCGATAAGAGACCTACCTTAAGTCCCATGTTGTTGTTGCTTGCAGAGAATATGGCGCTTCCGTCCTTCGCTTTGGCAGATCACAATTCTCCCGCTTAGCACATTCAAACACCTGCACGTACATGAAAAAACAACACACAACGTAAAACCTAAAACATGTAACCATATATCAGTCAGATAAGATATAATTCATAACATAAGACATGAACATATGAATGGAACCATAATCAAAGTTGCTTATTATTAATAACAACGAAAGAAAGATAGAACCTAAGCTCTGACGCTGGATCTTCCTTCAGCGGGTCGACAGTGGAGCACATCTCAATGAAGCTCGTCGGGAATGGGACAAAGTTCTCTCTCTTTGACTTGGCTCTTAGAGGCTGTCTAGCGATAGTCTCCTTGCTACTTATTCAGCTCTTAGTTCTCTTACCACTAGCTTGCTAAGGGAAAATGGCAAGCTTATATAGATGGTGGAAGGGGATTTGGATCCCTACAATGGTGGTATTGGCCCTATCCTCAAGGAAGCTTCCATGATAGGTGGAAAACCACTTCCCCTACATGGAGATCCGGAGCCAAACCTCCCAACTCATTTTAGAGACTCGTTCAGGAGTTGGTTGGAATCAAAATTCTGCCATTTATTTTAAAAAAAAAATCCTTATTAAGCTTGGCGTGAGTAATACATTGGGACAAAGCGCTATTTGGTGTGCCCTCTTTGGTGGATTTCCCCCATTGGCACAAGGGCTGAACTGGTTGGTCGCGCCAAGGCCAAAAGGTCTATTTTTAGGGTTTTTTACAGGAAACTGTCTTCAGAGAAATGATTGTCCTTGTGAAGGGGGATGCCATGAAAGTGGTTTCAGGTCATGTCACTGCTCACAGGTCACAGAAAATTCCCTCCAATGTGCGAGATGGGGGATTGCAGGGATGGTGACAAATTACTGTGTAACACTAAGTTAAACTCTAATATGTTATTTGCATTCTTTTACTAGTGGAGTAAATTCAATCAATGCACTTACACCTACACCAGTCCTCAAATTAAGTGTATATATAGCTCTCAGCCATGCAAAATATTACTCATAAACTAAGCCTTGTAAATATTTTTTATATGCTATTACCTTATGTCACATTTACTTTTGAAATGCCTTGCATCTTATACTATTTTAATTTTCCATTATTGACAGAGTTGTTGGGTTTCATTTTATAAAGAAAGGTTGTATACAAAGTCAGTCAACCAACTTGATGTAATTGTCAATATCCAGCTAAAACATGTATCAAACCTTCATAAATTCCCTTAATAAACTAGCAACAACAATCATTAGATCCTTGTCCAAGGCAATACTTTCTATGCTACAAAAATAACAGCCACATAAGTAACATGAGTTGGGATACAAATATTTACACTTGGGAAAAATTTGAGATTCATGGGGTTTACAGTAAAAACCATTCTCAAATTGGAAGAACTTGTTTCAATCCTCTCCAAGGTGTATCAATTAGATGGGAAGAGCTTGATTTGGGCTCTAAAACCAGACATGATTGCCTTAGTACAACCTAAGTATTTGGAGCACCATTGTATAGGATTCAAACTTATAGTTGCTTCTTGGCTCAGTAATATCATGATCATGGAAAATTTTAGGGGCTAATATTCACAGGTGGGCTAATTTTCCATGGTTTTTCCAAAAAAAATATTCCCCAATTTCCATTTTTTTTATAAAAGTGATTCGCCCAAATTTTACAAGATAAAATTATTTTACCTTAAAAATCGCCAACATTATATAGAAACTACATATAATATCATTAAAAATTTGAAGAATTTTATAAATACATCAATAAACATTTTATATTTTTCATATTATGGACTAGTGAGATTCGCCAATTTTTTAAACTTCAAAAATAATTTTCCATCCTTAAAATTTTCCTTGATCATGATGTTGACCACACCTATACCCCCTTACAGTGATGACATTATGAGGAGAGTCTTCAAACCGATAGTGGAAAACTTTCATGATTTGGATAATAGTGAGGGCACTACCTTTCGGAAGAGGCTAGAGATTCTAGAAGTCATGAAATTCATTAGATCTTATGACCTCATATTTGAGTTGGAGTGTGATGACTTGATCCTGTAGATGTTTCAATGCTTCTTCAACATTAGGAAGCATCATTCTAACACAGTCATAACACACATGAAACCCATTTTGTCCTCATGTATGGGAGGACATGATGCCATTTGCAGGAGGTTTTAGTCTATATTTTTGGCCATTTGGAGGAGAAAATAGATGGCTTCACCTGCTACTTACGAACTAGCTAAATGGTTGGTTGAGCAGAACATTGGTATATTTAGGATATGATTGACCCAGGAGGAGTTGTAGAGGATTGGTGGTGATTAACAATACAACAAGAATGAGCTAAGGAGGAAGGGCATTTGATTGATTTTCAAGGTACCTTGGGGACCTAACCACTCATGCATGGGTGAAACCGAGGAGGCGATAGGGGTATATCAGGAGGATATTCCTTTTAACTTTTAGGATGAGGATTCTTCTTTGGATGAGTCCATGGGTTCATACAAGGATTCCTCTAAGGAGCATGGGTAGTCATGTGAAGTTGTTGACAACATGACATATTTATATTTTGATGTGTATGGGTAACAGTCAGTGGATCCTATGGGAGACATTTAAGGTGATGAGACACCAGTGAAAATTCAACATGAGCAACATATGGTGGAGCATGAGTTAGTTGAGGAGGATGATATGAAAAATATGCATGATGAGCCTTTTTTGGAGATCTAGTAGGAGGTTCATGTTGAGCCCATTATAGAGGAGGATGAGTAGCCATCTTATGAGGAGAAAAAAAATGCACAAACAACCAATAGGGTTGTAGTACTAGAAGACACTTGTCATCTTGGAGTGTTGGAGTATGACAAGATATTTTTATAAGAGGTTAGTAGACCGAAGGAGCATGGAGTTTCTGGACATATGAGAGAGGATCTTTTGGAGATGGTGGTGCATCCATATTTGGGCCTACTCATTGATGAGGTGCAAATAGGTGAGGTGGAAGCCAACAAAGCTACAATGTTTTCAAGCATCAACCCTCTCTAGGAGTATACAGATAGGGCATGCATCACAATTTGGCCACTTGTACCCATTTTATGGAGAGAGGCAGGGCTTCCTAAATGGATATTGTCGATTGAACAAAAAGAGAAACATGAGTTGAGCATGGACCAACATTAGCATAACAAAATTGTTCCTTACATTAGTTTCCATGCCTTAGATTAGGGGGAGAACATGAGTTGGTATCCTATTGATGGAGTACCATTATTAGTTATGGGCACAATAGAACAAGATCCCTTAGATGAGGGGGTTTCTTCATGTTACGGTGGGCAGTTGGATGTGGGCCAAAAATTCATCGATATTCCAGTGGCACTAGCCTAACATCAACAGAGTGGGGTTGAACTCGACCTATGCCAGAGCCTTTGGATTGGAGAGAGGTGATGAGTTGGTATTCTACTGGTGGAGAAACATCTATGGTCAGAGACATAACACAACCTGATCCATGGGGGATGGATGAGGATGATTGGTTATGTCGGTTTTGGGATCTAGGTGGATCTATTGATGACAAATTGAGTAAGAGGTGGCTTTAGGATCCAGGTATTGAGGGATCCAATCAGGTTTAGTTAGCATGGATGCATGGTATCACCCAATCGTTCGTATGGGATCCAGGTATTGGTTCTTAGTTCTACAGGATTTCCATATTGGTCAGCAAAGATGGATTGCTTGAGGTCAATAAATCTTGGGGTGGGAGGATTTTTCATGTTCCTATTTTTTGGTTTCCTTATAGCATGGTTAACATCGACTTCTAGGGTTGGAGGCAGCTAGGTCACATGAGAAAATTTACTCCATCAATGGGCCCAAGATATTTTGGAGGAGCTTTATGGGGTTTTCAGGGTTTTTTATGGGATCTTATTGTTGTGTCTCAATCTAGTCTCCTAAACTGAGCTCATTTAATTGTCAACCAGGATTTGTAAACTGCTGAAGTGAAGTGTACCATATGTACCTAGGTGCTTGTTTCCTAGTGCGTTGTGTGTAGTGTGTTGTGATGTTTTTGGTCTTTTATGTTGATTTATGATGTTTTTGGTCTTTTGGTGTTTTATGTTCACAATGAAACTGCCTAGAAAACTAATAGAAAGAAGTTGGTGGTCAAAACAGAGTTAAGCCTAATGTATGTAATGGTAAATGCAATTGGAAACAATGAAGCAGAATCTGAACTATGACTAAATGAAAGCAAAAGCTTGATAATGACTTCTTAGGCAAATGACACAAACTAAACTTGAGAAATGATCACTAAATATGCAAGTTCTCTAACTAGATAGTTAAACACTAATCTTATCATGATGCAACATTTTGTTCTAAGCTCATCTATTCCATGACTAATTCCTAGTTCTATTCTGCAATTTAATTGAATGTCTCAGAACCTATACTCAAAGATTTATTGGTTTCTTTTCAAAGTAGTTCTTTTGAGGAAGAGCCCTGTTTATAAAATGATGAGGAATTTTCAAAGATACTTCAGACCTTATAGTGATGTTATCTTCTGTTCCTATGGTTATGGATCACTTTGTAGTTTTCAGAACAAAAAGATGTTTGTGAATAATGAAGGCTGTCTTGTGAATCCTAACAACTAAAGTAATCTATTGTGCAAAGGATGACAGTGTGATTATGAGATGCAAGTGCAATGAGTTAATTTAAGCATGAACCTAAGATGCTTCTAAACTAGAACAATGTTAAACTATAAGTCATCATCAAACTTGAAACAAAGTAACTGAACATAAATTAAATGCAAATGAAACTCCGGAGCATTCTAACTAACATGCATTATTCTATGAGGTTACACAATCTGTTTGTTCATCATTAGTGATATTTTGGAAGAGTTCCTTCTTTTGGAAGGGATAGAACAATTCTAACTGTGTAATTGTATGCAATTGAAAGAAAATGAACAGAAAGCAAATGAAAAACTAAGTTACCACATCCATATCCTACTCGTCATTATGATGTCTTGGGCAAGCGTTTAAGAGTAAGAATAGAGATGATACTTAGTACAAACAAACAACTAAATCTTTCATTATCACGGTCATGTCTTGAACTTCTTAAGGATGTATTGGAAGAATTTCTTCTTGTGGAAGAGTGATTAGAACAAGTGTAACTGTGATAGTGAATAGCAAAAACTACAACTAATTCCTACAGTACTATAGTTATTCATCACTCATTGTTATGATCTTTTGGAAGAATGTCTTCTTGTGGAAGAACTGGAATGAATATAACTACAGTATCTAGTTAAAAAAAAAATACAAATTCAACTCCTATCCTACAATACCATAGTCATTAATCATTCATCATTTTGGTCTATTGGAAGAGTGTCTCCTTGTGGAAGAGCTGGAACGAATATGACTACAGTAGCTAGTTAAACAAATACAAATTTAACTCCTATCCTACAATACCATAGTCATTAAACATTCATCATTTTAGTATGTTGGAAGAGTGTCTTCTTGTGGAAGAGCTAGAATGAATACGACTACAGTAGATAAAACAAAACAACTATCAATTCAAATGCAAAACGTAAAGGCAACTAGGAAAAACTTATCTAGTTTACGCAAAAGAAATCCGTGCAAGAGGCAGGGGCCCTCTACCACTTGACGACATTCAACTCCAAATTAAATCACGCCTTCAAAATAACTTTGTCTGCTCCATTAACGATGCAAAATTTTGAACATGACACTCTGCGTTTTTAGGAATGTATCACAGAGTTTGAACAAAATCTAGCAGCAAATCTAACATAAAATCTCTAACTAAGCTCTCGGTCTACTCAAGAGTTTATAAAGTAAATGCAAGTAACAATATTTACAAAAATTTAGGAATAATGTCTTTCCTTATCCGAATCATCTTAGGAGTCTTTGAGGTGGCTACGTGAAGAAGAAAAGACATCTGGACTGAGACAGTCCTAGTAGGAGTCTTCCTTCACAAATGTGTTCCCACGTGCATAACCGTACCCAGAATTCATTTCCTCTTCCATGATGAGCAACAAACCATGTAGTCACGACGTGGATCATGCCCATATGCGGTTTTCCTCAAGAGGCCACCTGGAACATACTCAAACATGAAGGTAGCTGCAGAATCGCCGGTTAGCTACGGAATGTCTGCATTCTGCAGCTAGTTCCGGTCAAAATGCTTAACAATGGCAAGAATCACAAAATTCAACAATTCAGTCATGTAAACCATTCTAGAAGTAATTTTAACTATTTTTATTGATCAATTGGGTTTAAAATAGAAATGGACAAGGGAGAATGAGGTAAAATGAGGTGAAGGAAAGCACAAATTTGAGGCTCAACACTTATTGTTGGACAGAATTGTGAATTACGGATAAAACACGCTTCCCTAGAAAGGTGCTAATCTAGAACAATGGGTTAAAGACTATATGACTACTTTTCCTAACTAAGAACAGACACACGGAATGGATTAGATGCTTACTTGGAATCCAAGCACTTCCAAATTATTCCTTCTATCACTTCCGTTGTAGCTTCACATTCCAGCCAGCTGTGCAAAATATTTCCTGCAAGAATGAACACTAAACAATAGAATATAGCAATAATGCAGATGTCTATTCAATTTAGTTTGTTAAATAAGTAAAGGATAAACCATATACATCAACTAAGATCTTACAATATGGAAAATCAAAGCCAATACAGACGCATATAGGGAAAAGTAGGCTATATTATTTATTAATGATAGAAGGGGAGGTCACAACCAAATGGCTGATTTAGTGTCACCATCTCCAGAAGCATCCCAACCTCATCACAATGCAGATATCTCCAGAAAACTGTCACTCAAATCAATCTCCTTAATGAAAAATCCACCAACATTTCTCTACACAAATTATTCCTTATCAAACACTAAGGTTTGTGCTCAATTTATAGAGTAGCTAAGGTAGTTTTACAATCAATTACTTTCCAATAATAGGAAAGACATGTTCCCAATATTGTATATGTCAAATGGACACATGGATTCAAATTTTGACACATGTGAACTCTTCTAGAAGGCACTGGCCAAGTGGAGATTCCGGAACAATGAGAATTCCACTCCCAATGTAACCAACACACCCATGGATGTCAAGAAGTGCTTTGCAGAGCAGCCTTGCATGGGGATACCTGCATATTCAATGCACTTAGTCCCTTTAGAGGCAACATTGGTGAGCTCTCATATGATATATTATAAACATCAAACCTTGGAAACCTTTGCAGATGAAAGTCTTTGATTGATTTGTCTTATTTTTTGTCTTAGGGCATGTAGCAATTGAAATTTTAGGGGATGATAGACCCTATACATTGGTCCTGGAGATGATGCCCAGTTAACTAGGTCATTCGGAATGATGCCCAAATTGACCTTCCACCACGATTTGTTGGAATCTGATGTTTCTAAGTGAACTTCCTAAATAATGATTTTTTGTTGACAGGAAGCCACCTTATTGCGAAACGAGAGTTACTAATTTTGGAGACAAAGGTATGCCTTGATAAAACAATTTTCAGGGATGATGGTCATGAGAATAAAGGTTTATGAGTACTATAGAAGGATGAGTTTATTCACTAGATGACTTCTCTTGAACATGTTGGTGACACTGTGATGAGTTGGCAGCATTGAACCAAAAATGAAGTGAAGGTATGATGAACCATAGGTATGAATGAACCGTCAAGATGATTACCCAACCCAAAAAGTCACGGACATGGAGTGAAGGAAGTGTCATGTTCAAGAGCGACTTGCTACCATAAATAATTTTTTCTCACTTTTCCCAAATTTTCCCCGACCATTTGTCGACCAGTAACTCTTTATTTTTTAACAAGATTGAGGAGGATAACATTTGCTTGATCTATAATTCAACCCTTCGAGCGAATAAAGTATCGCTATTTAATAATTTAATGAGTCTAGCGATGAATGAAATTTGATTCTTGCCATGATCGACAAGACTGTCGCTATTTTATGTTTTAACGAGCTTAACGACAGTGATAGCCCAATCCTTTTTCATATTTAAAGAGTTTTAAAAAGAGAACGAAAGAAAACTCCATAAGTACTTTTTCATAAATTTGTCACTCATATCTGAAAAAGTGTAAAATAATATCTGAGAAAACCTCTTTGGTCATGTTTAACCAAGGTATTCCTTTTTCGTAAATAATCTATCTTAGTCTGGAAAAAGGGTTAAACTTATACTGAGTAGATATCGATTTATTTACTTTTACGAGCTCGAAAATACAAGTTCTCGGCAATATTTTCACATTATCGGAGTCTGAAAAGAGCTGAAAGAAGACTCCAGGGGTTCCTTTTTCACTATTATCGAAGCTTGAAAAAGAGATAAAAGTGTGCTTCAAATCGTTTTTCATTTTTAACAACGCTAAAAAAGAGATAAAAGTGTGCTTCAAATCCTTTTTCCTTTTTAACAAAGCGTGAAAAATAAGGAGAAAAAGTATTCTTTGTGGTCAAGTCATTCTTTGAAATAAATCTGCATGATTAATCTATTCATTAGTTGTATATCCTTTTCAGAACAACATCAAATGGATTAAAAATACCCGTTTCATGATAAAAACATAATAAAACTATAGCCATAGTAATAAATTTAACTTGCAAATAATTAAATGACTATTAAAAGTAGTTTCACTATTCATTTTTACCATTCCATAGTTACCATTTTCATTTTGGAGCTCTAAACCTGATTTTTCCCTCGAACTTCAGCTGTTGATTGTGATCATTTCTGTGGACGGATTTCATTTTCGTTTGATCCAGGTTAGTGATATAAACCTCCTCTTTCTTTTAGTAGTCATTTAATTTCCAAATTATGTGAATTTTTAGGGTTTTAAGGCCCCTAGGGTCAATTCTTCCCAAAAAGAGGGCAACACACCCCTAAATGTTGAAACCTGTGTTGCATAGCAGGTAAAGTGAAGGGTTCTTGCATATGCAAAGCATTGTCTCTTGTTAGGGAGTGCGTTGGGCACAACCTAAGTTTTTGATTTTCACATTATGCCCAATTTTTGCCTAGTTTTTTGTAATGAATGGAATCTAATGGATCGTATGGTTGTATTTCAGGTTTCCATCGAATTACAATGACAATTACATGGAGGGAAAGATAACATGAAGAAAAATATATGATTGCCTTAAATTATCCGGGTACAGTAAGAGCCCTAAGAGATTGTGGACTCCTTAAGTACTTCAAATTGTCTGGGATGAGGCAACAAATAGAACTATTGGAGTTCTTAGTTAGAGCATGGTATCCAGCTATCAAGGCATTTAGTATTAAGAACCAAGTGGTTCATATAACAGTTAAGGATGTGTACTTTCTTACAGGGTTGCTGAGGAGAGGCTTGTCCATTTTGCTCTCAGGGTCTATAGTTGGAGGAGAGATAGTGAGATATATGTTTTGCAACATTGTTATCTAGGGTCAGAGCCAAGAAAATATGGAAAGATAAATATCCAAGATGTTAGATATTTTACCTTGAGAACTATCCTTTTCATGATCGCAAAACTTGCCAGCACCGTTTCACTATATGTAGCGAATAGATCATACATGCAGTATGCGTTAGAGTGTATGGAGCCAACAGTCTTCAACTGGTATGAAGTTGTTCTATCTTAGATAAAGGAACAATTGAATAAAGCAAAGGGAGGAAGGAAGAAGAATTTCAGTTATGGTTCTATCCTTATATCCTTCGTCTTGGAACGGATTCCACTGATGCATCCACAACATGTGACACTGGATATAGCTATTCCTAGATATCCTTGAATGCAGAGATGGGTACAAATCATGAGTCGGCATGCAGACCAATCTATTGTTGTGTTCTCTACTGCATTCTTTTCCTGGTTCTAGCGACAAATCATCGCCATCGACGAGTATGAATACGTAGGCGTCGATTTCCGAGGGGATCCAGATTTAGCATTACTAGAAGGCGCTCAGTGGGGTGCAATAGGTAAGAACGTTTTGACCATTTTTTTAATTTTCCTAAGGTTTATACAATTTTTTTTGTATTTTTATGTTTTTCCAAGACTAAACTAAACATTTGATGTAATGCAGATGTTGGTCGTGTTCAATCAGTAGTGGAACCAGAGCGCGAAGCAGATGTGCCAGCAAAGAGGGTTGTTGGGAGAGAATTCCTTCAAGATCTTGATATGGCTGAGACTCTGACGGAGCTTCAACAACACATAGAGGGTTTGACCTCCGAGATTCTAGATTTTCGAATTGAAGAGCTTCCTATGCGAATGCAGTGACACACTATTGGGGTTCCTAACCGCTGTATGTGGTTACTTCGTAGGATAGCTAGATCTATAGCATGTTACCATGAGCACCACTAGTTTACTTCTGAAATTTTGAATACATTTTGAGGTTAGATGACCAATGCGTATTGGGCACAAATTTTTGTAAAAACCTATAAATATCTATCTATATGATTTCAGAGTTTTTCCTATGTTTATTGTGCAATCCTATTCAATGATGTGAATTTTTTCTTTACATATGTTGCAAATGTCTTTCTAAAACTTGATTAGCTAATGAATCAGTCAATGTGTTCAAATTTATGGAAATGTGTTGATATTGAATAAAATGAAAGTGTCTTTCCAAAACTCTAACTCTAAGGAACAAACTATGAAATGTTGGATTTCTAACAGTATAAACTCTAGTAAGTTGCAATACCACAAGTTCTGAGTCTAACCTTATGATGATACGGCTAATACCAAATGAAATGGAATCAGAGAGAAGTTCGATCAATGTGCTAACTCAGCGATATTTTTCATCGATCTACCAATACAAATCCCTTGAAAACTCACTAACTCGTCGTTCAGAGCGAAAATGGACCACACTGCAGAGGATATATTTTGTGTGCTATGACTAGCTCCATCAGCATATCCAACAAAGGGTTCTGAAGATTCAGACATATGCGATGAAATGTAAAGTGGATTACTAATGTCAAGAAAATGTAAAAACAAATCAAGATAGTGAATGCAAATCAACAACATATATATACAATATAATACAAAAAATTACTATGCTCATGATTAAGCATAGTAACATTTCAAATACAACCCATTTCTAGGTTGCACCAACAGAATTCCATCGTAATAAACCAACTCATAGGCGCCCTTAGCAAGAACCCTTTTGAAAATATAGGGGCCATGCCATAATGGCTCAAACTTTCTAGTACCTATTACATCAGCTTCTTGATCGTAAAGAAGGACCAAGTCGCCCTATGAGAAAATGAGAGGCTGGAAATTTTTGTCGTATTGCACCTTTATGTGTCTCTTATGTGCTTCATTAACCAATTGGGCTTCACGACGTGTTTCATCAAGATGGATGAGGTTAAGGAGACACGCTTATTCTTCTGAGGTGTCAGGTAACAAGTCAATAGCGAGTTTTAACAATGGTATTTCATATTAGATTGGTGAGATAGATTCGAGACCATACACCAATTGAAAAGGAGTAAGGCCAATTGCATTTCTCACTAAGGTTCGATATTCCCACAAGGTGGAATACAGGATCAAATGCCAATTTATTTTACGAACTCCTATCATTCGTTGAAGCATTCGTTTAATAATTTTGTTGATAGCTTCAAATTGTCCATTTGATTGTGGATAATAAGGAGTAGAATTATCATGTGAAAATCCTAACTTGGCAGTGAATTCAGACATCATGTGGTTTCAAAAATGCTTCCCATGATCTGTGACTATAGCCTATGGGACCCCAAACCATGCAATAACATGATTAAATAAAAATAATGTAGTTGTCTGTCCCATGTTGTTGAATGTAGGCATCGCTTCGGCCCATTTGGTAAAATAGTTGACTGCGACAATAATATAACTATGCCCCCCAGACGAATGAGGGTTACAGGTCATGAAGTCAATACCCCATTTCGAAAATTGTACCACAGAGACAACGAGATGCATTGGCGCTAGTAGTTTGCATATTTTATGATAAAAAAAATTTCATGCGTGACAACTTCTGATCGCGAGGATGCAATCTCGAAAAATAGTTGGCCAAAAGTAACCATCGCGGAGTATCTTCTGCGCGGTAGGATAACCAGATAAATTTCTACCACAAGCCCCAGCATGACAATAATTTAGCACTTTTTCGGCCTCCTCATGAGTGAGGCACATACTTAAAATGGTATCGACACCACGACGATAAAGTGTATCACCAACGATCAGATAATTTTTGGCTTGGTATTGAATACGTCATTGTTCAGAGCGAGAGGTGTCAGGTCGAAAATTTTGGGTTTGGAGATAAATGATGAAATCCCCATACCAAGGATCATATGATCCGATCAGAAACAGAGACTCGTCAGGAATTGATGGTTCCAATGTAGTTGCAATACTATCAGAGGGAAGGTCACAGAGAATCTCAACCAGAAAGAAAGACTTCTTTGACTTGGATTTGATGAATTCCAAACCAAATTCCTGCAAAATGACAATCCATTTTGCATACTTTCCCCCCAACAATTGACCTGATAAGATATAAGTCATGGGGTTGCAATCTAAAACTATAGTGGTTTTTCGGAGCAGGATATAATGGCGAAATATTTGGACAACTTGAACAACAGGCAAGGCAAGTTTTTCTACATATGAATACTTAACTTTCATATCATTGAGATTACGATTCAAATAATAGATCGGATGTTCAATTCCATTTTCTATTTGGACTAATACAATAGCAATAGTCATTTCAACCACGACAATATATAGGAAATAATAATTTTGATAATTATGGGGATACATTAATGACGTTGGGACAAGAGTGTCCTTGACAACATCAAAAGAAGCTTGCACAACTTGGTCCCAGTGGAAGGGAACCCCTTTTTTCAACAGTCGAGTAAATCCTTTAGCCATTTCAGCGTAGTTTGGAATGAACCCTCTTAGGAAGTTAGCCTTTGCTTGAAGTTTTTGTATCTGAAGTAAGTTTGATGGCGCATGAAAATCAAGAATGGGCTGAACCTTTAATAGGTCTATTCAAATTCCTTCTTTTGAGACTATGAATCCAAGAAAATGACCAGAACCAACACAAAAGACACATTTATGTGGATTGAGGCGTATTTTGTAGTTTTGACAGTGTAATAAAATGGCTCTCAAGTGCATTGGGTGATCAGTATGATTTCGTGAATGTGTTGGTAAATCATCTAGATATGGTAGAACAATGTGTTTGATGTCATTGAAGGCATAATCCATTTCTCTCTGAAAATTTTCCCCAACATTATTTAAACCAAATGGTAGTTTCCTATAAGAGAATGTGCCCTAGGGACAAATGAATGTTGTCTTATGTTGATCCTTTGGGTGGATATTGATTTGATTCTAGCCAGAAAATCCATCAATGAACAAAAATATTTCACATCCAGCACAATCGTCAATAATCTGGTCAATAAAGGGAGTAGGATAGTTGTCTTTTGGACAAGGAAGATTGACATCTCGATAATCGAAGACACTCTAATGGTTTCTTACTTTTTCATGATAGGAACAATGTTGGAAACCCAGTCAGTTAGTAGAATAGGGTATATGAAACCAACATGCAAAAGTTTTTCAACTTCTTCTTTAATGGCAGTGGCTTTCTTCGGATGAAAAATACAAAGTCGTTGACGCACTAGTTTGACATCAGGATACATATTAATAGTGTGTTCAACAATACTAGTACCTATGCCTGGAATTTCCTCGTAAGACCAAGAAAATACATAACGTAATTCACGAAAGAGAGAGAAATATTATCTGAGTTCTGATGGAGAAAAAGATACACCGACATGAATATTTTATACAACTCCAGGTACGGTCGAAATATCGATAGAAATGGTTTCTTCAATATTTGACATATTTCGCTTGGAATCGATTGCATTAATGGGTAAAGAATTCGAAAAGAAATTTTTGATGGATGGGTGATCTAGCTCACTAAGATTATTTTCTTCATAATTAGGAATATGGGAACAATGATGATAATCTTCCCATGGTTCTCCTTCTGACATCATGGCTTCCAAAATATTCTCATTTGTCAAGAAAATTAGGGAAAATGGATCAGATGGAGTACCCAAATCTAAGGAACGATCAACCCAAACACTCAACGATGCTGATTTCGGATTTTCTTCCCAAGCCAGATAGATTGATTGCTATTGCACTCAATAGTGCTGGGCGGTAGAAACTCATCCAACGTAGTAATTTCAGAATCACCCGTACTCTTCCTTAAGCTAGATAGAGTGGAAGAGATCATGTAGTAGGTCTCTATACTTGAAATTTATATCGACGTCGCATGCAACTATAATGCAAATTTTCCCATGAGAGTGGAATCCTTTAAGAGTCCTACACCAATGTTCTGAAGTTCTAGTTGGGGTATGTGAATGAACAGAACACTTCCAGTTACCTGCAAAGTAGAGGCAAAGAAGGATAGTTGATTAATGACTATGATAGTACCTTTAAGTGGAAAGGAAATCATTCTAAAATATGTAGAAACAATTACAGTCATTCCATATACCCATGGCCTTCCAAGTAAAATATTATAGTAAATGGGTCCACCAACAACCTAAACATCAATATTCACTATTTTTCCCCCTATTTAAACATGCAGGTTATTTATAATACCACAAGTTTTACATGTATGTCCATCAAATGCCTTCAACGTCATTGATGATTGTGATAAGCGTGGCAAGCCAAGTGACTTCCAACAATTTAGAGACATAATGCATGTAGATGCTCCCTCTTCAATAATAGTGTGATGAATAAGGTGATTGAGAAAATTTACCTGTATGGAGAATGCCAATTCTGCTGGTAGTTGCGGCACATAGCCTGTATGATTAAAGATGACAAGATTAGAATCAGTCAGATCAATTCCATCAATAGCTAAAAATAAAGCCTGTTTTTTGGAGGGAAAATTTTGTAATACCTCAAGAGCAGACATAACTGAAGGGGATTGAGCCAAATCTTCAACTATATTATAATTTTTTGCAACTCTTGCTCAAGTATTATATGTCGATTTGTGTATTAGTCCCTTTGGTGGCTTGATTGTCAATTCAGGAATAACAGTAGGCGGTACTGGTTCCGTAGACAAATTCGTTGTCAAGGTAGTAGGTTGATCAGTGGCCTAATTACCATATATTTATTATGTGTGGAAACCAAAATACATGTCGAAGGTTTTGTGATAGATAACATTAACACTTGGGAACTAGGAGCTGGATCCGTAGCAACCATGTTTGTGTCTGGATTTGGAAATGGATTTGTCAACACAGCTGATGCATGGGAAGTCTTGATTATTTTTTAGACTTCAATGCAGTGAGGAAAATCCCTAACAAAGTTTTCCTCATTACATATTATGCATGGATAACGAGGTTTCCTAGATCTAGATGATTGATCAGATGATATTTCCTACAGGTTAGAAGTTTTCTTTTTCTTAGATTTCCCCTTTCTCTTACTTCCGAGTTGCTTGTCACTTTTTCCTTTGTCAAATGACACGACATTAATTTTGGAAGTAGGAGTAGGATCAGATGCAGTAGTGTGGTTTTTTCTTGCAGTGCCTATCAAGTCGTCTCTGGCATGAGAGTCCTTTAATTGAGGAGGAATAGTAAAATTAGATCTCGGCACATTAGGAATTTTTTCATAGGGTGTGCCAGAATGAGTATAAATCAAGTCTAAATACTGTGCATGAGTAATAAATTGCTCTTCTGTGATGACGCCACCCTTAGCCACATCCTCAGTTATAGATGGTAACATGGACTTAATTGTAATATTCCCTTTTTTGGTATCGCCCATGACAGGGCTAGGAGGGACTTCCAAAGTTAGGAGCAGACAGATCACATGTATAGATTGGCGCTATCAGTGGGCTCAGGAGCTTTTCGGAGGAGTTTTGAGGATTTTTCATGGTGTTAGAAGGAATTCTCTTGATATACTCCATCATCCAAGCAGTTTGGCTTTCTTCCTGATGCATTCCGATAACTTTCGAAATTTTGAGTTATTTATGGGCTTAACTCAGCTGATTATGCTCAAGGTGGCATTCCGGGAGGAATACACGATGTAACACCTTAGTGTAATATCTCATTGGAACCAGGAAAAGGAGACCTATATGATGGGATAGTTAGACACAGATTTCAGTGACCAGAGGAGGCGTGGTAGCCAATTTACCATTTTCTGCATTAAAAAGGAATATTTTAATAAAAGGGAAAAGTGCACTATGAATAAAATAATAAAATAATGCTCTAGAAGACTCCAAGAGATATATAAAAGAAAGGGAGGAGGCCATTGGGAGATATCTTTGGAGTAGATCATTTGCTTGTGTATGAGAGGTGTTAGTATGAATCTTTTGTCGAAGTGTACGAAAAAAGACCACTTTAGCTATGCATAACTTATAGCCCTAACATCAAATATGGCTGCCAATATCTTCAGATCTGTAGTTATTTGATCAAGGCAAGTGCTGAAAAAAACTAGATCTATGCATAAAGAGACATTAAGCAGTAAAAGTAAGGTTTTGCTCCATACATCCAATAGACAAGACAAGAACAATTTTTGAAAGAATTTTTGTATTAAGGTCACCTGGGAGGAAAACAAGAAGGTGTTTCCAATTCTCCTCAATGGGATGGGTTCTTGGAAGTCCTCAGCACTTCAGATCTAGCATTTCTCTCTCTTTTTGGTGTAGAAAACCTAGACAAAGATAGAACTCAAAGGGAGCTCACACAGCAAATAATGGAAAATATGACAATGATAATGGCTCAAAGTCAGACCAAGAGTTTAGATCCATAGTGATATAATAGGCAACAAAAGGTGAAGAATGGTAGGAAAAACCCTCCTATTAATAACAAAATATTGGGTCATTCTAGATCTTGGTGCATGATTAAAATAACATTAACCAAATCTAGACCCACCTTTTATGGAATATTTTATTATATTTGTTGGAGGGAAAAAGTATTTGACTTGGGTCAAATCCCTTTATTTGTGAATAATAAATAAATAAATGATTTATTTATCATTTTAAGGAGGTGGTTAAAAGATAATCAAATAAATAATGATTTATTTAATTATTTATGGGTGATTTAGTCATATTTAACAAGGAATATTATTTAAATAAGGTTTAAATAATTATTCCTAGAAAATAATAAGTAAATAAAGATTTATCTAATTAATTTCTTTGTTTTGGGTTAAACATGACCAGGAAAATCAAACAAATATAGGTTTGTTTAATATTTCCTTTTGGGGTTTCCTGTTTAGACCATAAACAACCTAATAAATGTGTTTTATTAAGTTATTTTACATAGTGAAGGAAATTTTACTTAGGGCCTAAGTAAAATTGGTCATAAATGGTGTACTTGGGTCCATCTAATGATAGTAGGTTATATGACCAAAAAATGGTGTAACAGATTGCCCCCCAGCGTGCGAGTGTTAGGAGAAAATCGTATGACCGAAGTACGTTGTAAGAACTCAAACACCAGACATCAAAAGGGAAGTCGGAGAGAGAGATGTAAGGTAGAATAATGTGCTGAAGAACTAGACCCTGAGGAGACGAGATTTATAGGTGCAACAAGTCTCTTTTTATTTGAGGGTACCTATGCTAAAGGCGGTGGGGGAGGCATACCTATGCCTGCCGAGACAAAGTACAAAAGAATAGTGTGTCCAGTAAAAAAGGGACCGAACCATAAAGTACAACCGGCATAAACATGAGCCAGATAGAAATACAATGAGGGATCCGACATACATGTTGTGCCTGGGATAACAGTCAGGACTTATACAATAATATTTGAGTACATGAGATACAAATACAACCCAAATGCCCCCTGAAAATGGGGAAGGGCTCGCAAAATCTGACTGATACATGCAAATAAAAGAGGCGTTGCAAGCGGCTAAGGCCAACATCATCAAATATATGGAGCTACATCAAAGGCTGTAATGAAGAGGTCATTCGGGCATGTGGGGGGCTACCTGCAGGGCCACCCCCTCATGAGGGCTGAGACATCTCACACACACCCGGGAATCACCAAGAGTTGCTGCTGCATCATTGAACCATCAAGTATACGGATCTCGATCATGCTGAAAGGAGCTGGAGCTGAGAAACAATCAAGTCAAAGGGTAATGAGAAAGCCCTTTGCTTGATCCGAGGCACCGAACAAGAATGGAAGCTGGAACCAAGGTACACCGCCCTCTAGACCGGTCTTCTGGAATGAATGAGCTGATGTCGACAGAAGGAGGTCCGCCATAGGTGAGGCAATGAGAGATCCTGAACTAAGGCGTGAGAGAAAATAGTCGAGCGACTGACAGACTAATACCAATGATGATGATGAAATGGAGGGGATTGAGTAGCGAAGGGACGACTTCCCTTGTTAGAGCATAAAGGGCATGAATGCCATGGTAGCGACTGACACAATATCATGAGGGATAGGGGACAGTGGGACTGAAGGCCATAATGTGCGACACAAGAGAGGGATCAAGCAATGAAGGAGGGAGGACTATAGTGGGGTACAAAGGGACTCGGGATAGACTCCATGAATGCGATGATGACTCAATTTGGATGCTCTAAACAAGGGCGACTTGATGGTGCTGCCACACAGTAAAGGTCCAATGGGGGACCGTGAAAACATGAGTACAAGATGGTAACTCACGACGAACATCAACACGAGCATGGATAAGGATGGAGGCCAAATGGTGCCCCTAGTATGAGTGTTGCAAGTGAAGAAATCCGATTTTGAGGAGGGTTATGGTTGAGGGGCATAGGTGCCCCCAAGCATGGTGTGGTTATGCCAAAATGTATTTAGAAAAGGGGGAATCTAAACACATTTTAATGATGTGGTGTGCCATTTGTGTTCGTTATGGTTATGCAGTTTGAGAAAGGAAATGGAGGATTTACCAATCTATTTTGGTACTGCATATATGAAGCAAATGGACTTTAAGTTTTTGGGTTGGCATACCTGGTGTCACTATCCCAAAGAGAGGATTTGGAGATAATGAACTGATGCTATCCTAGAAAACTCATAGGTTGGTCAACAAAAATGTCTAAGAGATTGGGTTGCTGATGGAAGATGAGGGAAAGATAAGGGGTATCATCCCTAGAGTGATCTGAAGTGATATGGGACTCTAGAGGTTCTTCTAAATGTGGAAGAATAATGGTAGTAAAGTCAACACGACCAGATGCACTAGGAGAGTTGTGGAGAATTTCTTCTCTTGGTCTCTCAAATGTGGGTGCCCCCTTACCCAAACATTGGGTATCAATGTAATGGCCACAAGGTGTATGTGGTTCAACCGCATGGGTTCGATGTAAGGGGGAATAGATAAAGTCAGGGGAGGTGATACCTTCCATAATGTCGTCATCATGATAATGGTGACTGTGAAGAGCACACCATGGGTTACTCGAATCATCATCATGAGAAGAGAGGTTCACATGCGTATCGTCACAGGGGCATGTAAGAGTAAGTAGATAAAGGATCTACCGATGTTGAGCCCAAGGTGATCGTTGAAGGAAGGTCAAGCAAAACAACAGGGGAGGATTCAAAAGGAATGTGCCCCGAGGGTCTCATGGATGATGATAGGTATAAAATGCTGGATGAAGGCTCCGTCATCTCGACATCAGGAGGGGGAATGTCAATGGGAACAGTCATGTCTGGTATTTCTACCAAAGAAAAATGCGCAAATAGGGGAGAGGTGGAATCATTGCGCTTGGCCTCGAATTGGCGGACCGCGGCTAGAGAGGTGCGGAAGTCCTCGAGGCGGGGACAAAGGTGGGTGTAATGGCCATGGAGATCACACAAATCACAAGGGTGGTTGGTGTGAATAGTCTTGGGGTTCTTGGCCATGGTCGCGGAAGGAACAGAGGCTTCCGAGACTGTGAACTCAGGGAACATGACATTAACCATGGGCTTGAGATGAAGCAATTCAGGACAGGTATGGGAGGCGTGACCGAAAACATCACACAAAGCACACTGGATGGTATGCTTTGGAGGCCGAGGAGGGGCAGGGTTTTTCGGGGCAGCCTTGTCCTTTGATGCCCCCTTGCAAGCTTTTCCCTTCTTACCCGAAGCGGTCGCAACAGGAGGTGGTTCCTGTTGAGGTGACTGAGGCACTGTTTCAGCGAGAGAAGTCATGGGGACTGGTTGAACCGGGGCAAAGCAATATAAGGTTTGGGTTGACCAGGCAGGGTTGCGACTGGAGGATCATGGTACCAGATGGGAATCCCAAGGGTCAGGTTAGGAAGAGAGAGGGTAGCCATGATAGGTACCGTGTACACTCCTGGTGGGGGAGCTAGGAATGGTATCTGACCAGAGGGGTAATGGCCAGGTGGGATGGCTCCTAAATGGCTAAGGCTTGGAGGAACCATTCTGGGAGGATAAAGAGGCTCATGACTACCATCTTCAGGTGAAGGGCTAGGAGCAGGTTGCGGAGAGCGTGGTTGCTGACTAGCCGAAGAAGGTTGCTTGAGAGCAGCCCATGACAATTGCATCATGTAAACATTCGATGAGCTGGGGTCAGAGACAGGAGGAGGGAGACCAGGGAAAGTTCCAAGCAAAGAGGAGTCTTTGTAGACGCCGAGAGAGACACTGGTCAAGGAATCAACAGTTTGTTTATTGGCTACAGAAGAGATGGTCGTCTCAGGGGAGGTCTGAGACTTTGGCTCATGATATGTCAACTGGTCGATGGTGACTATCTTTCCATTGTGAGGAAAAGACATCTTGCGGAAAACCGCGGATGGGACAGCAGACATGGCATAGGTGTAGCTCCGCCCCAAGAGAATGTTGTAATCTAGAGGGGCATCGATGACTTCAACGTCAACGCAAACAGTCTTGTCTGCAAGAGAGATAGGACAATTACGGAATAAGCCAATGGGCTGGGAGGCATGGCCATCCCACGCACGAAGGGTGATTGTGGAAGGGGCCAATTCAAGAGATCCGAGTTGTTTCCAAACCGAAGCGGACATCACACAGGTGGATGCCCCCTCATCAATGATGCACCGAGAAACATTAGCATTCTGGATTTTGACTGGGATTTGGAAGGCTACGGAAGTAGGAAGGGGAGGATGTTCCGATTGATGGGCGTCGAAAACAATCATTTGGTCATCAGCAGGATCTACAATGCCCATGGTAGATAGTAGAGCCTTCTTTTGGGAAGGGCATGATTGGAGGAGTTCCAATGTGGAAATGGCAGGAGGAGACTGCGCCAAATCATCTACTACGCTATACGAATGAGTAGCTCGACCAGGAGCAGCATTTCGGCATAATGGTCCTTTAGGAATCTTGGTATGAACCTCAATTTTTGGTTGAGGGATGTGTAAGGGACCATTGGATGTCGAAAGAGGCTTGGTAGAACCTGAAGAGGGGGTCTCGGAGGCAGACTGAGTGGGAGGCTTGGGGTACTGGCGAGACCGAGTTTGAAGGTGAAGGTCGACGGTTGGGGATGGATCAGAGTTCATCATGAGGATCTGGTAATCGGAGGAACTAGAAGGGGAGGGTTGAGTGGCGACCTGTCCGTTAGGTGCTTGGGCAGCCACGAATCCTTGCTAAGGGGAAGGATCAGTAAACACAGCTGGTTGAGTAGTGGTCACATTAGGGGGAGCAGGAGGGGAGGCATGTTTTCCTCGCAATGTGGCTTGAGACTCCCACATCTGCCACATCTGTGGTAAGAGGGGACAATCGTGGGTGTAATGACCCTAAACACTACAACATGAACAAGGCTTATTGGTGCGAAGAGGCCTATCCGTCTTGGGCTGAGTTCCCTGTTGCTGGTTAGCAGTGTTAGGATCAGTACCTTGAGGATTGGGTCCATGGGTACCAGGGGCAGATTGATTTGGATTGCCTCTCCGCCTTCTTTGAGAAGGGGGATTAGTCGCGCCCTGCTATGCAAAGACTTGCCCTGGAAGGGGCAGGTGCTGTTCCGGGGGTGGAGGAGGCAAGGGAGGTGGAAGCGCATATGTTGGAGGAGCTGGCGCACCAGGCTGTGGATAAGGATAATGGTTAGGTTGGGCAACATTGAGGTAAGCAGGAGATTCGGTAAAAGGATGAGGCATGCCGTATCCTAGATACATGCTACCTGGAGGGGGAAAAGTGCTAGAGGTGTTGGCCCCTCCCGGAGGGAGACCATAGCCCATAGGAGGTTGAGCATACGGATGAGAAAGGGCTCCAACGATACCGCTAGAATGAGACGCTTCAAGGCACGGCCACCGGCTCGGGGAGGTCGTAGCGACTCAGATAACATAACCAGATTGAGCGTAGATCAGGTCATATTTTAAAGCTATTCGGAGGGCGGCTTCTTCCCGCCAGGAAAATGGGAGGCGACACTGCGCAATGGGCGGAAAATATGCGATAAACCACACCCCCTTCAACCCGATATTCGAAGGGGGGAGCTCGACATAAGCTCCGTCTTCTTCGCCATTCCTAGACATGAGTGGAAAGGCGGGTCAAAGAGGTTTGCTTGAAAGAAGTCAAAAGCTCTGTACCAGTATCGTATCGAAGAGGGAGCTGGAAATAAGATAAAAAGGCTTGGGCAATGGTCACAAAGGTGGTATGGGAAGAGGTGGCTTGGTCAACATACCATTTAGAAGCTTCGCTGGTAAGCGTGCGTTGGAACAACCAAAGATGGATGGAATCATCGGTAATGGAATTGGAGGAACACCACATGTGGAAAGATCGGACATGGTTGGTTGGATCTTCTCCAGCAAGGCCTTCGAACTTAGGGATGTCGGAGGGGAGCTTGGTTGGCATAGCAGGCCAACCAACATCGTGGTGGATAGGGTCATTAATCAACTGATTGAAATCGGGGAGGCTGAGGCCTGCAATGTATGGCAGCAAGGGTATGGCCGAGGTAGTTCCTGTGGTGGTTCCGCTAGTAGTGGTTCCGGCATTAGGGCCTGGAGCACCGCTAACGTTAGGCCCTGGACCAGACATAGTGAAGGTGACAGGGGGAGAACCAGGAGGAGAAGGAGAACCCAATGAATTAGAAGAGGAGTCGGAGGCACTGAGGAGGAATAATTTGAATGACAATGGGAAGGAGTAGGCTGACCGACCGAAAAACTCGAGTAAGGAAGGGCCAAGAAGTCTCCAGGAGGCGCGCCTTGGGGGCGCAATGATGACAACACAAACACGGCACGAGGAGAAGAAGAACGACCGACAAAGGCAGGGAGGTGCAGAATCAAGTGATTACAATGTCGAAACAAGGGCAAAAAGGTGCAGTGTCAATTGATTTTAAAGTCTTTTCCTGGCGGTGTAAACCAGGCTCTTCTTCACTTAGGGTGAGTGTGTGGTGTGCGTTAATTTTAATTTTTAAACCCTTTTCGTTTTGAGAGCAAGATAAAAAGTGTGTTGTGTAACTAAAAATAATGCTACAGAGAACATTATATAATGCTGAAATAACAGAAAATTAACAGCTAATCAATGCATCGATCTAACCCAAAAAGGCGGGGCTCTTAAAACTACTCTAACAGAGGGAAAAAATCTAGTCAAAACACACTAAATCGAGGCCAATAGATCTAGGGTCGAAAGGGACAGGGATCTAAAGGAGAAATCTGCTGAAAAGAGGGGCAGATCACAACCAAGAGGTAGAGGCAAGGTGGCTGGAAAAAAGAGGGAAATCAGCAAAAAGCAGAAGGGGCAAGGAGGAGGACCTAAAGGTAGATCCAAAAAAATCTTCAGGAGGTGATTTGAAAAGGAGAAGAGCTGATTAAAAGTGGTCTGAAAAGGAGGTATCAGATCTGGAAAAGGGGGGGTTGAAACTCTGAAAAAACAGACCTGAAACAGATAAAATCTCTTCCACCAAAAGTGGAGGGTATTTTAGCCCTAGGGGGCTATTTTCCCACTTAGATGAGAAAAAAAATCAGAAACAGGTCGAAATGGGCTGAGACAGAGGTTAGAAAACCCTAACAGAAGCTTCAGAAAAACCTAGAAAAATTGCAGAAAAATAGCAGAAAAATTGGCAGGTCGTAGGTTCTGACCTGTTTTCTATGCAGGTCGCAGAAAATGGGCTGAAAAGTGCGACCTGGAGGTCCAGGTCGCAGTTTCTGGGCTAAAAAGTGCGACCTGAAGCTCCGAGTGTCCTGGCGGCAGATTTCCGGAAAAGTTGCCGTCTTAGTTGCGGCTGATGTCTGTCACCTGCGCAATAGGGCCAGAAACATGTGGAAGTTAGAAATTTTAATGTTTTAGGGTTTTATAGGTGAAAAACCACACGAAAATAGGAAAAACAAAAAGCTGAAAAGAAACCCTAGGGTCTGAAGTAGCTGGATATGCAGGAATATGAAAAACGACAACGGTCGTAATTGAAAACCCGTGTGGAGTCGCCAATTGTTAGTATGAATCTTTTGTCGAAGTGTACGAAAAAAGACCACTTTAGCTACACATAACTTATAGCCCTAACATCAAATATGGCTGCCAATATCTTCAGATCTGCAGTTAGTTGATCAAGACAAATGCTGCAAAAATCCAGATCTATGCATAAAGAGACATTAAGCAGTAAAAGTAAGGTTTTGCTCCATACATCCAATAGATAAGACAAGAACAATATTTTTGAAAGAATTTTTTGTATTAAGGGAACCTGGGAGGAAAACAAGAAGGTGTTTCCAATTCTCCTCAATGGGATGGGTTCTTGGAAGTCCTCAGTACTTCAGATCTAGTATTTTTCTCTCTTGTTGGTGTAGAAAACCCAGACAAAGATAGAACTCAAAGGTAGCTCACACAGAAAATATTGGAAAATTTGAAAATGATGATGGCTCAAAGTCAGACCAAGAGTATAGATCCAGAGTGATCTAATAGGCAACAAAAGGTGAAGAATGGTAGGAGAAACCCTCCTATTTATAACAAAATATTGGGTCATTCTAGATCTTGGTGCATGATAAAAATAACATTAACCAAATCTAGATCCACCTTTTATGGAATATTTTATTATATTTGTTGGAGGGAAAAAGTATTTGACTTGGGTCAAATCCCTTTATTTGTGAATAATAAATAAATAAATGATTTATTTATCATTTTAAGGGGGTGGTTAAAAGATAATCAAATAAATAATGATTTATTTAATTATTTATGGGTGATTTAGTCATATTTAACAAGGAATATTATTTAAATAAGATTTAAATAATTATTCCTAGAAAATAATAAGATAAATAAAGATTTATCTAATTAATTTCTTTGTTTTGGGTTAAACATGACCAGGAAAATCAAACAAATATAGGCTTGTTTAATATTTCCTTTTGGGGTTTCCTGTTTAGACCATAAACAACCTAATAAATGTGTTTTATTAAGTTATTTTACATAGTGAAGGCAATTTTACTTAGGGTAAAATTGGTCTTACATGGTGTACTTGGGTCCATCTAATGATAGTAGGTTAGATGACCAAAAAATGGTGTAACAAGAGGTTTGAGGACGTGGTTCTCTACTTCAGCCGTAGCCCCAGGATGGAAACCCTCAGGTGATTTGTGAGAGTGTTGGACAAAAACCCACTCTCTTGAGGAGGCTTAACTTAGAAGTTTCATAGAGCTTCAGATTTTGGTGTGAGGATCATTCAGATATTCAACTTGGACTTCATCATTTTCAGTAGGTTTAGTGAAAGCTGTTGCTGGAGGGAGAGTGCAGCAGTTCAGTTTGGTTTCCAGCGCCGTTCAACAGCTTATCTTGGTGGCCAATTTTTTTATCTCAGCTCATTCTAGGTCAGATATATATGTAAACCCTTATTATTAGCTATAATAAAAGCTGAGATTATTCTGTTCTATCTGGTATTCGATTTCAGTATTTATGTGTTTAATTTTACATGGCAATCTTCTATTGAATTAATGTTGATTTTTCGATATAATTTGGAGTTTTAGTAAATTTCTGCAATTTTAGTTAAAATATCCCATTTGGGATATTACAGTGTCATGAGAGCCTTGGTCTTGGCTCAACCTATGGGTTCTCAGTTTCTAGTTGCAGTGGTTATTAAGGTTTTTTCCAAAGGAAGTTCAAGGAGGTGCCAAATCGTATTTGCTTGAGTCATAATTTTGTTGCAGAAAATATATTTTGTGAGAAATAAGTTGATTGGCCATAGATTATTAAGTGGGGTCGTCAAAATTTGAAGGGATTTGAATCTCTCATGAGGCCATACGAAACCAATATCACATCACAGTGAGAATTCTATTGAGCCACATTGCAAATTTATAATAGCTCGCAAATTTTCAGAACGAGGTTGACGTCTCCGTTTGCCAAAGCGATGCCTAGAAAAGGGTCGATCTGTTGAAAGTTGGGGCTGCGTGAAATTTCAAGGGCCAAGCTTCGTAGATCAATTCTGAAGGAGAAGTGAGAATTTTGTTTTATCAAAGTGTGAAGAATTTTGGGGTCGTGATAAATTTATGGGGACGATTATGTGTCTAACGTGAAATATTCAGCAAAGGGTTGTCGCCGCAATAACAGTTGGACATTTGATTCAAAATTCATTTTCTAATCGTTAAGGAGTGAGACATCAAATACCACCACCAAATAATTAAGAGGCACATCATAAATTTAAGGCCAATTAATTGGAGACGATCAGCTCTGAGAGTCACAAATCAAAGATTAGCCGAGAAAGGGAGCCACTGCGTCAGAAATCGCAAGTTGGTTTTGAAGGGACCATGATTCGTCCAACAACTAAATTCTCCATATCATAGGAACTGAGTTTGTAAAGACAGATTAGGGATACGATCTGACCCCTCATTCATGCTAGTGGAAACTTGCGTGGGGAGAACATTGGAGAACCTTCACTCAGAACTTGATGCCAACCGGCAGAATATCGTGAGAGTGGACCACTGCGAGGAAAAAGTTGAATATCAGTTCTGTTTGGTCGACATATTGGGTACATGCTTGCGTTATGAGATTGAATTGTGGTGTGGCATACCCATGAGGAGCGGATCATTCCGATCTGCAATTTTGTGACGGAAAAAATTTTGGGACGTGTTGATGAATTTTAAAGGGTCGAATCAAATCTTACTGGCGTTGTAAGATAAATTATATATACAGCAAAAACACTGGTTGAAGGTTAAAGTAGAAAGAAAGCATGTATTACAAGGGGTATCAAGGTGGTGAGCTTATCACGTTAAGCCCAAGGTTGTGAACCAGCCGCCAGATAACTAAAAGCTATAAAGCCACATTACACTTGCGAATATTCAAAGCGATGCCAAGGTGATTAGAGTCCATTCATCATTGACCCAGTGCCTAGTGGTTGTGATCTGCATTTTTATCCGAATCACGTGGTCAATGCAGCATGCGAAGCTGTGAAGTGTTGCACAAGCGGCAGACAGGATCAAAAGGTGAAACTTACATTGTTCCAGTTATACGAAACAAACCTAGCCACCAAGAGTTAGGACCGAATTTATTTGTGCATTAGCAATAGTTTCAAGGCTGAATTACTTGTGTTCCAGCAAGGAAAAATTTGTGTGTGGACCAGTAGTGTTTCAAGGCCAAATTGTTGCACAATAAAAAGAGGTTGAATACTTTGTGAGACTGATATTTATTCCAGAACTAATATCTCAGTATTGTTGTAGCAGATCAATTATATCAGAGGTGGTGTGAGTTGAGTTTGTTGTTTGGGACTATGGAATTTATCCCAGATTGGACCATTCCTAAGTAAAGGTATTGCAGAGATCGATCCTTGTGTGCAGACTGATGGTATCATTCCAGAAACAGGACGGACTATGAAATTCAAGGCCCGAGACTCCAGGTTTTGCTGTATACTCATTGATGTGTGTAACGTTGTTGTTTGGGGTGTTCATAAATTGTGGGTTGATACTTTAGAGTTGTACTTTATACTCTGGTTTGTGTGTTCATTACAACACTTATCATACTAAGAATTCAGAGAAAGTATTCCATCAGAACACAAGTGTGTGGGAAATTTGAATGAACTCCAACAGCCCACTGAAAAACTCAGATTTTAAGAAACCTTCTACAGTCTTACTGGTCTTATATTCATGTATACTAAAGGGGAAAAATATTGACACATACTAGTCTGTCAAGATGTCATATTGTCGACATACTGTTGTCACAACCCTTTGACCATAAAGCTTCACTGAAACTTTGATTATAGACTCAGAAAATTCTTAATAGGTTAAGTGTTTGCAGTCTTAGACCTGAATTGTTATGGCCATACCTTCATAAGATGGCATGAGCTGATGTTACATGTATGTTTCCTATTGATTCAAACTTTTTTGTTATCAGTTAATGTCTTATGGGGGTGAGCAGAATTGGCTGCTAGAGTATATCTTTGTTTACACATACTGATATAGTAGTCTTCCATTGTCATACTTATTGTTGAATTGATTACAGCTGAATCACTATTATTTTCATATATGTTGTTGACCAATGAGGTTCTCAAAACACCTCATGAACCTATTGTGGACAATTTTGTCACCCCTAGAGACAGTCTAGAGTTGCTATAGACCAGTGCCTAGGACATCTTAATATAGCAAGGAGCTCATTATATAGCTTGGGTTGTCAGTCCAAAAAGCTTGCTTACTATCTCTTGTTAAACAAGGAAGATAATTTAAATGGGACCAATCTCTCTCAGAAGCTAATACAAAGATAAGAATAATGTAGGAACATCATGTAAAACTCCAATACAAAGGCATCAGACAGTTAAGAGACAGCTTACTGTAAGGAGGGCCAGTTCAAATAATATACCACAGAAATCAAATATCAGAGAGTGGATACAGTGGATGAAATAGTAAGAAAATACAAGTTGATATTAGACTGATACCCAGATATACAACAAAACCATGTATGGGCTTGCTGATTCAAGAATCCATACACAATCCTGGCATTTGAAAAGCACCCTTCTAAAACAACTGATATAGCAGAAAATATGGAAGAGATGAACATGGAACAGTATATCATGACTAGGCCTATTTAAAGCACTTGACTAATTCCAGAAAGGGCACCAATTGGGATGAATCCTTACTGCAAACTAGTGAGCCACTCGCATTCTAGAACATGATACAAGAAGAAAATAGCATGAAATGAGAGATTGTATTAACACATAAAAGAGAATTACATACTGTGAGATACCAAAGACCAGAATCCTCATTACAGTTATAACTCCTCCTCACTGAGACCCTATGGGCTCTGAGCCCTCACATAGAAGTATTACAAAATGTATACAAAAGCCTTTTCGTTGCACAGTTTTCTGATAGAAATCTGGAACCCTTCTAATGTCTTATTTTTGGGCTTTTATAGAAAAGAAAGAGAATTCTTGAGAAGGAGGTAGGTGGAGCACACTTAATGACTTAATTTGAACAAAATGGCGGAAAACATTCACGCCCATACCATGAATGACTACCATATAAATGACTGTACTTGGCTGGAGGGGGAAAATCTGCTGCAATAAAGCCTTGAGGTTGCTTGTGTTTGTGCATGGTACTCTAGGCCCCTTGAGCCTAGAGCCGAAATTTATATTTTTCGGTGCCAGACACTGAACTCCTTCATCTTCTGTTGATATTCTTTGTAACCTCATTTATGTTTTCAACTACCAGCACCCGCCCCTTTTGAATTGCCCTGGGAATTTAATAAATGTTCATTTAGCTTCCATAAATGATGGTCTTATCAGTATATCTCCCCAGATCTTTGCTCCATTATTCTGCATCTGTTGAATGGTCCTTTGAAATGCATTCGGTCTCCGTTAATGGGAACGGAAATTAATGGAGGTTCCCTGTTGCTGCAACCTGCAAAAATCCACAAACATTTTAAGGAAAACAGGCACTGGGATAATGGGGTGATGATTTACATGTGTGTGATGGTGGAGACACGTGGAAATGGTGAAAAATTGGGGACAATGGAAAACACAAGAGAATGGCAGAGACGTGAAAGGCAGCGGTAGGATTAGCGGAAGAGGTGACGTGGATATTATGGAGTGGGATGTTGAGCCTTAAAATTGTGCTTTCTTTCATTCCATTTTACCTCATTTTCCTTTGTCCATTGCTATTCCAGACCAAATTGATCAATGAATTTAGTTAAAATTACTTTTAGAATGATTTACATGACTGACTTGCTAAGTTTTGTGATTTTTGCCATTGTTAAGCATTTTGACCGGAACTAGCTGCAGAATGCAGACATTCCGTAGCTAACCGGCGATTCTGCAGTTGTCTTCACGTTTGAGTATGTTCCAGGTGGCCTCTCAAGAAAAACCACATATGGGCATATTCCACGTCATGTCTACATGGTTCGTTGCTCACCATGAAGGAAGAAACGAATTCTGGGTATGGTTTTGGAACGTGGGAACACATTTAAGAAGACAGACTTCTATTAGGACTGTCTCAGTCCAGATGTCTTTTTCCTTTTTACGCAGCCACTTCAAGAGTCCTAATGTGAATTCGATAAGGAAAGACAATGATCCTGAAATTGTTGCAAGTCTTGTTATGTACATTTTTTATATAAACACTTGGGAAACCGAGAGCTAGGAGATTTTGTTCTAGATTTTGCTTAGATTTTGTGCTACATTTCTGAAGACGCAGAGTGCTCTGTTCAAGTTATTTCACTTTTAATGAAGCAGGCAGTGTTGTTTTGAAAGCGTTGATTTGATTTGGAGTTAGATTTCGTCAGGTGGTAGAGGGCCCCTGCCTCTTGCACGGATTTATTTGCGTAATTTAGATAAGTATTCTCCTAGGCACTTCCCCATTTTTGAATTTTTAATTGTAGTTGTTTTTATTAACTACTATAGTTATACTCATTCTAACTCTTCCAAAAGAAGAAGCTCTTCCAAAAGATTATAATGATGAATGGGAAATGGCTATAGTATTGTAAGATTAGAAGTTGAATTCTTAGTTGCTTTTATTAGTTACTGTAGTTATACTCATTCTAACTCTTCCAAAAGAAGAAGCTCTTCCAAAATATTATAATGATGAATGGGAAATAGCTATAGTATGGTAGGATTTAATTGTAGTCTCTTTTATTCACCATCATAGTTATACTTATGCTCAGCATTCTTCCACAAGAAGAAACTCTTCCAAGAAATCTTTATACTGTCTTAAGCATGATTGTGATCTTGAACGTTTTAGTTGTGTGTTTTCACTAAGTATCATAGTTGTTCTTGCTCTTAAACGTTTGTCAAAAATATCATAATGATGGGTAGGAGATGGCTATGATATCTTAGTTTTTCATTGCTTTCAGTCTTTATGTTTACATAGCATAAGTTAGGATACTCCGAGGGTTTAGTTGCACTTGCTCATGTTCGGTTATTTTTGCTTTAAGTTTGATAATGATTTGTAGTTTAACTCTTTTATTTTTAGGCTAGTGACATTTTAGGTTTGGTTATGAGTTCAACTCATTGCATTTTCACTCCATATTCAGTTGTCATTCACTGCATATTAGATTACTTCAGTTGTTAAACTTAACAAAACAACCTTCATTATTCACAAACCTATTCTTGTTCTAAAATCCATAATTGATTCCTAACCATATGAACAGAAGAAAATATCATTTTAACGCCTGAAGTACTTCTGCAACTTCCTTATCATTTCACAAACAAACATTTCCTCAAAAGACTACTAAATCTATCGCCTTTGAGAGAAGTGTAGTGCTATAAGCGAGTTAGAATAGAGTTAAGAAATAGATTTAAGTAGAAGATCTTATGATGATATCAATGTTCATAACCCTTACTTCAACAAATCTCTAATTAAGGACAAAATGTTGCATCTCATTATAAATTAGTTGTTATTTAAGTTAGGAGGATTTGCATGTTTGATTTGATCCATTTCTCAGTTTAGTTTGTGTTTTGAATCATTTTCTTAAAATTCATTATCAAGCTTTGCTTTTGCTTATTCATAGTTTAGATTTAATTCTGTTTTTAGTATTGCATTTGCATTAACCATTTGACATCAACCAATTAGGTTTCACTCTGTTTCTAATCATTAGCTTCCTTCCATTAGCTTTCTAGTCATTTTCCTTGTGAACATAAAACCACCAAAAGATCAAAAACATCAGAAATCATCACAAGAGACCAAAAACCTCATAAAATACTACACACAACGCATTAAGAAACAAGCACCTAGGTACATACAGTACACTTCACTTCAGCAGTTTACCAACCCTGGTTGACAATTAAATGAGCTCAATTTAGGGGACTAGATTGAGACCAAACATTTTGGCGCCGTTGCCGGGGAAGTGAAAACTAGGTAACCTTTGTTTCTTAGCATCCAAAAATTATATGCGTAGGAGAGAGATTCAAGGGAAGATTCATAGCGGCAGAGGCAGAAATTTGATTCCCCAGAACACCATTTGTTCTTTCCAGTCGAGCTAGTGCCAACTCTTCTTATATTCCATCTCTTGATCTGTGACTTCTAGAAGATCTAAATCGAGGATATCTCCGTGCATGCCCACTTCATCTCTTGTTTCTTACACTTGAAGAGGGTCAAAACTCTGTTGGGGACACAAACCTTTCCTTCAGAGAGTCAACCATGGCGAAGTCTAGGGAGTAGGGGTGCAATGGGCTTCTTGTTGGAGGTAGAGGTAGGAGTGAGAGAAGAGTGGGAATTACCAAATGGAGGAGGAAGAGGTAGAAATAGACTCACAGGACATATAATTGATGAAGAAACCAATACAACCATGAAAAATATTTCACCCTCTGTCCTTCCAAACTTCTATGGACTTAAAAATAAAGATCCTGAAACCTTCCTTTTTGAATTCGAAGTTCTGTGTAGAACTTATGACTACTTACAAGATGCTCAAAAACTGAAATTATTCCCTTCAACCTTGAAAGGAGCAGCATTGAAGTGGTTTATGAGTTTGATTAACAGTTCTATGGGAAGACATGAAACAAGAATTTCTAGAAAGATATTTGGATTATTGTATGCCGGTTAATCATAAGGAAGAAGTGTTCAAGATGTTACAAAAAGAAGATGAAAATTTGGAATATTTGTTGGAGAGATTCAATTACAACATAAAAAGGGAAAAAATGGAAAACCTAGATCAAGACACCTTAAAAGCTCTTTTCTTGAAAACAATTAGGGATGAATGGTTGGATATCCTTAACATGATGGGAAAAAGGGATATATCACAACTCACATTACATGAAATATCTGAGTTATGTATCAACCTTTCAAGAGGGAAATCTAAAACTATCAAAGGTCCAAGAGATCCTGCTCTTGCAAGGGCAAGTAAATCTGCTTCTGGGACAGTAAGTAGATCAGAAATAGGACACATGCTTGATGATTTTAAATCTGACATCTTAGGGAGTCTTAGTGAACAAATAGACACCCTCAAGATACAAAACAAGCAAAAGGCTGAATTTGATGCCTTGGCAATCTTTTGTCCCAAATGTAGGAAGAAACATGCCTTGAGAGAGTGCCCTTTGGATGTAAAAGTTGTAGAAACCTGTGTTATTTGTTCCGAGAAACATGAGACCAAGAATTTTCCTTCTCTTCCTGGTCTCAAGGCTGTTTTTCAAGAAGAAACTCCTACAGATTCCACAGAATCTCTTAACTTTGTATCTAGAAGGGCCTTGAGGGGACCTCGGTTCAGTTTCCATGATCAAATGTATAATCAACCTCCCTGGAAGTTTAGAAGGCAACCTTGGCCCCAATTTCAAAATCAATCTCAGTCCTGGGCACAAGGAACACAAAGTCCCTATGGAAGATACTCTCCATACTATCGGTATCCACCATCCTATCCACCATACCCACATTTTTATCCTCAAAATCCTCAACAAAACTTTCCTCAAAATCTTCAACAAAATTTTCAACAAAATCCTCAACAACATCATCAGAACCAACCACATCAAAATCAACCACTTTCATTACCATTCCCTCAAAAATCAAATCAATTGCCTGCTCAACCCATACCAAACCCCAATAATAAGAACCCTCGGAATACATACATGATAGAAGGCCAACAATTTCCAACTTATTTAATTACTCCTTTAGACCTTAGTGATGTTCAACTGAGGTCTGGAAGAATACTTGAAAAGAGGAAACCTTCTGTGATCATACAAGAACAAGATAATTCTGAGGAAGACTCCCTATGGGTGAATAAAATTCTTGAGGAAGACACATCCTTTCAAGACCCAAACATTGAAAAACTAAAACAAAAAGATCCAATAAATCCAACTCCTGTATTAGAGCAACCATCCACATCTACTTCTATACCTCCCTTTCCGGAAAGATTACAAATTGATAGAGGTGTAGAAAAACAAATCATGGTGCCTAATTATGAATTCTTAGATGAATTGAGAAATGTTTGCATTAAAATTCCATTATTGCAAGCCATCAAAGAAATCCCAATTTTAGCCAAAAAAATAAAGGAGTTGAGTATGAAAACAACAAGAAAAAGAATAAGAGAAACCAAGAAAATTCAACTGGTAGGACAAATAGCAGACATTATGATGGGCAATATTGCTATTCCAAAGTATCTTGACCCAGGAAATCTAGTTGTCAAAATTCACATCAATGGAATTGAAATTCAAAACACACTCATTGATTTAGGAGCAGCAATAAATATCATGAGTAGACAAATCATGGACAAAGCTGAAACTTCCTAATCTTCTCTTTACACCCACACTATTACAATTAACAGATAGATCTGTGATCAAACCAGATGGGGTAATAGAAGACATTCCAGTGTCCCTAGATTCTTGGGAGTACCCTGTGGATTTCATGATCCTAACTCCTAAGAATAATCTAGGAGGACATCCTGTTATATTAGGAAGACCTTGGTTGGCTATAGCTGATGCTTTTATTAGTTGTAGATCCGGTGATATGTACATCTCTGATGGTAGTTCAACTAAGAAATTCACTTTATATCCTCCAGCTAGGACAATTATAGATCTAGATGACACTCAATGGATAGAGGATGAAGAAGATTTACAACCTCTCTTCACAATTTCAGAAATTAATGAAGATAATCAAATTCTGAATACTCTAGAAAACTTTGAATCCTCTCCAGAACACAAACATGAATCATTTCAAGAGGGATCCAATATTGAGTTTTTGTCATCTAGACAGATGTCTCTTCATTCTATGGACAAATTTGGCAGCTCTACAAGTGAAATTTTTCCAGGCAAAACTTTGAACATAAATAAGAACCTAGAAAAATCTCAACAAGAAGAGTTAGTCAGAGTATTACAAAGACATTCTTCTGCATATGCATGGGAATACACTGACATGAAAGGGATAAGCCCCAAGACTTGTACTCATCACATCTATATAGAGGAAAATTGCAAACCAATCAGACAACCTCAAAGACGGATGAATCCAAATCTTAGGGAAATTGCTAAAGAAGAATTGCAAAAATTGTTAAATGTTAATTTCATCTATCCTATTTCAGATAGTCAGTGGGTTTCTCCTTTGGTAATTGTGCCAAAGAAAAATGGAAAATGGAGAGTGTGTGTTGACTACCGAGAACTGAATAAAGCTACTTTTAAAGACCATTTTCCTTTACCTTTCATAGATCAAGTATTAGATACATTAGCTCGCAAAAAGTACTTTTCATTCCTAGATGGGTTTAGTGGTTACAATCAAATCCAAGTAGCACTTGAAGACCAAGACAAAACCACATTCACCTGTCCTTGGGGTACCTATGCCTACCGAGTATTTCCATTTGGATTATGCAATGCACCTACAACATTCCAAAGGGCAGTATTAGGAATTTTTTCGGATCTAATACATGACTGTGTAGAGGTGTACATGGATGATTTCACAGTTTATGGGGACACATTTGAAGAGGCTTTAGAAAACTTGGAAAAAGTCTTAAAAGATGTCAAGAAGCAAACCTTTCACTTAGTCATGAAAAATGTTTTATGATGTTCACTGAAGGTATTGTTTTAGGGCACCACATTTCAGGGGATGGGATTAGAGTTGATGAGGCAAAAGTTGAAGTTATTTCTAACCTATCCATTCCAAGTTGTCAAAGAGATGTTAGAAGTTTTCTAGGATTTACAGGGTACTATCGGAGATTTATAGAAAACTTTACCAAGATAGCATCTCCACTCTTCAAATTACTCACCAAATATTGTGAATTCAAGTGGACTTCTGATTGCCAGTTAGCTTTTGAAACCCTGAAAACCAAAATTTCTGAAGCACTTATATTAAGGGGACCTAACTCGAAGTTACCTTTTCATATCTCGACAGATGCTTCCGATACAGCTCTAGGAGCAGTATTGGGACAAAAAGATTTAATTCCCTATGCCATCTATAATATCAGTAAAAATTTGACTCCTGCAGAGTTAAACTATACTGTAACTGAAAAAGAGTTTTTAGCTGTTGTTCATGCCATAAACAAATTTAGACACTATATAACAGGCTATGAAACTTTTATTCACACTAATCATTCTGCAATTAGATATTTAATGAACAAATCAATCACTAATGGCAGAGTTATAAGATGGTTTTTGCTCTTACAAGAATTCAACATTACTATTCTAGATAGGCCTAGAAAACAAAACACAGTAGCTTATTTCCTATCTAGACTCCAAAATATCAAAGATGACACTCCGGTTGAAGATCAATTTCCTGATGAATATCTTTTTGCAATCTCTACTCAAACTCCATGGTTTGTTGATATTGCTAATTATTTAGTTTCAGGAAAGTTTCCTTCAATTATGAATGCAAGGGATAAAAGAAAAATCATTTGTGATAGTGCAAAATATTCATGGGTTGCTAATGAGTTGTACAAGACAGGTCCAGATTTGATCATTAGAAGCTGTGCTCGTGAAGATGAGATGCCTGAGATTCTCAAGGCATGTCATGATGAACCTTGTGGCGGACACTTTGTAGATAAGAGGACAGCCTATGAGATCCTAAATTTAGGATATTATTGGCCATCCTTGTTTAAAGATGCTAAAGAGTATGTCAAAAGGTGTGACAGTTGCCAAAGGGTAGGGAAACCTTCTCCTTCAGGTGAGATGCCATTACAACCTCAGGTACATATTGAACCTTTTGAAAAATGGGCTTTGGATTTTGTAGGACCTATTAGTCCTCCATCAAGACAAAAAAAATATATATTAGTTTGCACTGATTATGTTACTAAGTGGGTAGAAGCTAAACCATTACTTGTTGCTAATGAATCATCTGTAGTTACTTTTCTTTTTGAGGATATTTTTACTCGTTTTGGTGTCCCAAAGGAAATTGTTACAGATCAAGGAGCTCAATTTACATCAAGGCTAGTGGAGCAAATGATGGAGAAGTACAAAATCAGACATAGAACATCTACTCCTTATCATCCACAAGCAAATGGTCAAGTGGAATCCACTAATAAGATCATTGAAGGAATCCTAACAAAGACTGTTCATCTACATAGAAGAGATTGGGTAGATAGGCTTCCTGAAGCCTTGTGGGCCTATAGAACTACATGGAGAAACACAACAGGCCATACTCATTATGAGCTTGTTTATGGAAAGCAAGTTTTGTTTCCTATAGAGTTCCAAATCCAAACATTCAAGATGGCAGTTCAGCTAGGACTTGATCTAACGGAGGCACAGAAGCATAGACTGGAGCAAATTAATGAATTGGATGAGATCAGACAAGATGCAGTTCAGAAAACGAGTCTAGTCCAACAACAAAGGGCTAGATGGCATGACAAGTACATCAAAGAGAAGAAATTTAAAGAGGGTGATTGGGCTCTCTTGTTTGATTCAAAATTCAAGGATTTTCAAGGGAAATTTGAGACACATTGGCTTGGGCCATATGAAATTGTTCGAATTTTTGATAATGGGGCAGTAAAAATCAGAACTATAGATGAAGAAGAGGTCACTTTTCTTGTGAATGGTCATAGATTGAAGCTATATCACAAACCACTCTCAAGAGAAGAATTTTTCAAGAAGTTCCAAGAAAGCAATGATGTGAAGTTAATGAAGAAGAATCTCTCTTCTTCATCAACTTGATTAAATTTTCTGAAGCATTTCTCTTTGAAAAATAAATAAATAAATAAATAAAGGTATAAACATGAAAACCAATCATTGATTGGCATGTTTATACAGAAAAGATAGGGTGAAAATCAGAGTCTCTCTGACACTCTAACTTTTCCCATTTTTGTTTTTACAAGCAGCTGTTACAAAATCATAAGTTCAGATCCATAGTGCTTATGATCCATCTCATTTCATTTCACTTCACTCACCTATCCATTCATACTCCATTTCATTCATTCATTCATATTCTACTTCATTCCATGTTTCATTCATCTCATTCCATACTCCATCCATCTCATTCTCATGTCAAGATTTAAAGTTTGATGTCTCGCTGTAAATGAATAAAACATGTCATGGATTGCAGGGCAGTTCTTATGTTCTTTCACTCCATTTCATAAACTAAATCCATTCCCTTTCATCATCCACTTCATACATATCATGTCTCATCATCCATATTCATTCATACCATATAACATTTCACCTATACTCTAAAAACCACTCCATTCCATGATCAAAATGCTCTACAGGTACATTCTGCAGCTTAACAGACATTTTGCAGCTGTTCAGCCTTTCCGCAGCTAGCCAGACATTTCGCAGCTACAAATCCTGAAGGAATTAGTCAGTAGACATTATAATTGCAACAAAATGATCCAGTGTATCCATGAAAAAAAAAAAAAAAGCATCAAGAAGGATTATGAAGACTCTTCCAAAGGTGAACAAAGAAGACAAAGACTACAAAAATCAAATGAAAAGAAGAGGTAACAAGTTTAGATTATAATGGAATTTCATAAAGTTTAGCATAGTTTTAGTTATGAATTGTTCGAAAAGGTTGTTTTAATTATTTTTATTGATCAAGACCAATAAACCCTCCAAAGACTTTGGATTAAAATCTCTCATTTCAAATTCCATGCCCGACATCATTTAAGCGGTTAAAATGGCCGAAGTATTTGAATTCTTCACGTCTCTTAACCAAATCATTCAATGATGATTCTCTTTGCCGTTGTAAAATATTCGCCGTCTTTTCAATCATTAATTCGTTTCCTCCACCTCACTCCATTACCTCATTCCGTGACCACTGCCGTCACTCCATTCTGTAGCCGGCATTTCATTCCGTAGACGGAGATATTCTTATCATCGTGGGCAGAGATTGAGCATTATCATTGGAAACGCAGAGGTATAGCAGCGTGAGAATTTGAAGCCGTTTGTTACCATGGGTAGACAAAGTATCACTGTGGGGAGAGATTAAGCATTATTACTATAAACACAGAGGTATAGCAGAGAAGAATTTGAAGTCATTTATCACCGGGAGACAGAGGTATAGCATTGAAGAATTTGAAGCCATTTGTTACCAAGAGACAGAGATATAGCAGTTTGGGAATTTGAAGCTATTTGCCACCGAGAAACAGAGGTATAGTAGTGTGGGAAATTCGAAGCCATTTGTCACTGTCAAACAGAGGCATATCAGTCCAAAGTTCAATTGTCAACAGAGGCATATCAGTCTGAAGTTTTGAAGTTGTTTTCATTGTCAATCAGAGGTATGTCATTCCGAAGTTTAAAGCCATTGTCATTAAGAACTTGAAGCCATTTCAATTTTAAGGTGAAATTTATTGTTTCTGTGGGTAGAAGAGTGTTAATTTGAACATTGAAGAAACAATTATGGGTTTCATTGTAAGAACTGAACCAGTGGGTTCAAAATACTTAGAAGGCTACCCTCAATGCAAATAAATGTTGCAACAGATAGGATGGCTTCAATTTTTGGAGAAATTTAATGGCTTCCACAAAGAAGTCACTAAAACATTTGCAAGATCATTTCAAGGAACTGAAGTTGAAGTGGGAGATGTAAAATTTACTGTCACTGAAGTTTTCATTGCAGAAGCTACAGGGTTGCTTAGAAATGGAGAGAGATGGTTCAAAAACAGAGAATTCCACAATGAATCCTGGAAGCAAATTCTAAAATCACCAAGTATGGATGTCACTGTATTTAAGAAAGGAATTCCAAGTTCTGCATTGAAAAATAAATGAAGAAACATACTACTTCTTCTGCAAAAATTTATTACATGTGAGGGTAGATATGGCACATTTTATGTCTACGACATTAGACTGATAATGCATTTTCTGGGGGAAGACTTAAACCTACCCTATTTCTTGCTTCAAAGCTTGAAAAAGATGGCTTCCTGTGTTCAAATAAGGGTTCAATTTTTAGAGACAACCCTATATCATCATGGTTTGGTTAAAATTTTGATTGAACATCATTTAGCCAAAACAAATGATACATGGGACAATTTCTTGACAAGAAATCATTTTGAAGAGCCAAAAGAGCCCTCACCTGAACCACAGCCTACAAAGAGAAGCAGGAAATGGAGGGCTTCAAAAGTTGAAATTGATAAAACAGTCCAAGAAAGTAGTGAGGAAATCATTTCAGAGAAGTTGACTCAAATCAAGAGACAGCTTAAGGAAGAAAAGGTAATCAGGAAATCTGCCATGGAGAAAGGAGAGGGATCTTCTCAGCCTAGAAGAAGCCACAGACTAAAGGGAAAACTAAGGAAAACTCAAATCAAACAAACAGGGGTGATTAATATAGAAGATGAGGAAACATCCATTGAAGAAGATGTTGAAGAGGATTTTAATGAAGGAACCCCTGAAATTGACCTTGCTCAACAAGAAATTTATGACTATGTGGAAACTTTGGAAAGGAGAGCTTCAGAAAGCAAGGAGAGAACCCCTAGTCCTCCACTGTCTGAAATAGATGTATTAAGAAGGGATAGATATGAGTTGGAAATACTTAATAGACACATCAAAAATGAGAATGAAATTCTCAAGGATCAAGTCAAGCTCAAAACTGATATGAACTTAACCTTATCCCTACATATAGACAAAGTGGAAAAGACCAATGACAAGTTGAAGAAGAGGAACAAAAATTTAATCAGGGCACTTACCAACCTAAGGTTCAAACTTGTTATTAGAAAACCCAGAAGATCTTTAACTTCCAGACAAAGGAGAAGGAGAGGATTGGATTTTCTTGCAGAAGCCTCTGAGTTCATAGGATAATTTGCATGAGGACATGCAAAGAGATAGCAGTGGGGGTATGTTGAGCCTCAAAATTTTGCTTTCTTTCATTCCATTTTCCTTTTTCCATTGCTATTCCAGACCCAATTGATCAATGAATTTAGTTAAAATTACTTTTAGAATGATTTACATGACTGACTTGCTAAGTTTTGTGATTTTTTCCATTGTAAAGCATTTTTACCGGAACTAGCTGCAGAATGCAGACATTCCGTAGCTAACCGGCGATTCTGCAGCTGTCTTCATGTTTGAGTATGTTCCAGGTGGCCTCTCAAGAAAAACCGCATATGGGCATATTCCACGTCATGTCTACATGGTTCGTTGCTCACCATGAAGGAAGAAACGAATTCTGGGTATGGTTTTGGAACGTGGGAACACATTTAAGAAGGCAAACTTCTATTAGGACTGTCTCAGTCCAGATGTCCATTTCCTTGTTACGCAGCCACTTCAAGAGTCCTAATGTGATTCCGATAAGGAAAGACAATGTTCCTGAAATTGTTGCAAGTCTTGTTATGTATATTTGTTATATAAACACTTGGGAAACCGAGAGCTAGGCTAGATTTTGTTCTAGATTTTGCTTAGATTATGTGCTACATTTCTGAAGACGCAGAGTGCTCTGTTCAAGTTATTTCACTTTTAATGAAGCAGACAGTGTTGTTTTGAAAGCGTTGATTTGATTTGGAGTTAGATTTCGTCAGGTGGTAGAGGGCCCCTGCCTCTTGCACGGATTTATTTGCGTAATTTAGATAAGTATTCTAGCTGCCTTTACGTTTTTGAATTTGAATTCGTAGTTGTTTTCATTAGCTACTATAGTTATACTCATTCTAACTCTTCCAAAAGAAGAAGCTCTTCCAAAAGATTATAATGATGAATGGGAAATAGCTATAGTATTGTAGGATTTGAAGTTGAATTCGTAGTTGTTTTCATTAGCTACTGTAGTTATACTCATTCTAAAAACTCTTCCAAAAGAAGAAGCTCTTCCAAAAGATTATAATGATGAATGGGAAATGGCTATAGTATTGTAGGGTTTAATTGTAGTCTCTTTTATTCACCATCACAGTTATAATTATGATAAGCACTCTTCCACAAGAAGAAACTTTTCCAAGAAATCTTTATACTGTCTTAAGCATGATTGTGATCTTGAACGTTTTAGTTGTGTGTTTTCACTAAGTACCATAGTTGTTCTTGCTCTTAAACGCTTGTCAAAAATATCATAATGATGGGTAGGAGATGGCTATGATATCTTAGTTTTTCATTACTTTCAGTCTTTACGTTTGCATAGCATAAGTTAGGATACTCCGGAGTTTAATTACACTTAACTCATGTTCAGTTATTTTTCTTTAAGTTTGATAATGACCTGTAGTTTAACACTGTTTTAGGCTAGTGACATTTTAGGTTTGGTTGCAGTTCAACTCATTGCATTTGTACTCCATATTTAGTTGTCATTCACTGCATACTAGATTACTTCAGTTGTTAAATTTAACAAAACAGCCTTCATTATTCACAAATCTCTTCTTGTTCTAAAATCCATAATTGATTCATAACCATATGAACAGAAGACCATATCATTTTAAGGCCTGAAGTACTTCTGCAACTTCCTTATCATCTCACAAACAAACATTTCCTCAAAAGACTATTTCAAAAATCTATAACCTTTGAGAGAAGTGTAGTGCTATAAAACTGAGTTGCAGAATAGAGTTAAGAACTAGATTTAGAGTAGAAGATCTTATGATGGTATCAATGTTTTACTCAAAACATACTTCAACAAATCTCTAATTAAGGACAAAATGTTGCATCATTATAAGTTAGTTGTTTAAACTATTTATTTAGGATGATTTTCATGTTTAGTTGATCATTTCTCAAGTTGAGTTTATGTTTTTAATCATTTCCTTAGAAGTCATTATCAAGCTTTGTTTTGCTTAGTCATAGTTTAGATTTAATTCTGTTTTTAATATTGCATTTGCATTTACCATTTGACATCAACCAATTAGGTTTCACTCTGTTTTAATCATTAGCTTCCTTCCATTATCTTTCTAGTCATTTTCCTTGTGAACATAAAACCACCAAAAGATCAAAAACATCAGAAATCATCACAAAAGACCAAAAACATCATAAAATACTACACACAACGCATTAAGAAACAAACACCTAGGTACATACAGTACACTTCACTTCAACAGTTTACCAACCCTGGTTGACAATTAAATGAGCTCAATTTAGGAGACTAGATTGAGACCAAACATGAGACCCGGGGGTCTAATCGCAATCAGAAATCAGAAGAGGGAGAGGGAAGGGATGACACACAGATAATTTCTGATGCGATTGGGGTGAATCCCCTTTTAAAATTGAAATCCCAATGAATTTCCGATTTACCAAGGAAAAGGCCTTTTATACGGACAGGCAAAAGTATCATATTGTGGGGCCCAGCGGGTCAATCACGATCAGAGATCGGGGCATGGAGGTGATTGCAATCGCAACTAGGAGGAAGTGCGACGCAATCGATCGGGAGGATGGAGCGATCGGGGCGATGGGATAATCGGCGAGGTGTGATGACCCGATCAATTGCATCGCAAATATTTGTGATGGATTAATCGGAACAGTTGTAACTCAACTCGCGATTGGAACGGACCTTGCGATTGCGATTAATAAACGAGGTTTTATATACATAAAACTTTATAATAAAGTTTCATAATGATGCATGGCAGGGAAGTGGTTTGAGCTTGCGGCAAAAGGGGCCAGGCCTTAATGTAGTGTTTGAATATGGCATTTCGGCCCATTTGAATGATTAGATGAAGATCTGGTTGGGTACAACATTTGGCTCCACCTGGGGACGGCGTGTTCATGCTTGAATGCGTCGAGAACCTACAGACCACTGATCTTCTGCTTTCCAGTACTTATCTTCAAAATTTATCAGCGCACTCATCAAACCAAAACTGAAGTGAAAAATATATATACAATATATTACAATCCAACTTGCTCTTCCTGGATCAACTTTGAAAATAGGGCTTGAGAAATTGTCCATTTACAGGGGCATCCAACACATCGCCCTGTAAATTTTCCAGCACAAAAGTATTATTCCCTCCCTGCTTTACAATTTTGAAAGGACCGAACCACAGCGGATCAAATTTAGCATGCTTGCCCTTTTCTGCTCTTCGAACATCCCACCTGAGAACCAAGTCTCCAATTTGAAATTTTCTATCTTTTGCATGGCGATCAAAAATATTCTTCATTTTTTCCTGATATTCTACCAGTCTCTGATTTACCTGGTCTCGTGTTTCCTCTAATTCCACCAATTGACTTATTCTTCTAATCATATCATTTGGTTCTTCCTGACTTTCCTGCATGAAATGTGCTACTGGTAATGCCAATTGCACAGGAAACACAGCTGCTCGTCCATATACCAATTCATAGGGGGATTTCCCTGTTGCCCTCTTGCTGGTTATCCTATTCGCCCATAGAGCAAATTTTAATTGAGAGTCCCAGTTCTTCTGATTCTCACTTATTGTTTTCTTCAAGGCCCTCACCAGGGTTTTATTAGAAGACTCTGCTAAGCCATTTCCCTGTGGATGGTAAGCTGTGGAGTGAGTCAATGTGATGTTATACCTTTGGAAGAAATTTACAAACCTGGCAGACTTGAAAGCCCGTGCATTGTCAGTTACAATTCTAGCAGGAAAACCAAACCTATATATGATATTTTCCTCCATAAACCTCATTATTATGGCATCTGTAGCATTTCTGGTAGGTATGGCTTCCACCCATTTCATGAAATAATCTGTGGCTGTTAGTATCCATTTATATTGGCCACTTGATGGGGGATGTATATCTCCTATGAAGTCTAATCCCCATTTCTGAAATGGTTCATTCACATGAATAGGAATCAAGGGCAAAGCTACTAATTTCTGTCTTTCTGCAAATCTTTGGCACTTGTCACATGCTCTGACCCAAGCAAAAGCATCTGAGTACAGTTTTGGCCAGTAAAAACCAGCCCTCAAGATTTTATGGGTTGTAGCCTTCCAACTGTAATGTCCTCCACAAATTCCTTCATGAATTTCTGTCATTACATTCTGCACTTCATTTTCTGTGAGGCATAACAGTAATATACCTAGAGGGTCTCTCCAATAGAGCTGTCCATTGGCAATTACATATTTCTGGGATTTCATCCTTACAGCTCTGTATTTTATCTTATCACAACTTGGAGGACAGCTAAGTGTTAAAAGATATTCAACTATTTCTTTATACCAAGGACTAGTTAAATATTTCATATGTATCTTTTGAGTGGCCATCTGTAATCCTTGCTTTTCTTCTCCTTTCTCAGATTCTTCATTTTCTATCATGGATAGATTAATGCCTAAGGCTTGATTATTTGATTCAGATAACATCTTAGAAAATCCCTGTCCTTTAATCAACTTGGTAGGCCTTATGTCCAAATCATATTCTTGTATTTTTGCAATCCATCTTCCTCTTTTACCTTTGCTATCTCCCTGAACAAGAATGTCTTTGACAGCTGCTGTGGGGACATAGGCAGTAATGTGAGATTGCAAAACATATATTCTAAAAGCTTTAAGGGAATTTACCAGGGCATATGCCTGATTCTCCAATATATTATATTTCAATTCAGCATCATAAAGCACTTGACTGAAGAAAGCTATAGGCTGCTCATACCCCTCTTCATTTCTCTGCAACAATACTCCAGCAATTGTATGAGGTGAAGCAAATGAAAATATCATAAATGGATTTTTGTAATCTGGTCCAGCTAGCACAGGAGCTTCAGCGAATGCCTGTTTTATCCTTATGAATGCATCTCTAGACTCCTGGGACCATTTTACTTCATTCTCCTTTTTCAACATATCAGTTATATGCCTAACTATCTCGGCATAGTTAGGAATGAACCTTCTCAAAAAATTGATTCGACCTAAAAACACCAGTACTTCCTTCTTATTCCTGGGTAAAGGAATACTATTTATTACTTCCACTCTCTTAGGGTCTATTTTCACACCATCTTTAGTTACAATGTGCCCTAAGATTTTTCCCTCATCTAATGCAAACAAAGATTTTTGAGGATTAAGGGATAAGCCATACCTCCTCCACTTTTCAAAAGTTCTTCTTAAATGCTCAATATGCTCGTCATCGTTCTTTGAAAACACTGTGATATCATCAAGATATACCACCAAAAACTTGTCTCGCTCCCCAACAAAGGCTATGTCCATTGCCCTCTGAAAAGTAGCTCCTGCATTAATCAATCCAAATGGCATCCTGGCATACATAAATGTTCCCCATGGTGTAGTGAATGCGGTTTTCTTCTGATCTTCTAGAAGTACAGCCACCTGATTGTAGCCAGAAAAACCATCCATCATTGACATTCTGGATGCTCCCACTACTTTCTGCAGGATGTGATCCATCTTGGGCAGTGGATAATTGTCCTTTAGAGATGCTCTATTTAAATTTATGAAGTCCACACACAGCCTTATTTCCCCGTTCTTCTTCCTAACAGGAATAAGGTTTGCTATCCATTCTGAGTATCTCAAAGGCACAATTATTTTGGCCCTCAGCAACTTCTTGATTTCTTTTTCAATGGAGGGAAGCAGCAGAGGATTTATCTGTCTGAGCTTCTGCTTATAAGGCTTCGCATATTCCCTCAAAGGAATTTAATGCTGCATTATATTGATATCAAAAGTTTTTAGGTCCTGATAGGACCAAGCAAATACATCTTTGTAAGATTGAAACAACTTCAAATATTTTTGTTTATATTCTTCTGGGACCCTTTTAGATAATTTCACAATTCTGGGATTAGCACAAGTACCCAGATTTAAATCTCCCACTTGATCTTCTTCTGTCCCTTTGTTTGGCTGCAATGGAATATCATATTTATTAAATAATCTTTCTAGAGGCACCAGACCTCTAGGTATAACATTTCCTTTCAGCTGCAGCACTTTATTACCTGCTATCTTCTCTTCCCATTTGTTTTCTACAATATTTTCAGCTTCCTCTTCTTCATCGTCATCAATCTCCATATTGGAGAATTCTCCCACTGTCTCCATGAATCTCTTTATCTGTTCATCATCTTCGAATACCTGCCAGTGCTTAATATTATCTGGGATAGATGGCCTGTAACTTACCTCCACTTCATATCTTAGAAGCAGGTTCTGAGGAGGACGGAATGTACTGGCAGCTACAGCAAGGGAATCTGCTATCCTGTTTTTCTCCCGGGGCATGAACTGTATGTTAAATGTTGAGAAGAAATTTTCTATCATGTCCCATACTTCGTTTCTATATGCTCTCAGTTGGGGATGCTTGGTTTGACATTGATTTCTAATCTGTCTTACCACTAGCTGAGAGTCTCCCATGACTTTTAAGCTTTGGATGCCCATGTTTCTAGCTGTTTGCAGTCCCAACAAAAGTGCTTCATATTCAGCTACATTGTTGGTAGCCTCATACTCCAATTTAAAGGAAAATGGTACCCATTTTCCTGCAGGAGAGATTAATAATACCCCAGCTCCATTGCCTTCTTTTGAATTTGCCCCATCAAAATGCAAAGTCCAAATTTCTGACTCTTGATCTTCTTTAGGCTGCTCAGCTTGGATTTGACCAAAAAAGGGCTCATGAGCATAATTTTGATTTTCTTCTAACATCAAGCATGAAAAATCTCCCTCTTTGTTATAAATTGGGGAATTCTCTGAGCAGACAGTCTTGGTTACCATTTTAACAAATCTAGTCTCCCTGTATAACCTTCTCTCCTGACCTCCAAAGACTGGGACAGTAGCATATGTTAAATCCAACTTGATTGACCCACCAATTTTCGTACCCCAGGACCTTGACAGCAGCATGCCAAAGCGGGCTGGGATATCAGCAACCACAATGTCCATGACCACACTCTTTTCTGGAATTTGGGCCAAATTGACCACTAGATCTTTAATCATTCCCAAGCATTTAACTCTTTTAGAATCGAATGAATATAGGTCTTTGTATGGTCTTGTAATTTGCAGTCCTAGTTGTTCCATGACAGAAAAAGGCATAAGATTATGGGAAGCCCCAGAATCTAACATACAATTATGTAACAGTAGGTCATGAATGACTAGAGACACATAAAAAGGAGGAGTAGAAGGGTATATCTCCTCGACGTGTGGACCAAAGACTACCATGGGTCTTTCTTCTTGCAGGTTTAGACTATCAGGCACAATCGGTGTTTCAGGAGGGAGTATGAAGGAAGTAACTTGAGACTGATATACAGGCTGTTTTAATAATTCTGTCAAGGGGACTGGAATCTTAATCTTCTCAAGTTCTTTTTGCAAATTGAAAGCAGAAGGAGGCTTCTCTATCGGAACTTCTTTTGACTCTTTATTTTCAGCTGAAGCTTTAATTTATTTTGATACAGGCTCATCATTAGGAGGACTGACTATTTTTGAAGAAGAAGGAATCTGATCATTGGGCTGCAAAGGAGCATTTAGAGGATTCTTACCTTTTTCTATGTTCTTCTTTGTTGTTGATTCCTTCTGAGCAGATGCTTCTTTCTGAGGTGGCTCTTCTTCTTGGTCTTGATTTCGGGTCCTCTTTCTTGAAGATCTGAGATCATACTTTACATTGAATTGTGCTTGCATGAAATCAGTGAATTGTTTACAATAATGGTCAATCTCTGCTTCTTCTTCTTCATCTTGCAATGGGCATTCCATATCATCATTATTTGAAAAAGCCAGATTTGAATCTTCTAATCCATAAGATGCATCTCCAGTGGAGTCATCTGCTGGTCCTTCCAGGTATATGGGATGAGGTACCTGGTCTTGTTGTTCCTTTGCTTCTCTAGGCAATATCTACAATGGGGGTCTTCTGTACTGGGGATTGTATCCTCTGTTTGGAGCATTATAGAAATTCTTGGGGGCTGCATTTTTAGCTTCCAGTTCAAGCTTGACCATCTTATTTATCATTTTGCTTATTTCATCCATCTTGTTTGAATCCTTTTCCTGATTAGAGGAGGAAACTTCTTCTTTGCCTCTCCTCCTAGTATCTTGTTCAGCTTTTCCCTTTAATTTTCCAGTAGAGGCAAAGTTTGCTTCCAACTCTAGAGCATCTAACTATGCATCGTCTAATGTAGCAGGTTTTCTTTCCCTCAATGCGAAGCCGAAATCAAAATAAAAGGCTGCTATAAAAACTACCTTAGCAGCTGTTTCATGGGGTTTCATTTCAGGAGGCAGGCTCAAATATAACTTGTTAAATCTTTTAATAAAATCTGCCACTCCTTCATTATGCTTCTTCTTCAAAGTATTAAACTCAGTAAGACACTGACCATGATCTTTCTTTTCCCCCCATTTTCTGAGAAAAGTATTCTCCATAATATCCCAGGTGGTTATTGAGCGGTTCCCCAATGTCTTGAACCATTTTCTGGCTTCACCATCCAGAGATTGTACAAATAATCTTAAGACCACGTCCAAATGTTCAACATTTAAGTTTTCTGCAAAAGAGCAGAAAGTCTCAAGGTGTTTCTGAGTATCAATTTCATTTTCACCATTAAATCTTGGCAGAATCTTCAAATAATCCTGTGGCATATCATTCAACACTTGAGGTAAGGCCAGTGGAGCATATTTATTTAATAGGAAAGCTGGAACATTAGCCATTGGAGGAGGTGGGGGTTGAGCAACAGTCTGAGAAACAAATGAAGGGAGAGGAGTAGGAGGAAGTGGAGTATGAATGACAATGGGAATATATTGCACAGAAGCCTGAGGTGTAGATGGAAATAGTTCACGGTTAACAGGAGCTACTTCTGTAACTTCTTTAATTTCCTCAGCCTCGAAATTAGGATGAGAATATTCTTCAATCCAGGCACTTCCTCTACGTGGAGTTTCCGAGTAAAACTCGAAATTTTCTGTTCTAACTTCTTGAGAAGAAGAGGGTGGATAATCTTCAACGGAATATTCAGGGTTTTTAGCACGAACTGACTTCCTCTCCTTCCAAACTCTTTTATGAATGATCTTCTCTGGGTCAGACACGTAAGGTGTCTTTGATTGAGATGTATCTGACCTCAAATGTGGCTTACGAGGAGCCAAGACTACCAATAAATTTATGAAATGAAAGCAGTGGAGTCGCCAAGGTGAGAGATACGCAACTCTTCAACTCTCTGTACTCACCTGATTAGAGAGTGAAAACAATTTTTTGAGACCCAGGGAAACTGATATTCTTGAATTCGTTCCCCGGAAATGGCGCTAGAAAGATGTTGTGGACAATTTTGTCACCCCTAGAGACAGTCTAGAGTTGCTATAGACCAGTGCTTAGGACATCTTAATATAGCAAGGAGCTCATTATATAGCTTGGGTTTTCAGTCCAAAAATCTCGCTTACTATCTCTTGTTAAACAAGGAAGATAATTTAAATGGGACCAATCTCTCTCAGAAGTTAATACAAAGATAAGAATAATGTAGGAACATCATGTAAAACTCCAATACAAAGGCATCAGACAGTTAAGAGACAGCTTACTGTAAGGAGGGCCAGTTCAAATAATATACCATAGAAATCAAATATCAGAAATACCAGTTGATATTAGACTGATACCCAGATATACAACAAAACCATGTATGGGCTTGCCGATTCAAGAATCCATACACAATCCTGGCATTTTAAAAGCACCCTTCTAAAACAACTGATATAGCAGAAAATATGGAAGAGATGAACATGGAACAATATATCACAACTAGGCCTATTTAAAGCGCTTGACTAATTCTAGAAAGGGCACCAATTGGGATGAATCCTTACTGCAAACTAGTGAGCCACTCGCATTCTAGAACATGATACAAGAAGAAAATAGCATGAAATGAGAGATTGTATTAACACATAAAAGATAATTACATACTGTGAGATACTAAAGACCAGAATCCTCATTACAGTTATAACTCCTCCTCACTAAGACCCTACGGGCTCTGAGCCCTCACACAGAAGTATTACAAAATGTATACAAAAGCCTTTTCGCTGCACAGTTTTCTGATAGAAATCTAGAACCCTTCTAATGTCTTATTTTTGGGCTTTTATAGAAAAGAAAGAGAATTCTCGAGAAGGAGGTAGGTGGAGCACACTTAATGACTTAATTTGAACAAAATGGCGGAAAGCATTCGTGCCCATACCATGAATGACTACCATATAAATGATTGTACTTGGCTGGAGGGAGAAAATCTGCTGCAATAAAGCCTTGAGGATGCTTGTGTTCATGCATGGTACTCTAGGCCCCTTGAGCCTGGAGCCGGAATTTATATTTTTCAGTGCCAGACACTGAACTCCTTCGTCTTCTGTTGATATTCTTTGTAACCTCATTTATGTTTTTAGCTACCAGCACCCGCCCCTTTTGAATTGCCCTGGGAATTTAATAAATGTTCATTTAGCTTCCATAAATGATGGTCTTATCAGTATATCTCCCCAGATCTTTGCTCCATTATTCTGCATCTGTTGAATGGTCCTTTGAAATGCATTCGGTCTCCGTTAATGGGAACGAAAATTAATGGAGGCTCCTTATTCCTGCAACCTGCAAAAATCCACAAACATTTTAAGGAAAATAGGCACTGGGATAATGGCGTGATGAGTTACATGTGTGTGATGGTGAAGACACGCGGAAATGGTGAACAATGGGGGACAGTGGAAAACACAAGAGAATGGCGGAGACGTGAAAGGCATCGGTAGGATTAGTGGAAGAGGTGGTGTGGATATTATGGAGTGGGACCCGGGGGTCTAATCGCAATCGGAAATCAGAAGAGGGAAAGGGAATGGATGACACACAGATAATTTCTGATGTGATTGGGGTGAATCCCCTTTTAAAACTGAAATCCCAATGAATTTCTGATTTACCAAGGAAAAGGTCTTTTATACGGACAGGCGGAAGTATCATATTGTGGGGCCCAGCGGGTCAATCGCGATCGAAGATCGGGCCATGGAGGTGATTGCAATCGCAACTGGGAGGAAGTGCGACGCAATCGATCGGGAGGATGGAGCTATCGGGGCGATGGGGTAATCGGCGAGGTGTGATGACCCGATCAATTGCATCGCAAATATTTGCGATGGATTAATCGGAACAGTTGTAACTCAACTCGCGATTGGAACAGACCTTGCGATTGCGATTAATAAATGAGGTTTTATATACATAAAACTTTATAATAAAGTTTCATAACGATGCATGGCGGGGAAGTGGTTTGAGCTTGCGGAAAAAGGGGCCAGGCCTTAATGTAGTGTTTGAATATGGCATTTCGGCCCATTTGAATGATTAGATGAAGATCTGGTTGGGTACAACAGAACCAACAAAGCATTACCTGATGAATTGCTTGAAGGAAGTCATCATTGAAACCCCATGTTAAAATTCAGAAAAAAAGCAACTACATCATTGGTTATACCATGGAAGGATTCCTAAGTAGAGTGATGAAAATGAAAATAGAGGTTGGTTCCTTAAGCCACCATGCATAAAAAGACCAGAAAACAGAACCAAACAGCAGACCTTTTTCAAGAGGAATTAATTCCATCCTTCAAAAAGGAAAACCAAAATATTTGCAGGAAGAATTGGGGGTTGGTCGCAAAATCCTTGCACTTGGGACAAATTTGAAACAGTGCATGAAGATGACATGGAGATTTTTGTCCAAACTTGATGAACTTAATGAAATTCTGTCCAAAATAAGCCAAGAAGAAGGGAAGAAACTGGTTTGGGCTCTAAAACCAGCTATGCTTGCTCTTATACAGCCCAAATTCTTGGAGGAACCTTGTGAAGGAGTCACACTTCCAGTTGCAGCTTGTCTCTGTAACATCATGAAGTTGACCGCACCTATAGCTCCATATAATGATGATGTTATGAGGAGGATTATGAGGTTGATTGTAGAGACTTTTCAGGATTTGGACAACAATATAGGCTCTACCTTTGGGAAGAAGCTTGAGATTCTATGGAGTATGGCCACAATCAAGACTTATGTCATCATGTTTGACCTTGAGTGTGATAACTTGATTTTGCAGATGTTCCAATGCTTCTTTAGCATTAGGAGACATCATCCTAACACCGTCATAGCATATATGAAGTCCATCTTGTCATCATGTATTAGAGACCATGAGACCATTGGCTGAGAGTTGCAGACCCGGTTGTTGAGCATTTGGAGGAGAGAGAATTTGGTCTCGCCCGCTGCTTATGAGCTAGCCCAAGGGCTAGTTGAGAAGAACATTGAGTTTCTCAGGAGACAGTTGACTAGGGAGGAGCGGCTCTAGTTTGGTGGCTCAGGCAGCAGAAATGAGCTGAGGAGGAAGAGACTTTGCTTCACTTGCAAAGAACCTTGGGGGTCTAATCACTCATGTTTGAGAGATGCAGATGATGTGGCAAAGACAAGATAGGAGGGCATTCCTTTGGTATGCCAGGGTGAGGGATCTTCTTCAGATGAGACCATGGGATCGGTGGAGGATGCTTCTCGGGAGCGAAAGAAGTCATGTGGAGTTGATGGCAGTAGGTCAGAGTTGCATTCTAGTATGCAGTGTGAGCAGTCAGGGGATTTTACAAGAGATACTCTGGGTGATGAGTCACTTGTGACGATTCAGCCAGAGCAGCATATGATGGAGCCTGAGTCAATAGAGGAGGATACTATGGACATTAGGCATGACATTTCTTTGGGTGAGAGCCAGATGGGCGCCCACATTGAGCCTATGATGGATGTGCGGTCAACATTGGGGTCAGTCGTTGAGGTGGAGCAGTCAGATGCACTGACGTCGAGTACGGTGCCAGCGGTTGCAGGTCCATATCCTCTGGAGGTGTTGGAGGTTAATGGGATTTTCCTGTAGGGGGTTAGTGTACAGCAGGAGCTTTACATTCCCGATGAGAGGGATGACTTGTTGGAGATGGTGGAGCATCCATCTTTGGGCCGACACATTGATGAGGTATAGATAGATGTACATATAGTCGGTCGAGCTGCAGTACTTTCGGTGAGTAGTACTCTCCAAGAGTACATCGATGGGGCTTGCAGCCTATCTTGCCCACTTTGGCCCATTATAGAGAGAGGGACTTCCTTCTACAGGCAGCTTCCATTGGCAGACAGGGCAGAGCAGTGGGAGTTGATTACGGGCTGGCGGCAACACCCTGGGCATGTTCCATGTGTGGTTGTTGCTACATTGGATTCTTCTTCCAGGATGGACTGGCGGGAGATCATGAGTTGGTACCCTCTTGATGGTACGATATATTTCATGGGGAGCACAGCAGACCAAGAGCCCTTAGACACAGTAGATGTTACAGATTCCAGTTGGAAGGAGGGCACTGGTCGTCATTTCTTCAGCACTCCGTCCCAATTCCAGGAAAGTGGGATCAGTGTGGGATTGAGTCAGGACTTGGATTGGAGAGAGGTTATGAGTTGGTATGGATTTGGTGGGACAACATATGCAATTATAGATACAGCACAGCAGGAGCCTGGGAGCATTGATTCTTGTTGGTGGTCTTCACCTCTTAGAGCATCAGCTATAGCCAGAGGCAGTGCGCAGCCTGAGCCATGGGACGTGGGCAATGATTGGCCACAGTGGCGTTGGGATCTGGGAGGATTTTTTGTTGGCTGGTATAGTGAGAGATCAGTTTGGGATCTCGGCATTGAGGGGTCTATTTCGAGTGGTTTGGCATAGGTGCATAGCAGAACCCAGAGATTCGTATGGGATCCGGGCATTGGGTCTCAGTTGCGGTGGGCCAAAAAAGTGGCCCACATATTTCGATTTCTTGAGGGCAAGAAATCTTGGAGAAGAAGGTATGTAATATTCCCTTTTTTTGTATCGCCCATGACAGGGCTAGGAGGGACTTCCAGAGTTAGGAGCAGATAGGTCACATGTACAGATCGGTGTTATCAGTGGGCTCAGGAGCTTTTTAGAGGATTTTTGAGGCGTTTTCATGGTTTTTGGAGGCATTCACTTGATATACTCCATCATCTGAGCATTTTGGCTTTCATCTCGATGCATTCCGATAACTTTCGGAATTTTGAGTTATTTATGGGCTTAACTCAACTGATTATGCTCAAGGTGGCATTCCGGGAGGAATACACGATGGAACACCTTAGTGTAATAGCTCATTGGAATCGGGATGAGGATACCTACACGATGGGACAATTAGACACAAATTTCAGTGACCAGAGGAGGCATGGTAGCCAATTTACCCTTTTTCTACATTAAAAAGGAATATTTTAATAAAAGGGAAAAGTGCACCATGAATAAAATAATAATAAAATAATTCTCTAGAAGACTCCAAGAGATCTATAAAATAAAGGGAGGAGGCCATTGGGAGATATCTTTGGAGTAAATCATTTTCTTGTGTATGAGAGGTTTGAGGACATGGTTCTCTACTTCAGCCGTAGCCCCAGGACGGAAACCCTCGGGTGATTTGTGAGAGTGTTGGAAGAAAACCCAACTCTCTTGAGGAGGCTTCATTTAGAAGTTTCACAGAGCTTCAGAGTTTGGTGTGAGGATCATTCAGATCTTCAACTTGGGCTTCATCATTTTCAGTAGGTTCAGTGACAGCTGTTGCCAGAGGGAGAGTGCAGCAGTTCAGTTTGGTGGCCAGCGCCATTCAACAGCTTATCTTGGTGGCCAGTTTTTTTTTATCTCAGCTCTTTCTGGGTCAAATCTATATGTAAACCCTTCCTATTAGTTATAATAAAAGCTGAGATTCTTCTGTTCTATCTGGTATTCGATTGTAGTATTTATGTGTTTAATTTTACATGGCAATCTTCTGTTGAATTAATGTTGATTTTTGGGAATAATTTGGGGTTTTAGTAAATTTTTGCAATTTTAGTTAAAATATCCCATTTGGGATATTACATTAATGAACCATTCAGCAAGGAGCTGATCCAGAACAAAGGTCTTAACCATTCGACGATGACATGCCACTCATGAATATGATCAGAGATATCAATAGCATTAGTCTGTTTGAAATTGGTCAAGAGTTCTGTTCCAGTTTCATATCTTATAGGTAACTAGAAATAAGTCAAAAGACAGCAGCTAGGGCTATGAAATTATCAAAAGAAGCTCTAGCTAATTCAATGTACCATTTTGTAGCCGGACCTATGAGCGTACACTGGAAAAGACATAGTCGAACAAAATCATCATTCAGGGAGTTTGATGAACACCATAAATGATAATTCATAACATGAGTCGACATATCTTCTCTAGGGTTTCCATTGAAGTTAGGAATATCCGAGGGTAATTTGTGAGGTATCACCGGCCACCAAGGAGCATAGTTAATTGGATCATTAGTTAGCCGATTTAAATCTGGTAACTCTAAAGTTGCAACAAAGGGAAACTGTCAATAAAGGTCAGGTTGAGCATAACCAAGGTAAGATGGAATTTCTTGAGCAATAGGACTTTGAGCACCAGCATAAGGAATTTACTACTAGTAACCCAGATAGGGGTTGTTTTGAAAAGAAAATTCTTGAGGATTCTGTTGACCAAAACCTGGACATGATACTTGTTAAAATGAATTTTGAGGCATTTGTGCCCGTGGATGAGGGGTCTTTCCACCAATGTTATAACCCAAATTAGGATAACTTGGATTTGGTTGATAGGTATAACTAGGTTGTGGTTGTGACATCCCATAAAATGGTGAACCAGCTTGTGAATAGATGATTCTGGATACAGGTTTTTGTAAATTAACTGAAGGATTTGGAGTCTATGGACCCAAAATTTGATGATATTGAGTTGAAGCACCTGCTTGATAAGTTTGTACAAAATTTTGATTCTGTAACAGGGTTAAATATGTATTAACAAGTGGTAATGATGTGGGTGTAACAGGTTGAACTGTTTGATACGATTGAATAACCGTTTGTGGTTGGATAGGCAGAGTGGGTTGCCATTGACAAACATTCATTTTGACATTAGATTGACCAAAATGTGACATAGTACTGTCATATTAGGTGACCAAAGGTTTCCCCCTAGCATGAGGAGGATAATAAGACAGAAACTATTTCTCTCCAAATGCTATGAGTCCAGTTGATATGGTCCCTAAAGGAATAGACCCAGAAGGATCGTCTTGATATTGCCCTAAACATGTGTATAATGAATCAAGTCGTTCAGTACTTACTATAGGATTACCAGTTAAAATACCAGATGATGACATTGGTAAAGTCCATGGATTTGAAGATGCGCTAGAGAAAATTCCAGATAATGATTTGTAGCCTGATGGGACCAAAGGGCCACCATGAAAATATGACTCTGGTGAAGTTCTAAACATCGACGGGGTAGCTAGGGTAGGAGCTGACGTAATTGGAACAGATGGCCCAATCGAAGATGTTGGTTTAGACATGGTTACTTGACCAAATGTATACCCTTTTGAATCGATGGGAGTTTGAAAAGGAACAGGATCAACAAAAGCAAATGGTGTTGATTGAGAAAAATACTTATACAGGTAAAGTTCCTCCCAAAAATGGGTTGGATTTAAAGGTGTCTCATCTTGTGGGATTTATTCAATCGCAATTAAAATAGGGGGAAGTATTTTACCATTAGGCCCAAAGTATATTTCAGGTGGTTGACTGTGTGATATGGGAGATTCAATAGCTAGAGAAATTTGTGGGATGACCAAGGTAGGAACAACTTCTAGTTGTACGATTTCTGGATTCAGATGTTCTAGCAAAGAAGAGACAGGATCTGGATCAATTTATGGTTGAACAATGTCGGTTCCAGGAGGTATGGTCTCACTGATTGGATGGATCGTAACCACGGGTAGCTGTAAAGACTCCGTTTCGACAATAGTAGACGAACCGAGATGTGTAGAAAAAACTTGAGATAACTCTGGTTTATTGAAAGATGATATTTCACCTGAGGTATGAATTGTACTTGATTCGACAGATTGTGATCACCTTTGCCTACCAAAAGTAACTTCTGGTGGTAAAGGTGGTTTTAACGCTAGTCTACGTGAATGATGGGGGAAAGGATTTGGTTCTTCCACAATTACTGATTTATTTTATCCAAAAACAAATAAAAAAAATAAAAGGGTAATGCTATGTGTTGGGGTTCCTATGTTTTGGCCATTGACAAAAACCAAAAGATAAGACAACATCAAACCACTTTGGGATTCAAGGATCTAGCCCTCCTGAATCTAGAGAGGGATCTCTCTATGAATGAGTTTAAAGATGTGATCTTTAAAGCCTGAAATGTGATTTTAGGCTAGTTATGAAGAGAATGGGTTTTGTTTGTTTGTTTTTGGTTGGACAAAGACATGCTGAAGGTGAGGGCAGTTCAAAATAAAGGGTGAAGATGTCTGCAAGTGAAGGAATGATTCAGCTGACAGAAAAGGAAAAGATATTTTTAACCCATTGTGCTATGGAGTCATAGGAGGATTTTAATGGAATGACAAGTTTCAAGAAGGATCAATGGGGTAAGTCACTTATGTCAACAAGATCTCTTAAGTTGATTTTATGGAATGAAACAGATAGGAAATAGAGAGAAAAACAAATGAAGAATAGTGAACAGCTTAAGATCAAGTAAGTACTTTCAAACTATCTTGCTTTGACATGTACTTAAGGAAAAACATAAAAGTATTCTGAGATCAGGTAAGTGCTTTTAAACTAGCCTGCATTGAAGTACTTTCAATTAGAAAACATTTAAAAACAGCTCGAACAACTAAGATCAGGTAAGTGCTTCTAAACTATCCCGCTTTCAGCATATTCTAGAGGAAAACACATATGATAATCACAAAGAGAAATCTAGATCAGGCAAGTGCTTTTAAACCAACCTAATTTAATATACTCTAAAGGAAAACACAAAAAATACTCATTTTAAAGAGAAATCTAGAGCAGGCAAGTGCTTTTAAACCAACCTGCTTTAATATAGTCTTAAAAGGGAACGTTTGAATGAAGAAAACATAGAAAATAAAGCTTTCAGTAAGAGTAGGGTACTGTTGAGAGTAAATCCTAACTCTATGTTTGCTGCTCTTTATCAGAGAAAGTGGACAGAGTGAAAAAATTAAAGAAAATAACAATTGACAGTGAGGAACACATCACCATTGACATAAATCAGGATCCCATAAATCAGCAGCTTGTATTTGATGTTCAAACCAGTTACAATCAGCAAGCCCGGTGGGTCTCTACAACTTCAAACTTCTCATATCAGCTTATGTATCTTCAACTTGCACGCAAGGCATCAGTAGCTTCAGAAAACTATTACATGCAATCATATGTCCAGAGACAAACATTTTCTCATCTTCTACAGAAGTATTTATAGAAGAAGGAGGAGGCGGGATCTAGTAAAAGATCTCTTGGGTCAATTAATACAGATTGATGACTTCGCGGCCTTTGAGAGCCTCGATGAAGAAATTTACAGGTGTTTATCTGAATTAATTGATTTACACTTAGGATTAAGCTCGGTGGGAGCCTTTGTTGACTTTTGAGGTTCTGTGTCATGTTGAAGTAACTCTGTTGCTGCTCCCCAAGGTATAATGATGAAAAATATTTGTTTATGGGCTATTCTTAATATTTAAAATAGTTTTGCCGACAATTAGAGATAAGATCTTTGATTTGTATTAATTATTCAGATATCTTCGGGAAAAAACCTCTTGTTTCAGATAATGAATAAGCCTTCTTTGATTTCTGTGAGGTTGTAGGTGCCTTTAGGAGCTCGAGAGGGTTTGATTAGCCTCTGCTTGGGGCGGTGGAAGCTTTCTCGGATCGACAATTGTTTTCGTCTCATCCTAAAACACCTTTAATTTACTTGAGAACTGTGTTTTAGGTCTGATCAAGCTTATCCTGTGTCTTCCCATCTTTATGACGTCTTTATCCATGGATTTAGGCTTTGATTTGCTGAATGTGTGCCTTAATCCTTCAAATTGTGTTAGGAAATATTCAAACACTGATACTCTTTGTTTCTTTTATGCATTGTTGTGTCTTGTTGATGTGCAGGCCGCGCAGGGTTCATATGGCATCAATGCCTCATGAAACATCGACAATACGCAGTTTTTGAGCCGAGCGAATGGTTCTCTTTGATGCATCAAGGCGTGGGAATCATCATTCCCAGCCTTCGACTTTCCTTTTAATAAAATGGAAAACCATTGATAACCTGCAAAACACGAAACCAATTAAGAAATCCTGCATTTTGGTTTAAAATACTTCAGAGGCGTGGGAAGAGAGTAGGGTCATTGGATGGCATCATCCAATGGTTGGGATTCATTAGAAACGATTAAACGAGAATGGAGGAAGAGAATAAATCAGATCCGTCGATCGCGCGGAGATCGACGGTGGGGATTAGTCAAAAAACATAAAGTGGAAAGGCGAAAGGCGATGAAAGCATGCGGGAAAGATCTGGGCCGTCCAATCTGGACATGTGGGTGGTCCAGATTCAATTGGAGGATCACAATCGGCGAGGAGAGAATAAGGGTGCGATGGAAAATGCCGATGCAATTATGCGATCGGGAAGGGCGATGCGATTGTGCGATCGGGGAGGGTGATGCGATTGTGCGTTAACCGTTGATCTGAGGATTAGATAAACGGTGAGGAATAAATTGGAGGGATGGCTAATCGGGGGAACAAGCAAATGCACCAAATTAAAATTGCGATGCTGCGCGGGCCGTTCGATCGGCTCCAGATCAACGACAGATATTGCTTTAATTGTGCCTCGGCGGAAAATCTTTGAAACATATGAAAAACCCAAATTTTCAAATAATACAAAGTTTTGGTGGATCGGGGCGGAATATATATATATGAAATGGCTGGCACCTGATTGTGGGGCCACTGGATGTATGGAATGATAATAGGCCCAGGGCGTATACAATAAAGGGCCAATTGCATCGGAACTATCGGGCTCGGTCTTTCAATCAACCCATTCGAAACTTGCGATGCGATTAAGCGCCTTGGGACTTTAACCTCTGGTCCTGGGTGTAGGTTATATGGAATGGAAAGTGGAAGGTGGGGTTTATACATACGGGACTTAATCGCATTGAAACTTTTGATGCAGTCTTTCAATCAACCCATCTTCATTTAAAAAACATAACTCGACGCATTTAGACCAACACTTTGGGTAAATGGGTTTTTTGATATAAAAGAAATAACGGATTGGAGATGGATTTTCAAAATGGTTTAGTGCCCGATTGCGGGCCCAAAGGGTTATATGAGATAACAACATGATAGGGGGTTATGAACAGAGAGCTAATCGCATCGGGGCTTTTATTAACACAATGAAACAGACTTGCGTGCGTTGGATTTTCTCCGATGCGATAAGCACCGAAATGTTTAGCTCTTGGTTCCAGCACCAAGGCGCATGGTGGTGAAGTGGTTAAGACTTGGCCCAAAGGGCTTAAACCCTTAATAAAAAAATGGGTTTTTTCAAAGAGTTTCAATGGTTTTCAAAGGGTTTTGGGGGTTTCGATATAGTCTAAAAAGGAGTTTTAAACTATGAAAGGTGGATTTTATGAAGGGGAAGTGAGGAAAAATGGAAATTAGAGGAAAATGATGGGAAAAAAGAGAGTAAAAATGAAGGTTAGTTTATGAGTGGAGGAAGGGGAGAAAGGGGATTTTACAGCAATTCTTTCTCATGAAATCAACATAATTTCTGAGTTCTGAAGGGAAACAGCAGTGAAGATTTTTAGACAAAGGCATGAGGTCTACAAGAGGCTTCAAGAAATAAAATTTTGATAATAAAAACTATTTCTTGAAAGCTCCAAAAAAAAATTTGGCCACCTTTGATAGAACAAATTTTATAGGTGGCCAACACTATGCAAAAAGGTTTACCAAGAAACTGTGAACTACAGAATACCTCTTGTAAAAACAAGAAGTATGGGCAGGAAATCTCCCTAAATGTTGTGTTTGGTGTATCACAATTTATAAGGCAGACGACTCATTTCACTATGGATGGATAGCACGTAAATTTTATCCTCCCAAATATACCCAAAGGTACATGGTGGCCCAAGTTCATATTAGCACTGTTGGATGCGAAACCGCACAGTGAGAGAACCCTTTATACTTATCATACTGTAACATCGCCTGATATACCTAAAAGTACGTGGACGAGCTACAATATACTTACATATGTGGAGTGAGGTATCACACTCTGAATGTATCGCAGACAAGTTAACAATGTCTGCTATGTTATACAACGCCAGAACAAGTCTCTAGCCTATACCTTCTAAATGTTATCATTATGGTTCCAGTGCTTTGTTAGGTAAATTGAGATTAATTTTATGTTGATCTTTATTAAAAATTTTCCTTTCAAAGATTCACCGTGATGATGTATTAGAAAATTCCTAAAATGCAACTAAGAATGATAAGAAATATTTCACTTTTATTTTTTCAATGAAAATCCTAGCTACTAGAGGGAAAGAGCAATCAATTTGCGAGAAAAAAAAATCAAAGAACACAAACTAAATGTAGATTTCCTAATTGTTCCTTTTGCAAAACACACAAACCACTACATGCAAATGCAGATTTTTATTTTCAGTTCCTTTAAGGTTATGAATGCAGAAAAGAAACTAAGTGCACTAAATCAACAAAAACAAATGCCTTTTACTTTTGAGGAATGAGGAATACAAACAACAATTTCTCTTTTGAAGGAAAAATGAGGAATGAAACAACAATTTCTCCTATCAGGAAACGAAGAATTTACGACAATTTCCTTTTTCAAAAGAAAATGGATCTAATGCCAAAATAAAAATACTTTGAAATTAACTTGCCAATGATAAAGAAAAATTATTTAAAGAAACATTGAACAAATTTTCTTTCAAATGAGGAAGAGGTAGATGAATTCACTGATCAATATGAGGCTCAGGATTTTCAAAACATATAAAAAAAAAACTGAAAGAAACTACAAAGACAAATTCAAGGGAATTTGGATGGTTTGAGGAGGCAACACAGTCTCTAAAGAGAGACAGTGCTTTGCAACATAGGTTTGAAAGGGAGACAGTGCTATGCAAAGCACTGTGTCCTGTATAAGAGTGCATTGGGCGCAGTGTATAAAGAAAAAACACAGTTGTTTAACACACTTCTTTTGCAAATTTGGATCTTAAAAATCCTAATATTTGTGAGTAACAACTACCGGGTGAAAAAACAGAGAAAATCAGAGGCTAAAACACCTAGGATAAAGAGTAATCTCCCCAGGGTGTTGCCAATTTGTTAGAAAAAATTGTGAATTACAGATAAAACACGCTTCCCTAGACAGGTGCTAATCTAGAACAACAGGTTAAAGACTATACGACTACTTTTCCTAACTAAGAACAGACACACAGAATGGATTAGATGCTTACTTGGAATCCAAGTGATTCCAAATTATTCCTTATGTCGCTTCCATTGTAGCTTCAAATTCGAGCTAGCTGTGCAAAATATTTCCTGCAAGAATGAACACTAAACAACAGGAGATAGCAATAATACAGATGTCTATTCAAGTTAGTTTGCTAAATCAGTAAAGCATAAACCATATAAATCAATTAATATCTTGCAATATAGAAAATCAAAGCCAATACAAATGCATATAGGGAAAAGTAAGTTGTATTCTTTATTAATGATAGAAGGGGAGGTTGCAACCAAATGACTGATTTAGTGTCACCATCTCCAGCAACATTCCAACCTTATCACAATGCAGATATCTCCAGAAAACTATCACTCAAATCAATCTCCTCTATTATCACTTTATTAAACTCTTAAGTTGTGGTATTTTGAGTTTTTAGTCAAAGAACACTAGAGGTAACCACAAACCTACTTCAAACTCTAGGATCTAGCCTTCCTAGGTTTCAGAGAAGGCTCTCTCTTTAAAGTTTAACTTTGTTTTGATTTATAATATTAGGCTAATTATGAAAGTACAATTTGGTTTTGGTTTAAAGGGTTTGGTGGGTAAAAATCACTCAGAGGTAAAATAGAGAGAAATCTACTTGTCCATTGGGCTATGGAGTCTAAATCAAGCTAGCAACACTAGAAGTCAAGGCCAAAAAGGTATAAATGTATTTAGGGAAAGATAGATAACCCTCAGAGATTTGGGAAAGTGTTTTTTGTGAGGTGGTATGATCAGGATAAAGGGAACTTAAGGATCCTTTGATCTAGATAATGGAAGTAGAAGGTAGAGGTCAGACGCGAGAAGGAGCAATTAAGGGTTCCTTGCACTGGAAATCAGAAGAAAACATTAAAATGGCAACTAGTTAAAGACAGGGAGCACTTGAATAATCCTATAGTAATACTCCTAGTTACACATTTAGATAGAACAAACATAAAATGAATGCATGAAACTTAGAAAAGGAAACAGTGACAAGTAGGAAGTACTTCACTCATCAGCTTATCACAGGGATCCTGAATTATGATGCCAGTCAGCTTGTCCATTCTGCTACTTCGAATTCGAACACACAAGAGCCTCCAATGTCCAACAAAAATGTCTACAGTAATTCTAGCAATTTTATTCCACCCTGAATACTTCTAATGTTGAAGTATTTATACAAAATGTAATTACAAATATCCTAGGATAATTCTAGGAATATCTTTAGGAAAAGGGAAATATCATTACATAATAAAAGGGACAGCTGCTTAACAAATAGCAAGTTGTCCTATTTTATCCAAAACAAATAGAATTTCTTTATCTAACAAGGAGCTTTTAACTGTCAAGGTGTCATGCTTGCTGGTTGCTAGAAAATATCTGGCTTCTGACTTGCCTTTGCTGATACTCTTTCATTCGATACTCTTTACCTGATGACCTTTAACGCTGATACTCTTTCATCTGATTAGCTTAACTGATTGACTGCTGTAAAATTATCTTTTAACAGTAGAATCATCAAACTGTCTTTTTATTTTAATTGTTCATTTGACTGTTTCTTAGGATAATATTATTTGATTTTTTTACCTCTTATCTCTACATCAAATCAGTAAAAGTTTTCCATTTTTCTTCCTTCGTAATTTTGACAGTCCTCAACTTCTTGAAATTCTCATCAGCCTCTGTATATCTAGCAAAAGTGGCCTTGATGACAAAGAGATGTTTAATCTCATGTTGTAAAAAGAAGAGATCTTCAAAATATTGAAGGAGGGATTTCCCTATGGGAGTGCCTTGTGCTAGTGGCTTTTTAACTTGCTCTTTCACAAATTCTCTGATCTTTTTATCATAATCCTTCTGGGGCATAAGTTTTTTCATTAAAAACATGGATGTATGGTAGGCCCCTCTGTCTTAAGTTTTTGTATTTTACCATAAATTTTGTTATGGAAATTTTCATTGATTCACATTTTTCTTCCAGATTATTCATCAAATTCTTTCTTAGTTACAACCTTTTTTATCTGTAATATTGTTTATGTCTTGTCCAAGACTTTTAATTCTTCTATTTCTTCCCTATTCTTGCTGTTTAAAAATGCAATGAGTTTTAAAGCCTGAGAAGACTTATCAATCAACTCATCTTTTATCCTTCGTATCTCTGTCTGAGCTGCCAACAACAAATCTCTCTGCTTATATATAACCTGAATTGAAAGCCATTGATTGTGAATGGCTTCAATTATGTTATTCCAAAGATGATTTTTTACATATGAAATCTGCTCAGTGAAAGTTAGCTCTTTTTGCAAATTTTCGATGCATTCTCCCAATCTGATTGCTTTCTATTCATGGGTTTTAGCATTTATCAGAGTTGTCTTATTTGTAGCTTCAAGATTTTCAATCATCTTTTTCAGGTTGTTGATTTCATTTGTCTTTAAAGACATTTCTTCCATAGCTTTAACAATCTAGCTTGCTTCATCTGTTTGTTATACATTTGTAGTAGAAGACTCTATAGCTGAAGTGGTAGCTGAAAACACTAGCACTGCAGTTTCCAGTGGTTCTTTTGGTGCTAGTTTCTCTCCTAAAGTGGAAGCCACTGCTGCAATTATTACTGGAATAACTGTAGGAATTATATGAGTCTCATGTTATTTTACAATCTCTTTTTCTTTGACAAGGTGGTCCATTTGGGTCTCCATCTATTTGATTTGAGTAGTCAGTTTAAGAATGGGCTTCATCATTTCTTCTTTCTCACTTTGATCTTGAAGGATTTCCTTGATTTTTGGATGCTCACTTTGAGGAAGCTTGAGCTGTTTCCTCAAAGCTGCTATGTCATCATTCTTTTTCTTTATCAATAGTTCTGTTGCTTGAATGTTTGAGGGATCATATCCCACTTGTAAACTAATTCCTCTAAGTCTTTAATCATTAGATCCTTGTCATATAAAGATGCCTTGTCTATATTCATATTATCCTGCATATTAATGATGGTATTTTGTAGCTTATTTTCACTCATTTCCTTCGTTTCTATTGTAGAATAAAGCATCTCTGAGCTTTGTTTGTGAAATTCAATTTGATCTAGCTCATGGACAGTTTTTGCATCAACCTCAAGGTCCACCTTCTTATAATATGTTGTTGTTTTATGTGTGGAGGTAGTAGGTTGTAGAAACGACATTATCATCTTGTTACTAGAATAATCAAAGGCTAACAATAGCCTATTTTGATTTCCAGGATTTTGTTTGAGGAATTTCGAATATATCTCTGTTTTGATCTCCTCATTCTTCCTGCTTTATCTGCTTGTATTTCTCCTTGATGTATAAATCCTTTTCCTCAACTGTTTGTGAGGAAGAGGCCTCCATGCTGTGTTTATTTTTAATCATCTTATTGTCTTCTTTGTCTGTTGGTTTGTTTTTTTCCATTTCCACTAGATTTTAATTTATTATGACAGTGGCTATATCATCTGTAGTATTTGGATTTTCTGTATCTTCAATATCAATTTCCCTCGCTTTCTCAACTGAAGTGATTTTGGGCCTTTTATTATAGATCAGTTTGAATTTTTTTTTTGTAGTTGTTTCTGCTGTATAGGCTCCTTCCTCTCTAACTCTTTTTGTTGATGTCTCTGGCTGTTTTACAAGTTCTAGAGCTTGTGCTGTGTCCATTTTACCTGTTGTCTTTGTATTACTTGTTGTATCTGTCAGTGTATTTTCTAGCCATTCAACTTGGTTGGAAAATTTCTCAATCTCAGGCTTAAGCTCATGTATGAAGGGTGTTAATTTTCATTTTACCTGTAGAATGCTCAGGATCCCTTGAGGATCATAGTTCCATGGAAAACTTTCTTGAAATTTAAACTCTGCTAATCTCTTTGTGATTTCTTTTTCTTCATCTCTCTGGTTTATGATAAAGGGACCAACCTGATTCTTTAACTTAAATTGAGTCTTTTTTCTGGCAGCCATGAATTTAATAGCATTAGAATTGAGAATTTGTCTCAAATACTCCAGTGCAAAAATTCTCATGGTCATATATCTAGGCAACTTATAAGGCAATAAGTTTGATCCAAAAATTCTTAACTCTGTATGATTCTCATAGAGACACCAATATCTCATTTTACTCTGTTCTAAAAGTTGCAGGATTCTTTTCATTTCCTCACTGATTCTGAGCTGCTCTGCTTTATTCAGAATGTTCATTGCTTGATGTAGAAAAAGGTCTGAAAAATCTGTGTAGGTGAAATTATTGCCCTCTTTCCTGAGCAAGGAATTCCAGAAGATAATGGATAGAGGCTTACCCTCCAATTCCATCTTTTGTAATGCAATAGGAAATTTATCAGCTTGAAAGAATAAGAATAAGTGAAACCGATAGGATAAGTGTATAAAAACTCTTCAGTGGGTAATTTTATCAACTGATGATGGATATTGTTGGCTATGAAACCAACAAAGTCAAATATGACTGATGGAGGTTGGCCTGGAGACAAGGTGGATAGGAAACCTAGAATGGACTCATCAGTGTGTCCATTTGTAAAGTATCCAAGTATAAAGGAGACCATAGAGATAATATGTCTAGACCCTTCAGGGAATTTAGTAGTGGAATAAGGAGGATTTATTTTAGGAATGTCAACATGGGAAGGCATAAAGTTTTGAAATATCATGAAACTCCTAGGGAATTCTAGGCCTAAGTACAACTGGGTCAAATCTTCTATAGACAGGGGGACTGATTGAGGCTCAAACTATAATTGAATCCTTTGGTTTATTGAATCTGTTGTGATGGTGAAAAGGATTTCTATATCAGCATTAACTATGGCCTTTGATCTAGTTCATAATATTTTTGACATAATCTGATAAGATCTTGGCCAGGGTGGGTCAATGGAACTATATATTTGGGCAAATGAGTCTCCCAAATAGGTATCTCATCCTTGTTCAAGTACTTTTCATAACACCAATTGTGTATATCCAAGAGGTTGAATTCTATAATAGGATCAACAATTTTTTAGTCAACATCAGTCAAAGGAAGGCTTTCTACAGTAACCACAGGTGGTTGAAGGGGATTTTTTTTTGCAACAGATTTGGCAGTGATGACTAAGGTAGGTTTAGGGGCTTTGGATCACTTAGATTTAAGTGTTTTGGATCCTACAGGTTTTCTTGTGCTCTATTTCTTAGTCATTTTGGATAACTAATGCAAGATTAGACTATTTGCAGGAGTTTTTATATTAAACAGAGAGGAAATTGAACAATTTTAGGCTAAGAATGTAAAACTGGCATAAAACAGAAAAACAAGGGTTCTCTGAGTGGGTTTAATTGAAAAGAGGGTTTCTATGGTATATTCAGTAGTTTTAACCCTTTAGGTGCTTTAAATTTGGTCTTTAAGTTTTGGAAACTGGGAATTTGGCTTTAAAAGGCTTGCCGTGTGAAACAGGGTTTCCTGGGAAAAAATGGCCAGGGTTTGGCCTCTTTTTTGGTGTTTTTAGGCAAATTGGTTCGGTGAAATATCTTAATTAAGTTCCTAGTTCTCTTATAGAAGGTTTAGAATTGAATTTGAAGGCTTCAATTTGTTGGAAAATACCTTAAGATGTACGTATTTGGTGGTTGAAAAATGTTTGCAGATGCTTATGGTCAACTTTGAAGTCTTTAGCAGCTTGTTGGAGTGGAAAAATAGCTTTACTAGTCTTCAATGGGGGATTTCTGGTCAATTTGGAGTTTTTTTTGGATAAATTGGCAATCACAGGCTTTAACACAGTCGGGAGAGCTCTTTCAGAGTTTGAAATATATGAATAAACATTAAAATTAACCTTTATCGAAGGTTTTATGCTTTGGTTTATTCATGTTTTCTTGCATTGAATGTAGGCTTAATTAATGGCGGGCGGTGGTTTCATATTTGAAAATGAAACCAACAGTGGTTATCGTGTTGATTTTAAGTAGTAAGATGTTTTAACTCTAATGGATGGGATCAAATGAAATTCTGACATGTTGCAGAGGGCAGAATGGGAAATATCGCCCATTTTGCATCCAAATTGGGTTGGGACAGCCATTTACTTTATGCGCGCGATATGGTTTTAGAGCCGTCAGATCTTGTGCTCAGGTGCGAAGGGTTAAGATCTATCTGAAAGGTGTGATCAAAGGAATGGTGGGACCAGGGTCAATATATATGCGGGTGTTAAAAGGCAGATTAAGTATACCATGGGTTAATATATGTAAAGCTTGAGGCTTTATATAGTGGGGATGAAATGAAAAGGTAACAGCTTAAGTTCTATGGAAAACAAACCTTATTTTTATTCAGATATAACCTTGGGTTAAAAATTACGTGGGGATGAATTTATAAAGGCATAGCAAAAGGGCAGACTTTTGCATGGTCATGGGTTTAAGTTTTTTGAACCTTATGAAATGATTAAATATCATTCAAAAACTTAGGCTAAGCGCTGATGTGCAAGTGGTGTATTTTATTTCAAAATACATAGGATATGCCCGAATAAACATATTAGGCACAACTTTTATTTTATTTATATAGTATTAAACCTGTTGAATGGTCTAATAACCATAGGGGGTGGGATATTTCTTTAAAGGTAGTTTTAGACCAAAGGGCGCTTTATTTGGGTTTTATTTTGACATGTGGATAATAACTTTGGTCCAAAATATTTGTAATAGTGGGTTTATGGGGGTATTTAGATATAGGGAATTAGATAAATAGGATAAGATTTTATTTAAGTATTAAATAAACTGAGTTAAAATTTAATATGAAAAGGGGAATGAAATACGCAAAAATACATAATATGACTAAGTAAAGTGAACAAGTAAAGCAAAGCTTGTTTTTTCATCATTTCACCATTTACCTAGGATAAAGCATTTTTTAGGGTTTTTGTATGTTTATGAGTGAAGGAAGTTAATTAGATGGGGTTTTATGTTTCATTTAGTAAGAATGAGTCTTTATTTATGAAAAGAATCAAATGTATGAATGAGGGATAAATAATGGAAAATGGGGATTTAACATAAGAATTTAACATTTTCGACTAATCAGTCATCAAGCCTTGGGTCTGATCCCAACAAAAGTCAGAGAAATGCTCTGAGCCTATTTGAATGATATCTAAAACACTAAATACTCAGAGGGGAGGGGAAATTAGTGATTTTTGCCCAGTGATGAATATTACATGCCTTTTCCCACTTCTTTATACCTACCCAACATTACTCTAGCAATTTTTCTTCCTTTTGGCAAGTGCACTTAGGCTTGCAACCTCAAAATATTTATTCTTTTTAAAGCATAAACTATCTAATTCTACCTTATTTCATCCAAGGGCTCAGATTAAACTGTTGAGCTCCTCATTCTTCTCTACCTATCTATTGATTTTCCAGGATCAAACTGTCTGACAAATCTTTATTCACTATCTAAACATGAAATTGAAAGCATGACAAGTCAAGATTAAACAATTTAAATCATCATGGATTATGGAATTTATTGACACTTTGTCGTAATAATTTATTTTGCAAAAAAAGTAAAAGTAGGGGCATTTGGAATTGCTCACTTTCAGGTCTTATTTTCATCTTTTTCTTTTGGAGTCTATATATTTTTAAGTCCTTTGATCTTTCTTTTAGGACTTTTTACCCTCTTTTTGATTTTTGATTTTTTTATTTTTTCAAAATATGGGAAAAAAACTTGCAGAAAGCAAGGTATGTACCTATTTTACAAGACTATCAAAATTCAATTCAAAATTATGAATCCTATATTTATAGGAACCTAACAGCGGCTTCACCTGGGGATGGCATTTCCTAGTGAAATGTCAAGAACTCTAAGACTAGTAGCCTTCACTTTTGACCATGATGATCCAATAATTGTCTTTTTTTTTCTGCAATAATTCATATTTATGATATTTTACCCTGCAAAATTTAGGGCCTTCTCTCCAGGCTTCAACTTTGTGAATAAAATATCCAATCCAATCTAAAACTTCAATGGATATTTAAAACGATGCAAAAGTAAATGGGACTAACTATTGGTTAACTCAGAGGAATAGCAGTGTTTGAGCATTCTACCATTTACCGGTCCTTCTTGTATATATGTTCCATCTAAATATTTGATAAAGAAAGCATTGTTACCCTTATATCCATAAATTACATAAGGTCCTCTCCACAGAAAGTCAAACTTCCCATTTTTTCCTTTGTCTTCTATCCTAGAATCCCATTTTAACACTTGGTCTCTAATGTAAAAGTCATCTTCTTTACTTCTTTTATTAAAAAAATTCTTTATTTTATCCTGAATGACTTGTGATTTCTCATAGAATTCTTCCCTTGTTTGTTGTAGATGAATATTTTGATTAATCCTCCTTTGTATATCATTAGTTTCCACTTGTGATTCTTGAATTATATTCATTACTGGAACACCTAAGGATGATGGAAAAACTGCATCCATCCCATATACAATTTGGTAAGGGGAAGTGCCAATGGAATTTTTGATAGTAATTCTATCTACCCATAAGGCATAGAATAACTTTTTATTCCAAGTCTTTTTGTTGTCTTCAAGTAATTTTTTAATGATATTTACAAGACTTTTATTTGAGGATTTAGCTAGGCCATTACTGTGAGGGTAATATGAAGTAGATTGGCCTAGGGTAATATGATATTTGTGACAAAAGGAAATCATATTTTTAGACTTAAATACTGCTACATTATCAGTAATTATTTTCTGAGGGCATCCAAATCTTGACATAATGTTGTTTTCTATGAAAGAAATAATGACTGCACCAGTGGCTTGTCTGGTAGGAATGGCTTCAATCCACTTTGTGAAGTAATCAATGGCAATCAAAATCCACTTATTTTGGCTAGAGGATGGGGCGTGAATTTATTCAATGAAGTCTAAACCCCATTGTTTAAATGGAATTTCAATTGAAATTTTCTTTAAAGGTAAGGGTAACAATTTCTTCTTGCCTTCAAAGATTTGACATTTATGACATGAAGTAACAAAATTTTTTAACATCAGCAAATAAGGTAGGCCAGTAAAAACTAGCTCTAAGAATCTTATCTGCAGTATTTTTCCAATATAAATGTCCTCCACAGTCACCTGCATGAAATTCTTCAAGTATTTTATCAGCTTCTACTTTTAGTAAACAATTTAATAATATCCCACTATAATCTCTCCAAAAAAATACATTATCTAAGATACAAAATCTCATTGCTTTAAGTTTTAGAAATCTAGCTGTAGTCCTTGACAATTCAGGAGGAGCTTGTAATTTTGTAAGTACAAAGATGATATCTGAGTACCAAGGTGAATCTAGAAAGGCTTTACTGATCATTGGAGTCACCACCTCTTCCTGGTCATCAACCTAAGAAATAAAATTTATGTCTAATGCATTGCAGTTAGATTCAGCCATTAATCTGGCTAATCCTTGTCCTTTAATGAGTTTTGTTGGTTTAATTTCTATGTCATATTCTAGGATAGTGGCAATCCACTTACCTCTTCTTCCATCAGGACCATCCTGAGTAAGAATGTCTTTAAATACAGAATTAGGGACATAAGAAATTATGTGGGAGTAAAGAATGTAAACTCTGAAGTATTTAATGGCCTTAAACAAAGCTAAGGCTTGTTTCTCCATTATGTTATATTTCAGAGGGGCATCTCTAAGAGTCTTACTGAAAAACGCTATAGGATATTCAAAACCTTGATCATTCTTCTACAGTAAAACTGCAACAATGGTATGCTCTGAAAAAAAATGAAAAAATTATAGTCTTTCTTGAAATCTAGATTGGTGTTTTAGTTAAAGCCTGCTTGATGGATTCAAATGATTGTTTGGCTTCAACAGTCCATTTTAGAATTGAGTCTTTTTTGAGCATGTTGTTCAGTTCTCTAATGATTTCAGCTAAGTTAGAAATAAATCTTCTCAAAAAAATTAATCTTACCTAAGAATTCTTGTAATTCTTTGATATTTCTAGGTGGATGAATGTTCAGAATTGCTTCTATCCTAGCAGGATCTATGCTAATTCCATATTTTGAAATTATATGTCCTAGTAACTTACCTTCTTCTAATCCAAAAAGACTTTTCTTGGGGTTTAAAGATATGCCAAATTTTCTACATTTAATAAATACTTGCCTCAAATGATACAAGTGTTCATTATCTGATTTAGAAAATATAGTAGTATCATCTAAATAAATTACCAAGAAGTCATGAATCTCCTTTGCAAAGGCTATGTCTATAGCCCTCTGAAAGGTTGTTGTTGCATTCATCAGACCAAAAGGCATTTTCACCTACATGAAAGTGCCCCAAGGAGTGGTAAAAGTTGTTTTAGCCTGATTTTCCTTTTGGACAAGAATCTGGTTGTATCCTGAAAAATTATCTAACAAAGAAATCCTTGAGGAACCAACTACCCTTTGTAATATATGAGCCATCTTGGGTAAAGAGTAATTATCCTTAAAATATACTTTGTTAATATTTCTAAATTCGATGCATAATCTAATTTCACTTGTTTTCTTTCTTGTTGGTACTAAGTATGAAACCCAATTAGAATATTTGATTGGTGCAATGATCTGAGCATCATACATTTATTTTACTTCCTTTTCTATGAAAGGTAATAGAATCAGATTAATCCTCCTTAATTTTTGTTTGAATGGTTTTTTATCATCTTTTATGGGAATTTTGTGTTGGATTATGTTTGTGTAATAAGATTTGAGATCTTCATAACTTCAAGCAAACACATCTTGATATTACTTTAAAATATCAATGTATTTTTCCTTTTCTTGTGGAGGTAAATATTTAGACAATTTAATCATTTTTTATTTTAATTCTGTCCCAGTGTTACAATCCTCAATATCAGACCTAACTGGCTCCATTTTTGGATTTTTAGGCACATCATTGGAATAAAAAATGGCTTCCAAAGGAGTTAAACCTTTAGGTAAAAAATTATCTTTTAGATCTAACATGTCAATTTCTTCTTCAATGGTTTCTTCAACATCTATATTCTCTAAGCTATCCTATCTATGTCAGATTGACTAAATACAGTAGGTTTATCAAATTTAACTTTATGTACATCTATGTTATTTATTTCACAATCAAAATCTGAATCTATATTACAATCTGTATCTATTTTACAATTTTGAAATTCTTCCTCATTGTTTAAGAAATGTTAAATTTGTTCATCCTGAGAGAAAATATGCCAATACTTGAGGTTTTCTGGGATAATTGGTCTATATTTAACCTCAGCTATGTACCTATGAGTTGGTCGGAATGGTAAGTTACATGTACTAGCAAAAGTTTCCAGAAAATGTGCTTGAATGTTTTGTTTTCTAGGTATAGCAGCAAACTTGCATTCCAATAAATCATTAATTAAATCAGTCACTGTGTCTCTGTATCTGGCTAATCTAGGATTATGAATAGAATATACTGCATTTATTTGTTTTATGATTAATTCTGAATCTCCCATGATTAATATTATTTTTCCTCCTAAGTTTCTAATGACTTGGAGGCCTAAAATGAGTGCCTCATACTCAGCCATATTGTTTGTACATTTTAAGTTGAGTCTGAAGGCATTTCCTTCTGAATGATTAGTCTCCATATTTGTAATCCATACTCCTACTCCTGCTCCTAATTTTTTTATAGATCCATAAAATTCTAAGTGCCAAAGGGACTCATGAAAGATGTTATCATTATTTGGTGTTGGCTTTTTATCAATAAGTTTAGTTTGGATTTCATTATTATCAGAGTTACACAAAATAAAAGAGTCAAGGTCAGTTGGTGTAGAATAAATAGGATATTTTATGGATCTTTTAGCACTACTGACCATGAAATTCATTAATGTTTCCCTATAAATTTTTTTAGGTTGACCAAACACTGATATGGTAGCATAACTCACGTCCAGTTGTAGAGATCCCTGCAAATTTGCTCCTCATGAGCGAGAACGAAGCATACCATATTGTGGTGTGATATCAGCTACTACAATGTCCATTAATATACTTTGACCAGGGTACTGAACTAAAGTAACACATAAGTCTTCAATTAATCCTAAGCACTTAAATTTGCTAGAGTCAAATGAAAACAAATCTTTATAAGTCCTGGTTATTTCTAGATTAAGAGTTTCCATGATAGATTTAGGCATTAAATTATGGGAAGCTCCTGAATCTAACATAGCATTATGTAAAATCTGATCATGAATGGTAAGATTGATATAAAAAGGAGGGACTGATCCATCTGAATGCTTTCCATTCACATCAGGGCCAAAAATCAACTCAGGTTGATCATCATTCAAATTAATTGCATCTTCACCATCATTCATATTCAGTGTTTCAGTTATGGTTGATTTGTATAAGTCATTTTTTACCAATTTTGTCAAAGGAATGGGTATTTTTAACTTAGCAATTTCAGTCTGAATATTAAATGAGGGTTGAGATTTACTAATTTGAAGAAATTCATCTTTATTAACTGTAGTCCGAGATGGTTTTTCTTGAGTTTCTACAGTTGTATTTCTATCTTCAGTTGTTTTGATATTCTTTGTCTAAGTTTCCTGAGTTTTGCTACTTTTAAATTTATTTTCAGGGACAATTTGTGTTGCAGCAGAAGTTTTATCAGGCTTAGAATTATCAGCAGGTGTTCTTGAATTAACAGTTTTTGGATCTACTGATTTAGGATCAACAGAAGGCTTTTTATGATCATAATTTTCTGATTTTAATGAATTAGAAGCTTTAGCAATATTAGTTTTCTATACATATTTGTAATATTGAGCTACTTCATCAATAATCTCAACAATTTTGGGACTTGTTGATTTTTTAGGACTGGAAGGATTGGAATTTTGCTTATTTTCCTTTCGGAGAGTTTGCAAAACTTTTGTTTTTGGTGCTTCTAAATTTTTCTTGTTTTGATTTTGGGAATTGTTTTTTGTAGAAGACTCATTATTTTTCTTATGTCTAAGGTTATACTGACTGTGTATTTTATTTATAGAAAATTCATAACCCTGTTTGTAGTCAAAGGATTCACTGGATTCTAATTTGAGTTGTTGAAGCTCAAATATTTCCTGATCTTCCTGAGTGAGTAAAATGGTATTATTTTCATCTATTCCCATTAGATGATTGATGTCATCCTCATCTTCATCATTATTCTTAGAACTTTTAGCATAGTTCTCCTGAAATGGGGGCCTAATGTTTTGGTCTGAAGCTGCTTCTTTAGCTTTTCCATAATTATTGTTTTTTTTTTTTTAAATTGGGATTTCTGATCTGAGGTTGATTATCCCATTTAGGTTTTCTTTCTATATTACCTAATCTATCTACCACCCTTTCTAAAGTTTTAGCAATTAAATCTATTTTAAGATTTGAATTTGAACTTTCTTCTTTAATGGTAACTCTTCTTTCATTTCTAAGTTTGGATTTCTTAGTTAAAATATTGATTTCTACACTGACAATATCTAATTACATCTGTTCTAAGGTTTGCGCATCTCTTTCCCTTAATTGATAGGTCATATCTGCATCAAAGCCATCATGGAATTTGAGCAGAACAAAGTAAGGTGTAGGTTTAAGATTTGTAGGTATTGTATTGTAGACACTATTTTACTTAGTGTAGTAATCTTGGACAGACTCAGTAGGAGATATTTTCATGGCATCAAACTCAGAAAAAATTTGAAGGGGGTTCTTTTTCCTTTCCCATTTATTTAAAAATATTCTATGAAATACAGCTAAATCAGCTACACTACCAGGAGCTAAATTTTTGAACCATTTTTTAACTTCTCCTGTCAAACTCTAGGAAAATAACCTCATCTGGACATCTGACTCATCAATTTCATAAATTTCACAGAAATTTTTCATTTTAGTTACATGTTGTTGAGCAGTATATTTTGAAATGCCATCAAACATAGGTACATTTTTTTGATAATCTTGAGGCATGTCATGGAGGTTTTGGGTAAGGCAAGGGGAGCATACCTAGCAGCCATGGCTTGAAGCTTTGCTGAGTTGGGAGGTATAATAGTAGTGATAGGTGCAGTGCTGGATATGGCAGCTGATGAACTAAAAACTGTAGTTGAAGAGCTGGGAAATGAAGCTGGTATGTAAATGGAATTGCTGGGAAATAAATATGTGGTGCTTATAAAATCTAAATGTAAAGTAGTGGATGCAGTGGATGGAGTGGATGAAGGAAATAATATCCTAGGCTGCAAAGGCAATCTAGGAATGAAATGATCTGTGGATGAACTTTCAGTGGTATCTATAAATGAAGTAACATCATATAAAGATGAATCTGTTGTTGGTATTATTGTTGTATGCAATTGAGAAACTAGATGTTTTATGTAAGACAACAAATGAGCTAATTCAATAGCTTCATTAATATATTTAATCAATGAAACATTAATCTTTTCAACTGTATTTTGATATTCAGATTTATTTTATTTTTTTCCTACTGCAATATTTTTCTGTTTTGCATTCAGAAATGAAATAAAAACAAGATATATAACAATATTTTTCAAATCAGTTTCAGATTTAGTTTTAAACAATGAATATTCAAACTTCAGATCAAAATCAATATCATTTAGACTCACTAACTCTTTCAGTAAAGAATTGGATTTTCTTAATGGTAATTCATTTTCTAAATTGACAGTTTGTTTTTTTTTTTTTTTTACCAATTTGATCTGGGTTATTTACTATAACTGCAGGTTTAGGATCTAGGTTAGAATTGGTATAATAGGTTTTCCTAGAAGCCAGAATGATTGTTTTTTTGAATACCCACAACTTATAAAATTAATCTTAAAGTAGAAGGATAATTTAAAGATTTTCCTTTAAGACTAAATTTAAGATTGGAGATTGGTCAGTCCCCAGTATGGTCACCAATATGTTGTCACTCTAGTAAATTCTTAAGTTGCGGGATTTTGAGTTTTTAGTCAAAGAACACTATAAGTAACCACAAACCTACTTCAAACTCTAGGATATAGCCTTCCTAGGGTTCAGAGAGGGCTCTCTCTTTAAATTTTAACTTTGTTTTTATTTATAATATTAGGCTAGTTATGAAAGTACCATTTGTTTTTGGCTTAAAGGGTTTGGTGGGAAAAAATCACTCAGAGGTAAAATAGAGAGAAATCTACTTTTCCATTGGGCTATGGAGTCTAAATCAAGCTAGTAGCACTAGAAGTCAAGGCCAAAAAGGTAAAAATGTATTTAGGGCAAGATAGATAACCCTCAGATATTTGGGAAAGTGTTTTTTGTGAGGTGGTATGATCAGGATAAAGGGAACTTAAGGATCCTTTGATCTGGAAAATGGAAGTAGAAGGCAGAGTTAAAACGGGAGAAGGAGAAATTAAGGGTTCCTTGCAGCAGAAATCAGAAGAAAACATTAAAATGGAAACTAGTTAAAGATAGTGAGCACTTGACTAATCCTGTAGTAATACTTCTAGTTACACATTCAGACAGAACAAACATAAAATGAATGCATGAAACTTAGAAAAGGAAACAGTGACAAGTAGGAAGTACTTCACTCATCAGCTTATCACAGGGATCCTGAATTATGATGCTAGTCAGTTTGTCCAGTCTGCTACTTCGAATTCAAACACAAAAGAGCCTCCAATGTCCAACAAAAATGTCTATAGTAATTCCAACAATTTTATTCCACCCTGAATACTTCTAATGTTGAAGTATTTATACAAAATGTAATTACAAATATCTTAGGAGAATTCTAGGAATATCTTTAGGATAAGGGAATATCATTACATAATAAAAGGGACAGTTGCTTAACAAAAAACAAGTTGTCCTCTTTTATCCAAAACAAATAGAACTGCTTTATCTAACAAAAAGCGTTTAAATGTCAAGGTGTCATGCTTGTTGGTTGCTAGAAAATATCTAGCTTCTGACTTGCCTTCACTGATACTCTTTCATCCGATACTCTTTACCTGATGACCTTTAACGCTAATACTCTTTCATATGATTAGATTAACTGATTTACTACTGTAAAATTATATTTTAACAGTAAAATCATCAAACTGTCTTTTTATTTTAATTGTTCATTTGACTGTTTCTTAAGATAATATTATTTGACTGTTTTGCCTCTTATCTCTACATCATATCAGTAAAAGTTTGCCATTCTTCTTCCTTGGAAATTTTGACATTCCTCAACTTCCTGAAATTCTCATCAGCCTCTGTATATCTAGAAAAAGTGGGCTTGATGACAAAGAGATGTTTAATCTCATGCTGTAAAAAGAAGAGATCTTCAAAATATTGAAGGAGGACTTTCCCTATGGGAGTGCCTTGTGCTAGTGGCTTATTAACTTGCTCTTTAGAAAATTCTCTGATATTTTTATCATAATCCTCCTGGGGCATAAGTTTTTCATTAAAAACATGGATGTCTGGTAGGCCCCTCTGTCTTAAGTTTGTGTATTTTACCATAAATTTTGTTATGGAAATGTTCATTGATTCACATTTTTCTTCCAGATTATTCATCAAGTTCTTCTTAGTTAAACCCTTTTTTATCTGTAAGATTGTTTCTATCTTTTCCAAGACTTGTAATTCTTCCAGTTCTGCCATGTTCTTGTTGTTTAAAAATGTAATGAGTTTTAAAGCCTGAGCAGGCTTATCAGTCAACTCATCTTTTGTCCTTAGTATCTCTGTCTGGGCTGTCAACAACAAATCTCTCTGCTCATATATAACCTGAATTGAAGGCCATTGATTGTGAATGGCTTCAATTATGTTATTCTAGAGATGATTTTTTACATATGAAATCTGCTCAGTGAAAGTTAGCTCTTTTTGCAAATTCTTGATATGTTCTCCCAATCTGATTGCTTTATGTTCATGGGTTTTAGCATTTATCGAAGATGTCTTATTTGTAGCTTTAAGATTTTCAATCATCTTTTTCAGGTTGTTGATTTCATTTGTCTTTAAAGACATTTCTTCCATAGCTTTAACAATCTGGCTTGCTTCATCTGTTTGTTATACATTTGTAGTAGAAGACTCTATGCTGAAGTGGTAGCTGAAAACATTAGCACTGCAGTTGCCAGTGGTTCTTTTGGTGCTAGTTTCTCTCATAAAGTGGAAGCCATTGCTGCAGTTATTACTGGAATAACTGTAGGAATTATAGGAGTCTCATGTTCCTTTACAATCTCTTTTTCTTTGACAAGGTGGTCCATTTGGGTTTCCATCTCTTTGATTTGAGCAGTCAATTTAAGAATGAGCTTCATCATTTCTTCTTTCTCACTCTGATCTTGAAGGATTTCCTTGGTTTTTGGATGCTCACTTTGAGGAATCTTGAGTTTTTTCCTCAAAGTTGTTATGTCATAATTCTTTTTCTTTATCAATAGTTCTGTTTCTTGAATGTTTGAGGGATCATATCCCACTTGTAAAACTAATTCCTCTAAGGCTTTAATCCTTAGATCCTTGGCATATAAAGATGCCTTGTATATATTCATCTGATCTTGCATATTAATGATGGTGTTCTCTAGCTTATTTGCACTAATTTCTTGGTTGCTACTGTAGAATAAAGCATCTCTGAGCTTTGTCTGTGAAATTCAATTTGATCTAGCTCATGGACAGTTTCTGCATCAACCTCAAGGTCCACCTTCTTATAATCTGCTGCTGTTTTAGGTGTGGAGGTAGTAGGTTGTAGAAATGACATGATCATCTTGTTACTAGAATAATCAAAGGCTGACAATAGCCTATTTTGATTTCCAAGCTTTTGTTTGAGGAATTTAGAATATATCTCTATTTTGATCTCCTCATTTTTCTACTTTACTGCTTGTATTTCTCCTTGATGTCTAAATCCTTTTCCTCAATTGTTTGTGAGGAAGAGGCCTCCATGCTATGTTTCTTTTCAATCATCTGATTGTCTTCTTTGTCTACTGGTTTGTTTTTTTCAATCTCCACTAGAGTTTCATTTATTATGACAACAACTATATCATCTGTAGTATCTAGATTTCCTGTATCTTCAATATCAATTGCCTTCTCTTTCTCAACTGAAGTGATTTTGGGCCTTTTATTATAGATCAGTTTGAATTTTGTTTCTATAGTTGTTTTTGCTGTATAGGCTCCCTCCTCTATAAATCTTTTTGTTAATGTCTTTGGCTGTTTTACAAGTTCTAGAGCTTGTGTTGTGTTCATTTTACCTGTTGTCTTTGTATTACTTACTGTATCTGTCAGTGTATTTTCCAGCCATTCAACTTGGTTGGAAAATTTCTCAATCTCAGGCTTAAGCTCATGTATGAAGGGTCTTAATTTTCATTTTACCCTTAGACTGCTCAAGATCCCTTGAGGATCATAGTTCCATGGAAAACTTTCTTGAAATTTAAACTCGGCTAATCTCTTTGTGATTTATTTTTCTGCATCTCTATGGTTTATGATAAAGGGACCAACCTGATTATTTAACTTAAATTGAGTCTTTTGTTTGGCAGCCATGAATTTAATAGAATCATAATTGAGAATTTGTCTCAAATACTCCAGTGCAAAAATTCTCATGCTCATATATCTAGGAAACTTATAAGGTAGTAAGTTTGATCCAAAAATTCTTAACTCTGTATGCTTCTCATAGAGATACCAATATCCCATTTTACTCTATTCTGAAAGTTGCAGGATTCTTTTCATTTCCTCACCGATTCTGGGTTGCTATTCTTTATTCATAATTTTCATTGCTGGATGTAGAAAAAGGTCTGAAAAATCTGTGTAGGTGAAATTACTGCCCTCTTTCCTGAGCAAGGAAGTCCAGAAGATAATGGATAGAGGCTTACCCTCCAATTCCATCTTTTTTAATGAAATATTAAACTTATCAGCTTGAAAGAATAAGAATAAGTGAAACGGATAGGATGAGTATCTAAAAACTTCTTCAGTGGGTAATTTTATCAGCTGATGATGGATATTGTTGGCTATGAAACCAAAAAAGTCAAAGATGACTGATGGAGGTTGGCCTGGAGACAAGGTGGATAGGAAACCTAGAATGGACTCATCAGTGTATCCATCTGTAAAGTATCCAAGTATAAAGGAGAGCATAGAGATAATATGTCTACACCCTTCAGGGAATTTAGCAGTGGAATAAGGAGGATTTATTTTAGGAATATCAACATGGGAAGGCATAAAGTTTTGAAATATCATGAACCTCCTAGGGAGGTCTAGGCCTAAGTATAACTGGGTCAAAGCTTCTATAGACAGGGGGACTGATTGAGGCTCAAACTGTAATTAAGCATTTGGTTTATTGACTCTTCTGTGATGGTGAAAAGGATTTCTCTATCAACATTGACAATGGCCCTTTGATCTGGTTCATAATATTTTTGACATAATCTGATAATATCTTGGCCAGGGTGGGTCAATGGAACTATATATTTGGGCAAATGAGTCTCCCAAATAGGTATCTCATCCTTGTCCAAGTAATTTTCATAACACCAATTGTGTATATCCGAGAGGTTGAATTCTACAACAGGATCAACAATTTTGTAGTCAACAACAGTCAAAGGGAGGCTTTCTATAGTAACCACAGGTGGTTGAAGGGGATTTACTATTGCAGCAGATTTGGCAGTGATGACTGGGGTAGGTTTAGGGGCTTTGGATCCTACTGGTTTTCTTGTGCTCTGTTTCTCAGTCATTTTGGATAACTACTGCAAGATTATACTGTTTGTAGGATTTTTTATATTAAACAGAGAGGAAATTAAACACTTTTAGGCTGAGGATGTAAAACTGACATAAAATAGAAAAACAAGGGTTTTCTGAGTGGGTTTAATTGAAAAGAGGGTTTATATGGTATATTCCGCAGTTTTAACCCTTTAGGTGCTTTAAATTTGGTCTTTAAGTTTTGGAAACTGGGAATTTGGCTTAAAAAGGCTTTCCGTGTGAAACAAGGTTTCCTGGGAAAAATTGGCCAAGGTTTGGCCTCCTTTTTGGTGTTTTTAAGCAAATTGGTTCGGTGAAATCTCTTAATTAAAGGCCTGGTTCTATTATAGAAGGTTTAGAATTGAATTTGCAGGCTTCAATTTGTCAGACAATACCTTAAGATGTAGGTATTCGGTGGTTGAAAAAGGTTTGAGGATGCTTATGGTTGACTTTGAAGTCTTTATCAACTTGCTGGAGCGACAAAATAGCTTTACTGGTCTTCAATGGGGGATTTCTGGTCAATTTTGAGTTTCTGTTGGATAAATTGGCAATCAAATGCTTTAACACAGTTGAGAGAGCTCTTTTGGAGTTTGAAACAGATGAATAAATGTTAAAATTAACCTTTATAGAAGGTTTATGCTTTGGTTTATTCATGTTTTCTTGCATTGAATGCAGTCTTAATTAATGTTGGATCGTGGTTTCATATTTGAAAATGAAACCAGCAGTGGCTATCGCGTTGATTTCAAGTGGTAAGCTATTTTAACTCTAATGGACGCGATCAAATGAAATGTTGACACATTGCGGAGGGTGGAATGGGAAATACCGCTCATTTCGCGTCCAATTTGGGTTAGGAATGCCGTTTACTTTATGCGCACGATATGGTTTTAGAGCCATCAGATATTGTGCTCAGGCGCGAAGGGTCAAGATCTATCTAAAGGTGCGGTCAAAGGAATGGTGGGACCGGGGTCAATATATATGCGGGTGTTAAAAGGCGGATTAAGTATACCATGGGTTAATATATGTAAAGCTTGAGGCTTTATATAGTGGGGATGAAATGAAAAGGTAACGACTTAAGTTCTATGGAAAACAAACCTTAGTTTTATTCAGATATAACCTTGGGTTAAAAATTACGCGGGGATGAATTTATAAAGGCACAGCAAAAGGGCAGACTTTTGCATGGTTGTGGGTTTAAGTTTTTTGAACCTTATGAAATGATTAAATATCATTCAAAAACTTACACTAAGCGCTGATGTGCAGGGTGGTGTATTTTATTTCAAAATACATAAGATATGCCCAAATAAACATATTAGGCACAAATTTTATTTTATTTATATAGTTATAAACCTGTTGAATGGTTTAATAACCATAGGGGGCAGGATATTTCTTTAAAGGTAGTTTTAGAGCAAAGGGCGCTTTATTTGGGTTTTATTTTGACATGTGGATAATAACTTTGGTCCAAAATCTTTGTAATAGTGGGTTTATGGGGGTATTTAGATATATGGAATTAGATAAATAGGATAAGCTTTTATTTAAGTATTTAATAAAATAATTTAAAAGTTAATATGAAAAGGGGAATGAAATACGCAAAAATACACAATATGACTATGTAAAGTGAACAAGTAAAGAAAAGCTTGTTTTTTCATCATTTCACCATTTACTTAGGATAAAGCATTTTTGAGGGTTTTGGTATGTTTATGAATGAATGAAGTTAATTAGATGGGGTTTTATGTTTCATTTAGTAAGAATGAGTCTGTACTTATGAAATGAATCAAATGTATGAATGAGGGATAAATAATGGAAAATGGGGATTTAACATAAGAATTTAACATTTTCGACTAATTAGTCGTCGAGCCTTGGGTCTGGTCCCAACCCAAAGTCAGAGAAATGATATGAGCCTATTTAACTGATAGTCTAAAACACTAAATACTTAGAGGGGAGGGGAAATTAGTGATTTTTTTCTAGTGATGAATATTACATGCTTTTTCCCACTTCTTTCTACCTACCCAACATTACTCTAGCAATTTTTCTTCCTTTTGGCAGATGCACTTAGGCTTGCAACCTTGAAACATTTATTCTTTTTAAAGAATAAACTATCTAAATCTACCTTATTTTATTCGAAGGCTCAAATTAAACTATTGAGCTCCTCATTATTCTCTACCTATCTACTAATTTGTCAGGATTAAATTGTCTGACAAATTTTTATTCACTATCTAAACATGAAATTGAAAGCATGACAAGTCAAGATTAAACAGTTTAACTCATCATGGATTATGGCATTTATTGACACTTTGTCATAATCATTTATTTTGCAACAAAAGTAAAAGTAGTGGAATTTGGACTTGCTCACTTTCAGGTCTTATTTTCATCTTTTTCTTTTGGGGTCTATATATTTTTAAGTCCTTTGATCTTTCTTTTAGGACTTTTTACCCTCTTTTTTTTTTTTTTTTTTTTTTCAAAATATGGGAAAACAACTTGCAGAAACCAAGGTATTTACATATTTTACAATACTATCAAAAGTCAATTCATAATTATGAATCCTATATTTATAGGACCCTAACATCCTCAATGAAAATTCCATCAGCATTTTTCTACACAAATTATTCCTTATCAAACACTAAGATCTCTGCTCAATTTATAGAGTAGCTGAGGTAGTTTTACAATCAATGACTTGCCAATAATAGGCAAGACATGTTCCCAATCTTGGAGATGTCAAATGGACACATGGATTTAAAGTTTGACACATGTGAACTCTTCTAGAAAGCACTAGCCAAGTGGAGATTCAGGAACAATGAGAACTTTGCTCCCAATGTGACCAACGCACCCATGGGGCTACATGCATATGCAACACGTTTAGTCCCTTTAGAAGCATCGTTGGTGAGCTCTCATATGATATATTATAAACTTCAAACCTTGGAAACCTTTGCAGATGAAAGTCTTTGATTGATCTGTCTTGTTCTTTGTCTTAAGGCATGTAGCAACTGAAATGATAGGGGATGATAGACCGTATACATTGGTCCCGAAGATGATGCCCAGTTAACCAGGTCATTGGGAATTATGCCCAAATTGGCCTATAACACTGATGACATTCGCTTGGCACATTCCATCATCCATACAACTTGCCTTTTTTTTTGCATTTCGAAAACTTTTAGAAAATGGATTATCATTGAGACTAACTCCATTAATTACGCTTAAGGTGGGATTCTAGGAGGAATAATTGATGGAACACATCAGTGTAATAGCTCATCGGAACCAGAATGATATGTTGTACAAGATGATATGGTGGGAAGTGACTAGTGGCCTAAGGAGTAATGGTGATTGATTTTCCATTTTCTTGAATTAAAAGGGTATTTTAATTAATTAAAATAGAGGGAAAATGTGCTAAGTGATTAAAATAATAATAAATTAAAGGTTTATAGAGGGGCCCATGAGATGGATAAAAGAGTAGGAGGATACCATTTGAGGAAATCCTTGAGTTGAGTATTTTTCTTGTGGAGGGATTTGGAGAACCAAGAGTTCCCAACTTCAATAATAGCCATAGGACAAAAACCCTCAAGCGATTTAGTGAGAGTGGGTGAATACCAATCTAAGCCCTTGGCGAATTCATCCAAAATTCATAGGAGATATTAACAGTTACATCTTAGTTCAGTTTTCGAGGGCCACTTTCAGTATCGGATCAGATTATTTTGGAGGCTAGATTATCTATCTCAGTTATTTCAATTGTATCATCATGTATATGCTTTCTATTTATCTATTATAATAAAAGATGAGATTATTTTTGTTCATCGTATTATTGAATTGCATGCACTCTATTTGTTATACTTTACATGGCGATCTTCTGTTAAGTTATTGTAACTTTATATGTAGCAATTATTGAGTTAAATTTGGAGAATATACAAAATTTTCCCATTTGGGACATTACACCCTCCCCCCCCATCCTCACACCTTCCTACCCCTTAACAAATTTGTTGGTAGGTCTATTAAGGGGCAAGAAAATGGGAGCACCATCTGCCCCTTCCTATTACATAATTTGACTGTTATTTTGAGTAGCAAGGTGAGGTTGCACCATTTAGGGGTGGGAGTGTGGGGAGGCGAGGGTTGGGAGGAGGGGGTGATTCTATGGAATCATCAATTTCCCATTTCCTAGATTTTTTTTTTTGGTTTTTTTTTTTAAATTATTTTGTATTGATTTTTTTTAATCGTTTTTTTTCCTTCCTTTTTCTTAAATGAAACCTTTTGAATGGGTTTCATATATATTTTTGAATGAGCATTTTTTAAAGGTTAAAATAAGGTTAAGGAACATATTTGTATTTAATTATGGTTTTAAAATAAAATGTATTTTAAGAAACACATTGAATACTTTTTTTTTTTAAAACAAATGTCTTCCTTTTTGTTTTAGGATTTTTTTCTAAGTTTTTCTATTTTTCTCTTTATTTTAATATATTTTTCCTGTTAGGGGAATTTTTTTTAACTGAATTTGTTTGTAGCAAAATATGGGTTCTAGGCCATTGTTTAAATAATTTTTCAATTTTAAGCACAAAAAAAACAAGGGTCTTTCCAATTCAGGGGTTGATTTTAAGATTTTAGTTTTAGGGGCACTAACTGTCAAGGTCATGGACCCAAAGAAGTTGCAATTTTGGCCTTGAAAAAAATGAGGTGTGCTACAGGCATCCCATGTTTCAATTATTTGGCGAATAATATGATTTATTATTATTATTATTGTTGTTTTTTTGTGAATCAAGTTTTTCTATTAATTCAAGAGATTACATCGTGTTGTGGCAATCCTTAAAATTTTATTGGCCTCACTCTTACAATATTTATTGGCCAACAATAGCATGGCCAAGTATATCGCAAATTTCCAAATGGAATTGGTCTACATAATTTTACAGGAAATAAATTCCAAAACACCTAAAAAACAAAGAGACAACTAACATACATCATACATCATCATAGTTTACCGGAGTTGGATGATCTGGGCCAGATCCAGGTGGTGGTGAAGGTATAAAACCATAGTGCACATGCCCCTCTATGTAATCCTCATGAATTTCCATATGTTCAAGATGATCCTGGATGTGTTGCTTCCCTCTCCAAAGGATGACTAGTCGATCATGAATCTCACATAGGTTGTGTTGGATATGGCTTATTAAATTCATGGTATCATTGTGATCATCATGTCGGTCCCAGTTGAACTAGTCTAATGCGTCACCCACTTCTCGAATCACACTACCACAATATTTTGATGTAGGAGGGTCAATCGTTTCTCCATGGCTCTGTTCACGGTGTTGCTTTTTACCCTAAATTATCCTCTTACCCATTTCTTAATGATCCTCATCATGCTAGGGAGGCATCATCTCTATTATCACTCCCCCCTCCTTCCCAAGGCTGTGAATGGAGCTGAAGGAAGGTAACCACAGACCAGGCTTTAGGTCAGGTAGCTAGCCCTACTAGGACTAGAGAGGGCTCTCTCGTTGTCACTTTTGCAGTCAAAGGAATGACTAAGTATCTAATGATATTAGGCTAGGTATGTAAGCTCAGTAAATAAGATTTGTTTGATGTTTTAAATGTAGGATAGAAAGGTCAGTGAGAAGGTTGTGTGTAGGATGTTTAGGTATGATTTCCAAGGTCAATTTGTAGAGAATGTGTGAGGCTAGATAGGTATTTTGAAAGCATGTTTAATAGATCATTGAGTATAGGATGAAGTAAGAGAGATTCTTAATGAGAACTGAGGTGAATTCATTAATTTATAAGTGAATAGACATATCATGTAAACCTTACCTAAACAGAGCATGAACAAACATGATTTCTGCTTATAAACTTACAAGATAAACATATGGAAAGATGTATCTGAAAGAATAATATATATAATTTAACATAAATAGATAAACACACATAAGAAAGAAAAATGCTCCAATGCATACCACAATATTCACAACACGTGTTCTTCAAATATGTCTATGATTTCATTCCAAAATGATGATTACAAAATCTCCATTGCAATATGAGACTACCCAACCCAAAAAAAGACTAAAGAGAGACTACTTACAGAAAATATGTACTATGAAACCTCATCAGGTCTAAATCCCATCCAAAATGGATCATAAATACATAAGATGATTCATTTTCTAGATTCTAGGGAGGTTAGAGACCATTCCTTGAATTTTAGCTATGAACTAACAGTGTTTGTCCCTTACATTAAATACATATTCCCTCATGATAGGAGGAAAAAAACAACTCAATAACTCTAATTCCAACTCATAGGACAAAAAAACCTCGAATTTGTGACAATTTCTGAGCTTGCAAGTGTCCTGAGGAATCCAATGTTGATCTGTGACATTTTTGACAGAAGGGTAATAAAAATTTGTAGAAGCGCAATAGAACTTTGAAGGAACCTTTGAGGCACTTTTATGAGCCCAAATCCACTTCTGAAAGAACGTTCAACTAGCATTGTGTGTCTAGTTTCTAGAACATATTTAATTTTGCAAAATGACCCATGGTAAGGCCTTCAAATATCCATTCTCCCAAGTTTACTCCAAAAGTGTAACAATGGCTCCAAAAAGGTGGCATAAACATGAAAAATGAGTGGATTTTATCTTTTTCTCCAAAATTACAACTTGGCATGCCATCAGGGTCCCTGATCTGTGATGTACTCATCAAAATTCATCCATCCATGTAAATAAATCATCATTTGGATGCCCCCAAAATAAGCGTAACAAAATTTTGTTACCCTTTTGTGAGGAGGAATTTCCAGAATTATGAAAAAATCACAAAAATATACCAAAATTTTTTGAAACTTCTTAAAATTGGTTCTGTAGCACCTATGAGTGATGGAATTAATAGCCAAGTACTTTACATGTGGTTCCTTTCTAGCATGAGGTTTGAGAAATTGTTTATACTCTTCAATGTCTAAGTCCATGCCCTTGAACCACTTCTCTCCATGACAAGGAATACCTATTTCTAAAGAAATTAGGCCTGTTGAAAGGTTAATCTCTACACCTGCAATAGTGAACTTTCCCATGTTGAAGCTTGTAATAAATAGGCTGATCAATTGAAGATGATACCCATCTTCCATGAGCCTTTCACAAAGTCTCAAACATTGAGCCCTCTCAAAGCATCTTCTGGCGAATGGCAAGGCATTGAGTTCATACATTGTGAAGAGTTCTAGCCTAAGGTTTCACCCTCCCTTGAAGCTTTTCTTATCACTTTCCATTTTTTTTGTCACTGGAATTATGAAAACCCTAGAGTGTTGATGAGATGGGTGAATGTATGTAAATCTTTTATGAAGGCTTCACAAGGTAATGATGCCAAGCACTGAGCTGGTTTGGAGGTTTTCTAATCCAAAAACCAAAATCTACCTCTCCTCTGGAAGCATATCAAGCATGTAAGTAAGCGTAACAAGGGAGGCAAAAGTGTAACAAGGGCTCACAAAAACGTAACAAGGGAATTCCCAAACATCTGCAAAAATATGGATTAAAAATCGATCCATATATCTCTAAACATAACGTATTTTGAAAAAATGAGAGAGGTTTTTTTTGTTTGGCATGTTATTAGCAATAAAATCCTCCTGTTTTCCAAAATAATGTCCCATTAGCTCATAATACAAGTTTGAAGTTGATCACTCAAAATTTCCAGAAGCGTATCACACTCTAAGCAAAAGTGTATCACCTACTTTAAGAAGGAGTTTGGAGGCCTTCCCAGAGGATTTTTGGGCCAAAAGTGGTATGGTTGGAAATATTAGGATGCCTACAATAGAATGGAGTCATCAAGCACTGCAAAACCCTGCTCCAAACCCCTCAATAATTTATTTGAAGACAAACTATCCAAAAGTGTAGAAAATGACCTCAAACAACTGTATTTTGATAATTTATCTCAAACCATAAAAAATGTGCATAAAATGAAGTATTTTTTTGTTCTTTGGCCTATTATTGACAAAAACCTCTTTCACTTTTGTAAAATTATTTTCCTTTACATCAGAAACTGATTTTTAATCCAAATTGTCCCTATGTGCAATGTAAACCCTAGCTTGATCACGAAGCTCTAAAAATGATGTCATGGGTCCAAGTTGGCTCAAACCTAGAATTTTGACCTCCCTTATGGACCTTTTTCTCACCCTCCATGTTTTTTTTTAATAAGGAAACCCTAGCCTTATGTAGTGGATAGGGAAGGTGGAAAATTAAGAAAACATTGGATAGTGGCTTTAGGGACAGAAATGAAGTGGAAGGAAGTTAGGTAAAAATACCTAAATATTTGGGGAGGTAGGGTGATGAGTTTTCTATAGGAAGTAATCAGAATTTTTGGGAATGGGCATGTGAAAGGTACCCAAAAGGTCAAAACACAAGGTTTCACTAGTTTTTCTACCAAAATGTAGTGAAAATTAGGGTTTTAATGAAATTGATGGAAAAGAGGGTTGTGAGTGATAGGATATGTTTATGGTATGTTTTATGAATGTTGTAGATGGTCTTATTAGGGTTTTATCAGTTGAAACAAACAAAATATGAAAAACACCAAAATCGTAGCACCTGCGCAACACATAGTGGAGGTAACCTAATGAAGAAAACCACTCATATGTTGATGAATTTTGACTTGAGAGATGTACTGAGGGTGTCCAATTATTTTTTATGAAGTGTATGAACCTTTTTTGTAGTGGTTTTGAACCTTGGAGAACTGATTTGGAGCTCAAACACCAAAAGCACAACACCTGCATAACACACCCAAAAGCGTAGCACAGGTAGTGTTGGCACAAATTTGCTTATTTTTCTTTAAGTCATGGTAGCTGTGGAGTATGAGGGTGAGAATAGAGGAAGTCTTTACTTATTTCCAAATATTTTCTAACTCCCTATGAAAATGAATTGTATGGTGAAAATGAAATTTTGTTCACTTTATTTTATGATGTAATTGACTCTTATGGTGGTGAAACAAATGAGACCTAGACTCTTACCTAAATGAAGGTGTGGTGAATGACCTCAGACCCTAGATTATTGATGTATGAGATGACCTATGAAATGATGATGACCATTAATGGAGTGAAGGGAGTAGCATTTTAGACCTAGACATATTCAGTGAACAAAATTTTATTTGAAAACTAACTTGAAACATGAAAATTTGACCTAGGACCACTACTAGGTAAACCTGAAAGAGTATATTTGATCACTTAACATTTGGACACTAACATTGGCTCCAGCTGGGGATGGAATCTCCTTCAAAGGTGTCAGGGAAACCATATACCAAGTAGCCTCATCCATTTGGAAATGGAGTCACTGCAGCTACAATCCTCAAACTGATTCAAATAAAACTTAAAACTGAACTGTACATCATCAACTGCAAACTATACTAGAAAATGACACTGAAAAAGATGCTCAGAATGTTGAGCTTATTCATCACACCATACCTACTCTAACTGATCCATAAATCACGTGAGCAAGTGAACTCAAATATCTAGTGCAACCATGAAAGCAAGTGGCTATCTAATTTCTTGCTCCTCCTACTTTCCTAAAAAGAAAAGTGTTGTGGTAATGAAAACCCCAATTGAAAATTGAACCAAATCTCTGTGTTGGTGAAGAAAACAAGCTCCATATTTTCTGATGCTTCCAAAAGAATACCCAAGGGGTCTTGAAAATCATTAAACATTACCTCCTGTTGATCAACAAAAAGAAGGGAAATGCTTTCAAATATAATGGTTGTTTGTTCTTCTTCATTTGGTTCATCCCTCTTAAATAGAAATGTAGTAATGTGATCTTCCATATCATCCAGATCAGAGACAATATTTGTATGTTCTTGCAGATCTTCAATTGAGGTAGCCAAATCGACATCAACACAAATGTCTACAAGTAGCTTTTCGTGTATATCAGAAAGAGAATTGTCTTGGCTCTGAAAGAATTCTATATCTTGATCATTTTAAGGCTACTGAACATGTTCATCAAAATCAAGACAAAAAAATTATTTTATATTATTTTTTACCTCAACAGATGAATCATGAATCTTTAGAGTTTCTTCACAAGCAAACTCAAAATTATGATCAACACATATTTCTTCCTGAATTAAAAACTCAGAAGAGGATAGGGATGAAGGGTAGCTGGACGAAACATCTTCATATATATCTTGATCATTTGATTATTGGCAAGTGTTGGCTCGAGGGGTCCTAACCCAGGTTCGGTAAGCAAGGTTTGCCAACAAACCCCTATACCACTAGCCCTTTTGGCAGTGACCTTATTTTGTAGGTCAAAGTCTCACCCGAAGTAGTATGGGTGGGTGCTGGAACTAGGTTTCCGCACCCTGAGAAAGGATGGGTAAAGCAAGAAGAGTAGTGCTAGATCCTGTAATCCTCAATTACCTTATTCTACGCATAGTTAATTAAGTCTCTATTCGCATCCATGTGCATTATATCTATATTTATATGCTTGTTATATCATTAACACAGCAGTACATAACAGAACATAATAGATCTAGATTCAAGAACATAGTACACAGATCTTTCGCAGCTTAAAGACAGAAAACGCACAATACAACAACTACCAGTAATTCATATAACAGTACTCACAGATTCAGTTCTCTAAGAATCTTTCGCATTCATTCATTCATCAATTCTTCCTTACAATTCCAATTCCCTTCCCAACCTGCGCACATAGTAGCAGGGTTTGCACACAGCTGGACTTGGATCTCCGCGCACACAGCCAGCAGGAGTCTATTCCCCAAAACCCAAACAGATAGCTTAAACCACAATTTTCATCAATAGCTCATCATTTCTTATCCTTTACAATACAAAATGCATCTCTATTTATAAAAATCTAGCCTTGACTTTCCTATGGTCCGCAACCCATGGTTTTCAGACCCCTAGTTTACCCTTTGACACATTACAATGCGTTTAGGGTTTTGACCCACCCCAAAACCCTTTCGCTAGGCTAAATATAATAAAAAATATAAAAAATGGACCAGTTTCGCAGCTTGTTAGGAGACCTCATTCCAACAGTACCCCAACACAATCTTGTGACTCATCCCAAGTCATTGCAGTGGCGCAGCTTCGATTTGCGCACGCAAGGTAGCCATAGTGAGAACGAGTAGTGGGAGCACATTCTTACTCTTGGCCACAGCTTGTTGTGAAATTTTGGCTAGTTTCAGGGAGGTAGGGCCATCTGGAGCCGCGTTAAACCATTCTAATAGCCAGTGGAGGCGCGCAATGGCAGACTTAGCATCTTTGGCAAGCTGGAGTGCGATATTAGCCCATGGTTTCAACCATTTTCAAGTGACATGCTTGTTGTGGCGAAGGTTCTCAATCCTTTCCAAGATGGCTAGACGCTGCACAGAGAATGTGGAGGGTGATGAGGCTCTGACTTGGTCCAGAGAAGCTTCCACCTGCTGCAATTCCATTTGGATATGCTGAAGCGTGGAATGGTGTTGGATGGCCGTCCATATTTTGGTAGCTGCTTCGACCAGTTGTGCGTCTTGTGTCATTTTTTCTTGAATAATATGCATTGCCTCTGTGACCACTGCAATCCGCTGGTCCCATACTTGCTAAGGTACGTTATACTTCTATCACCTGGCTTGGTCACGATGGCAAACTTCGCGCAACACTTGGGTGTGCATTCCTTGTAGCTCTGTGCAATATAGCTGCACTAAATCAATTTGGATGTCCCCCGTAGTTGGATCAGGAGCATTGAAGAGGGAAATTCGAGGGAGGGAACACACGTTACTTCAACTGGGTGGTGTTCTGGAGTTGCGGAGAAGCCGCAGCATGTCCCTATATCGTGGCGTTCTTGCTGTGCGTGGCTTGCAGACAATCCTTTCTGTCGGGAGCCAGTGTTCACCCCTGTGACTGCACTCAGCATTCCTAGGCTCTCTGGTTGGGTCCATCCTAGTAACACAAAATCAAGCAACCTAGAGAATGTTAAGGAGCGCAAAAAACCAGTACACAGATAGAAGGAGCATGTTGTAGGGTGAATAAAAAGCCTGGTGTGTAATTATCCAGCCATCCGCACACCGTCCGGAGCTATTTAATGGTGGAGTAGCCCATTCGTGAGACTGACCATCAATCAGGTAGATCAATCTTACCATAAATGGCTACATTGATGATCTACCGCTAATTGTGCGTACTTGTAAGATCCCTTTTTTAATAAATTGGGATGTGTTGACGGTCATCTTACATGCTTGAGGTCGTTTCCATGGAATGTCAAACCACGGATGACGCCTGTATGTTGTTCGCATGCCCCGAATGATGATCGACGTGAGGTGTGTCTGCAAGTTGGCCATCAGTCTTTTTGAGCCATGCGCTTTGCCCTTGGTTGGAACGTCCTTACACTAGAGAGATGTGTCACACATCCTCGTGCCATTTATTTCTTGAGGCGTCTGCAAATTCTTCAAATTACACGTGGGCCCGGGTAGGTCCATAACCCGACGCATAACTAGGTCAGCGGTACCCCGGCAAGCTTATCTGTGTAAGGCTTGATCACACCCTTGAGTGTTGTATGTCAGAAACTATCCGCATAGGTTGACTGACCTCAGAGTCCATCTGGCAACCAAGGTCCCTATGCACAGGATCACCCTTCTCCAATACTTCTCTTGAGCGAAGAATACTGATCCTTGCGTAGGTGCTCCGCGCAATGTTAGTGATAGTGCCCCGAGCCTGCATTCTGTGGGAATATTAGGTTCAACTGTCTCCTGATCATCATCTGTGTCCTCTTGGCAGGGAGGTTCCTTTCCATGGTAGAGATGTGCCAAAAATTCCTAAAGGTCTAAAGACATCGGAGCGTCGAAACTTCATGCAATTGGCCTTGCCAATTTTCCAGCTCCTCATCAAAGTCAGAAAAAAATTCATTGTCCTTTTCCCAGTAAAGCATCCCTTCATCCATGGGGTTAACTCGATCTTCATCATGCACAGTTAATTTATAAATGTGATCAAATTCCTCCTCCTCATAGGCTGGCTCTGTATACCGTGCACCTTCTGTTGGATCTAGTGGTACTATGACATGCGTACCTTTGATTTCAAACACCATGCTGCGTTTCTTGAGATTGATGACACCCCCCATGTCAATTTCCCAGTCCATTCTAAGGAGCGTAGGGTAGGGATCCACATCTTCCACAATTTATATGACTTCAAAGTCAGCTAGGACCCTTACCCCTGCAATGTCAACCATGAATTTTGGTAACCTCCCTAGAGGGTTGATTTTTTGTTGATTGGCCATTCGTAACTGGATGGTGTACCATTCTAATTTAGGTTCTCCCATTCATTGCCATGTCTACTTTGGTAATACATTCTCATCTGACCCCAGATCTAAGATAACCTGATCCATCTCGTAGTTACCAATCTACGCAGTCAGTCGCATCTCTCTTCTGCTACGCTTCTTATAGCTGTATATTTTGTGTACATCCTTGGTTTCAAGGATCAGATTGGTCTGAAATACACAGGTATTCAATAGTGCTTGGAGATTACCTATAGCCTGTAGATTTCACAGGCTTCAGACATACCTTTAAAAAGGGCTCAACCCATTCCTCTATCTGAGGTTGTGTTGGTGGCTGCATGGGGACTGTCAGTGGTGTTTGTTCTTTGAAGGGCACTCCTTCTTGGGAGGCAAGCTCCTCTTTTGTTCCTGGGGTGACCAGCCTACTGCGTATCTCAGTTTTAACCCTTTGCACATTCTACGTAGGGGTGGGCTGCTTGTCCTGCATATTGGCTATTAAAATTAGGAAATCTTCAATCTCATGGTCCAGCTACTGGCAATATTTGTAGGACTGGCTGGTGGGATTTTGATAGTCCCTTGCGAAGTGCCCTATTTCTCCAAAATTATAGCAGATCAGCTGCCCCCGACCTCCCCTACCCCTTGCGGGGGAGCCACCAAAAGTTGTGGGGGATCTCGGTGATGTGGGATCTGACTGTACCCTATAGAGGTTTCCTTGATCTACCAATATCTCATATGTGTAACAATTATGCTCATTGTTCCCTACTGATTGGCATAACATGCACCATTTTTGCTTCAGATCACCCATACTTAACTAGGGGCACTGGGTCGTATCATGTAGTCTCGCTACCCGGCAGTCATCGAAATAGAGCACAGGTCCGCCGGATCTGGGGTGCAACAGACTAGGTCCCCCTGCCCATAGGTAATCCACCAATAGGGGACACTAGTCCTTAGTATGACCAGACACCCAACATCATATGCACCAAAGGTCTGTACTAACTCCTTTTTCCTGTTCCATCCACAAGCTTTGTATTTCCATGTGCATGGATCCGAGCTGCTCTTGAATCCATTGTACTCCCCCCAACGTGTCATCCTTGGGTGTGGCTTCAAGCTTCATAGCGGTTTCAAGGCTTTTTCCTGTGACTCGAAGGTCTGCTGGCCCATTGGTACGCGTAAGTGAGGTAACAACATGGCGATGAACCATTCCATGTGTTTCCTATCGTCATACTTGAACCCCCCTTCCCTAATTTCTTTCTTCAATCACTGATCGACCTCCCACACTGGCTCAGACGTACCTTGCTTGAAGTCTTTTACTTCGGCTACCAACTAAGAGTATGACTTTGGCTTCCAGAACTATTGTTTTAGGGCATCCTTAATATTTTGAAGGGATGTGCTTCCATTTTGAGATATGTACCGCATATACCAATCCAGTGCTCTATCTTCAAAGGCCAAGGAAAACTGTGATTTTTTCACAATATCGCTCACCACCCCCTGTGCCATCCATACCGAGTCGGGCACGAACCAAAAATGATCCATATATTCATCGGCCACACCTTTAAAGGTAGGTAAATTCAAGTGTACTGCCATGTCTCCTTCTAACAAGGCTTCAGTTGAGGGCTTGCCCTCCTGTGAGCCTAATGACCCTTGCATCATTGCTTTCCTTAGCGAGCTACGGACAAAGTGATTCTTTTATGGATCGGTTTGATAATACCTACCGCTCTGTGTTGTACTCTCGTCCATAGTAGCTCTCATTCACGTTCGTGTCAGATCTCCAGTATTTTCTTGTTAGTACCAGATCACTTCCTTATACTTCTTTCGGTCTCGGCAACAGAACCATTTGTTGGCTCGAGGGGTCCTGACCCAGGTTCGGTAAGCAAAGTTTGCCAACAAACCCCTATACCACTAGCCCTTTCGGTAGTGACCTACTTTCACAAGTCAAAGTCTCACTCGAAGTAGTATGGGTGGGTGCTGGAACCCGGTTTCCGCACCCTGAGAAAGGATGGGTAAAGAAAGCAGAGCAGTGCTAGATCCTGTAATCCCCGATTACCTTATTCTACGCAGAGTTAATTAAGTCTCTATTCGCATCCATGTACACTAGATCTATAGTTATATGCTTGTTATATCATCAACACAACAGTACATAACAGAACATAACAGATCTAGATTCAAGAACACAGTACACAGATCTTTCGCAGCTTAAGGACAGAAAATGCACAATATAGAAATTACCAGTAATTCATATAACAGTACTCACAGATTCAGTTCTCTAACAATCTTTCACATTCATTCATTCATCAATTCTTCCTTACAATTCCAATTCCCTTCCCAACCTACGCACACAGCAGTAGGGTCCGCACACAGCTGGACTTGGATCTTCGCGCACATAGCCAGTAGGAGTCCATTCCCCCAAACCCAAACAGATAGCTTAAACCAAAATTTTCATCAATAGTTCATCATTTCTTATCCTTTACAATACAAAATGCATCTCTATTTATAACAATCTAGCCTCGACTTTCCTATGGTCCACAACCCATGGTTTTTGGACCCCTAGTTTACCCTTTGACCCATTACAATGCATTTGGGGCTTTGACCCGCCCCAAAACCCCTCCGCTAGGCTAAATATAATAAAAAATATAAAAAATGGACCAGTTTCGCAGCTTTTTAGGAGACCCTCTTCCAACATCAAGGCTCCTGCAAATTATCATCAACTTCGAAAGATGGAAGATCAATGTCATCCTTTGAAGAATTATGATCAAGTTTTCTAACATCCATGGAAGAATCCATGATCTTCTCATGGTGGTGAAAAGGGCTTTCATTCAAAGCATCCAAAAATTCATCATCGCCATAAGAACTTTATATGTCTTGAATAAAATTATCAAAGTGATCACAAAAATCCTCAATCAAAAGCAAAGAAGGATAGGTTTCTCTATACTTCTCAAATAATAGTGAGTGAAAATCCTTGAGAGAATAAATACAAGAGGGAGGCAAGCTTTCATACCAAAACCATGTTTTTTCTTCTAATGTGATCATGAACATCTTCATTAAAAAATATTCATGAAAATTAATTTTCAGCTTACGCACATGCATAGGAAATCTTATTAAATGAAGTGTAGCATCATCACCTTTTCCATCTGTAAATTTTGGCAAGTATGTTTTCCAATCTACCTGAGGCATAGGATTTGGAAAGCATGGAACATGATCTCGATGCATAGGAGCATATCTAACATTCCTTCTTGCAGTTGAATCCATCTTGAAAATATTGAAGTCACCAATAGTTATTGAAGCTATCGGGTTTTTAACAGTGGAGTCACCATGAAAACTCTAAACTTTTGGATTCTTCACCACTGGAGTCGCCAGGTGAAATATACACATACTTTCTTGTGCCTAACCACTTTTCACCATCAGCAATCAGATCTAATATTTTTCATTCTTTCTCGGGAAATATTTAACCTTCTCCCCCTGGCAACGACGCCAAGAATGTTATCACTCCCCCCTGCTTCCCAAAGTTGTGAATGGAGTTGAAGGAAGGTAACCACAAACCAGGCTTTAGGTCAGGTAGCTAGCCCTACTAGGACCAGAGAGGGCTCTCTCATTGCCATGTTTACAGTCAAAGGAATGACTGAGTATCTAATGATCTTAGGCTAGGTATGTAAGCTTAGTAAATAATATTTTTTTGATGTTTTAATTTATGGATAGAAAGGTCAGTGAGATGGCTATGTGTAGGGTTTTTAGGTCTGAATTCCAAGGTCAATTTGCAGAGAATGTGTGAGGCTAGATAGGTAGTTTGAAAGCATGTTTAATAGGTCATTGAGTATAGGATGAAGTAAGAGAGATATTGAATGATCACTGAGGTGAATTCATGTATTTAGAAGTGAATATACATATCATGTTAACCTTTCCTAAAACATAGCATGAACAAACATGTTTTCTTCTTATAAACTTACAACATAAACATATGTGTTTTGCGGAATTATGGATTACGGATAAAAAATTCTTCCCTAAATGTGTTGCGCATTTAGAAAAACAGATTAAAGACTTTTCAACTACTTTTCTTAACAGTAAATAGACACACAGAATAGATCAAGAAACTTACTTGGATTCCAAGTGCTTTGAAGTCTCCTTTTGTCGCTCTTGTTGTAGCTTCAAATACAAGCTAGATCGCCAAATTATTTCCTGCAAGAATGAACACTAAACAACAAAGATATTGAAATATACAAATTTCTATTCAGGTTATTCAGTTAAATCAATGAAACATGAACCATATACATTAGATGAGAATCCATAATATGAAAGACAGAAGCTTATACAGATACATATGTGGGAATGTAAGTAGAAATCTTTATTAATGGATAGAAGGGGAGGTTACAACCAACGATTGATCTAATTTCACCAAATCTAGCATCATCCTAACCTCATCACAATGACCATCTCTCTAGCAGCATATCACTCAAATCAAATCCTCAATTGAAATTCCACCAACATTTCTATACTCAATTTCTTCCTTCTCAAGCACTAGGATCTGTGCTCAATTTATAGATGAGTTGAAGGTAGTTTCACAATCAATGAATTTGTAATAATAGGCAAGACATGTTTGCCAGTTCATAGGTGTTGAATGGAAACATGGATTCAAAGTTTGACATATATGCACTCTTCTAGAAGGCACTGGCCATGTGGAGATTCTAGAACAATGAGAATTTCACTCCCAAATGACCAAAGCACCCTTAAGTGTAGAGAAGTGCTTGTCAGAGCACCCTTGAATGGAGGTGCCTACATATGCAAAGCATTTATCCCCTTTAGAGACTGCGTTGGTGAGCTCATACGTGATATAACATGTACTTCAAATCTTGGAAACCTTGCAATGGAAGTCATGGATGATTTGCCTTTGTTCTTTATCTTAGGGCAAGTAGAAATTGAAATGATAGGGGATGATAGAACGTATTCATTGGTTATGGGGATGATGTCCAGTTAACCAAGTAATTAGGAATGGTGCCCAAATTTACCTATAACAATTTCCCCTTAAAGCATGAAGTCAGAATAATAATAACAATATTTTTTTGAATGAGATGCTTTACACTGTGATGGGCTGGAGCTGAAGCGGAGTGGCGACCTACATCAATATTACAATATATTACATCATGATATATCCTCTTGATCATGAATTGCTGAGGGAAGGCATTCCCATGCTCAGCACATAAACTATCTAATAGCATGTACATAGTGTAGAAATTCATCTATAGTGGAATGTTTCCTAATACAGACATTCTAGAGATATAGGCCCATGTTTGGATGACAATCTGTATGTAAGGTCACCACACAAATTATGTGTACAACAATCGTGAAATCGCAGCCTAGATGGCTGAAACTAGATCCGAGGTATTCTTATCTCGTTCATTTGATCGTCCGGGTACAAGTCTAGCTATGCGAATATATGATTTGTAGTCGAACATGGTAAGACATTGTTTGATTACTAGCCAATGATGTGAGTTGTTAAAAAACGCGAGGGAACCACCATTGATGTTAATGGCCCTCAAGGTACTACAGTACATTTAGTAAGGCGTGAATAGATGATTTGATGTTGAACGGAAAACAAAATATTTCGGTCAAAAGTACGGAAGTGAGGGTATTGTCAATGTTGTAACAAGCCTCATGGTATTGGAATATGATGTTTCTAAGTGAACTTCCTGGATAATAATTTTTCATCGATAGGAATTCACTTTATTGCAAAATGAGAGTTACTGATTTTAGAGACAAAGGTATGACTTGATATAGCAATATTCAAGGATTACTATCATTGAAGGTTATGAGTATTGTAGAAGGATTTCACTAGATGACTTCTCTTGAACATATCGGTGACACTGAGATGAGTTGGCAGCATTGAACCAAAACCAAAGTGAAGGTATGATGAACCATAGGTATGAATGAACTTTTAAGAAGATTACCCAACCCCAACAGTTACAATGATGGAGTGAAGTGTCATGTTCAAGAGCGACCTGCTACCGTAAAAAGTTTTATTCACTTTCCTAAATTTTCCCTAGTCATTTGTCAACCAGTGCCTCTTTATTTTTTAACAAGCTTGAGGAGGATAACATATGCTTGATCTATAATTCAACCCTTCGGGTGAATAATGTATCGCTATTTAATAATTTAACATGTCTAGCATTGAAGGAAACTCAATTCTTGCCATGATCGACAAGCTCATCACTATTTTATGTTTCAATGAGCCTAATGACAGTGACATACTGGTCCTTTTTCATATTTAGAGAGTTTGAAAAAAAGGATGAAAGAAAACTCCATAAGTAATTTTTCGTAAATTTTTCACTCAGATCCGAAAAAGTGTAAAATAATATCTGAGAGAACCTCCTAGCCATGTTCAACTAAAGCATTCCTTTTTCATAAATAATCTATCTCAATCTGGAAAAGGGTTAAATTTATACTGAGTAGATATCAATTCATTTACTTTTACAAGCTCGAAAATAAAAGTGCTCGGAAATATTTTCACATTATCGGAGTCTAAAAAGAGCTAAAAGAAGACTCCAGGCGTTCCTTTTTCACTGTTATTGAAGCTAAAAAAAGATACAAAAGTGCACTTAAAGTCATTTTTCATTTTTAACAAAGCTCGACAAAGAAGGATAAAAGTATGCTTTGTGGTCAAATCATTCTTGAAATAAATCTGCATGACTAATATGTTAATCAGTTGTAAAACCTATTTGGAACAAGATCAAATGGATTAAAAATACCGGTTTCATGATAAAAAACCATAGTCACAACAAGAAATATGATTTGCAAATAATTAAATGACTAATAAAAATAGTTTTACTATTCATTTCAACCATTTGCATTTTGGAGCTTTGAACCTTTTTTTTCCCCTGAACTTCAGCCGTTGATTGCAATCATTTCTATGGACAGTTTTCATCGTCGTTCGATCGAGGTTAGTGCCATGAACCCTCTCTTTCTTTCAATAGTTAATTAATTTCCTTTCATTGAAAATTTTTAGGGATTTGGGTCCCTTCGGGTAAATTCTGTTCCAAAAGAGGGCAACGCACCCTTGAGCATCGAAAACTGCGTTGTGGAGCACCTAAATTGAAGCTTAGGTGCATATGCAACGCACTGTCCCTTGTTCAAGACTGCGTTAGGTGCAATTATCTTTTTTTATTCTTGCAATATGCCCAAAATTTGCCTAATTTTTTGCATGAAAAGGAGTCTAATGGGTCTTATGGTTATGTTTCAGGATTCCATTAGACTAGAATGACGATTAATTGGAGAGAAAGAGAGCATGAAGAAAAAAATATGGTTGCCCTAAATGATCCAAGTACACTAAGAGCCCTAAGAGATTGTGGGTTGTTAAAGTACTTCCTCTTGTCAGGGATGAGGCAAAAAATAGAACTCTTGGAGTTCTTAGTTCGAGCATGGGATCTAGCTATCAAAGCATTTCACATTAGGAACAAAGTGGTTCCTATTACAGTGGAGGATGTATACTTTCTTACAGGATTGTCGAGGAGAGGCTTGCCTATTTCCCTCTTAGGGTCTTCTCTCGAAGGAGAGACTGTGAAAGATTATTTTTTTCAATATTACTATCCAAGGACAGAGCCAAGCAAGGATGGGAAAATAAACATCTGTGATGTTCGAGATTTACCTTTGAGAACCATTCTTTTCACAATCACAAAACTTATTGGCACCATTACACTACATGTAGCGAATAGATCATATATGTAGTATGCACTCGAGTGAATGGAGCCAACAGTATCCAACTGGTCTGAAGTTGTACTTTCTCAGATAAAAGAAAAAAAGAACAAGGAAAAAGGAGGAAGGAAGAAAAACTTCAGTTATGGTTCGATCCTCATTTCATTTTCCATAGAGCGGATTCCACTGATGCAGCCTCATCATGTGACACTGGGTGTGTCTAACCCTAGAGATCCGCGAATGCAGAGCTGGATACAGCTAATGGCTAGTCATGTAAGCCAATCGTCCATTGTGTTATCGACTGCATTCTTCACCTGGTTCAGGTGATAGGTTGTCTCCATTGATGAGTATGCATACACAGGCGTCGATTTTTGAGGAGATCCAGACTTAGCTTTACCAGAAAACACTCAGTGGGGTGCAATAGGTAATAATTTTTTTACCATGTTTTTATTTTTCTAAGGTTTATACAATTTTTTTTGTATTTTTATGTTTTCCCAAGACTAAACTAAAGATTTAATTTAATGCAGAAGTTGGTCGAGTTCAACTAGTGGAGGAACCAGAGCATGGAGAAAATGAGCCAACATAGAGGGCTATCAAGAGAGAAGTCCTCCAGGATATAGACATGGCTGAGACTCTGCCTGAGCTTTGGCAGCACATAAAGGGGTTGACCTTCGAGATTCCAAATTTTCGAATCAAAGAGTTACCCATGCGACTGCAGCGCCACACTATAGGTTTTCCTAACCATTGGATGTAGTTACTACGTAGGATAGCTAGATCTATAGCATGTTACCATGAGCATCACTAGTTTATTTTTGACATGTTGCATACATTTTGAGGTCAGATGACTAATGTGTCTTGGGCACATTTTTTTGTAAAAAACCTATAACTATCTATCTATTTGATTTCAGTGTTTTCCTATGTTTATTGCGCAATCTTATTCAATTATGTGAATGTTTTCTTTACATGTGTTGCAAATATCTGTCTAAAACTTGATTAGCCAAAGAATCAGTCAATGTGTTCAAATTTCTAGAAATGTGTTGATATTGAATAAAATCAAAGTTTCTTTCCAAAAGTCGAACTCTTAGGAACAAATGATGCAGTGTTGGATTTCTAACAGTATAAACACTAGTAAGTTGTAATACCACAAGTTGTGAGTATAACCTTACGATGATGCGGTAAATACAAAATGAAATGGCATCAGAGAGAATTTTGATCAACACGCTATACTCAGTGATATTTTTTGTTGATCTACAAATAAAAATCCCTTGAAAACCCACTAACTCGTTGTTTGAAGGGAAAATGGCCCACACTGCAGAGGATAGATTCTACGTACTATGACTAGCACCGTCAGCATATCCAACAAATGGTTCCAAATATTCAGACATCTGCGATGAAATGTAAAGCGGATTAATAACGTCAAGAACACTCTAAAAACAAACTAAGACTGTGAATGAAAACCAATAGCATATATATACAATATAATACAATAAATCACTATGCTCATGATTAAGCATAGTAACGTTTCAGATACAACCCATTTCTGGGTTGCGCCAATGAAATTCCATCATAATCCACCAACTCATAGGCACCCTTAGAAAGAACTATTTTGACAATATAGGGGCCATGCCATAATGGCTCAAATTTCCCTGTACCTATTACATTAGCTTCTTGATCATAAATAAGGACCAAGTCGCCCTCTCAGAAAATGCGAGGCTAGACATTTTTATCGTGTTGCGCCTTTATACATCTCTTATGCGCTTCGTTGGCCAAGTGGGCTTCACGACACGTTTTATCAAGATGGATGAGGTTAAAAAGACATGCTTATTCTTCTTAGGTGTCAGGTAACAAGTCAATTGTGAGTTTTAATGACGATATTTCACATTGGATTGGTAATATAGCTTCCAGACCATACACTAATTGAAAGGGGGTAAATTCAGTTGCCTTTCTCACTGAGGTTTGGTACACCCACAAGGCCGAGTATAGGATCAAATTCCAGTTTATTTTACGAACTCCTATTATTCATTGAAGCATACATTTAAGAATCTTGTTGATAGCCTCAACTTTTCCATTTTATTGTGGATAATAAGGAGTAGAATTATCATGTGACAATCCTAACTTGGCAGTCAATTTATTCATCATGTGGTTGTGAAAATACTTCCCATGATATGTAACTATAGCCCATGGGACCCCAATCCATGAAATAACATGATTAAAGAAAAACAATGCACCTTTTTGTCCTGTGTTGTTGAATGTAGGCATCGGTTCAGCCCATTTGGTAAAGTAGTCTACTGCAATAATAATATAACCATACCTCTCAGATGAACGAGGGTTATAGGTCATGAAGTCAATACCCCATTTCGAAAATGGTCCCACAGAGACAACAAGATACATTGGCACTCGCGGTTTGTAGATTTTACGATCAAATATCTAGCACGCATGACAACTTCTGATCGCGAGAATGCAGTCATGAAATATGGTAGGCCAAAAGTAACTGGAACAAAGTATCTTCTATGCAGTAGCATATCCAGACAAGTGTCCACCACAAGCCCCAGCATGACAATCATTTAAAAACTTTTCGGCCTCCTCATGAGTGAGGCACATTCTTAAAATTGTATCGACACCACGACGATAAAGTGTATCATCGATGATCAGATAATATTTGGCTTGGTATCGAATACGTCGCTGGTCAGAGTGAGAGGTATTAGGTCTAAAATTTTGAGTTTGGAGATAAATGATGAAATATCCATACCAAGGATCAGATGATCCAATCAGAAATAGAGACTCGCCAGGAATTGATGGTTTCTACATAGTAGCAGTACTATCAAAAGGAAGGTCACATAGAAGCTCAGAAAAAACTAAAGACTTCTTTGACTTGGATTTGATGAATTCCAAATAAAATTTCTGCAAAATGACAATCCATTTTGAATATTTCCCCCCCAGCAATTGACGTGATAAGATATAAGTCATGGGGTTTCAATTTGAAATTAAAATGGTCTTTTGGAATAGGATATAGTGGAAAAATATTTGTACAGCTTGAACAGCTGCTAAGGCAAGATTTTCTATGTAAAAATATTTATATTTTGTATCATTGAGATTACAACTCAAATAATAGATCGGATTTTCTATCCCATTTTCTACTTGGATCAATACCATAGCAATGGTCGTATCAGCCACGACGATATATAAGAAATAATCACTTTGATAATTAGGGGGGATACATTAATGACGCTCGGACAATAGTATCTTTGACCGCATCAAAAGAAGCTTGTGAAACTTGGTCCCAATGGAAGGGAACCCCTTTTTTCAAGAGCCAAGTAAATCCTTTAGAAATTTCAGCATAGTTGCATATGAATCTCCTTAGGAAGTTTTCCTTTCCTTGAATTTTCTATATCTGAAGTAAATTTGATGGCGCGGGAAAATCAAGAATGGTCTGAACCTTCAATGGGTCGATTTGAATAACTTCTTTTGAGACAATGAATCCAAGAAAATGACCAGAACCAACACAAAACACACATTTATGTGGATTGAGGCATATTTTGTAGTGTTGGCCATGTAAGAAGATGGCTCTCAAATGCATCGGGTGATCAGTCTGATTTCATGAATGCGCAGGTAAATCATCTAGATAGGGTTGAACAATGTGCTTGATGTCATTGAAATCATAATCCATTGCTCTCTGAAAATTTGCCACAACGTTCTTCAAACCAAATTACATTTTCCTATAAGCGAATGTGCCCTAGGGACAAATGAATGTTGTCTTACGTTGATCCTCTGGGTAGATATTGATTTGATTGTAGCCGGAAAATCCATCCATGAATGACAAAATTTCACATCCAGCGTAATCGTCAATAATCTGGTCGATAAAGGAAGTAGGATAGTTATCTTTTAGAAAAGCAAGATTGACATCCCGATAATCGACGCACACTCTGATGGTTCCTTGTTTGTTCATGATAGGAATGATGTTGGAAACCCACTCAGTTAGCGGAATAGGGTAAATGAAACCAGCACGCAAAAGTTTCTCAACTTCTACTTTAATGGCAATAGCCTTCTTTGGATGAACAGGACGAAGGTGTTGACTCACCGGTTTGACATCAAGATACATATTAATAGTGTGTTCAATGATACTAGTATCTATGCCTGGAATTTCCTCGTAAAACCAATCAAATACATCATGAAATTCACGAAAAAGAGAACAATGTGTTTCAAGTTCTGATGGAGAAAAAGATACGCTGACATGAATATTTTCCACAATGCCAGGTTTGGTCGAAATATCGATAGAAATTATTTCCTCAATATTTGACAAATTTAGCTCGGAATCGGTTGCACTAATAGGTAAATAATTCAAAAAGAAATTTTTGATCGATGGGTGATATAGTTCATTTAGATTATTTTCTTCATAATGAGGAAGATGGGAACGATGATGATAATATTTCCATGGTTCTCCTTCAGACATCATGGTTTCCAAAATATTCTCATATGTCAAGAAATTTGAGGAAAAAGGATCGGATGGAGTACCAAAATCTAAGGAACGATCAACCCAAACAACCGACGATGCTGATTTTAGATTCACTGCCCAAGCCAGATAGATTGATTGCTATGCCAACTCAATAGGGTTGGGTGGTAGAAACTCATCCAACATAACAACTTTAGAATCACCTGTACTCTTCCTTAAGCCAGATGGAGTGGAAGAGATCATGTAGCAGGTATCTATGCTTGAAATTTCTGCTGACGTTGCAAGCGGTGGTAATGTAAAGGTTCCCATGAGAGTGGAATCCTTTAAGAGTCCTACACCAATGTTCTAAATTGCTAGTTGGGGTGTGTGAATGAATGGAACTCTTCCAGTTACCTTTGAAGTGGAGGCAAATAAGGATATCTGATAGATGACTCTGATGGCACATTTATATGGAAAGGCGATCATTCTAAAATATTTAGAAATAATTGCAGTCATAGCATATACCTATGGCCTTCCAAGTATAATATTGTAGTCAAGGGGTCCGTCAACAACCTAGATATCAACATTTATTGTTTTTCTCCCTACTTCAATATGTAGGTTATTAATAATACCACAAGGCTTATATGTACGTCCATCGAAAGCCTTCAACGTCATTGATGATTGAGATAAGTGTGGCAAGCCAAGTGACTTCCAATAGTTTAGAGACATAATTCACGTATATGATCCCTCATCAATAATAGTACGATGAAAAAGGTGATTGAGAACATTTACTTGTATGGAGAATGCCAATTCTGCTAGTAGTTTCGTCACATAACCCGTATGATTAAAAACAACAAGATTAGAATCAGTTAGATCAATTCCACAAATAGATGATAGTAAAGCCTGTTTCTGGGAGGTATTGAGCCAAATATTCAACTATATTATAGTTTTGGGTAGCTCTTGCTCGAGGATTATATGTCGATTTATGAACGACTCCCTTTGGTGGCTTAATTGTTAATTTAGGAATAGTAGTAGGCGGTACCGATTCCGTAGACGGATTCATAGTTGAGGTAGTAGGTTGATCAATGACTTGACTACCATAATATTTATTACGTGTTCACACCAAAATATATGTTAAAGGTTTTGTGACAGATAACACAAGCACTTGGGAACTAGAAGCTGGGTCTGTAGCAACCAAATTTGTGTTCGGATTCAAAAACGGATTTGTCAACACAGCTGACGCATGTGAAGTCTTAACCATTTTTGAGACTTCATCGCGGTGAGGAAAATCTTGAATAAAGTGTTCCTCATTACAAATTATGCATGGATAACAAGGTTTCCTATTTCCAGATGATATTTCCTGCAAATTAGAAGTTTACTTTTTATTAGATTTCCCTTTTTTCTTACTTTCGGGTTGGTTGTCACTTTTGCCTTTTTCAAATGACATGACACTAATTTAGGAAGAAGGTGTAGGATCAAATGCAGTAGTATTATGTGTTCTTGCAGTACCAATCAAACCGTCTCCAGCATTAGAGTACTTTAATTGAGGAGGAACAATAAAATTAGATCGCGATGCGTTAGGAATTTTTTCATAAAGCATGCCAAGTTGAGTATAAATCAAGTCTAAATATTGGGCATGAGAAATGAACTTCTCTTCAGTGACGACGCCACCCTTACCCACATCCTCAGTTATAGATGGTAACAGGGACTTAATGAACCACTCAGCAAGAAGCTGATCAGGACCAAATGTCTTAACCATTCTACAACAATGACGCACTCATGAATATGATCATAAATGTGAGTAGCATTAGTTTGTTTAAAATTAGTCAAGATTTTTGTTCCAGTTTCATATCGTATGGGTAAATGGAAGTGAGTCAAAAATACAATAGCTAGGGTAGTGAAAATATCAAAAGAAGCTCTAGGTAACTCAATGTACCATTTTGCAGTCGAACTAGTGAGTGTACGCTAGAAATGATGTAGTCGAACAGGTTCATCATTCAGGGAGTTTGATGAACACCACAAATGATAAGTTATAACATGAATTGAAGGGTCTTCCCCAGGGTTTCAATTGAACTTAGGAATATCCGAGGGTAATTTATGGGGTATCACCACCCACCAAGGAGCATAGTTGATTGGATCATTGGTGAGATGATTTAATTTCGATAACTCTAAATTTCAACAAATGGCAACTGCCTATTAAGGTCAGGTTGAGCATAGCCAGGGTATGATGGAATTGCTTGAGAAACAGGCCTTTGAGCACCAACATAAGGAATTTGTTTTTGGTAACCCAGATAGGGGTTGTTTTGATAAGCATACACTTGAGGATTCTGTTGACCAAAACCTGAATATGATACTTGTTGAAATGAAGGTTGAGGCATTTGCGCCTGAGGCTGCCAAGTGATCTGTCCACCAATAGTATAAGAAAAATTAGGATAACTTGGTTGTGGCTGTGACATTCCATAATATGGTAAACTAGATTGTGAATAAATTATTCTCGGTACAGGTTGTTGTTGTAAATTGGCCAAAGGATGTGGAGTCTATGGGCCCAATACTCGAGGGTATTGAGTTGAAGGACCTTCCTGAAATGATTGTTGTACAACATTTTGATTATGTAACAAAGGTAAAGATGTATTAACAAATGGAATTGATTTGTGTGTAACAGGTTCAACTGGTTGATATGAGTGTACAACTGTTTGTGGTTGGATAGGTAGTGTGGGTTGGCATTGAAAAGCATTCATTTCAACATTAGGTTGACCAAAACATTATGGAGTACTGTCAAAGTGGGTGACCATAGGTTTCCCCCTAGCATGAGGAGGATAATAAGACAAAAAATATTGTTCTCCAAATGCAGGGAGTCCAGTTGAGATGGTTCTGGATGGAATAGACCCAGATGAAATAGCTTGATATTGCCCTGATGATGGATATAAATGATCAATCCATTCATTACTCACTATAGGTTTACCATTTAGAATACTAGACGATGAAATTGGTGAATTCCATTGGTTTGAAGATGCACTAGAGAAAATTCCAGATAAATATTTATAACCTAATGGGACCAAAGGGCCACCATGAAAATATGACTCTGGTGAAGCTTTGAACATCGACGGGGTAGCGAGAGCAGGTGCTGACACAATCAGAACAGATGGTCCAAATGAAAATGTTGGTTCAGGCATGGTTACTTAACCAAATGTATACCCTTTTGAATCAACGAAAATTTCAATAGGAATAGGATCAACAAAAGAAGAGGATGGTGATTGAGGAAAAGACTTGTACAGGTAAAGATCCTCCCCAAAATGGGTTGGAGTTAAAGGTGTCTCATCTTGTGGAATTTATTCAGTCGAAATTAAACCAGATGGAAGGATTTCACCATCAGGCCCAAAGCATATTTCAGGAGGTTGACTGCGCGATATGGGAGATTCAATGGATACAATAGAATGTGGAATGATCGATACAGGAGCAATTTCCAATCGTTCGACTTTGGGATGCAGATGTTCTGGAAAAAAGAGACAGGATTTGGATCAACTTATAGTTGAACAACATCGGGTGTGGGAGGTATGGTCTCAATGATTGGATGGATTGTGACCATGGGTAGCTGTGAGGACTCCATCTTGACAACAGTAAATGAACCAAGATGTGTAGAAATAACTTGTGCCAACTCTTTATATGGGAAGATGATGCTTCACCAAAGGTATTGATGGTACTGGTGGTGTTGCCTTCGCTACCCATAAGTGACTTCTAGTGGTAAAGGTGATTTCAATGCAAGTCTATGTGAATGATGGGGAAAGGGATTTTCTTCTTACATGATGACTAATTTATTTTATAACCAAAAAATAAATAAATAAAATAAAAGGGTAATGCTAGACAAAAGGTTTACCAAGATACTATGAACTACAGAATACCTCCTGGCGAACCAAGAAGTACAGGCAGGAAATATCCCTTAATGTTGTGTTCGGTGTATCACAATTTACAAGGCGGTCAACTCAGTTCAATATGGATGGAAAACAATCTAAATTTTTCCTCCCAAATATACCCGAAGGTACGTCGAGGCCCAAGTCCATATTAGCGTTTTCTGATGCGAACTGCATAGTGAGAGCACCCCTTTATACTTTTCGTATTGTAACACCGCTCAATATACCCAAAAGTACGTGGAAAAGCTATGCTATAATTACATACGTGGGGTGAGGTATCACACCCGAAATGTATCACAGAAAATTAACAATAGCTACTATGTTTTACAATGTCGGAACACGTCTCTAGCCTAGACCTTCTAAATGTTATCATTGTGGTTCCAATGATTTTTTAGGTAAATTGATGTAAATTTTAAGTTGATCTTGTTTATCAATTTTCCTTTCAAGGTTCACCGCGATGAAGTGATGGAAATTCCTAAATTCCTAAAATGAAAACTAAAATGATAAGCAAACTTTTCACTTTTATCTTTTTCAACGAAAATCTTAGCTACTAGAGGGAAAGAGCAATCAGTTTTGAGGGAAAACAACAAAGAGCACAAACTAATATGCAACTTTCCTAATGGTTCCTATGAGAAACACACAATCCACTAAATGAAAATGCAAGTTTTTCTTTTTCAGTCCCCTTAATGTGAATGCAAAAAAGGAAACTAAATGCATCAAATCAATAAAAACAAATGCTTTTTCTTTGAGAAACAATGAATTGAACAACAATTCCTCTTTTAGGAAAAATGAGGAATGAAACTAAAATTTCTCCTATACGAAACGAAGAATTTAACAAAAATTTCCTTTACAAAAGCAAATGGATCTAATGCAGAAATAAAAATACTTTTAAATTGATTTGTCAATGATAAAGAAAAACACTTTTAAAAATACATTGAACAAAATTTTTTTCAAAGGAGGAAGATTTAGGTAAAGTCACTGGTCTCTGTGAGGCATCAGATAGTTGAAAACACAAAAAAAAAAAGGCTGAAAGCAATGGAAATGATAAATTTAAAAGGAATTTGGTTGGCTTATTGGGCAACACAGTCTCTAAGGGGAGATAGTGTGTTGCAAAGCACCCCTGAGTGGGAGATAGTGCTATGCAAAGCACTATGTCTTGACCAACAGTGCATTGGACGCAGTAGAGAACCAAAAAATCAAACTACTGACACACTTCTAATGCAATTCTTAGTTTCAAAAGTCTGATCTTTAGGAGAATATGATATTGGGTAGATAAACAGAGGACAATACACCAAGGATGAAGGGTAAACTCCCCAGTGGAGTTTCCAATTTGTTATGCGGAATTATGGATTACGGATAAAACATTATTCCCTAAATGTGTTGCGCATTTAGAACAACAGATTAAAGACTTTGCAACTACTTTTCCTAACAGTAAATGGACACACATAATAGATCAAGAAACTTACTTGGAGTCCAAACGCTTCCAAGTCTCCTTCTGTCGCTCTTTCTGTAGCTTCAAATCCAAGCTAGATTGCCAATATATTTCCTGCAATAATGAACACTAAAAAGAAAAGATATTGCAATATATAGATTGAACACTAAACATGAACCATATACATCAGATGAGAATCCATAATATGAAAGAAAAAATCTTATACAAATACTTATGTGGGAAAGTAAGCAACAATCTTTATTAATGGATAGAAGGGGAGGTTACAACCAGTGATTGATTTGATGTCATCAACTCCAACATCATCCCAACCTCATCTCAATGAACATCTCTCCAGTAGAATATCACTCAAATCAAATCCTCAATTGAAATTCCACCATCATTTCTCTACTCAATTTCTTCCTTCTCAAGCACTAGGATCTATGCTCAATTTTTAGATGAGCTGAAGGTAGTTTCAAAATCAATGACTTTATAATAATAGGAAAGACATGTTTCCCAGTTCAAAGGTGTTGAATGGACACATGGAATCGAAGTTTGACACATATGCACTCTTCTAGAAGGCATTGGTCATGTGGAGATTCTGAAACAATGATAATTTCACTCCCAATTGACCAACTCACCCTTGAGTGTCAGGAAGTGCTTTGCAGAGCACCCTTGAATGGAGGTGCATGCATATGAAAAGTAGTTAGCCCCTTGAGATCCTGTGTTGGTGAGCTCATAGGTGATATAACTTGTACTTCAAATCTTGGAAACCTTGAAATGGAAGTCATGGATGATTTGCCTTTGTTCTTTTTCTTAGGGCATGTAGCAACTGAAATTATAGGGGATGATAGACCCTATGCATTGGTTCTAAAGATGATGTCCAGTTAACCATGTCATTGGGAATGTTTCCCAAATTAACCTATAACAATTTGGAAAGGTGTATCTGAAATAATAATATATATCATTTAACATAAATAGATAAAAATACATAAGAAGAAAAAATGCTCCAATGCATACCACACGATTCTCAATACAAGTTCTGCAAATCTGTCTTTGATTTCATTCCAAAATGTTGATTACAAAATCTCCACTACAATATGAGACTATCTAACCCAAAAAAAGACTAAATAAAGTCTACTTATAGAAAATAAGGACTATGACACCTCATCAGGTCGAAAGCCCATCTAAAATGGATCATAAATACACAAGATGAGTCATTTCCTAGATTCTATGGAGGTTAGAAACCATTCCTTGAACTTTAGCTATGAACTAGGAGTGTTTATCCCTTACATTAATTACATATTCGTTTATGATAGGAGGAAAAACCCAACTAAATAACTCTAATTCCAACTCATAGGACAGAAAAACCTCGAATTTGTGACAATTTTTGAGCTTGAAAAGTGTCATCAGGAATCTAATGCTAATCTGTGACATTTCTGATAGAAGGGTAACAAAAATTTGCAGAAGCGTAACAGAAATTTGGAGGCCCTTTTGAGGCACTTTTAAGAGTCCAAATCCACTTCTGAAAAAATAGTCAACTAGCCTTGTGTGTCTAGTTTCCAGAAAATCTTGAATTTGTAAAAATGACCCATGGGAAGGCCTTCAAATATCTACTCTCCCAAGGTTACTCCAAAAGCATAACAAAGGCTCCAAAAAGGTGGCAAAAACATGAAAAATGAGTGGTTTTTTATCCTTTTCTCCAAAATTACAACTTTTCATGACATGGGGGTTCCTAATATGTGATGTAATCATCAAAATGCATCCATCCATGTAAATAAATCATCATTTTGATTCCCCCAAAATAAGCATAACAAAATTTTGTTAGCCTTATGTGAGGAGGAATTTCCAGAATTGTGAAAAAATCACAAAAAATGTCGAAATTCTTCAAAACTTCTCAAAATTGGTTCTGTAGCACCTATGAGTGATGGGCTAAACAACCAATGACTTCACATGTGGTTCCTTTCTAGCATGAGGTTTGAGAATATTTTTATACTCTTCAATGTCTAAGTCCATGCCCTTGAACCACTTCTCTCCATGACAAGGAATATTGTTGCTGAAGAAATTAGGTCTGATGACAGGTTAATCTCTACACCTGCAATAGTGACCTTTCCCATGCTGAAAATTGTAGAAAATAGGCTAGTCAATTGAAGATGATACCCCTCTTCCATGAGCCTTTCAAAAAATCTCAAACACTAAGCCCTCTCAAAGCATCTTCTGGCCAATGGAGTGGCATTGAGTTCATGCATTGTGAAGGGTTCTAGCCTGAGGTGGCGCCCTCCCTTGAAGAATTTCTTGTCACTTTCCATTTTTTTTGTCACTGGAATGATGAAAACCCTAGAGTGTTGATGAGATGGGTGAATGTATGGAAATATTTTATGAAAGCTTCACAAGGTAATGATGCCAAACATTGAGATGGTTTGTAGGTTTTCTAAGCCAAAAAACAAAATAAGCCTTTCCTCAAAAAGTGTAGCAAGCATGTACATAAGCATAACAAGGGAGGCAAAAGCATAACAAGTGCTCACAGAAACATAGCAAGGGCTCACAAAAAGGTAACAAGGGAATTGCAAAATATCTGCAAAAATAGGGCTTACAAATGTATCCATATATATCTAACCATAATGTCTTTTGCAAACCTGAGAGAGTGTTTTGTTATTTTGAATGTTATGAACAATAACCTCCTCCATTTTTCCAAAATACTTTCCCATTAGCTCAGAATCCAATTTTGAATTTTATCACTCAAAATTTGCAGATGCGTAGCACCTACTGTGAGAGGGAGTTTGGAGGCCTTCAAGAGTTTTGGGCTGAAAGTGGTATGGTTGGAAATATTAGAATGTATGCTACAACACGGAGTCATCAAGAATTTCAAAACCTTGCTCCAAACCCCTGAAAAATTGATTTGAAGACAACATGTCCAAAAATGCAGAAAATGACTTGGAGAAAATGTATTTTGAGCATTTCTATCAAACCATAACACCTGTGCATAAACTGAAATTTTTTTTGGTTCTTTGGCCTATTACTGACAAAAACCTCTCACTTTTGTAAAATTATTCTCCATTACTTCAAAAACTGATTTTGAAGCCAAAAATGTCCCTGTGTGCAATGTAAATCCTGGCTTGATCATGAAGCTATTAAAATTATGCCATGGGTCTGAGTTGGCTCAAACCTGGAAAGTTGACCTCCCTTATGGACCTTATTCTCACCCTCCATGATGATTTTAAACAAGGAAAACCCTAGCTTGATGTAGTGGATAGGGAAGGTGGAAAACTAGGAAAACATGGGATAGTGGTTTTAGGGACAAAAATGAAGTGGAAGGAAGTTAGGGAAAAATAACTAAAAATTTGGGGAGGTAGGGTGATAAGTTGGCTACAGGAAGCGAGTGGAATTTTTGGGAATGGGCATGCGAAAGGTACCCAAAGGTTAAAACAAAAGGTTTCACTAGTTTTTCTCCTAAAATGTAGTGAAAATTAGGGTTTTAATGAAATTGATGGAAAAGAGGGTTGTGAGTGATAGGGGATGTTTATGGTATGGTGTATGAAGGTTATATGAAGGTTATAGATGGTTTTATTATGATTTTATTAGCTGAAACAAACAAAGGATGAAAAACACCAAAAGCGCAACACTTGCGCAATGCGTAGTGGAGGTAACCTAATGAAGGAAACCACTCATTTTCTGATGATTTTTTACTTGAGAGAGGTATGGATGGTGTCAAATTACAATTTAGGAAGTTTATGAACCTTTTTTTCAGAGGTTTTGAACCTTGGAGAATTGATTTGGATCTCAAACACCAAAAGAGCAACACCTGTGCAACACACCTAGAAGTGTAGCACATGTGGTGTTGGCACAAATTTGCTTATTTTTCTTCAACCCATGGTAGCTGTGGAGTATGATGGTGAGAAGAGAGGATATATTTACTTATTTCCATATATTTTCTAAATCCCTATGAAAATTTCTTGTATGGTGAAAATGAGATTTTGTTCGCTTTCTTTTATGACATAATTGACTCTTATGGTGGCAAAACAAAAGAGACCTAGACTCTAACCTAAATTAAGGTGTGGTGAATGACCTCAAACCCTATATGATTGATGGATTACATGACCTCTGAAATTATGATGACCATGAATGGAGTGAAGGGAGTATCATTTCAGGCCTAGACATATTGAGTGAACAAAATTTTATTTGAAAACTGACTTGAAACATGAAATTTTGACCTAGGACCACTACTAAGTAAACCTGAAAGAGTATATCTGATCACTGAACATTTGGACACTAATAGTCACCACACCCTCTTGAGAGTCTCGATGTTGAGAAATCACACCTTTATAGCAATGGCTAGGAGACCCCTTCAACCCACGAGAGGCCTCAACCAACCCTGGCCTATAATACAAAATACATGTAACACTGAAATTCCCACTAACCACCACAACAGTCCCTCAAATAAAAACAAAGGCACTTACAACAACACACATACTCCGAACACAACCAAATAGAAAGAAGAGTGCATCATATTTCAAATAAGGTTCAAATCTCTCTAGAGAAACCCTTCGAGCTAAGAAGCAAAATAAAATTTGATATGTAAACCCTAGAATCCTACCAACCGATCAAGATGATTTATTGTTATTATTATTAATATGATTTTCATTGCAATAGTACATTTTTTTAAGTAAATATTTTTACCCCTAAAAAATGGATGTTATTGTTGTGTCACTTTTTAATTCAACGGTTGATTTTAACTTTTTCATTGGAAACATTATGGGCCGGTGTTTAAAGCCACGGTTACAAAAAGAGATATTTTTTACCCATGAAAAAATAATGATATCGATAGCAACACTTCGAATTTAATTTCACATCCAATGAGTGCATGGACTTGAAGTTTGAGAAAACATGTAAGAAAATAAGTCAAAAATACAATTAAAAGATGTAGTTTTATTTCTTTTCTTTTTAAAATTTATAAATATCATTTTATTATTTTCCTTAAGAGGCCCATTTTAGTGCTCAAATTTCTCCTAACAAAACCTATATTTTGTGTTTATTTTTTATTTGTATATTTATTTTAAGGTTTTTGTTCAAAATATTATGATTTTTTTAAGGTCACAATTGCAAAAGGTAGTCATTTCAACCCCTAAAAATATTATTGTGCCACTGATAACAATGATTTTCAAAACAAAGGTAAAATAATGATTGAATGTACAATATAGAAAAATCAGAACTCTAGAGGGATATTTTCTTAAAATTCATTTATGAAAAGTGCCAAAGGTGATATTTCACTATCAATGATTGTTTCCTTCGTTGATTAAATATATTTTACAATGCAAGAGAGATAAACCTTCCCTCATTGATGGATTTTCTTTTCTGTAAAATCAATAGAAATTAGGGGCTGCAACTTGGTTACTAATATTGTCACTTAATATTTTCTTGATTGCTTCAAAGGTTACATGAATTGGAACAATTTTTTTTTGCAAAATTGGGAGAAGTTATCCTTATTCTAAATCATTCTTACCTATTTCTAACTTAAATATAACTATAATTTATCCCTTTTAACATTTTCCAAGGATTATTTTTTAATTAGGTTTCACATTTCCTTTTGTTTCACTCAAATTGAGCTTAATTTGAGTAAATTATGGTCCAAATTTGACATCTTCTTCTACTAAAAGAGATGTCAGTCTATGTATAAATGCTTATTTATTAGTATGTGTAAAATCCAAACCTAATATTAAAAATAGTTTTAGTCATGACCTTACACATGTCATCTCGTTGTGTTTTGGTTGGTTTAAGTTGGGATCAAAGGAAGTAATATTTAAGCCTAAAATGATATACTCCTAGCACTTATTCACAAAGTTGATTTAAAAGTGGCATAATGTGGAAACATTATTGTAGGCTTACTTCATATTCTACTGCTAAGATTACACCATATTGCAACTGAAATGGGTTTCTTTATTTTTATGAAAATTTGGCCCTAGATGGGGCTCTACTTCACCCTTTGCTAGCCCACATTCACCTTCCAAAATTTCCTTACTACCCTTCTTGGCACTACCTCTAAAATTTATTATGGTTTCAATGATTTCTATTGTTGTATATGGATAGCCCTCTCTGTTGGTGACATCTAAGTTCTTTCTGGAATCAATTTTTCATCTAAGTTACATTCAATTTTACCATATTACCTATTCTTTCTCACACACACACACAAAAGAAATTATATCACAAACTGTATATATATATATATATATAGCCTCAGGGACCTATTGTTTCTGTTAGCACTCCGCCAGATTCCTAAGGCTACAGAAGGAATCCCAACAGAGGTAACCATAGACCAAGCTTTTGAATTGATAGCTAGCCCTATCAATTCGGAGAGGGTTCCCTCCAAAAATGGTCACAGCCAGGAGAGCTAGAGGAATTAGGGTTCTTAGGCTAGATATTTAGTGCAGGGGGTTGCTTGAATTTTATTTTGGTTTGGGAATCACTGTATGAAGAAATTATGTCAAGGAAATATAGATCAGGGAAAATGAGATAGGGTCTCAGGGATCAATGGGGCAAGGTAGGCACAAGGCTTATCACTTGAAGAGGATTGTGATGGAATGGTGTTGAAGCTTAAAGAAATCTAGGAAGAGCATAGGGGATGTATTCTTCTTAGACAGATGAAAATGGACAAACTATAATCAATTACCCAAAACAGAGCATGTGCAAACATGTATTCTGATTATCTAACTTGTAAGAGATCATAACATAGAAATGGAGTGAACATGGATACAATACATTATAACATATAATACTAAAGAAGAGAAAATGATAGACATCAATAGCACAAGTATCCCATAAAATAGCTGCAACTCCTCTTTATTAGCTAGCCAAACTGAGTACCAAAGTTTCTTTAATCAACTAGAAAACATACAAATTGATTCCAACCCTTCACTAGTGTGAATAAAGGGGCTAAATAGACATCAAAACAAGCTTAACTCATCCTCAGGGGTCAAATCCATGAGGCGAGGAAGAGATCCACTAATTTTTGAACTGAAAACTGAAGTGTAGGATGGTCCAACTAACTCACTCCTTATTACATTCAACTGATTCATTATGACTCATAAATGACTTTTACCCGATGAATCCACCCTAGGTAACAAATATCAAACATAATTACATTTACCAGTATTAATTACATGCTTAGAAATATGATTTCTTTAGGAAAAGTGAAAATTTCAGAGAAAATTTGAAAAAAATCAACAAATTGGACATTTGTGCCCTCCATTATGCATTTGCGCCCTCCACTGGTCATTTTCGCCCTCTGTGTTCAGGGTCACTTTTGGAGGCCTTCCCGGTGTCTGAATCAGGCCCAATATGGATTTTTAGAAAGCCATGAATGTCCTCTTTCTGAATATGCCTCAAGTTCTGAAAATTGAAGTCAGTTGACCCCTCAAAAAGTCATTCTCTGAATACTGGTATTTGTGCAGCGCCTAGGTCAAAAAAGGGCCAGAAAGGTGATTTTTTGATGGTTTTTTGAGCTTTTCACCCATCAAAATTGCAAAAAAAGTCTAGAAACATGGTTTTATGAGATGCATGGGTCATTAGGAATCCAATGGTGCCTTCATTATCCTCAAAAAGTGTGTCAATTATTTTCGTAGCGCCTAGGGCGCTGCGCAAATGCCCAGTTTTCTGCTAAATAATTGTTTAAAAAAAATAGATATTTCCAGATTTTGACAAAAATTTAGAAAATGCCTCAAAATTTTTGGAATTTCTAATGATGATGTGTCTAAGCTTGGAGGGAAGCCTCAACAAGAATGTCCAAATTTTTCTTCTCCTCCATGGTCAACTCTTCAATTTTGGCATTGGCTCTTTTGAGCTTGGCCAATGCAATTTTCTCTTTTTGGGCATGGAGTTTGACCTTCCTCCTCAACAAGTCATTATCCATATTTTCCTTTTCTAACATCTTCTCTAAGTGTTGATTGTCTCTATCAAGCCATGGTTCCTTGTTCTCATTGATCTCTATAGCAAGTTGCTCATTTAGGGTTAACTGATCAACTAGCTTAGCTTCCCTTTGTCTCTCTAGAGCTAGATCTCTTTTCAGCCCTCTAGTTCTAGGTCTCTGTCTTGGTACCTATTATTCTTCATCATCAAGCAAGCCATACTTCTCCACTATTTCATCTAGCATGGCTTTGGCCTTTTGAGCCTCCCTTTGAACAATGAAGTACTTAACCTCATCAATGACTTGTTTGGTCTTCAACTACTTGTTTTCTTGCTCAAGGAATTGAATAATATATCTAGCCTGTCAATATTAGTTTGAAGCTCACTAATCTTGGCATCCTTACCTTTGATCGCAACATTTTTTATTTTTTCATTATCATCCTCATCTAGGTCAACCAACTGAAATTCTTGCTCAGTTTCATGATTTTCCTCCTCATCATGAATGACTAGCTCAATGAACTTCTCTTTACCTTTATCCACCTGCTGTGTTTATGTATAAAGCATGGTGCCTTTCACTCCAAGTGAAGCAAAAAAATTCCTATAGCCTCTTTGGTAGGTTTTTGGCAATGGCTCAACCTCAACCATACTATCCCACTTAGGCTCAATGCCATCAATTCTGCTAGGTGACCCAAAATCATGATGAGATGGAGATGAAGGAGGTGAAGGGGACTGATCTGATGATTATGTGTGAGTTATGGTCTGAGATGATGAAGGGACATTTTTTGCATGTTGAATGGATGGCTCAATGAAAATATCATTGGCTATGAAGGTGCTTCATGCAATGTTTAGTTGATTGAGATGGTGGAGGACTATGATTTTTATGACGGAATGATGGAATAGGCTTCTCATTTGTTGTTCATATTCCTTCTTCTAGGCAATGTATGTCATCTTCTCTATACTCCAAAAAAGATAATAAGGCATGTTAAGCACCTTACCCAAGTGAAATGCATCAAGAGACAGATGTGATAGGAATAGATCCTTGAAAATCTGCCTTCACGTGAAAAATATTTCATGATAATCTTCATCATTGGTGAATATCTGTCCAAGAGGTGTGGAAAAGGGAAGAACTTCTTTGTTTGATTTTTGGTGTCTTGGTTTTAGGAAGAAGTTAAAATCTTGTTTCTTCGACCTACCTTTCTTGAACCATTTCTCCCCAACATTTTGGATCCCTGTAGCATCTGAAATGAAAGCAATAGATAAGGTAAAAGTGACCCCAGCTAATTTAACTTGGTTGTCATGGAGTCCTTATATGAAAATTCTAGTTAGCATGGGGTGGTGTTTAACCCTCTGAATTTTTTCAAAAAAATCATAACAACCAACATGTTTGAAGCATGTGACAATCAATGGAGAAGCTAAGAGTTTCTTAGTGTTGGCAGGCTCAAGTCTTAGCACTCTTCCTCCTTTATGTGAACTCCTTATCTTTGTTTCCTCTCCTTCACTAAATGATGTGTTTTCCTCTTCTGTTGCCATGGTGTTTTTGTTAAAGCCCTAGGGATTAGAGAAGGGAAATGGGAAAGGGAGATGGGAAAGGAAAAATGAGGGAGATGTTTTGATGGGGATATGTGATATGGGGAGGGGATAGGGAGTAATGATATGGTAGCCTTAGGGTAGGGGATTTTTGGAATTGAGAGCCTAGGTAGATGTAACACCTAGGACTTAGGGTTTTGAGAGAAATTTGTATGAAAATGGGATTTTTCAAATGAGGGGTTTGGGAATGGTTTTTTATAATTGTGGGAGGAATGAAAAGGGTAAGGGAGTTAATTTTAAGAGTTTTCAAAAATATAATGAGATACTAGGGGTTTTCCTCAAATTACACACCAAATTACAACTTCAACTTGAAAAACTTCAACACATAAACTTAAGAAGGTGAGTTGTCATGGCATGTGCCTCTTACTGGTTTTCAAGAGGTCAATGACTGAGTGAAGGAGATTTGAAGGAAATTTCTTATCACTTGGATACTTTGCACAACTTGTTGGTCATTTGTGTCCTCCTCTACGTATTTGTGCCATTAATAATACATTTGCATCCTCCTCAGCACATTTTCACCCTCCTCAACACATTTATGCCCTTCTCAACACATTTGCGCCCTCCTAAATGTATTTGCGCCCTCACTTCAGGATTTGCGCCCTTGATTCTGCTCTTTTGTCAATTTTGCTCAGAATTTTGAAATTTTGGTCTCTTGGAGTGCTGACTTGATATTTAAAGAAGGAAAATGAATTTAAATTGATGTCTATTAGTCATAAATAGCTAATTTCATTTGAATTTTAATTTAAAAACCCACTTTTCTAATTTATTTTTTTCACTTTTTGAAGACTTTTGCTGATTATCCTTTCATCTGATTTTTCTTTCTTGCAGGATGGTGTTGCTGGAGTTTGACACTTTTATCTTTCACTTTTGCACATGTGTTTTGATTTTCTAGCTAGGGACTAAACTTATTACATATAGGAAGCATAAAATTACATAAAAAAATTAAAAATAAATTACATCTCTATTTTCATATCAAAATTACATTTTGATATGAAAATCATAAAAATCAAAATTTAAAATTTAAAAATATCATATTTACATGTTGATAATCTTCTGCAGATGAAAATGAAATTTTATTGAGTGACTCTCACAGCTTTTTCTGGCCTTATTGAAATGAAATGGTGCATTTTTGGACCTTGAACATTGAAAGCTAATGACCTAATGAGACCTTGAATGAATTGACTTCCATGATTTACTTTGACTGACATAAGACATAGTGAAATGAGTTTTTCAAAAGTGATTTTATGCTTAGCAAGACATGAAGGTGGGCCAAACAATGAGAGTTTGTGAGGGAGAGTGAGGTTTTGTGACTAGGGCTACCATCAATGAAACAATTTTTAGCATGACCTAGTGGAATGATATAAAAATTTCAGAGTGAGACACCTAAAATGAGAATGAAAAGAGTGATTTTGATCACTGATGGTAGAATGCATATTCTGACACTAACATTGGCCTTATTTTGAATGGAAGCTCTAAAAGAGGTGTCAAGAACCGCAGATCTCTAAATTTTGTAGATCAGTGCCTCTTCCATTGGGCCAATACTATAAAAAAACTCAAACTGAAATGTAGGACTAAATACTAACAACTCAATGACACAAACTGACTTTGAAACTGACTGAATTTGACTCAAACAATGACTCAAAACTTAAATTACTTTTCTGAAAACTTAACTTGAAATGGTAGAAACTCAATGAAGCTCCATGGCCTTCACTTTGAGATCCAAACTCCAATTCTTTTCCACTTCACACTTGCAAGAATATCAAACTAATATATACAATGAGGATGAAATTTTTTCATAATTTCAGATAAAAAAAGATAGTGCTTCAGGAGCCTACCATTAACTAGCCCTCCTAAGAAAAATTTCCCATCCATTTCTTCCAAGAGATATGCATTTTGTCCACGATAAGCTGCAATCTTAAAATGAACTTTCCATAAATTATCGAACTTCCCATGCTTACCCTTGTCTTCACTCCTGGAATCCCAGCAGAGTACTACACCATCGATCTTGAAATCATCTTGCTTGGTTTTTCTATCATAGATTTGCTTGATCTTATCATGGAGCTTGGAAGTGTTCTAAAACACTCTTCTCTTGACTTCTGCAAGTGAATCATTTGGTTTTTTCTGCGTTGTATGTCATTTTCTTCACTTCCATCTTCTTGTAAAAGTTTCATGACTAGGACAGCTAATGAAGAAGGGAAAATTGTATCCACACCGTAAACTACCTGAAATGGAGACATGCCAATGGATATTTTTCTACTTACTTGATCTTCCCTCAGTGCATTAATTAGCTTCTTGTGCCAATTCTTCAAATTTTCCTCCAACATATTTTTTATTATGCTGATAAAAGACTTGTTGGAGGACTCCACCAATCCATTACTCTATGGATAATATGTTGTAGAATGACCCAATTTAATGTTATACTTTCACATAATTATTTCATCTTATTTGATTTGAAAGATATAGCGTTATCCGTGATGATTTTTCTAGGAAAACCAAACCTGGAAAAGATGCTAGCTTCTAGAAATTGAATTATAACTAAGTCTGTAGCTTGCCTGGTTGGGATCGCTTCTATCCCCTTTGTGAAATACTCTTTGGCGGTAAGTATCCATCTATGTTGAGTGGATGAGGGTGGTTCTATCTCACCATTAAAATCTAGGCCCCACTGTTGGAAAGGAGCTTCAACTGAAATGGGTTGTAATGGTAAATGAATAATCTTATGTTTAACTTGGAAAAGTTGGCATTCATGGAAGCTTATGACTGTCTTGTACAAATATGCAAACAATGTAGGCCAATGGTAACCCGCTCTAAGTACTTTGTTGGCCATGGTATTCCAGTATAAGTGTCCTCCGTAATCTCCCTTGTGGAAATCCTTCATCACTTCTTTGGACTCATCTTCAACTAAGTAATTGAGTAACACTCCTCCAGGATCCTTCCAGTAGAGTGCACTATCTAGTATGAAATATTTTGAAGCCTTAAGCTTCAAGGACCTGATCTTACTTTTTGACATGCCCGGAGGAGGGTTCAAATGTTGTAAAACATAAACGATATCAACATATCGTGGATACGATGAAAAGATATCTGATACTTGAACAAGACTTACACCTTCTTTGTCATCAAACAGTGTTGATATGATATTGATGCCAAGTGCATGTAGATTAGACTCAGCCATGAGCTTGGCTAAGACTTGCCCTTTGATCAACTTGGTCAGCTTGATCTCAAGGTCATATTCTAAAAGTGTTTCTATCCACCTACCTCTTCCTTCTAGATCTGTTTGCATGAGTACTTCTTTAACCACAACATTTGGAACATATACCAAAATATGTGAATGTAGAATATAAACATGAAAGTCCTTGAGTGCTTTGACCAGCACCAAGGCCTATTTCTCAATTATGTTGTATTAGAGGGTTGCATCCCTTATTGTGCGACTAAAGAATGTTATTTTGATCTCTGTCCCATATTTTTTCTGCATAAGCACCGCCACCAAAGTATGCTCAAAAGCAAAATAAAATATAATGAAATCTAGTGAATAATCGGGACTTGTCAAAACTAGAGAAGTGGTCAAAGAAAATTTCACCGAGATGAATGACTTACGAGAATTTTCAGACCATTTTACATCATTCTCCTTCTTCAACATGTTAGTTAACTCTCTAATATCTTCTGCTAAGTTGGGAATGAACCTACATAGGAAATTCATCCTACCATTGAATGCTTGAATTTCCTTCTTGTTTCTAGGGAAATCAATTTGTTGTATCACTTCGATTCTAGTAGGATCTATCCGAATCCCATATTTTGAGATTATGTGACCCAACAACTTTCCTTCTTCCATATAAAATAGGAACTTTTTAGGATTTGGGGAAATCCCAAATTTTCTACATTGCTGGAACACAACTCTCAAATGGTGTAAATGCTCATCATTTGAATTTGAATAAAAAGTCAGATCATCTAAATAAACAACAAGGAAGAAATATTTCTCATTACCAAAAGCTATGTCCATGGCATGTTAGAAAGTGGCCCCTACATTCTTCAAACTGGATGACATCTTGGCATATTTAAAGGTACCCCATGGTGTAGTGAATGTTGTCTTATCCTGATCATCTTCATGCACAAGGATCTAATTGTAGCCTAAGCAACCATCCAACAATGACATCCTACTGGCTCCTACAACTCGCTGAAGTACATGGTCCATTTTGGGCAGCTGGTAATTGTCTTTCAATGACACTTTGTTCAGATTTATGAAATCTATACAAAGTCGAATTTGACCGGTATTTTTCCGCACTAGAACCAAATTGGAGATCCAATCTGAAAATCTGATTGGAACAATAATACCCTCCTTATAAATTTTTTTTACCTCCTTATCAATGGATGACAACAACTTTGGGTTTATACTCCTGAGCTTTTTCCTAAAAGGTTTTTGGTCTAGCTTTATTGGGATTGTGTGTTGAATGATATCTTTATTGTACACCTTTATATTTGAGTAATCACAAGCAAACACGTTAGAAAACTTAGTAAAGAAATCAACATATTTTGGCTTTACCTATGGAGGCAAAGGCTTTGAAATCTTGATGAAGTTTGGCTGCTCCGTTGTTCCAATATTAACATCTTCTACGCCTTTTTTTGTGGGAACCAAAGTAGGTTTTCTCTCCACATCATCTTGATCAAATAACTCTTCCAAAGCTATGAGACCTTTTGGGATGTTATTGTCCTTAAGCTAAAGTATGTCAATCTGATCTACCTCAATAACTTGGTCATCCTTGTTGTACACTTCGTCCATAGAACAGTTCTCAAACTCACCTTCACTTTGAAGGAAATTGTTCACTTGTTTATCGTTCCAGAAAACTTGCCAAAATTTCAAGTTGTCCGGAATGGAGGTCCTGTGCTTTATATGAATATCAAAATTTTTATTTGAAAACATTGTAGATCTAAAATTACTTGCAGCAGTGGCTAATGAATCAGCCATCAAGTTTTGCATTCTTGGCACTAATTTAAGTGTATATTCTGAAAACATTCTCAAAATTTCAAGTGTTTCATTTCTATAATGCTTCATCCTCGGGTGATTAGCTTGATACTCACCTTTGATTTGTTTAATTACCATATTTGAATTATCGTAGACTTCAATTCTTTAGCTCCCAATTTTTTCAAAATTTTCAAACCGGTAATGAGCGCTTCATATTCAACCTCATTATTCGTACAATCAAATGCTATTTTGTAGGAACACAACCTCACATTATTTGGGACCTTATTTTTCTGTTGAAATGGGTTGTAGATCCATAAACCAATGCCAAACCCGTCTTTTCCAACAGAACCATCAAAGTCCATGCTCCAAAGACCATCTTCTTCTTCAAGGTGTTGAAACTCTTAATTATGATTTGACAAAATTTTCTGATCTGATTCTTTATGATGTTCTGAACTTTTATCTACCTTCTCTGATGGTTGTTTGGATATAGTTGGAAAATTCTCTTTCTCTTTTTCTAACACTATTCTAATGCAATATGAAACTTCAGGAACATCCTCTATTTCTACTAATTGACAATTTACATCATTTAATCCAGAATCATTGTACAATATGAAGGACTCTATGTCTGTATGTACAACATTGATAAGATGATTATTATGTCTTTCCTTGTTTGTGATCATGCATTTCATATTAGTCTCATGGTATAGTTTTCTCATTTAACCAAAGACAGGAATAGTGGTATAGGAAAATTCCAAATGCACTGTACCTCTCAATTTAGCCCCCCCGAGATCTTGATAACAACATATCAAAACGTGGTGGAATATCAAAAACTACCACGTCCATAGGGACATTTTTGGCTGGGATCTGCTCTAGGGAGACAACTAGATCTTTTGTTAGACCCAAACAACGGACATGTCCAAAATCAAAAGAATATAAATCATGATATGGGTGGGTTATGTCAAGGCCAAGCTTCTCCATGATATCTTTGGGCATGAGGTTGTGGGAGGCCCCTGAGTCTAACATAGTTTTATGAAGGATGAATTGATGAACTCAAAGACTCAAGTAAAATGGTGGGACCTCACTATCTTCAGACTGACCATCAATGGAGAGACCAAATATTAACTCGGGCTTATCATCCTCTATATTAACCATGTCGGATAAAGGGTCAAATTTCAAGGTTTTGACTACATAGGATTTGTATTTATCAATTTTAATCGATTTAGTAAGAGGAATAGAAACCTTTAACTTAGAAATTTCTGACTCTAAATTAAAAGGTATAGTTCTGTCTACCTCTTTTATGATAACATCCCTTTTCTCAACATGATCCCTCAGTGCAGCTTCTTTTCTTTGCATATCTATTTCTTTGACAGGTGCACTTGTAGAAGGCTGATTGCTTCTATTCTGATTTGAAGCTGCAATCTCTTTACCCTTATTTTGAACTTGTTTCGGTGGTGCTTCTTTCTGCTCAACTATTTTCTTTGGAGGTGGATTTATTGGAACATCACAACCTCTCAAAGTGTACTTCCTTTTCTGGGAACTCAATGCATTCAGGTATCCTCTCTGATAATCATCAGATTCTACTTCTAACGCATGATCATTTGCCATTTTGAAAGTTTTATCATTAGGTGAAATTTTTTTCCACATATTTTTCATCCTTGGTGTTGAGATTGCAACAAGATGATGAGATTAGTGAAAAGAGTCGCCTTCACTAAGTGGGCCCATAGGCTATTTTTGGTGCAAGTCTATTTTTAGACATGTCGATCATATTCTATGAGTTGCAGGATGCTATTTGTGGATGGTTGGTCAAGTTGGAAAAATATATGGACTTCTATTTTTATACATACTGGGTGGAATCTATTTTTAGATTACCGGTCTAAAAAATAGACTATATTCCGAATATTATTAGCTCTTAATAATATTTGGACTATAAACATTATCTTATTCTCTTGGAACACTTCGGTTAAGTGCACGGGGATGTGGCACGGAGATGACGAGAGGTGTATACTGTTACGAGGTTAGTGGAAGCTATTATGGAGACTTGAGTTAGAACTCATGTGAGTTTGGTGGAGTTATTGAGGTAGTTGGTGGAGTTATGTTCAGGGTTTAACTCAAATTAGACACGGTTAAGACTAGTTGTATCTATTCTAACTGATTGATACACTAGTGAGAGTGGTGTGAATTAATTATTAATTAATTCACTAAATATTAACTCATTAATCAACTAAATAATACATCAGTTAACTATAGTGCATGGAAAGTTTTAGTGGAGACCAGTGGAGAGGTAGGTGAAAGAGAAGGTTGACTATCAGTTGTGACTATAGTGTTGCATGAGTTTGCACCACACATTGATGGAGATGCCAATGAGGATTGCGTGAGCAAGGATGGACCAATTCTAGTTCATTCAGAGCCAATATTCAACAGGGAATACGAAGTAGAGGCAGGCTAGCAGGTGGCAAAGATCGGTGCATGGATTTGCTAGATCGGGCCTGATTAGTGTGTAGCGATTGGATTGTACTAAGAGCTTGTGATAAGATTTGTATGAGGATTGTTACATGATCTCTATGACATATATTATATACAGATAGTTGGGGGTTTTAGCTTCAGGCTTTCCCGTTAAAACACTGTGTTCATATGTGTTAATTTTTATGGTTTCAATGTGTGCATGCAATTGATTTAATTTCCGCAAGTAATGATCAATAGTAGAAGAGATTATGTATTATGCATGAAGTCAAATAGTGTGTGATCAAAAGAATCTTGGATGTATAATGCATTATTTATATAATTTCTACATGGTATCGGAGCGATATTGATCATTGAAGCAATTGCAAATCATTGAAGTGATTGAGTTTTATGTTGGTGGAATTCAAATTCGCAGTAGTGTTTTCTTGGTGTCGAAGTTGAGATGTCTTTCAACGGATTCCGATTGGAGTATGCCCTTGAGGGCAGCTCGAATTATATTGCATGGAAGGATAGGATGGAGGCGGTGCTGGAGGATAATGGGTTGAAGGAGTTCATAGATGCAGAAATTCCAAAACTTGCTTCTAGCGATGCTACCGCACTTGATGCATGGCAAAAGAAGATAGAAAAATGTCGAAGGATCTTGTTGGAAGGTGTGAAGGATCACATAGTGTCCAGCCTTCATGGTAAATCTTCTCCATTCTTCATGTGGAAAGCTTTGACAGACTTGTTCCAAAGAAAGAGCAACCAGAGGAAGTTGGCACTCAAGGATAAACATAGGAAGATAAAAATGGAGAAAGGCGACAGTATACCCAAGTACCTCACGAAGTTCGTCTAGTGCAGGGATGAGCTGGGAAGTGTGGGGGTTACTGTAGATGAAGAGGACTTGGTGAGCTTAGCTCTCCTTGGGCTTCCAAAGAGTTGACATTCCTATGAGGACTCTGTCAATGGTCGGGAGAAACTGCCAAGATGGGAGCGACTTTGGTCGGATCTTGTGCAGGAGGAGATAAGGCAGAGTATCAGGGACGGATCTTCTCGAAGAATTAAGATGAATAAAATTGCGCTTTGGCTGCCAGAGAAAGGAAGGGGAAGAGAAATAAGAATACTTCTCAATCCGGTGTGAAAGGAAAGAAGCAGGACATGTCCAAGGTGAAGTGCTTTCATTGTCAACAACACGGACAATACGCCACTAATTGTCCACAGAAGAAGAAAAATAAGCAGGCTGTTGGATCTGCAGCTGGAGAGGCCTTAGCCTCATAGTTTGAGCTAGATTTTTCATTGATCTCATGCTTGGTCTCAAGTATGATGGGTTCAGTGTGGTTTCTTGATAGTGGTGTGTCTTTCCATATTACCGGAGACAAATATTTGTTTGTTGATCTGGATGAGAAGGATCTTGGAGTGCACATCGAGATGGGCGATGATGGTACACAGTGCGACTAGTATCAGGACCATTTCCTTTGAGAGGGAGTCTAGAAAAACTTTCATCTTGAAGGATGTCATGCATGTTCTAGGATTGAATAAGAATCTGATCTCTGTGGCGATGTTGGAAGACAAGGGATATGATGTTGTATTTAGCAAAGGAAAGGCTTTCCTGCGCAATAAGGCAACTGGTGAAACCCGGAGGATAAGGGTTCAAGTTAAGAACCTTTATCAGTTTTAGGTAGATGGTTGCGCAGCAATGGTAGGCAAGGTAGAAGGAGTGGTGAGCCAGGATGAGGGTGAGTTATGGCACAGGAGATTGGGCCATCTTCACCATGGTTCTTTGAAAATTTTGCAGTAGATTTCTACCGGGCTTCCCGAAGGTACACTTGCACAGTCAGATCAGTGCAAGGGATGTACTTTGGGAAAATTTGTGAAAGCCACCTTTCATGAGAAGGATAGTCGTGCCACAATGATTCTTGAGAGAATTCACACAAACGTGTGTGGACCTTTCTCAATAGCTTTGACAGAAAAGCACAGGTATTATGTGATATTTGTTGATGATTTTTCTCCTAAGTGCTGGATCTTCTTCATGCAGAAGAAGAGTGAGACATACACAAATTTATATGAGTTCAAGGCACTAGTGGAGAAATAATTGGGGAAGTAGATGAAGGCTCTTAGGAGCGATAATGGTTGTGAATTCATCTCTGGCGAATACAAGGACTTTTGCAGCGCAGAAGGAATTCGAAGAGAGCTCATCATGCCTCATAACCCACACCAGAATGGGGTCACTGAGCGAAAGAACAGAACGATAATGGGTGCTGCATGGGTGATGTTGCATGATTAGGGCCTTCCCATACACTTATGGGCTCAGGCATGCAATACTACGGTTTATGTGCAAAACCGTTGTCCTCACAGATTACTTGGCATGAGTACACCTGAAGAGGTGTTTTCTGGTAAGAAGCCTGATATTTCTCATTTAAAGATTTTTGGCTTGCCTGTTTACATTCATGTGAAAAAGGATGCCAGGAAGAAGCTGGAGCTGACCGCAGAGGTTGGGATATTTGTGGGGTACACAGAAACACCCCACAACTATCGTGTGTATTTGCCAGACAGTCGGAAGACTGTTGTGTGATGGGATATCAAATTTCATGAGGAGAAAGCCATGAAGTTTTTGCTTGAGAGGGAGCCACACTTTCATGAAGATGAGGAGCTATTAGTTCCTAAGGATGAGCCTTAGGATGTGGATCAGCCACAAGAAGAGGTTCATGGAGTGGAAGAAACCACTCATGCAGCACCAACCATCAGAGGGTGGAAGCGCACTATAGAAGCTAAGTGACTGAATCTTGATGCAGAGAAGATTGTAGGAGCACCTACATCACAGCGCAGATAGAGACAGTCACCTGACCGATATACTAGATACATGAATCTGATGAGAAAGTCTATCGTGACAGAACCATCCTCTTTCAAGGAAGCTGTGGAGGACCCTGCATGGGTAGATGCCATGGTGGAAGAGTATGATTCAATTGTCATAAATAGTGCATGGGATATTGTCCCAACGCCTAAAGGGAAATCAGTGGTAGGTTCGAGATGGATCTACAAAGTAAAGCAAGCAACTGACGGGAGCGTCGAGAAGTAAAAGGCAATATTTTTTTCCCGAGGCTTCTCACAGATTGAGGGGATCGACTATGAGGAAGCATTTGCACCTGTCGCAAGGTATTATTCCATACAGAGCATCCTAGCTCTCTCAGCGCAGATGGGATGGCACATTCATCAAATGGATGTGAAGACTACGTTCCTCAACGAAGTCATTGAGGAGGAGGTGTACATAGAGCAGCTTGAAGGTTTCAATATCTTCAGCAACGAGTCGCATGTGTGTAGGCTCAAAAGAGCACTGTATGGGTTGAAACAAGCACCTCGTGCTTGGTACACACGGATAGAGATTTATTTCACCGGTCTTGGATTCACCAAGAGTGAGGTGGATCCAAACCTATACCAGATTTCGGTGGAGGGTAAGTTGCTGATCATTGTACTTTATGTAGTTGATTTGATTTTGACGGGTGATGAACAATTGATACTCTCATGCAAGGCTGATCTTGCAAAAGAGTTTGAGATGAAGGACTTGGGCCTCCTTCATTATTTCCTGGGATTGGAAATTTGGCAGCGCAGTGATGGATTGTTTGTGTCTCAAGGCAAGTATGCCCAGGAGATACTGGAGAAGTTCAACATGCATTTATACAAGCCTATCGACGCTCCTCTTCCTGGTGGTTGGAGGAAAGAGGATGCTACATCAGCAGAGGTAGTGGATGCTACCGTTTAATGACAGTTGGTGGGGTCGCTTATGTATCTAGTAAATACATGACCTGACATATGCTATGCTATTAACCAACTTTCCCAAGATATGGTTAATCCTACCAAGCTCTTTTGGAAGGCGGGGAAGCATCTATTGAGATATCTCAGAGGCACATCGGGATATGGATTATGGTACAGATAGTCAGATGAGGTGAAGTTGCATGGCTTCACAGATGCAAATTGGGCAGGGAGCCCAACGGACAGAAAGAGAACATCTGAAGGGATTTTTAGTATCAGGTCGACAACAGTTTCTTGGTACAACATGAAGCAGAGATCCATGGCACTTAGTTCAGCGGAGGCCGAGTACATGCCAGCAAGTTTGGTTGCATGCGAGGCTATATGGATGAGGAAGATCCTGGTTGGGTTGTTCGGTTCACACTTAGATCCTACTGTGATATATTGTGATAATCAGAGTTGCATCAAACTCTCAGTTAATCCAATATTTCATGATAGATCTAAACACATTGACATCCGGTATCATCATATCAGACATTGTGTGCAACGGAAGATCATGTTACTTTCTTACATTCCTACGGAGGATCAGGATGTTGATATCTTGATGAAGGCGCTCACTAGGAGCAAATTTGAATACCATAGAGGCAAGATCAGGATGGAAGATAATCCCTATACTATTGAGAGGTAGTGTTGAGATTGCAACAAGATGATGAGCTTAGTGAAAAGAGTTTCCTTCACTAAGTGGGCCTGTAGGCTATTTTTGGCACAAGTCTATTTTTAGACATGTCGATCATATTATATGAGTTGCAGGATTCTATTTGTGGATGGTTGGTCAAGTTGGAAAAATAGATGGACTTCTATTTTTAGACATACTAGGCAGAATCTATTTTTATATTTCCAGTCTAAAAATAGATATGTCGAATATTTTTAGCTCTTAATAATATTTGGACTCTAAACATTATCTTATTCTCTTGGAGAACTTCAGTTAAGTTCACAGATGTGGCACAGGAGCTGATCGAAGGAATTACGCTATTCCTGAGGGTTAAGTGGAGCTATTTCATGGAGACTTCAGTTAGAACTCATGTGATAGATTTTGGTGGATTTATTGAGGTAGTTGGTGGAGTTGTGTTCAGTTTAACTCAGTTAAACACAGTTGAGCTAGTTGTATCTAGTCTAACTGACTGATACACTAGTGAGAGTGGTGTGAATTAATTATTAATTAATTCACTAAATATTAACTCATTAATCAACTGAAAAATACATCAGTTAAATACAGTGCATGGACAGTTTCAGTGGAGACCAGTGGAGAGGTATGTGAAAGAGAAGGTTGACTATCAGTTGTCACTATAGTGTTGCATGATTTTGCACCACACATTGATGGAGATGCCAATGAGGATTGCGTGAGCAATGCTTTACCAATTCGAGTTCATTCAGAGCCAATATTCAGTAGGGATTGCGCAGTAGAGGCAGGCTAGAAGGTGGCAAAGATCGGTGCATGGATTTGCTAGATTGGGCCTGATTAGTGTGTAGCGATTGGATTGTACTAAGAGCTTGTGATAAGCTTTGTATGAGGATTGTTACATGATCTCTATGACATATATTATATATAGATAGTTGGGGTTTTTAGCTTCAGGCTTTCTCGTTAAAACACTATGTTCATATGTGTGAATTTTTATGGTTTCAATGTGTGCATGCAATTGATTTAATTTCTGAAAGTAATGATCAATAGTAGAAGAGATTTTTTATTATGCATGAAGTCAAATAGTTTGTGATCAGGAGAATCTTGGATGTATAATGCATTAGTTATATAATTTCTACACTTGGTGAGAAATATGGGTTGACCATCAGCTGTGAAAATAAGGTTCTCTTCTACTGTTGGTTCTTCCTCTTCATCACTCTGAGCATAGTTATGTTGAAGTGGTGCTCTAATTGGTTGCTTTTGCTGTGTTTCAAGAGATCTTTTCTCTCTTTGCTTTATCTGGAACTGAGGTTGCTGTTGTTGGCCTCGAAAGTTTGGATTTATGATTTGTAGCTCCATCTGTCTATCTGAAATAGAGATCTTATCGACCATTCTCTACATGGTTTTAAGAAAAGCATCAAATATAGTATCTGATGAAGTGGAAGGTTCCTCTTTGATAGTCACTTTATGTTTAGTTTTAAGTTTGGACTTTTTAATCAAGATATTGGCCTCAACACTTACTGAATTTTTTATCATTTATTCTAGGGTAGCGAGATTTCTTTCTCTCAATGAGTAAGCCATATCTGGGTCAAAATCATCGGGATACCGCAGAAGGGCTAAACCAGGACGTGGTTTCATTTCTTTTGGGATGGAGCTATAGATTCTTAGGTATCAAGAATTGTAATCAGGCACTAACTCATTAGGACTGAACTTTAGGGAATCATATTCATCAATAATTTGTAAAAGTTTTTTCTTCTCATCCCACCTGGCTAAGAAAGCATTAGTTAGTTCAGCAGGAGTCCTAATAGAATTATCTGATAGGGCACGGAACCAAACTTTAACTTCACTAGAAAAAATTTGTACGATGAGTCTCATCTTGGTATCATCTGCATCCAACTCCTTAAGATCTATGAAGGTTGTGATTTTGGCCATGTGTTGATGGGCAGTGATTTCATAGTTTTCATCGAAGGTTAGCTGAGGGTCAAAGCCAAGCAAATTTGGAAAGATAAACATCCGGATGTTAGAGATTTTCCCTTGAGAACTATCCTTTACATGATCACAAAACTTGCCGACACCGTTACACTACATGTAGCGAATATATCATATATGCAGTATGTGCTAGAGTGTATGGAGACTATAGTCTTCAACTAGTCTGAAGTTGTTCTATCTCAGATAAAGGAACAATGGAATAAAGCAAAGGGAGGAAGGAAGAAGAATTTTAGTTATGGTTCTATTCTTATTTTCTTCACCTTGGAATGGATTCCATTGATGTAGCCACAACATGTGACACTGGATATATCTATTCCTAGAGATCCTCAGATGCAGAGATGGGTAGAACTCATGAGTCGGCATGCAGGCCAATCTATTGTTGTGTTCTATACTGCATTCTTTGCCTGGTTCCGGTGACAGATTGTCGCCATCGACGTGTATGCATACGCAGGTGTCAATTTCCGAGGGGATCCAGATTTAGCATTACCAGAAGGCGCTCAGTGGGGTGCAATAGGTAAGAATTTTTTTCCCATGTTTTTTATTTTCCTAAGGTTTATACAATGTTTTTTGTATTTTGATGTTTTTTTAAGTCCCTATATTAATAGTGTAGTCCCTTATTATGTTAGTGTAGCCCCCCTTATTTTTATTGTTGTAATCATGTAACCCCCATATTGTTATTATTATGCCCTTACATTATTATTGTTAGGTTGGCTAGGGTTACATTGTGGCCCCACTAGCATTACATTGTGGCCCCATGGACTCCTATATATAGAAAGGAGGTTTTGTCATTTGTATCATCCAAGAATTGTTCATTCATGTAATGTATTGGAGGTTTCCTCCTTGAAGTGGTTTATTTCTAAGGCGTTGATATCTCTTTTCTTCTATTTTTGGAGCTAGTTTCACAACATTTGGTATCAGAGCTTTGGATTCTAGGGTTTCACTGCTCCAAACAGGTCATCGTGGAATTTTTGCTATAACGTTTTTTCTACGAAGATTTAGAAGCTGAAATTTTTAGAGTGCGAAGAGGAAATCCTGAGGAAAATCATCACAAAATTTCAGAGCTTGACTTGCAATATTTTCGGAGATACGATCTGTGGAAGTTGGGGATTTTTGCAAGCTCCTGAATTTCACTTAAAAAGGTCATCGCGGAATTTGCGCTATAAATTTTTTCTACGAAGGTTCAGAAGCTGAAATTTTTAGAGCGCGAAGCTGAAATCCTAAGGAACATTATTGAAAAATTTCAGAGCTTGGCTCACAACAGTTTCAGAGATATGATCTGTGGAAGTTAGGTCATTTTCAGGCTCCCGAATTTCATCTCAAAGAGATGATCATGGAAAAATATTCATAACTCTATCTCTGAGCATCAGATTGGAATGCTGTAAAAAGTTCCTGGAAGTAAATAGACTGTGCTTCTCTGTTTATAATTTTAGAGCCAAAGGAGAAAACAATGACACGTGGCAAGTCGTACAAGTTCGCTCTACTAAACCAGTCCATATTTAGGTCATTGTGGGAAATTGGACATAACTTTGCCTTGAAGAATCCAAATCAAGTCAGACCTATGGCATTTGAAAGAATTTTTAGAGGACAACTACAGGGCCAAATTTCATATATTGAGGATCTGAAAGTATAGAGATAAGTCAATTTAAATACTGAGCTCCTCAAAAGCAAGTAAAAGATGTGTATTTTTTGTTTCCCAAATTGCATAAGTCTTGTTTGGAGAATCAAGTTGAATTGATTCCAAAGGCATATTATAGAATAGATATCAGTATTGGATTCTAAAATGGCCCCTAAAAAGAATTCAACACCCATTAAGCCTTTAGAAGGCTCTACTATGACTCATGAAAACGAATAATGGCAACATGACATATCAAAATTACAAGAGCAAGTGCAACAAATTTCGCTCTCGCAAAGAGCAACAAAAAATGACTTGGAAGTTTTGAAGAAAGGCATAGAAACTAAGATGGATGGTTTGAAGAAAGGCGTGGAATATAAGATGGATGGTTTGAAGAATGGCATGGAAACTAAGATGGATGCTGTTGATCATAGGTTAACATTCATTGTTTTTCCCAGTTTTGAAAACTCTTTGTTTGCAAAGAAGAATGCCCAAAAGGCCTCCTTTTCCCTCTTATTTCATTCCCACTTAACCTCTATTTCTTCATTTTTTTCCCTCTAAGATTTCATCATTAACCCTTTAAAATCACCCAAATCCCATTTTAGACCTTTCCAATACCTTTTTTTGGCTTAAAATCCCTTCATTCCCCTTAACGTTACCCCTTTTGGGCCTCAAAATGCACCGAAAATAGGCCACGCAAACCATATCTTTCATGAAAGGCTTTAGCCCCCTTTCGGTCAACCCCTTAACCACTTCCCCACCACGTGACCTGCGCCCAGAACCAAGAATTTAAGATCTGAGCGCTAATCGCGATCGCAACTTACATTGCAAGTGCAATCCGTTATTATTTGAATATGTTCCAATGCGATTGCATTTGGTCTAAAAACCTCCACGTTAATATTAACCATTGATCCATCGCTCTGATCTGACAGCCAACGCTTGTCCCGCTCACACCCATCGCCCCAATTCTTTCACCCCTCTGATGCTCATCTCCACCATTGATTCGATGTCAGATCGGACAGCCATCACGCCACCGCACCAATCGCAATCGCAAATTTCTAAATGCATCACCCTCTTCCCTCCCCGATTGCGATCCTCCGATTGATATCCCCGCCATTGATTTCCCGATTAATCCAATGGCCCTTATTTCTCCCATCCCACTCATCGCATCAGTCTTTCCCCTCCGCCGATTTAATCCCCGCCGTCGATCTTGACCCAGATCGGACGGTTGGCGCTCAATCGCACCATCGCCAATCGCATCACTGCTCCAATCGCAATCGCAAGCTCCCAAATGCGTCTCTTGCTGCCTCTCTTGATTGCAATCCTTTGATTCAATCAGAGCCATCCATTCATCCAAGATCTGTGGCCCACATCACATCGTGCATTTCGCCCATATCGCTTCATCGCATCTCCTACTGATTTCATCCTTTGATCCCAACCGTCGATCTCCTCCTAAGATCCGACGGCTCTCAGTTAATCGCCCTCCACCCACGTCGGGTCTTGCCATCCAAAGTCCCCTCTTTCTCTCATTTTTCATCATTTCCCTTTGTAAATCCCCCGAGCGTTAAACTTTGGGTTTTTCACTAAATGTTATTCCTTTCTCCTTGCTTACTATTGACACCTCCGTCATTAATCCTAGCCGTTGAGTCACCATCTCCATATCTAATCGAATGGCTCCTAACTCATCTTTACACCAAGACTTCATCAACTCCATTTTTCGCCATTCTTTTGCAGTTTTACTGTTGCACCACCATTTCTTCAGGCCTCCACAGCAATCCTTCCGCCACTCCCTGGATTTCTTGATGATTTTATCGTATTTTGCAGGGTTATTATAGAGTGATGAATTCACTCCAAGTTCCACAATCATGGTCACTATGATTCAGAATGCAGAGAGGTTATTGTAGCAGCAGTCAGAGTATCAGCGCTGAAGACCTGCCATGGCAGACACAGAAGATTGAAGACAATTTGGGGATTTCGGCTAATATTGATTATCAATAGCCCATCCTCCAAATTAAATCAGAATTAAAGAAAATCATGAAGAGCTATAGGTATAAAAGCCTCTACTGCCACATCAGAGGCAAATCGATTCCTCTCAGCCAACATTCCGCCATCTGTGACAGCGACCGACTCAACTCCACCTCATCAGCGAGCATCGTCAATTCATGATTCGGCCCTAGTGGCCTTTTACTTCCATTTTAGTTTGTTACCTTTAAATTTTGAGTGGAATTCACATTCCACTCCTGCATTTTACCTTCTGTCAGAAACTTTTATTTGATATTTTTGTTTAAAACAACCGTGAGCCTAACTGTCAATGATGAGATGCCCCAATTCCTCATCATGAATTTTGGTTATTTTTTATGGAGACCTCAAACTGTTTTCCAACACGTGAGGAAGATATTTTTCCCAAAAATATCTTCTCGTTCTTGTTTTCTGAGGCTTCTATATAAGTAAGATTGGAAGAGAAAAATGGGTTCCAGATTTTCGGAAGAATTGGCTGTGAAAGAGTTTCTTGCATGCCTTTTGTTGAAGCTTTAATACAAACGTGAAGAGCCCGTTGGGTCTCAATGAAAAGGATTTCTATCTTCAATGAGGATTCTGGTCTTGGTGTTTTACAGTGTGTAATTCTCTCCTATGTGTTATAGCTTAGCTGTTCTTTTCATTTACATCCATTCATCTTGTATCATGTTCTGGAATGCGAGTAGCCCACTCGTTTTGGTATGAATTTATCCTAGTTGATACTTATGCCATAACCTGTCTGGCACTTTAAATATGGCTCAGGCGTGATATGTTGTTCCATTTTCACTTCACCCGTACTTCTTCTATATTAGCTGCTATGAGATGTTATTTACAAATGCTGTTATCATGTGTGGATTCTTAATTTCGTAAGCCCACCGCATGTTGATATATGTTTCTGGATATTGTCTCAATAACAGTTAGTATTCTCTTTATTCTACGTACGCAATAGATACTTTATTATTATTCATCTATGTGAAGTATTTAGAATCCAGCCTTCTTTTCAGTAAGTTTCCTTTGAATTGTCTGATACATTCGTGTTAGAGTTTCACATCTTGCCTCTGCAATATTTCTTTCTCTGTATCAAGCTTCTGAAAATTTTGGTCCCATTCAAATTAATCTTCCTGTTTACAAGAGATAGCATGAGAGCCTTGTTCTGCTAATTATCCTTGTCATATCATATTGCTCCTTGCTATATAATATGTCCTAGGCACTCGTCTTTCACAACTCAAAGGTTGTCTCTAGGATTGACAACATCTTTTTGGCGCCGTTGCCGGGGACTCAAAGTTGAGAGAAATTGAATCCCTAGGCCTCGACAAAACCTTATTCACTCTTCAATTAGGTGAGCATGGAGAGTTGAGAGTTGTATATCCCTCACCTTGGCGACTCCACATTCATTTATCAGATAAATTTACTTGCAGTCCTGGCTCCTTGTAAGCCACACCTGAGGTCAGATACGTCTCAGCCAAAGACACCTTCTGTGCCTGACCCAGAAAAGATCCTACATAGAAGGAGTTGAAGGGAAAGAAAATCAGTCAATACTAAGATCCCTTAATTCTCCCTAGAAGACTTTCCATCCTCCTCCTCTCAAGTTTCCCAAGTGCAAGGTCCCGACTCCACTGTGGGAGAGACCGATTACTACTCAGATAGTCCACCCCTGGGAGGTGTCTGAATCAAAGACGAAACTGAGTCAAGGGATACCACATATTACTCCTTCCACCCTACCCCTGAAGTCGAAGAGGTCAAGGAGTTCACTGAAGTATCTGCTATTCATAGCCCGTTGTTCCCATCAACACCTCAAGCTATTTTCCAGTACATTCCCATCGTTATCCATCCTTCACTTCCACCTCCTCCTCTTCCTTTTACACATCAAATCCTTGCACTACCCCCACCTCCTCCAATGGCTAATTTCCCTAACTTCCTATTAAATAAATATGCCCCCTTGGCATTACCTCAAGTCTTGAATGATATGCCACAGAACTATCTAAAGATCTTGCCCCGATTCAATGGGGAAAATGAGATAGAAGCTCAAAAACACCTTGAGGTCTTCTGCTCTTTCGCAGAAAATTTTAATGTGGAACATCTAGACGTATTCCTAAGACTGTTTGTGAAATCTCTTGATGGTAAAGCCAAAAAATGGTTCAAGACACTAGGAGATCATTCCATCACCACATGGGAAGGAATGGAGGATACTTTCCTCAGAAAATGGGGAGAGAAGAAAGACCATGGATATTGTCTTGCTGAGTTTAACACACTCAAGAAAAGACATGCTGAAGGAGTGTTGGAATTTATCAATAGGTTTAACAGGTTGTACCTGAGCCTCCCCACTAATATGAAACCTCACCAGACCACTGCCAAGGTTGTTTTTGTGGTAGCTTTTGACTTTGAATTTGTTTTCTCTCTAAGAGAAATAAATTCGGCCACCCTGGATGATGCCCAGACAGATGTACTAGAGCTAGAGGCAAATTTTGCCTCTACTGGTAAATCCAAGGGAAAACCTGAATAGGAAACTAGAAGAAGGGGAAAATAAGAGGTATCCACCTCGAGCCAAGATAGGGATTCATCTAATGACAAGATTGAAGAGATGAACAAGATGATTAAGAACCTTTCAAGTAAGCTGGTTAAACTTGAAATGGAGGCCAAGAATTCACCCTCCAAGATTTTCCAAAATGATCCAAACAGGCGTTACAACCCTCAATACATGAATCCACCCTTGCATATACTGCAAAGGGAACAGAAGGAGCAGCAATACCAGGTACCACACCCTCTATACCTGGAAGGTCAAGTATTGGCCCTACCGAAGACACCACTTATGAGCAAGAGGAGGCATACCTTGCTTTCTCAAACAGTGATGAAGTTGAATGCCCCCTACATGAAAGTGGCGAAGTAGAGGTGTCGGCACATGCAGAATAAAAAGCTAATGAAAGCACCGAAGATCCTGAGATAGATGACTACTACAAGCAATTCGTCAATTTCATGCAAGCTCAGTTTAATAGAAGATATGACCTCAGATCTTCCAGGAAGAGAACTCGTACTCAGGATCAGGAGGAGGAAACACCTCAAGAGGAAGCACCTGCTTAGAATGAGGCAATGGCTCAAAGGACCCCAGACAAAGGCAAGAGACCTCTTAACCAATCTTTACAGTCTGCTGATCAAATTCCTTCCTCTTCACAAATGACTGCACCCCCTAGTGTCAAGAAAATCATAAAGGAAGTCAAACCTGCCCTCCAGAACAAATACTCAAAGGATAAAGAATCAAAAGAAGTGTCAGTAGATAGGTCCTCCTCTACCTTCATTTTACAAAAGGATCTTGAGAGGGTAAAAATCCCAGTTCCCTTGACCGAATTGTTAAAAAATCCTGCGTATCAGTCCCAGGTCACATCCTTTATGATCCCTCCAGAAGTAATACATATTCCAGACAGTCTGAACCTTCAAGAAGAAAGGCCTATGGTTGTACTTGGCCCACATGTTGAAGAATTAGATCCTACCACTCCCCCATTTTATGTGTCTTTAGTAATACATGACCTGCTGCTGCATAACTGTATGTTAGATTCAGGAGCCTCTCATAACCTTTTGCCCATCTCGGTCATGGAACAACTAGGACTACAAATCACTCGTCCATACAAGGACCTTTATTCATTTGACTCCAAGAGATTTAAATGTGTGGGCATGATCAAGGATTTGGTGGTCAATCTGGCCCATATCTCAGCAAAAAGTGTAGTAATGGACATCGTGGTGGCTGGCATCCTAGCTCGCTTCGGCATGCTATTGTCAAGATCTTGGGGGACTAAAATTGGTGGATCAATCAAGTTGGACCTGACCTATGCCACTATCCCTGTCTTTGGTGTCCAGGAGAGGAGGCTGTATCGGGAAACTAGATTTTTCAAGACAGTTACCAAGGCAGATGACTCAGTTAATTCTCCAGTTTATAGAAGGGAGGGAGATTTCTCATGTTTAATGCTGGAGGAAGATCAAGAGTACGCTCACGAACCATCATTCTACCAGATCAAGACTAATCAGTCCATACAAATTCATGAAGCATAAATCTGGACACTTCATTTTGATGGAGCAAACTCCAGAGAAGGTAATGGGGATGGGGTATTATTGATTTCTCCATCAGGCCAATGGGTCCCTTTGTCTTTCAAGCTGGAGTATGAAGCCACTAATAATGTGGCCGAATATGAAGCACATTAGGGGAATTTTGAGGTCTAAAATGGGCCTCCTAAGGAAATTATAAAATAATAGTGGAAAAAATCAAATAAGATTTGATGACATCATCAAATTTTAGAGGGAAAAATGGAAAAACTACTTTTTCAACTCATATTTTCAACTTATCTCCCAAAGTTTTTACTCAAATTTTGAGAGGGAGTACTCATTGGATGCGAAATTTAATTCCCCATCCAAGGAGTGCCCATGTTGCATACTTTAGATGGGTCCTACTACACGAAAAATGAGAAATACATAAAAAAAAAACGTGATTACAATCACGTTTTTTATGTATTTCTCATTTTTCGTGTAGTAGAGTTCATCGAAAGTATGCAACATGGGTACTCCTTGGATGAGGAATTAAATTTCGCATCCAACGAGTACTCCCGCTCAAATTTGAGTAAAAATTTTGGGAGATAAGTTGAAAAAATACGATGAAAAAGTATTTATTATTTTATTATTTTTTTTAATATTTTTACCTTTATTTAAAAATGGTGAATCATCCCCCATGGTTGACATCATCATCTTGGAATTTATTGCTGCGTAAAAGCTATTTTCATGTACATTTTTCTTATGAGGTCACATTTGAGACCCTCAAAATTTTCCCCAATGTCCGTTAGGCTAAGGCATGCTCGTATATGAATGTTGCAAAGTCTAAAAGTTCTGGGAGATTCAGAACTAGTGGTCAGACAAGTGAAGAATCAGTGCCAAGCCAAACATCCTAGGCTAAGGGCTTATAGGAACAAAGTTTGGGATCTAGTGGAGAATTTCTTCTTGGCATTCAATATCCAGTTCATGCCTCGGGAGCAGAATAGGATGGCAGATTCCCTTGCAGTGGCTGCCAGTACCTTCCGTCCACCTCAGAACCCTCTCTTGAGATATGAAATTGAGGTACGGTATCGGCCATCAATCCTAGACAACATCAAACATTGGCAGGTGTTTGAGGAAGAAGAACAGGTGAAAATATTCCTGGAAATAGTTGGGGAATTTTCCAACATGGAGATTGATACTTGTGAGGAAGAAGAGGCTGAAAACACTTCAGGAGATAAATGGGAGGAAAGGGTGGCTGGCCATAAAGTTCTACAGTTGAAAGGGAATCTCATTCCCTGAGGACTAGTGCCCTTAGAAAGGTTGTTTAACAAGAATGATGTCCCCCTACAACCAAAAAAAGTTGAGGAAAATCAGGTAGAAGATCTTAATCTTGGCACTGAGGCTGATCCCAAAATTGTGAAGTTGTCCAAGAAGGTCCCGGAAGAATATAAAGAGCTCTACCAGAAATTATTCTGGTCATATAAAGAAGTGTTTGCATGGTTTTATCATGACCTAAAAACCTTCGATAGCAGCATCATGTAGCATAATATTCCTCTAAAGGGAGATGTTAAACCACATAAACAGAAGCTTAGACAAATAAATCCCCTGCTGCTTCCCTCTATTGAGAAAGAAATTAAGAAAATATTGAAGGCCAAAATCATTGTACCATTGAGATATTCTGAGTGGGTGGCAAACTTAGTCCCTGTAAGGAAGAAGAATGGAGAAATAAGGCTATGTGTTGATTTCATAAATTTAAACAGAGCGTCCTTAAAGGATAATTATCCACTGCCCAAGATGGATCACATCCTGCAGAAAGTGGTAGGAGCTTCTCGGATGTCGATGATGGATGGATTATCTGGGTACAATCAGGTGGTTGTACTACCAGAAGATCAGAAGAAGACTTCATTTACCGCTCCATGGGGGGGGAGCAAGATAAGTTTGTGGTGGTATATTTGGATGATATTACTGTGTTTTCAAAAGATGATGCAGAGCACATTGAACACTTGCGCAAAAATTTCGAGAAGTGTAGAAGGTATGGCCTCTCTCTCAACCCACAGAAGTCTTTGTTTGCATTGGAAGAGGGCAAGATTTTGGGACATATTGTAACCAAGGATGGGGTAAAGATAGACCCTAAGAGGGTAGAAGTTATAAACGGCATTTCTCTTCCCAGAAATAAAAAGGAGGTTTAGGTGTTCCTAGGCCGTATTAACTTTCTAAGGAGATTCATCTCTAACTATGTTGAGATAGTTAGACATATAACTGACATCATGAAGAAGAATAATGAGGTAAAGTGGTCACAGGAATCACGAGAGGACTTTGTCAAGATTAAAAATGCATTTACTAAAGCCCCTGTGCTAGCTGGGCCAGATTATGCCAAACCTTTTATGATCTTTTCCTTTGCATCACCTCAGACGGTGGCAGGAGTTCTATTGCATAAAAATGAAGAAGGGTATGAGCAACCTATCGCCTTTTTAAGTCATGTGCTCTGCGATGCTGAGCTGAAATATAACATATTAGAAAAGCAAGCATATGCTCTGGTGAAGTCTCTCAAAGAATTTCGTATGTATGTCTTGCAGTCCCATATCATTGCATTTGTGCCTACAACAGCTGTTAAAGATATTATTATCCAGGGAGATAGCGAAGGAAAAAGAGGGAAATAGATTGCCAAAATACAATAATATGAGCCAGACATTCGCCCTACCAAAATAATCAAGGGAGAAGGGTTAGTCAAAATCTTGTCCGAATCAAACTGTCAGGCTCTGGGTATAAATTTGTCCATGATAGCAAATGAGGAGTTTGAGAAGAAAGAAGAGCCACAGGGAGTAGAGATAGCTTCCCAGAAGACACATTTGAAGTACCTCATCAGCCCGTGGTACAAAGAGATAGTGGAATATATTCTAACACTTAGATGCCCACCCAGTTGTGACAAAGCTAAATACAAAACACTGAGGTTGAGATCACAGAAGTACGTTGTTGCAAACGGTCGGCTGTACTGGTGAGACCCCTCAGGCATCCTGCTCCTGTGTCTCACAGAAGAAGAGGTAGAGAGTATAATGGTTGAGTTTCATGAAGGAATCTGTGGGGGTCATTACAGTTGGAAGGCTACTGCTCACAAAATCCTGAAGGTTGGTCTCTTCTGGCCCAAAATCTTTGGAGATGTGTTTGCCCAGGTTAGAGCTTTCAAGAAATGTCAAAATTTTGCTGAAAGACAGAAGTTAGCACTTATGCCCATGATTCTGGTTCACGTAGACGAACCATTTCAGCAATGGGGAATCGACTTTATAGGTGAAATACACCCACCTTCAAGTGGCCAGCATAAGTGGATATTAATGGCCACGAATTATTTGACAAAGTGGGTGGAATCTATACCTACCAGGAATCCAACAGATATTGTGGTAATAAGATTTATGGAACAAAACATCATATCAAGATTTGGATGCCCTACAAGGATAGTGACCGACAATGCACAGGCCTTTAAATCTACAAATTTTGTCAACTTCTGCCAACAGTATAATATTGCATTAGGTCACTCTACGGCCTATTGCCCATAAGGAAATGGCCTGGCAGAGTCCTCGAATAAATCCCTGGTGAGAGCACTGAAGAAGGCTATCTATGAAAATCAGAAAAATTAGGATTCCCAGCTGAAATTCTCTCTGTGGGCCAACAGGATTACCAGCAAGAGAGAAACTGGGAAGTCCCCATATGAATTAGTATATGGGAGGGAAACGGTATTCCCTGTACAGTTAGCCTTACCAGTAGCTCGATTCATGCAAGAAAGCCAAGAAGAACCCGATGATGTGACCAGGAGAATCAATCAGCTGGTGGAGTTAGAAGAAACACGGAACCAAGTAAGTCAGAGGCTAATTGAATATCAAGAGCAAATGAAGGATCTTTTCGATAAACATGCAAAGGACAGGAAGTTGCATATTTGGTATTTGGTGCTCAGATTGGATATTCGAAGAGCTGAAAAGGGGAAACACGGTAAATTTGACCCCCTCTGGTTCGGCCCCTTTAAAATTGTGGAACAAGGGGGAAACAACACTTTCAGGTTGGAAAATTTACAGGGAGACTTGCTCGATGCCCCTGTAAACGGTCAATTCCTCAAACCTTACTTCTAGTTCTGATTCAGGCCGAGAAAGCTTGATGTATCATACTGTACATTAGTTTTCTGTTTTCATGTGTGTTCGAATGATGTGTGTGTCGTGATGAATCATGAAGAGATAAATGAAAATGCTGAAGAGTGGTGCCCACACAGAATATTAACAAGGGGTCTGTGAAGTTCTCGACACACCCAAGGATGAATGTGTCGTCCCCAGGTGGAGCCAATGTTGATCATATGGTTAACATTCACTGTTTTTCCCAGTTTTGAAAACTCTCTGTTTGCAAAGAAGAATGCCCAAAAGGCCTCCTTTTCCCTCTTATTTCATTCCCACTTAACCTCTGTTTCTTCATTTTTTTTCCCTCTCTTATTTCCTCATTAACCCTTTAAAATCACCCAAATCCCATTTTAGACCTTTCCAATACCTTTGTTTGGCTTCAAATCCCTTCATTCCCCTTACCGTTACCCCTTTTGGGCCTCAAAATGCACTGAAAATAGGCCAAACAAACCATATTTTGCATGAAAGGATTTAGCCCCCTTTCAGTCAGCCCCTTAACCACTTCTCCACCAAGTGACCCGTGCCCAGAACCAAGGATTTAAGCTTTGGGCGCTAATCGCGATCGCAACTTACATTGCAAGCGCAATCCATTATTATTTGAATATGTTTCGATGCGATTGCATTTGGTCTACATACCTCCGCGTTAATATTAACCATTGATCCATTGCTCTGATCTAATGGCCAGCACTTGTCCTGATCGCGCCCATCGCCCCGATTCTTTCACCCCTCTGATGCTCATCTCCACCATTGATTCGCTGTCAAATCAAATGGCCATCGCGCCACCGCACCAATCGCAATCGCAAATTTTTAAGTGCGTCACCCGCTGCCCTCCCCAATTGCGATCCTCCGATTGATATCCCCGCCATCAATTTCCCGCTTAATCCAACAACCCTTATTTATCCCATCCCGCTCATCGCATCAGTCTTTCCCCTACGCTGATTTAATCCTTGTCGTCGATCTTGACCCAGATCGGACGGTTGGTGCTCAATCGCACCATCGCCAATCACATCACTGCTCCAATCGAAATCGCAAGCTCCCAAATGCGTCTCCCGCTACCTGTCCCGATTGCGATCCTCCGATTCAATCAGAGCCGTCCATTCATCCAAGATCTGCAGCCCACAACACATCGCGCATTTTTCCCATATCGCTTCATCGCAGCTCCTGCTAATTTCATTCTTTGATCCCAACCATTGATCTCCTCCTAAGATCCGAAGGGTCTCAGTTAATCGCCCTCCACCCACGCTGGGTCCCACCATCCAAAGTCCCCGCTTTCGCTCATTTTTCATCATTTCCCTTTGTAAATCCCTCGAGTGTTAAACTTTGGGTTTTGCACTAAATGTTATTCCTTTGCCCTGCTTACTATTGACACCTCTGTCATTAATCCTATCCGTTGATTCACCATCTCCATATCTGATCGGACATCTCCTGACTCATATTTACACCAAGTCTTCATCAGCTCTATTTTCCACCATTCTTTCGCAGTCTTACTGTTGCGCCACCATTTCTCTAGGCCTCCACGGAAATCCTTCCACCACTCCTTGGATTTATTAATGAGTTTATTGTATTGTGTAGGGTTATTACAGAGTGATAAATTCACTCCAAGTTTCACAATCATGGTCACTATGATTCGAAACGCAGAGAGGTTATTGTAGCAGCAGTCAGAGTATCAGTGCCGAAGACCTGCCATGGCAGACATAGAAGATTGAAGACAATTTGGGGATTTCGGCTAATATTGATTATCAATAGCCCATCCTCCAAATTAAATCAGAATTAAAGAAAATCATGAAGAGCTACAGGCATAAAAGCCTCTACTGCCACATCAGAGGAAAATCGATTCCTCTCAGCCAACATTCTGCCATCTGTGATAGCGACTGCCTCAACTCCACCTCATCAGCGAGCATCATAAATTCACGATTTGGCCCTAGTGGCCTTTTACTTCCATTTTAGTTTGTTACTTTTAAATTTCGAGTGGAATTCACATTCCACTCCTGCATTTTACCTTCTGTCAGAAAATTTTATTTGATATTTTTGTTTAAAACAGTCGTGAGCCTAGCTATCAATGATGAGATGCCCCAATTCCTCATCATGAATTTTTGTTATTTTTTATGGAGACCTCAAACTGTTTTCCAGCACGCGAGGAAGATATTTTTCCCAAAAATATCTTCTTGTTCTTGTTTTTTGAGGCTTCTATATAAGCAAGATTAGAAGAGAAAAACGGGTTCCAGATTTTCAGAAGAATTGGCTGTGAAAGAGTTTCTTACATGCCTTTTGTTGAAGCTTTAATACAAACGTGAAGAGCCCGTTGGGTCTCAATGAAAAGGAGTTCTATCTTCAATGAGGATTTTGTTCTTGGTGTTTTACAGTGTGTAATTCTCTCCTATGTGTTATAGCTTAGCTGTTCTTTTCATTTACATCCATTCATCTTGTATCATGTTCTGTAATGCGAGTAGCCCACTCGTTTTGGTATGAATTTATCCTAGTTGATACTTATGCCATAACCTGTCTGGCACTTTAAATATGGCTCAGGCGTGATATGCTGTTCCATTTTCACTTCACCTGTACTTCTTCTATATTAGCTACTATGAGATGTTATTTACAAATGCTGTTATCATGTGTGGATTCTTAATTTCGTAAGCCCACCGCATGTTGATATATGTTTCTGGATATTGTCTCAATAACAGTTAGTATTCTCTTTATTCTACATACGCAGTAGATACTTTCTTATTATTCATCTCTGTGAAGTATTTAGAATCCAGCCCTCTTTGCAGTAAGCTGCCTTTGAATTGTCTGATACATTCGTGTTAGAGTTTCACATCTTGCCTGTGCAATATTGCTTTCTCTGTAGCAAGCTTCTGAAAGTTCTGGTCCCATTCAAATTAATCTTCCTGTTTACAAGAGATAGCATGAGAGCCTTGTTCTGCTAATTATCCTTGTCATATATTATTGCTCATTGCTATATAAGATGTCCTAGGCACTGGTCTTTCACAACTCAAAGTTTGTCTCTAGGATTGACAACAGATGGCATGGAAGCTGGCATGGAATCTAAGATGGATGACATGGAAGCTAAGATTGAAAAAATGAAGAATGATCTAAAATAAGACATGGAAGGTTTGACAAAGTTGATACAAGAAATGTTTCCTAATGGTGAAAATATAGTAGAGGAAACTCATGATGAGAACAAAATAAATGTTAATCGTGATTTCATAAACTCTAATGTTGGAGGGAAGAACCACCATATTCCAAAAATAGATATGAGGAAGTTTGATGGAAAGGATCCTGTAACATGGATACTACAGATGGAGCAATATTTTGATCTCCATAACGTGCAAAACACACAAAAGGTACGCATTGCAACTTTACATTTAGAACAAAATACATTTGTATGGTATCAATGGCTTTGCTCCCGTAAAAAAATTGTCACTTGGTCAATTTTACGGAGGAAATGATAGCACATTATGAGGATACAAAGAGCAACACCTTCTTTAGCCAATTGATAAATCTCAAACAAAAGGGTTTAATGGGGGAGCACATTGAGGACTTCCAAAAATTGAATATAAGGGTAACTGATATTCCAGAGGAACACAGGGTTGATCTCTTCATAGGTACTTTAAAGGATAACATCCAACATGAAGTTCGCGTTTTGGAACCTGATTCATTGGAGAAGGCATTCAGGTTGGCAAGAAAAATTGAATGTAAAATTATGGCGACAAGGAAGCCTACCACTCACTTCTATAAGGATGGAAGTGTTGCTACTCCTAGATTTCCACAACCTACAAGGTTGACACCACAACAATTGGAAGAAAAAAGAGCAAAAGGGCTTTGCTACAGTTGTGATAGAAAATACACTAAAGGTCATAAGTGTGCTAAGAAAAAATTATTTTACATAGATTGTGAAGAGGAAGAAGAAAATGAACAAGAAGAGGATATACACCAGGAACCAACCCTAGAAGAGGAAGAAATGAGTCCAACCATATCGTGTAATGCATTGGCAGGAATTACCACTCCTCAAACTCTCAATATAGAAGGAAATATCAAGAAGAAAAAGGTAATAGTGTTGATTGATTCAGGTAGTACCCATAATTTTATTCATTGTAAGGTAGCCAAGGAATTGAATTGTTCCTATACCCAACACCAAAATGTCAAGTGATGGTTGCAAATGGAGGAACTATAAATTTCTTTGGAAAATGCCATAATATCAAGCTATCCATGGGGGAATATGAGCAGTAGCTCATCCCTATGGGAGTGATGATGTTACTAGGAGTACAATGGTTACAATATTTGGGAGCAGTGGTTTTAATTTTGAAATTTTTCTTGAAATTTTTTAGAAGGAAAGGAGGTCGAATTACAGGGGTATTACTTGACTTGGAAATATAATAAACTCTAACCATGATAAAATCTTCTAAGAAATAAAAATGGTAAATAATTGCACAATTATTATCACTAGAAGTTCCAACATCAAAATCATATATTTCTCCAGATCTCCAAAAAGTCTTGGACAATCATTCCAAGGTGTTTGAAACTCCCAAAGGACTCCCACCTATTTGTGATCATGATCATGCTATTCATTTGATTCCAGGAAATGTTCCTCCAAACATCAGGCCTTATAGATATCCTTATGTCCAAAAGAGCGAAATTGAACGTATGATTGCAGAAATGTTAGAGGCGGGTATAATTCAACCTAGTCAAAGTTCTTTCTCTGCTCCTGTAGTATTGGTACACAAAAAGGATGGATCATGGCAAATGTGTCCGGATTATAGGGAGCTCAATAAGCTCACCATTAAAGACAAATTTCCCATTCCTGTGATTGATGAATTATTGGATGAATTACATGGAGCAATTTATTTTACCAAGTTGGATCTTCATTCAGGATATCATCAAATTAGAATGAAGACTGAAGATATTCCAAAAACAACATTTCGAACTCATGAGGGTCATTATGAATTTTTGGTCATGCCTTTTGGCCTTACCAATGCACCTTCTACATTTCAAGGGTTGATGAATTCCATTTTCAAACCCTTCCTTAGAAAATTTGTGCTGATATTTTTTGATGATATACTAATCTATAGCAGGTCTTGGAAGGATCATGTTGAACATGTTGACAGGGTGCTCAAACTATTGCAGGAGAAACAATTATATGCAAAAACATCCAAATGTTTCTTTGGAGTACAAGAGGTGTAATATCTAGGTCATATTGTATCTCACGAGGGTGTTAAGGTAGACCCTAACAAAATTAAAGCCATTAAGGAATGGAAAGTCCCCACAACCATAAAGCAGTTGCGAGGATTTCTCGGGTTAACAGGGTATTATCAAAATTTTGTTAAGAATTATGGGAGAATAGCAGCACCTCTAACAACATTATTGAAGAAAGATGCATTTTCATGGACTCCTGAAGCAACTAAGGCCTTTGAACATCTTAAAGAGGCAATGTGCCTAGCACCGGTCTTAGCTACGCCAGACTTCACAAAAACCTTTAGTGTGGAATGTGATGCCTCAGGAAATGGAATTGGTGCAGTTTTAATGCAGGAAGGAAGACCCATTGCTTTTGAAAGTCGTCCAATCAAAGGAAAGTATTTACAGAAACCTATTTATGAGAAGGAAATGTTAACAATATTGCATGCACTAAAGAAATGGCGAACTTACCTAATGGGAAGACACTTCAAGGTAAAAACTGATCATGATAGTCTTAAACACTTTTTGGAACAAAGACTATCTTCAGAAGAGCAGCAAAAATGGGTCACAAAGATGTTGGGTTATTACTTTGAAATAATCTACAAAAAGGAAAGCTTAATGTTGTTGCAGATGCACTCTCAAGAAAGAATGAAGAGGTGGAAGCATTGCTTTGTGCCATTTCTATTATCAAACCAGATTGGATAACTGAAGCAAGAGATGAATGGAAGAAGGACAAAGATGTATGGATACTCATTCAAAAGTTGCAGCAAGATCCTAGTACATCTGATACATTTAGTTGGAAAAATGATTCCTTATGGTACAAAGATGGCTTATATCTTTGTAAGAATTCCCAACTAAAACAAAAGATTCTTCTGGAATTGCACACTTCTCCTTTAGGAGGACACTCAGGATTTTTAAAAACTTACCACAGGGTGAAGAAAGAATTTTTTTTGGGACGGCCTTAAATCTGATATTCGAAAGTTTGTGGCGGAATGTTTGGTTTGCCAGCAGAATAAAGTGGAAACAATTAAGACCCCAGGACTTCTACAACCTTTATCCATTCCAAGTCATCGTTGGGAGGAGATTTCAATGGATTTTATCACAGGTTTACCTAAGTCCGAAGGAAAGAGTGTCATCATGGTGGTAGTTGATAGACTTACCAAGTATGCACACTTTTGCGCATTATCTCATCCATTTAAAGCAAGTACAATTGCTACTACATTTATGGACACAATTCAAAAGCTACAAGGAAACCCAAGGGTTATTGTGAGCGACAGAGATCCCATTTTTACTGGAAATTTTTGGACGGAGTTATTTTCTTGTTTGGGTACTCAATTAGCTCATAGCTCATCTTATCATCCTCAATCCGATGGTCAAACTAAGATAGTAAATAAATTTTTGGAAGGATATCTTCGTTGTTTTGTATCTGATAAACAAACAAAATCGATTAAGTGGTTACCTCTCGCTGAATGGTGGTATAACACTTCCTTCCATACTACAGCAAAAATGAACCCATTTATGGCACTTTATGGATATCATCCACCGTCCATCACATCATCTTTAAGAAAAAATTCGAAGTTTCAAGCAGTGGAAGATCACATCGAGCATCAACAATAATTTCTCCAACTCTTAAAGGATAACCTAAATTTGGCACAAAATCGAATGAAACAACAAGCAGATCAACATCGTAGTGAGAGAAGTTTTGACGTAGGAGACTAGGTATTTTTATGGCTACAACCATACAAAAAAATGTCCCTCAAGCAAGATAAGAAGGATAATAAATTATCGCCAAAGTACTATGGTCCTTACAAGGTGTTGCAAAATATTGGTACTATGGCATACAAATTGGAGCTTCCTGCTTCTTCACGAGTGCATCCAATTTTCCATGTTTCATGCTTAAAGAAGGCTATAGGTGAAAATCTTCCAGTTCAAACAATATTGCCAGAACTTTATGAGGAAGGAAAAATCATATTGGAACCTGAAGCGGTCATGGAAACAAGAACTCGACAGCTACAGAATCGATCAATTTCAGAGTATCTCATCAAGTGGAAGAACTTACCCACTGAAGATTCTACATAGGAGGATGAGAATTTTATACAGAAGCACCCAGAGCTACTCAAGCATTGAGGACAACACTTTTTTGAAGGAGAGGGGCATGTTAGGTCCCTATATTACTAGTATAGTCCCTTATTGTTGTTAGTGTAACCCCCTTATTGTTATTATTGTACCCTTGTAACCCCCATTTATTTATTATTGTGCCCTTAAATTATTATTGTTAGGTCGGCTAGGATTACATTGTGGCCCACTAGGATTACATTATGGCCCCATGGACTCCTATATATAGAAAAGAGGTTTTGTAAATTGTATCATCCAAGAATTTTCATTCATGTAATGTATTGGAGGTTGCCCCCTCGAAGTGGCTTATTTCTAAGGCGTTGATATCTCTTTTCTTCTATTTTTGGAGTTGGTTTCACAACATGTTTTTTAAGACTAAACTAAATGTTTGATGTAATGTAGAAGTTGTTTGTGTTCCAACCGATATTGCCGAAACGGTCACGAAAGAAGATGTTCCGCCAAGAGAGACATCCTTATTGGCAAGCGATCCTTGGGATCTTGTTATGGATGAGACTCGTGAGCTTGATAGCACATAGAGTTTGACCTTGAGATTCAGGTGCCGGATCGAAGAGTTACCCATGTGACTGCAACGACACACTATTGAGGTTCCTAATCGCTGGATGCAGTTACTCCGTAGAATAGCTAGATCATAGCATGTTACCATGAGCACCACTAGTTTAATTTTGACATTTTGCATACATTTTGAGGTCAGATGACCAATGTGTCTTTGGCACAAATTTTGTAAAAACCTATAACTATATTTCTATATGATTTCAGAGTTTTCCTATGTTTATTGTGCAATCCTATTTAATGATGTGAATGTTTTCTTTCCATATGTTGCAAATGTATGTCTAAAAATTGATTAGCTAATGAATAAGTCAATGTGTTCAAATTTCTAGAAATGTGTTGATATTGAATAAAATCAAAATGTCTTTCCAAAAGTAGAACTCATAGGAACAATCTATGCAATGCTAGATTTATAATATTATAAACACTAGTAAGTTGTAATACTACAAGTTGTAGATCACCTTATGATGATATGAATTTAATACCAAATGAAATGACATCGGAGAGGTTCGGTGCGCTATACTCGGCGATATTGATCGTGGATCTGCAATACAAATCCTTGAAACCTCACCCTAGCATCGTTCGGAGTGAAAATGGCCCACGCTGTAGAGGATAGATTCTGCATACTATGACTAGCACCATCAGCATATCCAACAAAGGTTCCAAAGATTCATACATCTACGATGAAATTTAAAGCAAATTACTAACGTTAAGAAAATTCTAAAAACAAATTAAGATAGTGAATGCAAATCAACAACATATATATACAATATAATACAAAAAATTACTACGCTCATGATTAAGCATAAAATGGCATTCAAATACCCTTCCATTTCTAGGTTGCACCAACCGGTCGTAAACATCAACTTCCAAATCATAACAGGTGCCCTTGTAAGAACTCTTTTGAAAATATAGGGGCCATGCCATAATGGCTCAAACTTTTGTACCTATTACATCAACTTCTTGATCATAAAGAAGGACCAAGTCGTCCCTCTAAGAAAATGCAAAATGAACATTTTTGTAAGTATTGCACCTTTATATGTCTTATGCATGGGTGCTTGATTGGGCTTCATGACGCGTTTCATCGAGATGGATGAGGTTAAGCAAACGTGCTTCTTCTTCAATACGTGCTTCTTCTTACGAGGTGTCGGAGTAACAAGTCAATTAGAGGTTTTAGCAGCCAGTATTTCACAATGGATTGGTAAGATAGCTTCCAAACCATACACCAATTGAAAAGGAGTAAAGCCAGTTGCATTTATCACTGAGGTTCGATACACCCACAAGGCGGAGTATAGGATCAAATGCTAATTTCTTTTATGGACTCCTATTATTCGTTGAAGAATATGTTTAAGATTTTTTTTTATAGCTTCAACTTGTCCATTTGATTGTGGATAATAATAAGTAGAATTATCATGTGACAATCCTAACTTGGCAGTCAATTCGGACATCATGTGGTTGCGAAAATGCTTCCCATGATCTGTAACTATAGCTTGTGGGACCCCAAATCGTGCAATAACATGACTAAGGAGAAAAAATGTAGTTGTCTGTCCCGTTTTGTTGAATGTAGGCATTGCTTCAGCCCATTTGGTAAAATAGTCGACTGCGACAATAATATAACTGTGCCCCCCAGACGAATGAGGGTTAAAAGTCATGAAGTTAATACCCCATTTTGAAAATGGTCCCACAGAGACAATAGGATGCATTGGTGCTAGTGGTTTGCAGATTTTATGATTAAAAATTTGGCATGCGTGACAACTTCTGACCGCGAGGATGAAATCTCGAAAAATAGTTGGCCAAAAGTAACCGGTGCGGAGTATTTTATTCATGGTAGCATAACCAGATAAATTTCCACCACAAGCCCCAACATAACAATCATTTAACACTTTTTCGGCCTCCTCATGAGTGAGGCACCTCCTTAAAATGGTATCAACACCACGACGATAAAGTGTATCGCCGACGATCAGATAATTCTTGGCTTGGTATCGAATACGTTATTGTTCAGTGTGAGAGGTATCAGGTTGAAAATTTTGGGTTTGGAGATAAATGATGAAATCCCCATACCATGGATCATATGATCTAATCAGAAACAGAGATTCTTCGGGAATTGATGGTTCCAACGTAGTTGCAGTACTATCAAAGGGAAGGTCACAAAGAAGCTCAACCAAAACTAAAGACTTCTTTGACTTGGATTTGATGAATTCAAAATCAAATTCCTGCAAAATGACAATCCATTTTGAATTCTTGCCCCCCAGAAATTGACATGATAAGATATAATTCATGGGGTTTCAATCTGAAACTATAGTGGTTTTTCAGAGCAGGATATAATGGCGAAATCTTTCGACAACTTGAATATCCGCCAAGGCAAGCTTTTTACGTATGAATACTTAACTTCTGTATCATTGAGATTACGACTCAAATAATAGATCAGATGTTAAATTCCATTTTCTACTCGGAATAATACCATAGCAATAGTTGTATCAGTCGTGGCAATATATAGGAAATAATCATTTTGATAATTAGGGGGATACATTAATGACGCTCGGAAAAGAGTGTCCTTGACATCATCAAAAGAAGACTTCGACAACTTGAATATCTGCCAAGGCAAGATTTTCGACGTATGAATACTTAACTTCCATATCATTGAGATTACGACTCAAATAATAGATCAGATGTTAAATTCCATTTTCTACTCGGAATAATACCATAGCAATAGTTGTATCAGTCACGGAAATATATAGGAAATAATCATTTTGATAATTAGGGGGATACATTAATGACGCTCGGACAAGAGTGTCCTTGACATCATCAAAAGAAGCTTGTGCAACTTGGTTCCAATGAAAGGGAACCCCTTTTTTCAACAGTAGAGTAAATCCTTTAGCCATTTCGTCTTAGTTTGGAATGAACCTTCTTAGGAAGTTAGCCTTTCCTTGAAGTTTCTGTATCTAAAGTAAGTTTGATGGGGCATGAAAATCAAGAATGTCTTGAACCTTAAATGGGTCTATTCGAATTCCTTATTTTGAGGCTTTGAATCTAAGAAGACGACTAGAACCAACACAAAACACACATTTATATGGACTGAGGCATATTTTTTAGTGTCGGCAGTGTAAGAAAATGGCCCTCAAGTGCATCAGTTGATCACTCTAGTTTTGTGAATGCACTATTAAATCATCTAGATATGGTTGAAAAATGTGCTTGATGTCATTGAAAGCATAATTCATTGCTCTCTGAAAAGTTACCCCAGTGTTCTTTAAACCAAACGGTAGTTTCCTATAAGAGAATGTGCCCTAGGGACAGATGAATGTTGTCTTATGTTGATCCTATGGGCCGATATTGATTTGATTGTAGCCTGAAAATCCATCCATGAATGAAAAGATTTCACATCTAGCACAATCGCCAATAATTTGGTCAATAAAGGGAGTAGGATAGTTGTCTTTTGGACAAGTAAGATTGACATCCCGATAATCAACGCACACTCTAATGGTTCCTTACTTTTCATGACAGGAATGATGTTGGAAACCCACTTAGTTAGCGTAACAAGGTATATGAAACCAACACGCAAAAGTTTTTCAACTTCTGCTTTGATGGTAGCGGATTTATTCGGATGAACAAGACGAAGCCATTGACGCATCGGTTTGACATCAGGATACATATTAATAGTGTGTTCAACAATACTAGTATCTATGCCTGGCATTTCCTCGTAAGACCAAGAAAATACATCACGAAATTCATGAAAGAAAGAGCGATATGATTCGAGTTCTAATGGAGAATAAGATACACTGACATGAATATTTTCTACAATGCCAGGTTTGGTCGAAATAGAGATAAAAATGGTTTCTTCAATATTTGACAAATTTCACTCGACATCGATTGCATTAATGGGTAAAGAATTCGAAAAGAAATTTTTGATGGATGGGTGATGTAGTTCACTAAGATTATTTTCTTCATAATCAGGAAGATGGGAATGATGATGATAATCTTCCCATGGTTCTCCTTCTAACAACATGCCTTCCAAAATATTCTCATCTTTCAAGAACAGTGAGGAAAATGGATCAGATGAAGTACCAAAATCTAAGGAACGATCAACCCAAACACTCGACGATGCTGATTTTGGATTTTCCATCCAAGCCAAATTGATTGATTGCTATGCCAGTTCAATAGGGCTGGGTATCTGAAACTCATCCAACGTAGTAATTTCAGAATCACCCATACTCTTCCTTAAGCTAGATAGAGTGGAAGAGATCATGTAGCAGGTCTCTATACTTGCAATTTCTGCCGACATCGCAGGTGGTGGTAATGCAAATCTTCCCATGAGAGTGGAATCCTTTGAGAGTCCTACACCAATGTTCTGAAGTTCTAGTTTGGGTATGTGAACGAACGGAATGCTTCTAGTTACCTGCGAAGCAGAGGCAAATAAGGATAGTTGATTAATGACTGTGATAATACCTTTATGTGGAAAGGCAATCATTCTAAAATATGTAGAAACAATTGTAGTAATTGCATATACCCATGGCCTTCCAAGTAAAATATTATATTCAAGGGGTCCATCAACAACCTCAACATCAATATTCACTATTTTTCCCCCTAGTTCAACATGCAGATTATTGATAATACCACAAAGTTTAAATGTACATCCATAAATTGCCTTCAACGTCGTTGATTATTGTGATAAGCACTCGAGCCAAGTGACTTCCAACAATTTAGAGACATAATGCATGTAGATGCTTCCTCATCAATAATATTGCAATGAACAAGGTGATTGAGAACATTTACCTGTATGGAGAATGCCAATTCTACTGGTAGTTGTGGCACATAGCCCGTATGATTAAAGACAGCAAGATTAGAATCAGTCGAATCAATTCCACCAATATCCGACAATAAAGCCTGTTTTTGGGAGGGAAAATTTTGTAATACCTCAAGAGCAGACATAGATGAAGGGGATTGAGCCAAATCTTCAACTATATTATAATTTTTTGCAACTCTTGCTTGAGGATTATATGTCTATTTGTGTATTAATCCCTTTGGTGGCTTGATTGTCAATTCAAGAATAGCAGTAGGCGGTACCAGTTCCATAGACGGATTCATTGTTGAGGTAGTAGGTTGATCAATGCCCTAACTACCATAATCTTTATTACATGTGGACACCAAAATATCTGTTGAATATTTTGTGACATATAACATTAACACTTGGGAACTAGGAGCTGGATTCGTAGCAACATTGTTTGTGTCTAGATTTGGAAATGGGTCTGTCAACACAGCTGACGCATGGGAAGTCTTGATTATTTTTGAGACTTCAGTGCGGTGAGGAAAATCCCTAAAAAAATGTTCCTCATTACAGATTATGAATGGATAACGAGGTTTCCTAGGTCTAGGCGATTGATCAGATGATCTTTCATGTGGGTTAGAATTTTTCTTTTTCTTAGATCTCCCATTTTTCTTACTTCCGGGTTGCTTGTCACTTTTTCCTTTGTCAAATTACATGGCATTAATTTCAGAAGAAGGAGCAGGCTCAGATGCAATAGCATGGTGTGTTCTTGCAGTGCCTATCAAGCCTTCTCCGGAATGAGAGTCCTTTAATTGAGGAGGAACAGTAAAATTAGATCTCGACACGTTAGGAATTTTTCCATAGAACATGCCAGACTGAGTATAAATCAAGTCTAAATACTAGGCATGAGTGATAACTTTCTCTTCTGTGATGACGCCACCCTTAGCCACATCCTCAGTTATAGATGGTAACAGGGACTTAATGAACCATTCAACAAGGAGCTGATCTGGAACAAAGTTCTTAACCATTTGACGATGACGACACCACTCATGAATATGATCAGAGATGTGATTAGCATTAGTTTGTTTGAAATAGGTCAATATTTCCATTCTAGTTTCATATCTGATGGGTAACTGGAAATGAGTAAAAAATACAATAGCTAGGGCTGTGAAATTATCAAAAGAAGCACTAGGTAATTCAATGTACCATTTTGCAGCTGGACCTGTGAGCGTACGCTGGAAAATACGTAGTCAAACAGAATCATCATTCAGGGAGTTTGATGAACACCATAAATGATAAGTGATAACATGAGTCAATAGATCTTCTCCAAGGTTTCCACTGAACTTAGGAATATCCGAGTGTAATTTGTGAGGTATCACCAGCCACCAAGGAGCATAGTTAATTGGATCATTAGTTAGTCGATTTAAATCTGGTAACTATAAAGTTGCAACAAAGGGAAATTTCCGATTAAGGTCAGGTTGAGCATAGCCAGGGTAAGATGGAATTTCTTGAGCAATAGGCCTTTGAGCACCAGCATAAGGAATATGTTGTTGGTAACCCAGATAAGGGTTGTTTTGAAAAGAAAACGGTTGAGGATTCTGTTGACCAAAACCTAGATATGATAATTGTTGAAATTAAGTTTGAGGCATTTGCGCCTGTGGCTGCCAAGGGGTCTATCCACCAATGTTATAACCCAAATTAGGATAACTTGGATTTGGTTTATAGGTATAATCAGGTTGTGGTTGTGACATCCCATAAAATGGTAAACCAGCTTGTGAATAGATGATTCTGGATACATGTTGTTGTAAACTAACCAAAGGATTTGGAGTCTGTGGACCCAACATTTGATGAAATTGAGTTCAAGGACCTGCTTGATAAGGTTGTACAACAGTTTGATTCTATAATAAGGGTAAAGATGTATTAACAAGTTTTAATGATGTGGGTGTAATAGATTGAACTGGTTGATACAATTTTATAACCATTTGTGGTTGGATAGGCAGAGTGGGTTTCCATTGACAAATATTCATTTTGACATTAGATTGACCAAAAAGTGACAGAGCACTGTCATATTGGGTGACCAAAGGTTCCCCCCCAACATGATGAGGATAATAAGATGGAAAATATTTCTCTCCAAATGCTAGGAGTCCAGTTGCATATGGTACTTGAAGGAATAGACCCAAAAGGAATGGCTTGATATTGCCCTGAAGATGTGTATAATGAATCAAGGCGTTTAGTACTTACTATAGGATTACCAGTTAAAATATCGGATGATGACATTGGTAAATTCCATGGAATTTAAGATGCACCAGAGAAAATTCCAGATAATGATTTGTAACCTAATGGGACCAAAGGACCACCATGAAAATATGACTCTGGTGAAGTTGTAAACATCAACGGGGTATCTAGGGAAGGAGTTGGCATAATTGGAATAGATGGCCCAACCGAAGATGTTGGTTCAGACATGGTTACTTGACCAAATGTATAGCCTTTTGAATTGACGGGAGTTTGAAAAGGAATAGGATCAACAAAAGAAAATGGTGTCGATTGAGAAAAAGACTCATACAGGTAAAGGTCCTCCCCAAAATGGGTTGGAGTTAATTGTGTCTAGTCTTGTGAGATTTCTTCAATCGCAATTAAACCAAGGGGAAGTATTTCACTGTATAGCCAAAAGTATATTTTAGGTAGTTGACTATTTGATATGGGAGATTCAATAGCTACATAAATTTTTGGGATGACCAAGGTAGGAACAACTTCTAGTTGTACGACTTCAAGATTCAGATTTTTGGGCAAAGAAGAGACAGGATCTGGATCAATTTCTGGTTAAACAATGTCGGGTCCAGGAGGCAGGGTCTCATTGATTGGATGGACTGTGACCACGGGTAGCTGTGAAGACTCTGTTTCGACAACAGTAGACGAAGTGGGATGTGTAGAAACAACTTGAGCTAACTCTGGTTTATTGAAAGATGATATTTCACCAAAGGTAAGAATTGTACTTGATTCAATAGATCGTGTTCGCCTTCACCTACTAGAAGTAACTTCTGGTGGTAAAGGTGGTTTTAACACTAGTCTACGCGAATGACGGGGGAAAGGATTTTGTTCTTCCATGATTACTGATTTATTTTAACCAAAAATATAAACAAAATAAAAGGGTAATGCTAGGCAAAAAGGTTTAACAAGAAACTGTGAACTGCAGAATACCTCCTGGCGAACCAAGAAATACGGGCAGGCAATCTCCCTGAATGTTGTGTTTGGTGTATCACAATTTACAAGGCAGCCAACTCGGTTCACTATGGATGGATAGCACCTAAAATTTTTCCTCCAAAATATACTAGAAGGTACATGGAGGCCCATGTCAATATTAGCACTGTCTGATGCGAAACTGCACAGTGAGAGCACCCCTTTATAATTATCGTACTGTAACACCGCCCGATATACCCGAAAGTACGTGGACGAGCTATGATATAATTACGTACGTGGAGTGAGGTATCACACTTGAAATGTATTGCAGACAAGTTAACGACATCTGCTATGTTTTAGGACACCGGAACACATCTCTAGCCTAGACCTTCTATATGTTATCGTTATGGTTCTAGTGCTTTGTTAGGTAAATTTAGATTAATTTTATGTTGACCTTTCTTAACAATTTGCCTTTCAAAGGTTTACCGTGATGATGCATTGGGAAATTTCTAAAATGAAACTAAAAATGATAAGCAATCTTTCACTTTTAGTTTTTCAATGAAAATCCTAGCTACTAGAGGGAAAGAGCAATCAATTTGCGAGCAAACAAATCAAAGAACACAAACTAAATGCAGATTTCCTAATTGTTCCTTTTGCAAAACACACAAACCACTACATGAAAATGCAGATTTTTCTCTTCATTTCCTTTAATGTTATGAATGAAAAAAAGAAAATAAGTGCACTAAATCAACAAAAACAAATTCCTTTTACTTCTGAGAAATGAGGAATACAAACAACAATTTCTCTTCTTAAGGAAAAATGAGGAATGTAACAACAATTTCTCCTATCAGGAAATGAAGAATTTACAACAATTTCCTTTTTCAAAAGCAAATGGATCTAATGCGACAATAAAAATACTTTGAAATTAACTTGCCAATGATAAAGAAAAATGCTTTAAAGAAACATTGAACAAATTTTCTTTCAAAGGAGGAAGAGGTAGATGAATTCATTGGTCAATATGAGGCTCAATATTTTCAAAACATATCAGCAAACAAACTGCAAAGACAAATTCAAGGGAATTTGGATGGTTCCAGGAGGCAACACAGTCTCTAAAGAGAGACATTGTTTTGCAATGCAGGCCTAAAAGGGAGATAGTGCTATGCAAATCACTGTGTCATGTCCAAGAGTGCGTTGGGCGCAATGTATAAAAAAAAAATAGTTGTTTAACAAACTTATTTTGCAAATTTGGATCTTAAAAAGCCTAATCTTTGTGAGTAACAACTACTAGGTGAATAAACAGATAAAATCAGAGGCTAAACACCTAGGATAAAGAGTAATATCACCAGTGGAGTCGCCAATTTGTTGGACAGAATTGTGAATTACAGATAAAACACGCTTCCCTAGACAGGTGCTAATCTAGAACAATAGGCTAAAGACTATATGACTACATTTCCTAACTAAGAACAGACACACATAATGGATTAGATGCTTACTTGGAATCCAAATGCTTCCAAATGATTCCTTCCGTCGCTTCCATTGTAACTTCAAATTCCAGCCGGCTGTGCAAAATATTTCCTGCAAGAATGAACACTAAACAACAAAAGATAGCAATAATACATATGTATATTCAAGTTAGTTTGCTAAATCAGTAAAGCATAAACCATATACATCAACTAATATCTTACAATATGGAAAATCAAAGCCAATACAGATGCATATAGGGAAAAGTAAGTTGTATTCTTTATTAATGATAGAAGGGGAGGTTACAACCAAATGACTGATTTAGTGTCACCATCTCCAGCAGCATCCCAACCTCATCACATTGAAGATATCTCTATAAAATTGTCACTCAAATCAATCCCCTCAATGAAAAATCCACCAGCATTTCTCTACATAAATTCCTTCTTATCAAACACTAAGATCTGTGCTCAATTTATAGAGTAGCTGAGGTAGTTTTACAATCAATGACTTTCCAATAATAGTCAATACATGTTCCCAATCTTGTAGATGTCAAATGGACACATGGATTCGAAGTCTGACACATGTGTACTCTTCTAGAAGATACTGTCCAAGTGGAGATTCATAAACAATGAGAACTTCGCTCCCAATGTGGCCAATGCACCCATGGATGTCGGGAAGTTCTTTGCATAGTAGCCTTGCATGGGGCTACCTGCATATGCAATGCACTTAGTCCCTTTAGAGGCAGCGTTGGTGAGCTCACATATGATATATTATAAACTTCAAACCTTGGAAACCTTTGCAGATGAAATTATTTGATTTATTTGTCTTGTTATTTGTCTTAGGGTATGTAGCAACTGAAATGTTAGGGGATGATAGACCCTATACATTGGTCCTGGAGATGATGCCCATTTAACCAGGTGATTGGGAATGATGCCCAAATTGACCTATAACATTAATGACATTCGCTTCGCATATTCCATCATCAACACAACTTGCCTTTTTTTTGCATTTCGAAAACTTTCAGAAAATGGATTATTATTGAGCCTAACTCCATTAATTACACTTAAGGTGGGATTCTAGGAGGAATAATTGATGGAAACATTAGTGTAATAGCTCATCAGAACCAGAATGATAAGATCTACAAGATGATATGGTGGGAAGTGACCAGTGGCCTAAGGAGTAATGGTGGCCGATTTTCCATTTTCCTGAATTAAAAGGGTATTTTAATTAATTAAAATAGAGGGAAAATATGCTAAGTGATTAAAATAATAATAAAATAAACACTTGTAGAGGGACCCATGAGATGGATAAAAGAGTAGGAGGAGACCATTTGAGGAAATCCCTGAGTTGAGTATTTTTCTTGTGGAGAGATTTGGAGAACCGAGAGTTTCCAACTACAATAGTAGCCATAGGACAAAAACCCTCGGGCGATTCAGTGAGAGTTGGTGAATACCCATCTAAGCCCTTGGCGAATTCATCCAAAATTCATAGGAGATATTAACAATTACATCTTAGTTCAGTTTTAGAGGGCCACTTTCAGCATCAAAGAAGATTATTTTGGAGGCCAGATTATCTATCTCAATTATTTCAATTGTATCATCATGTATATGCTTTCCAGTTATCTATTATAATAAAATATGAGATTATTTTTGTTCATCATATTATTGAATTGCATTCACTCTATTTGTTATATTTTACATGGCAATCTTCTGTTAAATTATTGTAACTTTATATGTAGCACTTATTGAGTTAAATTTGGAGAATCTACAAAATTTTCCCGTTTGGGACATTACACCCCCCCCCCCCTCCAATCCTCACACCTTCCTACCCCTTAACAAAGTTGTTGGTAGGTCTATTAAGGGGCAAGAAAATGGGAGCACCATCTGCCCCTTCCCACTACATAATTTGACTGTTATTTTGAGTAGCAAGGTGAGGTTGCACCATTTAGGGGTGGGAGTGTGGGGAGGCGAAGGTTGGGAGGAGGGGGTGATTCTATGGAATCATCAATCAATTTCCCATTTCTTAGATTTTTTTTTTGGTTTTTTTTTTTTCTTTTAATTCTTTTTTATTGTTTTTTTTCCTTCCTTTTTCATAAATGAAACCTTATATATATATATATATATATATATATATATATATATATATATATATATATATATATATATATATATATATATATATATATATATGTATGTATGTATGTATGTATATGTATGTATGTATGTATGTATGTATGTATGTATGTGTATGTATGTATGTATGTATGTATGTATGTATGTATGTATGTATGTATGTATGTATGTATGTATGTATGTATTAATTTAATTTATTAAATAGTTTTATTTGTGATTTTAATGAGCATTTTAAAGATTAATGCAGTTAAAGTAACATGTACATTTAATTATGGTTTTAAAATAAAATGTATTTTAAGAAACACATTTAATACTTTTTTTTTAAACAAATGTCTTCCTTTTTGTTTTAGGACTTTTTTCTAAGTTTTTCTATTTTTCTCTTTATTTTAATATATTTTTCCTATTAGGGGAATTTTTTTAAACTGAATTTGTTTGCAGAAAAATATGGGTTTTAGGCCATTGTTTAAAGATTTTTTCAATTTTAAGCATAAAAAAAACAAGGGTTACTATTGGTAGCACCTCTTTCCAATTTAGTGGTTGATTTTAAGATTTTAGTTGTAGGGGCACTAACTGTCAAGGTCATGGACCCAAAGAAGTTACAATTTTGGCCTTGAAAAAATTGAGGTGTGCTACTAGGCATGCCATGTTTCAATTATGGGGAGAATAATATGATTTATTATTATTATTTTTTTTGTGAATCAATTTTTTCTATTAATTCAATAGATTACATCGTGTTATGGAAATCCTTAAAATTTTATTGGCCTCACTCTTAAGATATTTATTGGCCAAAAATAGCATGGCCAAGTATATCGCAAATTTCCAAATGGAAATGGTCTACATAATTTTATAGGAAAGAAATTCCAAAACACCCAAAAAACAAAGAGACAATCAACATACATCATACATCATCATAGTTTATTGGAGCTAGATGATCTGGGCCAGATCCAGGTGGTGGTGAAGGTATAAAACCATAGTGCACATGCCCCTCTATGTAATCCTCGTGAATTTCTATATGTTCAAGATGATCATGGATGTGTCGCTTCCCTCTCCAAAGGATGACTAGTTGATCATGAATCTCACATAGGCTATGTTGGATATGGTTTATTGAATTCATGGTATCATTGTGATAGTCATGTCAGTCCCAGTTGAACTGGTCTAATGCGTCACCCACTTCTCAAATCACACTACCACAATATTTCGATGTAGGAGGGTCAATCGTTTCTCCATGGATTTGTTCATGGTATTTTTATTGACCCTGAATTATCATCTCACTAATTTCTTAATGATCCCCATCATGCTAGGGAGGCATTGTCTCTGTTATCACTCCCCACTCCTTCCCAAGGCTATGAATGGAGCTGAAGGAAGGTAACCACAGACCAGGCTTTAGGTCAGGTAGCTAGCCCTACCAGGACTAGACAGGGCACTCTCATTGTCACTTTTGCAGTTAAAGGAATGACTTAGTATTGAATGATCTTAGGCTAGGTATGTAAGCTCGGTAAATAAGATATGTTTGATGTTTTAAGTGCAGGATAGAAAGGTCAGTGAGAAGGCTATGTGTAGGGTGTTTAGGTCTAAATTCCAAGGTCAATTTGCAGAGAATGTGTGAGGCTAGATAGGTATTTTGAAAGCATGTTTAATATATCATTGAGTATAGAATGAATTAAGAGAGATTCTGAATGAGAACTGAGGTGAATTCATTCATTTAGAAGTGAATAGACATATCATGTAAACCTTACCTAAAACAGAGCATGAACACACATGATTTTTTCTTATAAACTTACAAGATAAACATATGGAAAGATGTATCTAAAATAATAATATATGTAATTTAAAATAAATAGATAAACATACATAAGAATGAAAAATTCTCCAATGCATACCACAAGATTCTCAACATGAGTTCCGCAAATCTGTCTCTGATTTCATTACAAAATGTTGCTTACAAAATATCCACTGCAATATGAGATTATCCAACCCAACAAAAGACTAAATAGAGACTACTTATAGAAAATATGTACTATGACACCTCATCAGGTCGAAATCTCATCCAAAATGGATCATAAATACACAAGATGAGTCATTTTCTAGATTCTAGCGAGGTTAGAAACCATTCCATGAATTTTAGCTATGAACTAGGAGTGTTTGTCCCTTACATTAAATACATATCCCCTCATGATAGGAGGAAAAAACCAACTCAATAACTCTAATTCAAACTCATAGGACATCAAAACCTCGAACTTGTGATAATTTTTTAGCTTGACAAGTGTCCCGAGGAATCCAATGTTGATCTGTGACATTTTTGACAGAAGGGTAACAAAAATTTGTAGAAGCATAATAGAACTTTGGAGGAACTTTTGAGGCACTTTTAAGAGTCCAAATCCACTTCTGAAAGAACATTCAACTAGCGTCGTGTGTCTAGTTTCCATAACATCTTGAATTTTTCAAAATGACCCATGGGAACGCCTTCAAATATCCATTCTCCCAAGTTTACTCCAAAAGTGTAACAATGACTCCAAAAAGGTGGCAGGAACATGAAAAATGAGTGGGTTTTAGCTTTTTCTCCAAAATTACAACTTGGCATGCCATCAGGGTCCCTGATATGTGATTTACTCATCAAAATTCATCCATCCATGTAAATAAATCATCATTTGGATGCCCCCAAAATAAGCGTAACAAAATTTTGTTACCCTTATGTGAGGAGGAATTTCCAAAATTATGAAAAAATCACAAAAAAATACCAAAATTTTTCAAAACTTCTTAAAATTGGTTATGAAGCACCTTTGAATGATGGGATAAATAGCCAAGTACTTCACATGTGGTTCCTTTCTAGCATGAGGTTTGAGAAATTTTTTATACTCTTCGATCTCTAAGTCCATGCCCTTGAACCACTCCTCTCCATGACAAGGAATACTTGTTTTTGAAGAAATTATGCCTACTGATAGGTTAATCTCTACACCTGCAATACTGACCTTTCCCATGTTGAAGCTTTTAATAAATAGGCAGGTCAATTGAAGATGATACCCAACTTCCATGAGCCTTTCACAAAATCTCAAACACTGAGCCCTCTCAAAGCATCTTCTGGAAAATGGCGAGGCATTGAGTTCATACATTCTAAAGGGTTCTAGCCTGAGGTTTCACCCTCCCTTGAAGCTTTTCTTGTCACTTTCCATTTTTTTTGTCACTAGGATGATGAAAACCCTAGAGTGTTTATGAGATGGGTGAATGTATGGAAATATTTTATGAAGGCTTCACAAGGTAATGATGCCAAGCACTGAGTTGGTTTGGAGGTTTTCTAAGCCAAATACCAAAAGTTTCCTCTCCTCTAGAAGCGTATCAAGCATGTACGTAAGTGTAACAAGGGAGGCAAAAGCATAACAAGGGCTCACAGAAACATAACAAGGGAATTGCCAAACATCTACAAAAATATGGATTAAAGATGGATCCATATATCTCTAACCATAACATATTTGCAAAAATGAGAGAGGTTTTTGTTCTTTGGCATGTTATTAAAAATAAAATCCTCCCGTTTTCCAAAATAATTTCCCATTAGCTCAGAATACAAGTTTGAAGTTGATCACTCAAAATTTGCAGAAGTGTATCGCACCCTAATCAGAAGTGTATCACCTACTTTGAGAGGGAGTTTGGAGGCCTTCCCAGAGGATTTTTGTGCTGAAAGTGGTATGGTTGGAAATATTAGGATGTCTACAACGGAATGGAGTCATCAAGCACTGCAAAACCCTGCTCCAAACCCCTGAATAATTTATTTGAAGACAAACTATCCAAAAGTGTAGAAAATGACCTCGAGCAAATTTATTTTGATCATTTATCTCAAACCATAATACTTGTGCATAAAATGAAGTATTTTTTTGTTCTTTAGCCTATTATTGACAAAACCTCTTTCACTTTTGTAAAATTCTTTTCCTTTACGTCATAAACTGATTTTTAATCCAAATTGTCCCTATGTACAATGTAAACCCTGGCTTGATCACGAAGCTATACAAATGATGTCATGGGTCCAAGTTGGCTCAAAACTATAATTTTGACCTCCCTTATGGACCTTTTTCTCACCCTCCATGGTTTTTTTCAACAAGGAAAGCCCTAGCTTGATGTAGTGGATAAGGAAGGTGGAAAATTAAGAAAACATGGGATAGTGGATTTAGGGACAGAAATGAAGTGGAAGGAAGTTAGGTAAAAATATCTAAAAATTTGGGGAGGTAGGGTGATGAGTTTTCTGCAGGAATTAATCATAATTTTTGGGAATAGGCATGCGAAAGGTACCCAAAAGGTCAAAACAGTAGGTTTCACTAGTTTTTCTGCCAAAATGTAGTGAAAATTAGGGTTTTAATGAAATTGATGGAAAAGAGGGTTGTGAGTGATAGGATATGTTTATGGTATGGTGTATGAAGGTTGTAGATGGTTTTATCAGGGTTTTATCAGTTGAAACAAACAAAATATGAAAAACACAAAAATCGCAGCACCTACGCAACACATAGTGGAGGTAACCTAATGAAGAAAACCACTCATTTGTTGATGAATTTTGACTTGAGAGAGGTACTGAGGGTGTCCAATTACTATTTAGGAAGTGTATGAACCTTTTTTTTGAGTGGTTTTGAACCTTCGAGAACTGATTTTGAGCTCAAACACCAAAAGCATTGCACCTGCACAACACACCCAAAAGCATAGCACAAGTAGTGTTGGCACAAATTTGCTTATTTTTCTTCAACCCATGGGAGATTTGGAGTATGAGGGTGAGAATAGAGGAACTCTTTACTTATTTCCCAATATTTTCTAACTTCCTATGTAAATGACTTGTATGGTGAAAATGAAATTTTGTTCACTTTCTTTTATGATATAATTGACTCTTATGGTGGCGAAACAAATGAGACCTAGACTCTGACCTAAATGAAGGTGTGGTGAATTACCTCACACCCTAGATTATTGATGGATGAGATGACCTATGAAATTATGATGAACATTAATGGAGTGAAGGGAGTAGCATTTCATACAAAGACATATTCAGTGAACAAAATGTTATTTGAAAACTAACTTGAAACATGGAAATTTGACCTAGAACCACTACTAGGTAAACCTGAAAGAGTATATTTGATCACTTAACATTTGGACACTAAAATTGGCTCCATCTAGAGATGGCAGCTCCTTCAGAAGGTTTCAAGAACACCGTAGACCAAGTAGCCTCATCCATTGGGAAATGGAGTCACTGCAGCTACAATCCTCAAACTGATTCAAATCAAACTTAAAACTGAACTGTGCATCATCAACTGAAAACTATACTAGAAAATGACACCGAAAAATATGCTAATAATTTTGAGCTTATTCATCACACCATACCTACTATAACTGATCCATAAATCATGTGAGCAAGTGAAGTCAAAGATCCAGTGCAACCATGAAATCAAGTGGCTATCTGATTTCTTGCTCCTCCTACTTTCCTCAAAAGAAAAGCATTCTGGTAATAAAAACCCCAATTGAAAACTGAACCCAATCTCTATGTTGGCGAAGAAAACAAGCTCCATATTTTTTGATGCTTCCAAAAGAATACCCAAGGGGTCTTGAAAATCATGAAACATTACCTCTTGTTGATCAACAAAAATAAGGGAAATACTTTCAAAAACAATGGTTGATTGTTCTTCTTCATTTGGTTCATCCATCTTAAATAGAAATGCAGTAATGTGATCTTCCATATCATCCAGATCAGAGACAATATTTTTATGATCTTGTATATCTTCAATTGAGGTAGCCAAATTGACATCAACACAAATTTTTACAAGTATATTTTCGTGTATATCAAAAAGATAATTGTCTTGTCTCTGAAAGAATTCTATATCTTGATCATTTTAAGGTTGTTGAACATGTTCATCAAAATCAAGACAAATAATTTGTTGTACACTATTTTTTACCTCAACAAATGAATCATGACTCTTTAGAGTTTCTTCACAAGTAAACTCAAAATTATGATCAACACATATTTCTTCTTGAATTAAAAACTCAGAAGAGGATAGGGATGAAGGGTAGCTGGACAGAACATCTTCATATATATCTTGATCATTTTATTATTGGCAAGACTCCTACAAATTATCATCAACTTCGAAATATGGAAGATCAATGTCATCCTTTGAAGAATTCTTCTCAAGTTTGCTGACATCCATGGAAGAATCCATGATCTTCTCATGGCGGTGAAAAATATTTTCATTCAAAGCATCCAAAAATTCATCATCCATAAAATCTTCATCGCCATAAGAACTTTATATCTCTTGAATAAAATTATCAAAGTGATCACAAAAATCCTCAATCAAAAGAAAATAAGGATAGGTTTCTCTATACTTCTCAAAAAATAGTGAGTGAAAATCCTTGAGAGAATAAATACAAGCAGGAGACAAGATTTCATACCAAAACTGTGTTTTTTCTTCTAATGTGATCGTGAACATCTTCATTAAACAATCTTCATGAAAATTAATTTTCAGCTTATGCACATGCATAGGAAATATTATTAAATGAAGTGTAGCATCATCACCTTTTCCATATTTAAATTTTGGCAAGTATGTTTTCCAATCTACCTGAGGCATAGGATTTGGAAAGCATGGAACATGATCTTGATGCATAGGAGCATACCTAAAATTCCTTCTTGCAGTTGAATCCATCTTGAAAATATTGAAGTCACCAATATTATTGAAGCTACCAGTTTTTTTAACAGTGGAGTCGCCATGAAAACTCTAAACTTTTGGATTCTTCACCACTGGAGTTGCCAGGTGAAATATGCACAACCTTTCTTGTGCCTGACCAATTTTCACCATCAGCAATCAGATCTAATCTTTGTTGTTCTTTCCCCGGAAATATTTGACTTTCTCTCCCAGGAAATGATGCCAATAATGTTATCACTCCCCCCTACTTCCCAAGGTTGTGAATGGAATTGAAGGAAGGTAACCACAAACCAAGAAATATGTCAAGTAGCTAGCCCTACTAGGACCAGAGAGGGCTCTCTCGTTGCCACGTTTACAGTCAAAGGAATGACTGAGTATCTAATTATCTTAGGCTAGGTATGTAAGTTCATTAAACAATATTTTTTTGATGTTTTAATTTCTGGATAGAAAGGTTATTTAGAAGGCTATGTGTAGGGTTTTTAGGTCTGAATTCCAAGGTCAATTTGCAGAGAATGTGTGAGGCTAGATAGGTAGTTTGAAATCATGTTTAATAGTTCATTGAGTATAGGATGAAGTAAGAGAGAGTTTGAATGAGAACTGAGGTGAATTCATTCATTTAGAAGTGAATAGACATATCATGTAAACCTTTCCTAAAACATAGCATGAACAAACATGATTTCTACTTATAAGATTACAACATAAACATATGTGTTTTGCGGAATTATGGATTATGGATAAAAAAAATCTTCCCTAAATGTGTTGTGCATTTAGAAAATCAGATTAAATAGTTTGCAACTACTTTTCCTAAGAGTAAATAGACACACAGAATAGATCAAGAAACTTACTTGGAGTCCAAGCGCTTCCAAGTCTCCTTCTGTCGCTCTTGTTGTAGCTTCAAATACAAGCTAGATTTACAAAATATTTCCTGCAATAATGAACACTAAACAGCAAAGAGATTGAAATATACAGATTTCTATTCAATTTATTCAGTTAAATCAATGAAACATGAACCATATACATCATATGAGAATGCATAATACGAAAGACAGAAGCTTATACAAATACATATGTGGGAAAGAAAGTAGAAGTCTTTATTAATGGATAGAAGGGGAGGTTACAACCAGTGATAGATTTGATGTCACCAACTCCAGCATCATCCCAGCCTCATCACAATGAACATCTCTCCAGTAGCATATCACTCAAATAAAATCCTTAATTCAAATTCCACCAACATTTCTCTACTCAATTTCTTCCTTCTCAAGCACTAGTATCTGTGCTCAATTTATAGATGAGCTGAAGGCAGTTTCACAATCAATGAATTTCTAATAATATGCAAGACATGTTTCCCAGTTCATAGGTGTCGAATGGAAACATGGATTCAAATTTTGACACATATGCACTCTTCTAAAACGCACTGGCCATGTGGAGATTCTAGAACAATGATAATTTCACTCCCAAATGACCAGTGCACCCTTGAGTGTCGGGAAGTGCTTTGCAGAGCACCCTTGAATGGAGGTGCCTGCATATGCAAAGAAATTATCCCCTCGAGAGACTGTGTTGGTGAGCTCGTACGTGATATAACATGTACTTCAAATCTTGGAAACCTTGCAATGGAAGTCATGGATGATTTGTGTTTGTTCTTTGTCTTAGGGCATGCAACAACTGAAATGATAGGGGATGATAGACCCTATTTATTGGTTCTGGGGTTGATGTCCAGTTAACCAGGTCATTGGGAATGGTGCCCAAATTGACCTATAACAATTTCCCCCTAAAGCATGAATTCAGAATAATAATAACAATTTTTTTTGAATGAGATGCTTTACACTGTGATGGGCTGGAGCTAAAGAGGAGTGGCGACCTGCATCAATCTTACAATACATTACATCATGATATATCCTCTTTATCATGAATTACTGAGGGAAGGCATTCCCATGATCAACACATAAAATATCTAATAACATGTACATAGTGCAGAAAGTCATCTACATTGGAATGTTGCCCAATACAGACATGCCTACAGATATAGGCCCATGATTGGATGACGATCTATATGTAAGGTCACCATAAAAATTATGTGTACAACAATCCTAAAATCGTAGCTCAGATGGCTAAAACTAAATCCGAGGTATTCTTATCTCGTTCACTCGATCATCTGGGTACAAGTCTACCCATGCGAATATATGATTTGTAGTCGAACATGGTAAGACATCGTTTGATTATTAGCCAATAATGTGAGTTGTTAACAAATGTGAGAGAACCACCATTGATGTTAATTTCCCTCAAGGTACTGCAGTACATTTCGTAAGGCGTGAATAGATGATTTGATGTTGAATGGAAAAAAATCTTTCGGTCAAAAATCCAGAAGTGAGGATCTTGTCGTTGTTGTAACAAGTCTCATGGTACTAGAATATGATGTTTCTAAGTGAACTTCATGGATAATGATTTGTCATCATCAGGAAGTCACTTTATTATGAAATGGGAGTTACTGATTTCGGAGACAAATGTATGACTTGATATAGCAATATTCAGGGATGATTGTCATGAGAATGAAGGTTTATGAGTATTGCAGAAGGATGAGTATTCACTGGATGACTTCTCTTGAACATATCGACGACACTGAGATGAGTTGGCAACATTGACCCAAAACTGAAGTGAAGGTATGATGAACCATAAGTATGAATGAACCTTCAAGAATATTACCCAACCCAAACAGTCACAGTGATGGAGTGAATTTTCATGTTCAAGAGCGACCTACTACCGTAAAAAAAATTGTTCACTTTCCCAAATTTTCCCCAGTCATTTGTCGACGAGTACCTCTTTATTTTTTAACTAGATTGAGGAGGATAACATATGCTTGATCTATAATTCAACCCTTCAAGAGAATAATGTATCGCTATTTAATAATTTAACAAGTCTAGCGATAAATGAAACTCGATTCTTGCCATGATCAACAAGCCCGTCGCTATTTTATGTTTTAACGAGCCTAACAACAGTGACAACCTGGTCCTTTTTCATATTTAGAGAGTTTGAAAAAAGGACAAAAGAAAACTCCATAAGTACTTTTTTTAAATTTGTCACTCGGATTTGAAAAAGTTGTAAAATAATATCTGAGAGAACCTCCTAGCCATGTTCGACTAAGGCATTCCTTTTTCGTAAATAATCTATCTCAATCCGAAAAAGGGTTAAACTTATGCTGAGTAGATATCAATTAATTTAATTTTATGAGCTCGAAAAGAAAAGTGCTTGGAAATATTTTCACATTATCAGATTATGAAAAGAGCTAAAAGAAGACTCCAGGGGTTCCTTTTTCGTTGTTATTGAAGCTCGAAAAAGAGATAAAAGTGCGCTTCAAGTCATTTTTCATTTTTAACGAAGCTTGAAAAATAAGGATAAAAGTATGCTTTGTGGTAAAATCATTCTTGAAATAAATCTACATGACTAATCTGTTAATCAGTTGTAAAACTTGTTTAGAAAAACATCAAAAGGATTAAAAATACCTATTTCATGATAATAAAAAAAACTGTAATATTCCAAATTAAGCATACATCTAATTGGAATATTGAATTTTGTTTTATCACCTAACAGCTAAATAAATCGGTAAGGAGGCCCATTCATATTAAAAACATGAATAAAATCCCTCATAATGTGAAAGGGGATAATCATAAGAGCTAGATTTCACACCCTTATGTGTGAAAGAGGAAATTTGCATGGAGACAAGGTCAAGTTTGACTAAGTCAACAGCGCTGGGATAGGAGGTGGATAACACTTTGAGAGACAACGGAGTATAATGGGACGAGGGTTCTTTGGTGAAGGAAACCCTAATGAGTGGGACCCATGGTGAGAGGGCTTTCACTTCTTTAAAAGGAGGGCAAGGCAACCATTTTTATTCATGTTATGTATTATTGATTTCTTGGTTTTTTCAGACTTTCTGCATTCTCCTGCTGTTTAGCAGAGTTGTAGTGCTACTTAGCACAACGATTTCCTATTTAGGAATTCTTTCTCCTTTCAAGAGAGGCCTCTTGAAGGAGTTTGCACTTCATTTCTCCACATCCAGGCTTGACGCCAAGCTACCTCCTTCAGCTACAACACAGTTTCTGTTAAGAGCTGGGTTGTGTTACAGGGTGTTGCAGTGGAGGGTTGACAACACCACTTCCGGCGCTTGTTTTTCAAAGGAGAAAGATTTCTTTCCTTTGGGACACCAGTGAGGAAGATTCTAGAGAATATTGCAGATCTTGGCACTTTTCCAACATATTTCCTTTCTCCTAAAACGTAGTCCCTTCTCTAGACTGCGTTATTTTCAGTGTGCAATTGCAGTGAGGGTCTGCAGGATTATTGGAGGGTGAGATCTTCAGTGATAGGATTAGCCTTTCACTTGGAAGATCCATTGGAGGAGGTATATTTATCTGATGCAGCATCTTTAGCCATCTCCATCCAATTCCAGTTCTTGAGTTGCAGCTACTAGTGCAACTCTGACATTTCTGCAGTTTTGCACATTTCAGCCAATCCTTCCAGGATTGACTTGAAATAGTGTTTGGGAGCTTAGGTCTTCACTCCAAATGTTGTATGAGCCATACATTTGTATATCTATGTATTGACATGTGTTAGAAACAATTTCTCCTTATAAAACTGCTCTGTCATAGCCTTGGACATTCTTGTGTAGCAGTATTTTATCATATTTCATGTACATGCTTTCTTGAGGCTAGTATTGCCTAACTTGAGTGACTATTTCCTCAAGATCTTGTATACATTTTTCTGCAGCAATTTAATACGATGGTTATGAGCTCTTCTTATCTTTTATAAGTTGATTTTTCACTGCTACTCCAGTTTGTGTTCATGTATTGCTGAATCTCCAATTTTGGAATATCTTAAGATATTCCCATTATTGTATATTTTCCCTATTTTGGGATATTATAGTGGTATCAGAGCATAATATTGGCTCAACCTGTGAGTTTCACCCATTATGCTATCAAAATAAAAGAAGAAGATTAGAATGTTGGAGAGAATGAGTCTTCTCTCATCTCTTTTCAAGAGCAAAAAGGACCTCAACAAGGAGGTCAAGCAAAGAAGAAGCAGTGGGACTATACCCTTTCCTTTTGAAAGAGAGGAAAAATTGCAGAAAGATGAAGGACACTTGGATCACAAGATCCTAAGTGAATACCTTGTTGAGTACAAGACTCAACCTAGAGCCTTCAAGGAGACTCTAGCCTTCCCACAGTTCATTCAACTGGAGGAAGAAAGGATACCTTGCAGCATAAGAATAATGAAGGGAAATAGGTTTCTATTGTCTACTTTTGATGGATCATCTTCAACAAGGGCTTGGGCAAGAAAAATTAATGCATTCTTTCTAATACATCCAATGGTAGAGAAATAATTTGTAGAAATTGCAGCGCTACACCTTGAGGGTGAGGCCAATGTTTGGTGGTTCAACCATTTGGGTCATGCAAGAGTGCATAATTTTGCTGAGTTTACTCAAAGGTTGATTAGAAATTTTGGAAAAGAGGGATCAGAGGAGAAGAATCCCTCACCACCATTGGAGGAGACTTGTACCAGCGTTGTCACAACCTTAGGAGAGCAGCCTTCCACATCAGCAGTTGGGGGAGCCAACACATTAGAGGAAGAAACTCTTGCAGCCATACAATATTCTTCCAAACTTCACCAAGGTATGCCTAAGTTTTTATCTTCTATTATTTCAGAAAATTATATGGAGGGTTGTATACCATTGCATGCTGCTTATTTAGAGCAAAGACCTTCCATTGCGTTGTGCTACCTTGACTTGTTCAAGGAAGGGAGGAACCATCATCCTCATATGCCATTGATGAGTTGTATACCACACTTGAGGTTGGGGTTTGAAAAATTGGAGGAAAGGATGAATATTGTTCCAAAAAAACTTACAAAAAACCATATGTTCATCCTTGAGTTAGAGCATGAGACAGAAATTAAATCATTGGAAAGATTAACAACGCTGTCATTTGGAAGCAATGATGAGTTGGGGACCCAACCATTGTTGAAATATTCCAATGACCTTCCCATATACATAACCAAAGGGGAACATATAGATGATTGAGGACATCTTAGGATGGATAACATCTCTCATGTTTGTGTTGGATACTTCTTGATGAGCCCTACACATCATGATGGGAGTTTTTTGCCTACCACCTATTTGGATCCTTATGGGATCAACTTGGTCATTGAGGATATTGTATTTCAATATCCCATTGAATGCAAAGACAGAAATCTGATTTGGGAGGATGTTAGTCTTCATGGGAATGGTACCAAGATTGAGCATGATGGGAGGCACCCACATTTGGATGATTGGTTGTATGGAGAGAAAGAAGCTGGTAAGCTACTTGAAGAATTATGACACTAGGCAGCATGAGGCATGGCTGCGTTGGCTACTCTTAAAATAGTTTGGCCATCTTGAGACATATCCTCTTTCAAAGGGTATGAGGTAGGAAGGAGTTTGGCAGGATACTTGCATCATTGGATAGCAAGGAGTGTGGATGCATTTTGATGATATGATAATTACGTCTTCACCTCATGATTTGTATGATGGAGGTATGAGGAGGCAGAAAAAAAATTTGTTGCTTTGGAGGACTTTGGGAGAGCAAGGGAAGATTTGCTCTCACACTTTGCATAATGTTGCAGGAGTAGGAGATGGCACTATCATGGTGCAAGGGGGATAATCCTTAGCCTTAGATGATCAAGAGGTACTTCCACCTTGGAAGGAGATTCCTATATATGACATCATTGTGGGAGATGTATTTGACAATGGACATGTCAAAGAATGAAGTTATATGATGGCAGGAGCTTATGTTCATGGGCCAACAACACTGTCACTTTGGAGCTGGGATTTATTTATGGAGTGTTCCTAGGATCACTTCACATATGATGCACTTGCTAGACAAGGAGGAGATAAGAGTGATGGAGTAATGGATGGAGACATCTATTACCAAGGTGTGATCTTATTAACTTGGGTTTCTAAGCATAAGAAGGAGGACCTTCATGCAGCACATAGTACATTCTTCTTCATAGGAGTATGTCCTACCCCTATGGAGAACTTATTCATGGATCCATATATCATCTTCCTTCCAGCACATGGTAAGAATTTTACTTTTACATACTTGGATTATCTAACACAACATTTGTGTGTTCTTACCATTCCTATTCAGTGCATTGCTCCACAAGAGGGACATCTTCTCTTTGGGTTCCATGGTAATCTTTTGGCCAACTATTGTGATGGAGACAACCATATCTTATGTAGCCTTGGGAAAATGTTTCATTATTCTTTTATGTATGCTGATTTGGTTCACCAAGCCATTTACTATTCACTAGTAGAGGTGTTGACATATACAACTAGCTATTTTTCAAGAAACATCCTGCCTTGTCATTTTCTGAAGCAGCAGTTAGAAAAATTGCATTGTGACCACTTGGGAGACTGTTGGTAACTTCCAGAAATATATGGAACCTTCATTAATATTCTCAATTGGATGCCATATGATGATCATGTCCTATTCATCATATATGAGATAATTTGGGCCAACTTGATTCACAGTGCTGGAGGAGAGATCTTTGAAGATCTAGTATTCATCTTTCCTCTCAAGGGCAACATTATTGCAGCCCGGGATCAGACAAAACCTACACTTATCATAAGTGGAGAGGATGAAAGTGTGGGGTAGGCTATCTTGTATACCATGATCAAATTTTCAACCCACATACATTGCAAGAGCTCAAGGTGGAGGACTATTTGTATGAGTTACCATTTTGGAGGGTGACTCATTTTGTATGGTTGATAGCTTGGGGATGGAGGATCCACATGGGAATGTTAGTTCCCAATACCTTTCGGATTCCATGCCTCAAAGAGACGCTTAGACAACCCATTTTTTCCTCCATGGATGATTTACATGATGATAGCTATTTGGGATGCACACCAAAATCTATTTTGCATACTTGGGAGGGACATCTTGGAGACATATTGATGAGACAACATATTGATCCTTGGAGGATTTTATCATATGAGGATGCTATAGGGGGAGAAGAGGAGGCCCTTCAGTTATATCCTTATAGTTGGTTGAGGACAAGAAACATTTGGGAGGGGAGGACTGTAATATTCCAAATTTAGCATACAACTAATTGGAATATTGAATTTTGTTTTATCACCTAGCAACTAAATAAATGGGTAAGGAGGCCCATGCATATTAAAAACATGAATAAAATCCCTCATAATGTGAAAGGGGATAATCATAAGAGCTAGATTTCACACCCTTATGTGTGAAAGAGGACATTTGCATGGAGACAAGGTCAAGTTTGACTAAGTCAACAGTGCTGGGATAGGAGGTGGAGAACACTTTGAGAGACAACACAGTATGAATGGGAGGAGGGTTCTTTGGTGAAGGAAACCCTAATGAGTGGGAACCATGGTGAGAGGGCTTTCAATTTTTTAAAAGGAGGGCAAGGAATCCATTGTTATTCATGTTACGTATTATTGATTTCTTGGTCTGTTCAGACTTTGTGCATTCTCCTGTTGTTTAGAAAATTTGCAGTGCTCCTTAGCGCAAGGATTTCATGTTTAGGAATTCCTTCTCCTTTCAATAGAGGCCTCTTGAAGGAGCTTGCACTTCATTTCTCCACATCCAGGCTTGAGGCCAAACTACCTCCTTCAGCTACAGTGCAGTTTCTATTGAGAGTTGGGTTGTGTTGCAGAGTGTTGCAGTGGAGGGTTCACAACACCACTTACGAGGCTTATTTTTAAAAGGAGAAATATTTCTTTCCTTTGGCACACCAGTGAGGAATATTCTGGAGCATATTTCAGATCTTGGCACTTGGCCAACATATTTCCTTTCTCCTACAGTGTAGTCCCTTCTCTAGACTGCGTTATTTTCAGTGTGCAATTGTAGTGAAGGTCTGCAGGATTATTGGAGGGTGAGATCTTCAGTGATAGGATCAGCCTTTCACTTGGAAGATTAATTTGAGGAGGTATATTTATCTGATGCATCATCTTCAGCCATCTCCATCTAGTTCCAGTTCTTTAGTTGCAGCTGCAACTACAAATCAGACATTTCTGCATTTTTGCACATTTCAGCCAATCCTTCCAGGATTGACTTGAATTAGTGTTTGGGAGCTTAGGTCTTCACTCCAAATGGTATATGAGCCATACATCTGTATATCTATGTATTGACATGTGTTAGCAGTAGTTTCTCCTTATAAAACTGCGTTGTCATAGCCTTGGACATTCTTGTGTAGCAGTATTTTATCATGTTTCATGTACATGCTTTCTTGAGGCTAGTATTGCCTATCTTGTTTAAAAGGAAGGGCAAGGAAGCCATTGTTATTCATGTTATGTATTAATTATTTCTTGGTCTATTTAGACTTTGTGCATTCTCCTATTGTTTAGAAGAGTTGCAGTGCTTCTTAGCACAAGGATTTCTTGTTTAGTAATTCCTTCTCCTTTCAAGAGAGGCCTCTTGAAGGAGATTGCACTTCATTTCTCCACATCCAGGCTTGAGGCCAAACTACCTCCTTCAGCTACAGCGCGGTTTCTGTTGAGAGCTGGATTGTGTTGCAGGGTGTTGCAGTGGAGGGTTGACAACATCACTTCTGGGGCTTGTTTTTAAAAGGAGAAAGCTTTCTTTCCTTTGTGACACTAGTGAGGAATATTCTGGAGAATATTGTAGATCTTGGCACTTGGCAAACATATTTTCTTTCTCCTATAGTGCATTCCCTTCTCTAGACTACGTTATTTTCTATGTACAATTGCAGTGAGGGTCTGCAGGATTATTGGAGGGTGAGATATTTTGTGATAGGATCAGCCTTTCACTTGGAAGATCCATTGGAGGAGGTATATTTATCTGATGCAGCATCTTCAGACATCTCCATATAGTTCCAGTTCTTGAGTTGCATCTGCTACTGAAACTCTGGCATTTCTGCAGTTTTGCACATTTCAGCAATCCTTCCAGGATTGACTTGAAATAGTGTTTGGGAGCTTAGGTCTTCACTCCCAATGTTTTATGAGCCATAAATTTTTATATATATGTATTGACATGTGTTATCAGTAGTTTATCCTTATAAAATTACACTGTCATAGCCTTGGACATTCTTGTGTAGCAGTATTTTATCATATTTCATGTACATGCTTTCTTGAGGCTAGTATTGCCTAACTTGATTGACTATTTCCTCGAGATCTTGTATAAATTTTGTTGCAGCAACTTAATATGATGGCTATGAGCTCTTATTATATTTTATAAGTTGATTTGTCACTGCTACTCCAGTTTTTGTTCATGTATTGCTGGATCTCCAATTTTGGAATATCTTAAGATATTCCCATTATTGTAGATTTTCCCTATTTTGGGATATTACAAAACCATAGTCACAACAATAAATATGATTTTCAAATAATTAAATAACTAATGAAAAGAGTTTTATTATTCATTTTTACCATTTTTTTAGCCACCTATAAAAATTTTCATACCAAATGGTGGCTAAATCATTTTTTGAGCCTTCAAGAAACAAGTTTTATTGCTAAAAATGTTATCTCTTGAAGACTCATGAAGACATCATGCCCTTTGTTTTATCTTCACTGTTGTTTCCCTTCAAACTCAGAAATTCTGCTATTTTCATAGAGAAAAGACTATTGCGAAACTCCATTTTCCCCCTCCCTCCACTCAAAACTAACCTTCATTTTATTCCCTTTTTTCCCCATGAAATTCTTCTATTTTTCATGTATTCCTTTCTTCCCTTCATAAAATCCCTTTTTACAAGGTTCAAAACTCATTTTTAACCTTGCCGAAACCCCCAAATCCATCAAAAACTTTGAAAAAATCATAAAAAATAAGCTTTTTTTACTATAGGCCTAAGCCCCTTTGGGCTAAGTCCTAAACCACTTCCCCACATATGCCATAGCGCTAGAACCGAGCACTAAATGGTCCCGAGCACTTATCGCATCGGAACAAATCAAAGTGCACAAGTCTTTGGCCTTTTATAAAACCTCCGATGCGATCAGCTCCTTTATATATGAGCCCCGATCCTTTGTTTCATTCGCAAAACCAAAGGCCCGCAATCAAGCGCTTAACACTTCATATAAACCATGTCCGATCATATTTTCCCTTTGTAAATAAATAAAACCCATTTTCCTAAGTTTTGGTCTAAAACCCGTCGGTTCATGTTTTTATATGAGAAGAACCATTGATCTTAGGAACCGATCAACGGTAAATAGAATCTCTCATCGGAGATTTACCAAATAGGTAGATTGAAAGACCAGTACCGTGCTTTCGATGATGATTGGCCCTTATAAATATAAAACCCCAACCCCTTTGCTTCTTCCACATATCCAAAGGCCCCCGCAGTCGGGCGCCAAGCCTTATATATATTCCACCCCAAAGCCATCAAACCTTTGTTTTTAATAAAATTTTGATTTCTTATATTATAATGTGGTCCCGCTCGTTCATTGGTCGGAGCCCTTCTCCGACATTGATCTTGGGCCAATCCGATGGCTAGCGTTGTATCGCATCAGAGATTTCCATTGGTGCATTATAATATTTTAATGCTCCCCCTCCAATTGGTCACTCCCCGATTCATCCTCCACCGTCGATCTGATCTGTAGATTAATGGCCCACAGTAAATTGCTTCGGAGCCCCCATATCCATTGCCTCCTCCAATCGTGAAGCTCTGATGGCATCTAGGTCATCCACATGTCCAGATCGGACGGTCCAGATCTTTCCTCTCGACTTTGGTTAAATTCATGCACCCAACTTCATAATGTTTTTTGCGAAATCTCAACCGTTGATCTCTGTAGATCAACGGCCCTTATTAACCCTGACAGGCCCGACCCCCGTGGGTCCTGCATTCCTCCAGATCTAATCTCAGTTGTCTGATCTTTGATCCAACGGCTTAGGATAAAACCACCCTCCCTCTTATCCACCCACACATATTTTCGATTTCGCACTCACTCTCCACCGTTCAATTTGAAGGCCCAGATCTAATGGCTGACGCGCATTTTCGCGTAAATTTAAGCACAGGTGTTAATTCCCCAAAATCACACGATATGGGCGGTATTCAAATTCCACATGTTGGCCTCTGACGCATATCACTTCTAAAAAGATAAAACTTCTTTCTCGCCCTTCTGCTACGTGATACTGTCGGTTTTTCCTCCGAAACCGCTTTCCCCATTTGCATTGTGTTTTATTACGTGCACTCCCCGCTGTTGATCTCTGCAGATCAACGACTCAGATCTAATCTCCCATTACACTATCACCCTCCACCATACTCCAAGGGCTTTCAATGAACAATATCCACCGTCGATCTCGGGCTCCAATGAGATCCGATGGCCCACGATCATCTGCGAAACCCCAAATTCCCTTTTCAATGCTTTTTCCTCTGCCTAAGGATTTTTTTTCTCATTTCCTTTGTTTTTCTTCCAATTTCTAATAATGTGACCCCTTCGAATTATTATTTCATAGCTAATCTAGACCGTTGATCTATCCAAGATCAACGGATCTGACTTAAAAACTCCCCATCGTTTCATCAACCGCCTCCTTTGACCCCCGCAAGAGAATCTCCGCCGTTGGATGCTGTCATCCAACGGCCATGCTCCTAATCGCAACCTCCTAAGCAGTTTTACCAAAAAAACGCAGGATTTATTAAATTTTATTGTTTTATGCAAGTTTTAATGGTTTTTCCATTATATTGAAGAAAAACCAAAGGTCGGGGATGACGATCCCCACACCTTTGTTCATAAAAGAGAAGCCATCCACAGGGTTCAATGCCACGTTTCATTGGTGCATCATGAGCACTGATGCCATATGAACCCTTTGTGGTACCTGCACATCAACAAGACATAGTAAGATTAAATCTAATCAAAGAGTATCAGTGTTGAAGACCTAGCCACAACAGAGATGAAGAATTAAACATTGATTATATAGTTAGGAGTGGATTACAGCTAAGATCGAAAATCAAAAACCTAATCCACTAAATTAAACACAGTTAAAGAAAATCAAAATATTTCTCAGACACAGGATGCCTCCACTGCCACATCAGAGGCAAATTGATTCCTCTCAACTACCTATTGCCACCTGTAGCCTCAAAGCATTCAAACAGAGGGCCGAGTAATGACCGGAACAAAGGATATTTTCCTCATCACAAACGAATAGTTAATTCAGCCAAAAGGATTAATTACAAAAATATCTGCTGAGTTACTACAGAGATGACATAGAGCCTTAAATTCAAAAAAATCTCCCCACCGAGCTTAATTCTTAATGTGAAATAATTAATACAGAGCAAATATCTATAAACTTCTCCATCGAGCCCCTCAAAGGCCAAGAAGTATTAATCTGTATTAATTGAACCTGGGAGATCTTTTATCCCATCCCACCTTGTCATATCTTCTATAAATATTTCTGTAGAAGATGAAACGATGTTGGTTGCAGAACTTTGAAATATACTTGTGCTTGAAACTTCTACTTGTAAATAGTGTTCAAAGGCTCTGGAAGCTCTGTTTTTGATCTAATAATTTGGGCTGATAAGTGAAGATGATTTCTAAACTGAACAATTGACTTGAAGATTGTAACTGGTTTGACATCAATATACAAGCTGTTTCTTGGGATCCTGGTCTATATCACTAGTGAAGTGCTTTTTTCATTGTTATCATTTTTCCTTTCATGTATGCCATATTTTCAATTAATTCTCTGATAAATAACAACAAGCATAGAGTTGGGACTTACTATTTATAGTACCCTTCTCTGACTGATGAGCTTTATCTCAATGTTTTCCTCCAATTTGTTTATTTAAGCAGTTAGGAATGTTGGCGTTCCCTCGTCCTACTGTTTGCTTTAAGCATTGTTCTTGAATGTTATTTTCATTATTTGCTTATTAAAGATAAACTAGAAAAGTGATGGTTTGCCCTGTTTCTAGCTTCTATTCTCCAAAGGTAATTCTGAAAGTTTCCCTAAGTGTTTGCTAAAAGAAAACTAGATTTAAAAGTATCTTATCTGATCTTAAGTTGCACTTTGTTTCTCTTATGTGTTTTTCATCCTTTCTGAAAGTAATTATGCAAATTACTGAATTGTTTGTCTCTTGAGTTATCTTTAATACAAGCTTGTCCAAAGAGGTTTATGGTGAGCCCTGCCCTTTGGTTGGTTTTAAACAGTTACTTAAAAGAATTTTCTTGTTTGGACTGACTATAAATCCTTGTTGAAATTATTATCAGTTTCCACCCCTCCAACACTTTTATTGTTTCCATTCCATCATTTATAGATGACTTTCCCCTTGGATCACTCGTGAATTTTTGCACAATTAAAAGCCCTATTATGACTCCATAGCCCAATGGACTAAAAACCAGCGTTATATCTATCTTTTTAGCCAAAGCTTGTTCTGATTTCTTGCAACTTCACACCTTTGAAATTTTTTCCATTTAGGACTTTCCACTCAACTAATAATCATTCTCAACCATCAAAAAACAAAAAAAAACCCTTGGTCTTCATAACTAGCCTAATATCATTACCCAAAAGCCTTAAATATAAATCAATCTTTGCATTTATTGGAGAGATCCCTCTCCGGATTTAGGAGGGCTAGATCCTAGAATCCAAAGGTGGTTGAAATAGTGTTCTCTCTGCAATTTGACTTTGCCAATATTGCAAATTACAGGGAGCTAACATTTTTGGCGACTCCGCTGGGGAGTTCTGAGTTATTGAGATTCTAATAACACCTTAAGATACTAGAAAGCCCTTCATTAAATGACATTTTTTCCACCAGCTAGTTGAGCCACCAGCAGCTAACATATTTGGCGACTCCGCTGAGGAGTTTTGAATTTTTTTTAGCCTAGGTACCTTTAAAACCTCAGGAAACCCTTCATTCAAGAACATCGTGCAGTGAGTAAAAGAAGCCCTCTTCAGGAACTACCAAGAAAACAGTAATCATGATGAAACTTGTTTGAATCAGTGACAAACTAGGCAAATCCTAGGATTCTCATAAAAGTTTATCTAACCTTGAAATATCAGCTAACTTAGCCATAAGTGCAGACTGTCTTTGTCTCATAGCCGTAGCTAAGTTTTGAAATAGATTTAGGACACTCTTAAGAACCAATAAAACTGAAAATTAACTCAGAAAAACCCAAAAATATTTTAGATTGGTATTCAATAAACATGGTGGTGGACCATAAAACCTTTTACCTCCAAAAGAGCTAAAAACTTCCACTTGGTGACTCCACAATCATAAATAGACCTTAAGACTCCACTGGGAAGACCCATAATCATTATAACATCATTTAAGCTCAGTTCGAGGATTTTAGGATTAAAAATATTCTTGTTTAAAAGATCAGTTAACCTCTCAAAGATTTTCATATCTGGTTGAACTTTTCTTGTTTAGTTGGATCTGAAAAACACAACATAGTGGCTCCTAGAAAGATTCATACTAGAGCCTATCCTGACCCAAACCCACCTGAGATAGTTGATAACCCTAAAAGTATCCTTAGGAGGTCTCTTAAGATAAAATTTTCAACTATTTTCAGATCACCCTTGAGAGCTAATTCAGTTCCTGAAAATCTTGTAGCTCTACAACAATCACAAGTAGACTTAAGAAATTCGTTTAGAACTAGGTCTCTTGATGATTTAGATCAACTAGATTCGGAGTCTTCACTTTCATCTCCAGAAACAAGTGAACATCCTGGTAATAGGGAAACAACACCACCTGATTTACATTTCCTTTACAATTTAGGTGTCTCTCATCCAAGATCAGCTCAGCAATCTACTATTGTTCCATCCACTTCTGCTCATCCTACATCCATTGTCCAAACCACTTCATTCCAGCCCACTTTCCCTCCTATTAATTTACCTCTTTTAAATCCACCTCCACCTCCTATCATGGCAGCATGGTATGCCCTGTTCATCCTTCCTGTACCCTTATTCAATCTTCCATAGGACTATCATTCCAAAATACCAGTGTATGATGCCAGTAATGCCACAACTGCATCCCAACATGTGGATAAGATGAATGACTACTTTGACAGAAACGAAATTGATGATGAATCTATCAAACTTAGACTTTTTGCTCAAAGTTTGGGGGGAGAAGTAAGAAAATGGTTCAAAGGCTTAGCCCCCCACAGTATAAATGATCTTCAAGGCTTCCATCATACATTCTTAAACAAATGGGAAGTAAGGAAAAACCCTCTTCAAATACTTTCTGATTACAAGAATCTCCAAAGAAACGCAGGGGAAAGTGTACAAGCTTACTACACTAGATTTAATAGTGTGTACAATGCCCTTCCCCCAGATCTAAAACCCCCACAAGGCTCAAATTTAAACAATTTTCCTGAAGGGTTTGACCCTAAAATGACCTATCAGCTAAGAGAAAGAGATCCTTTAACCCTGGAAGATATGAAAAAAGGAGCTCTTGCTGTGGAAGTTAACTTAATGGAGAAAAGAGCGAGAATGAAAAATGAGAAGAGAGTATCCTTTATAGAGGAAACCACACCTTCTACTTCCAGCTCAAAGATGGAAATAATGATGGAGGAAATGATGAATAAAATGAGCATTCTTGAGAGATCTCAAGCAAGTCAAAACCAAAAAACTCCTCAAAATAGAAACCAGAACCAAAATCAGAATTTCAGGAGGAACCAGCCTCAAAATAGACCAAGGGAAGATGATCAACAGATCACTCCTCCCTTTCATCAAAATTATGTAAGTGAGGTTGAGGACACAAATGAACAAATAGAAGATGATGATATCAATATGTTGGGAGTAGATAATGATGACTTTGAAGTTCATTATGATAAAAAACAAGGTCTATATACACCCTATGATGACAAAAGAGATAATGATGAAAGTTATTATCAAGACATGGAAAATGTTATCATAGAGTCTCAAAGGGAATATGACCTTAGAAGTAAAGGCAATCAACAAACTCCCAAGACCAAAACCTCTGATAATTCTTCATAAAACAACACTGCAAGTAAACCTAAAATTTTAAAACCAAAAGACAAAAGAGTGGTTGTAAATTTTGATAAGAAAAAAGAGAAAGGCACTCAGAACAATGAAAAATAGAGTGCAGACCTTAGTAGTGTTAGCACCTCAGCTAATACTCTTGCTAAGACAATTTTTTCAAATATAAATAGAACAAATCAGCAAACAAATTTTTCTGACAGAGCGGAAGTTAATAAGGTTGAGACAAGTACTTCGAAGAATCAAATTCCTTTCAGTTTGGAGCAGGAAATTTCAAGAATTAAAATCTATGTTACCCTGACTAAGTTAGCTGCCCAAAATGTATATGGAACCCAAATTTTGAAGGCTTTAAACATAGAGGAGAATAATGACACAGCCAATCTGAATGATGACCAACCAAAACTCATATTTGGTCCTAAGATTGAAGGTAGATATCAAGAAGGACACGTTCCTCCTTTCTATGTAAGTTTAAATGTTCATGACAAGATTTTGCACAACGCTATGCATGACTCAGGAGCCTCTCATAATTTAATGCCAAAAGCTGTAATGGAGAGCCTGGGTCTAGAAATCACCAGAACTTATAAATATCTTTACTCCTTTGACTCAAGCAGAGTAAAATGTTTAGGTTTAATTTAAGACCTCTGCGTTAAATTAGCCCAGATTCCAGCCAAATGTTTGGTCATGGATATTGTTGTGGCTGATGTGCCCCCAAAGTATGGCATGTTTTTATCTAGATCTTGGGGGGCTAAGTTACAAGGAACTATGCAGATGGACATGACATATGCGACCATCCCTATTTTTAATCAAACAAGAAGACTTTACAGGGAGTCACATATGCGGTACATGGTTACCAGCCAAGACAGACCACAAAACTCTCCTCTGTATTCTGTGAATACAATCCTTGATTATTTTATATTTTTTAACGATGAAACATTCAGTGAACAAGTCACTTTAAATGAATTAATGGCCGATAGAGAGGAAGAGAAATACAACATAGAAGTGTCTAAACAGTTTGCTGAACCCGTGAACAAAAACAAACAACACACAGGTCTTGAACTAAAAATCATGCGTCCGTCTATTTTTAACCTTGAGAGTCAAGAAAACATTCCTCAACAAATTGAAAAACATGAGGATTCAAAACAAATTCAACTAAGTGCTGATACTCAAGAACAATCTGAAAGCACTTTAGCTATAGAGGATGATAGTCAAACTGATGAACCTGAAACTAGTCCTCTGTGGAGTATGTACTTTGACGGGTCCTGTAATAGGAGTAACGCTGGTGTAGGAGTCTGGATACGTAACACTAAGAACAACCACCCAAAAATCCTTTCCTGTAGATTAAAATTTCAGTGTTCGAATAACATAGCGGAATATGAATCCCTTCTTTTAGGCTTGCATTTATTGAAGAAATTAGGAGCCGAGAGAATTAAAGTTTATGGGGATTCAAAATTAATTATTAGGAAAGTCAACGGGGAATAAAAAGCTAATCACCCCAGACTTAGTGCCTATTGAAACAATGTCGTGGATTTGTTAAAAACTTTTGAGGAATCCCAATTGATTTTTGTCCCGATTAGAAAAAATATCATGGCCCACAGTTTAGCTTTTGCTGCTAGGACATGCCTAACTCCATATGAAACCAAAGAATGTACAACTCAGATTAAATTCAGACCAGTTGTTCCTAATAATGAGAAGTATTGGCAAGTGTTTGACAGAGACAAATAAATAGAAGACTTCATGCAGTTTAGAAATGAATTTGAACTTCACAGTTCGAATTCAAATTATGAAACATACTGCCATAGTGAAGAAAATTTTCTTGGTGAAGAAGAACCATCTCTTGAGCTTGCTGATGTAAATATTTTGTCCAGCAAACTCAAAAACAAAATAGAAATGATTGCAGAGTTAGAAACAGAGGATTTAGAAACCCTGCAGTCTGAAAATCAAAGTTTTCCAAAGAGTCTGTCCCCTTTAGAAGAGTTGTTTGATTTCAACGATGTGGCCAAGAAGCCAAAACTAGACCCTGTAGAGACTAAATTTGAAGAGTGTAATATAGGCAGTGAACTAAAAACAATGATGTTCAAACTGTCTAAGACTTTACCAGCTCACATTAAACTCAAATACATAGAGTTGTTTAAAGAATCTTCTGATGTTTTTTCGTGGAGTTATGAAGATCTGAAATCCTATGACACTGAAATAATTCAGCACAAAATTCCTCTCAAGGAAAACCAAAATCCATTCAAAAAAAAGTTGTGCATAATTAACAATGTTCAGTTGCCTTTGGTTGAGAAGGAGATCAAGAAAATGTATGAAGCTGGTATTATTTTCCCTATTAGATATTCTGAGTGGGTGTCTAATCTGGTGTTAGTTAGGAATAAAATAGGAGAGATTAGGCTTTGTATAGACTTTAGAGACTTGAACAAAGCTTCTCTCAAGGACAACTACCCTTTACCAAAGATGGACCATATTTTACAAAGGGTAGTTGGTTCCAAAATAATTTCTTTGCTAGATGGCCATTCAGGGTACAATCAGATATTAGTCCACCCTGATGATCAACTAAAGACAGTGTTTACTACATCTTGGGGCACTTTCCTGTATGTGAAATTCCCTTCGGTCTAATGAATGCTGGTTTAAATTTTCAGAGAGCCATGGACATAGCATTCTCGAAAGAATTAGGCTACTTCATCATTATTTACCTTGATGATATCACTGTGTTTTCAAAAACAGATGAAGAGCACTTAGAACATTTGAGAAAAGTTTTCGAGAAGTTTGGGATATCTCTAAACCCTAAGAAAACACTATTTGGGCTCCAAGAAGGTAAAATTCTTGGGCACATTATTTCAGAGGAGGGTATAAATATAGATCCAAAAAGGATTGAGGCCATATTGCAAATATCTCATCCTCGAAACATCATGGAACTACAATATTTCATTGGAAAGATTAATTTCTTCAGAAGTTTCATACCCAACTTGGCTGAGCTCCTTAGAAACATTACAAACATGCTGAAGAAGGAGCAGGGGGTTAAATGGGCCTTGGAAGAAAAGAAGTCCTTTGAGCTAGTGAAACGAGCGTTAACCAAAACACCGGTTCTAATAAGTCCTGATTTTTCAAAAGATTTTTATATTTTTTAATTTCCATCAGAACATACAATAGTTGTTGTCATTTTATAGAAAAATACACAAGGACAAGAGCAGCCTATTGCATTCTTTAGCAAGGCATTGAGAGATGCTCCTTTGAAGTATAACATTATGGAAAAGCAAGCTTTTTCTTTGGTTAAAGCTTTGAAAGACTTCAGAGTATACATCCTTCATTCACACATCATTTCCTTTGTCCCAAATTCAGTTGTGAAAGACATTCTAACACAGGACCTAGATTGTAAGAGAGGTAAGTGGATCACTGTTATTCTTGAATATGATTTAGAGATCAAGCCCACTAAACTCATCAAAGGCCAAGGTCTAGCTAGATTAAAGGCTTAATCAAATTTTGAAGTTTTTGATATTAATGTGATAAATGCTTTAGATGAACAAGAGGAAATCTCAACCCCTATTGTTGAAGATCATTTTATGAATTCCTCTTGGTATGCTGATATTCTTTATGTTTTGCTTAAATTGAACACACCTCCTGGTTTATCAAAAACAAAGGCAAGGTTTTTGAAGCTAAAAGTTGTAAACTATTGCATTATAGATAAATGTCTCTATTGGAAAAATGCAAGTGGGATATTACTTAAATGTTTTCCTGAGTATGATGCAGAGAAGGTTAAGCACGAATTCCATGAAGGAGAATGTGGAGGCCACCTATACTAGAAGACAACAGCCAAAAAAGTCCTAAGGGTTGGTTACTATTGGCCCACTCTCTTTCTTGATGTACACAAGATGATCATTGCCTATCATAAATGCCAACTTTTTGAAGGAAAAATAAAGTTGCTACCCTTACCTCTGCATCCAATCACTGTTGAAGCTCCTTTTCAATAGTGGGGACTTGACTTCATAGGAGAAATCCATCCACCCTCATCTGCCCAGCATAGATGGATTATCACTGCCATAGACTACTTCACCAAATGGATAGAAGCCATCCCTTCTAGGAAAGCCATGACTCAATCATCATAAAATTCATAGAGACTCATATCCTCTCTAGATTTGGCTGTCCTAGGAAGATCATCACTGATAATGCAGCTACATTTGGATCAAAGAAGATAGTTGAGTTCTGTCACAAATATCAGATTACTTTGGGCCATTCTACTGCTTATTACCCTCAGGGTAATGGGTTAGCAGAATCTTCAAACAAGAGTTTGGTGAACATAATCAAGAAGCTGTTGGAGGACAACAAGATGTCTTGGCACACAAAGCAAGTTCATGCACTTTGGGCTGACAGATTGACATTGAAGAAATCTATTGGAATGTCACCTTACCAGCTTTTGTATGGTACAGATGCAATTTTTCCAACCAAACTTGGTGTAACAGTTATGAAGTTCATTCAAGAGGTCCAGTCTAAAGATAATGACATGATCAGAAGAATAAATCAGACTATTCACCTTCAGAAAATTCGAGAGGAGGTTTATAACAAAGAATTACTAAAGCAAGACAGCATCAAAAGGCTTTTTGACAGAAGAAAAAAGGCCAACAATTTCAATATTGGGGACAAAATTTTAAAGTGGGATTCAAGGAGAGAAGACAAGGGCAAGCATGGGAAATTTGACAACTTATGGCTTGGCCCTTACCTTATTCATTCTGCTGCTGGTAATAATTCTTATTTCTTGTAGGAGTTGAATGGAGCTGAACTATTTGGGGATCCTTTCAATGGCAGGATGCTCAAACATTACTTCTCTTGATCCATGCCATATTTTGAAGCCTTTTTATCTTTTTTCCATTATGAATATTTCATCCATCATTACATTCAAAGTTAGAAAAATAAAAAAATACAAAAAAAAAGAATAAAGAAAAGAGGGCAGATTGTAAAAACGAGAAAGGTACAGCCCCATACCAAAAAAGAGAAGAAAATCTGAAAGTGTGCAAGCTTAAATTCCACTCCTGAAAAACACACTTCTAGTTATTCATACAACCTAATCATGACTAATTAGTTTTAAATTGACTGTTGATAGGTTAGTGAATTAGATTTTCCAAACAGCTTAATCTTGGCTTATAAGTTAGGTATATTAGGATAGAAATTAAAGGTTCAAACAAACTCAAAATCCTAACCTAAGATTCCAAAAGAAGAAGGACTCAAATCTGTTTATTTCTTGAGTCAAAAACAGAGGTAAAACTAGTTCTAAACAACTCAAAATATGAACCAGATAGCAAGCAAAAACAGCTCGAATAAACTCAAAAACAAAGTTGTAGAAAAGAGAAGGTCGTGCTTAAACTTTCAGGTCTTACGCCTCTTGTTTTTTATTTAATTTTCTGTAAAAATAATGTCTATGTGTAGCTTGTTTTTCATGCCATAGATAAGCAACAAGTTGGACTATTCAATCTTGACTTGTATGCTTTTAAATTTCTATCTTAGAAATTAGTGAATAAAAATCTGTTAGACTGTTTAATCCTAGCAGATTAGTAGATTAGGTAGAGAAGTATATGACCTCAACTGTTTAATCTGAGTTCATGGAGAAATAAGAAGTAAAAATAGATTAGATTTTTTGCTTTCAAAAAATAAAATGTTGTAAGAGATTTTGCCAATCCAAGTGCACTCTAAAGAAGGAAAAATGTTAGGTCAGTAGGATTGGGTAGGTAGAAAGTTTGTGTTGATGAAGATCCATTGTTTTTCATGGCTGCTAATATTTTCAGAGAAAAATAAGATCATCCAAGTGAAGAAAGGCAACCTAATGGATGAGGCACTAATCAACTCCTAGAGAATGCAAGCCTGAAGTTCTTGATGCCTTCAAGAAGGCACCATCCCCAAGTGGAGCCACTGCTAGCCACCTATAAAATTTGTCATACCAAATGGTGGCTAAATCATTTTTTAAGCCTTCAAGAAACAATTTTTATTGCTAAAAATGTTATCTCTTGAAGACTCATGAATACATCATGCCCTCTGTTTTATCTTCACTGTTGTTTCCCTTCAAACTTAGAAATTAAGTTATTTTCATACAGAAAAGATAGCTGCAAAACTCCATTGTTCCCCTCCCTCCACTCAAAAATAACCTTCATTTTATTCCTTTTTTTCCCCATGAAATTCTTCTATTTTTCATGTATTCCTTTCTTCCCTTCATAAAATCCCTTTTTACAAGGTTTAAAACTCATTTTTGAACCTTGCCAAAACCCCCAAATCCATCAAAAACTTTGAAAAAATCATAAAAAATAAGATTTTTTTACTATAGGCTTAAGCCCCTTTGGGCTAAGTCCTAAACCACTTCCCCACATATGCCCTAGCGCTAGAACCGAGTGCTAAATGGTCCCGAGCACTTATCGCATCAGAACAAATCAGAGCGTGCAAGTCTTTGGCTTTTTATAAAACCTCTGATGCGATCAACTCCTTTATATATGAGCCCCGATCCTTTGTTTCATTCGCAAAACCAAAGGCCTGCAATCGGGCACTTAACACTTCATATAAACCATGTCTGATCATGTTTTCCCTTTGTAAATACATAAAACCCATTTTCCTAAGTTTTGGTCTAAAACTCGCCGGTTCATGTTTTTATATGAGAAGAACTGTTGATCTTAGGAACCGATCAACGGTAAATAGAATCTCGCATCGGAGATTTACAAAATAGGTAGATTGAAAGACTAGCACCGTGCTTCCGATGGTGATTGACCCTTATAAATATAAATCCCCGGTCCCTTTGTTTCTTCCACATATCCAAAGGTCCCCGCAGTCGGGTGCCAAGCCTTATATATATTCTACCCCAAAGACATCAAACCTTTGTTTTTAATAAAATTTTGAATTTTTATATTATAATGCGGTCCCTCTCATTCATTGGTTGGAGCCCTTCTCCACTGTTGATATTGGGCCAATCTGATGGCCAACATTGTATTGCATTGGATATTTCCATTGGTGCATTATAATATTTTATTTCTCCCCCTTCGATTGGTCACTCCCCGATTCATCCTCCACCGTTGATCTGATCTACAGATCGACGGCCCACAATCAATCACTTCGGAGCCCCCATATCCATTTCCTCCTCCGATCACGAAGCTCTGATTGCATCTAGGCCGTCCATGTGTCCAGATCGGATGGTCCAGATCTTTCCTCCTGACTTTGGTTAAATTCATGCGCCTCGCTTCATACTATTTTTTGCCAAATCTCAGTCGTTGATCTCTGTAGACAAACGGCCCTTATTAACCCCGACAGGCCTGACCCCCGTGGGTCTTGCCTTCCTCCAAATCTGATCTCAGCTGTCCGATATTTGATCCAATGGCTTAGGATAAAACCACCCTCCCTCTTATCTGCCCGCGCATCTTGCCGATTTCACACTCACTCTCCACCATTCGATCTGAAGGCCCAGATCTAATGGCTGACGCGTGTTTTCGCGTAACTTTAAGCACGGGCGTTAATTCCCCAAAATCATGCGATATGGGTGGTATTAAAATTCCACGTGTTAGCCTCTGATGCATATCGCATCCAAAAATCTAAAACCACTTTCTCGCCCTTCTGCTACGCGATACTGTAGGTTTTTCCTCCGAAAATGCTTTCCCCATTTGCGTTGTGTTTTATCGCGTGTGCTCCCCGCCGTTGATCTCTGCAGATCAACGGCTCAAATCTAATCTCCCATTACACTATCGCCCTCCACCATACTCCAAGGGATTTAAAATAACAATCTCTGTCATCTATCTCGGGCTCCAATGAGATCCGACGACCCATGATCATCTGCGAAATCCCAAATTCCCTTTTCAATGCTTTTTCCTCTGCCAAAGGATTTTTTTCTCATTTCCTTTGTTTTTCTTCCAATTTCCAATAATTTGACCCCTTCGCATTATTATTTCATAGCTAATCTTGACCATTGATCTATCCAAGATCAATGGATCTGACTTAAAAACTCCCCACCATTTCATCAACCGCCTCCTTTGACCCCCGCAGGTGAATCTCTGCCATTGGATGCTGTCATCCAACGCCCATGCTCCTAACCGCAGCCTCCTAAGAATTTTTACCAAATAAATGCAGGATTTATTAAATTTTATTGTTTTATGCAGGTTTTAATGGTTTTTCCATTATATTGAAGAAAAACCAAAGGCTAGGGATTACGATCCCCACGCCTTTTTTCATAAAAGAGAAGCCATCCACAGGGTTCAATGCCACGTTTCATCGGTGCATCATGAGCACTGATGCCATATGAACCCTCTATGGTACCTACACATCAACAAAACACAGTAATATTAAATCCAATCAAAGAGTATCAGTGTTGAAGACCTAGCCATAGTAGAGATGAAGAATTAAACATTGATTATATAGTTAGGAGTGGATTACAGCTAAGATCAAAAATAAAAAGCCTAATCCACTAAATTAAACACAGTTAAATAAAATAAAAATATTTCTCAGACAGAGGATGCCTCCACTACCACATCAAAGGCAAATTGATTCCTCTCAGCTACCTATTGCCACCTGTAGCCTCAAAGCATTCAAACAGAGGGCCGAGTAATGAGCAGAACAGAGGATATTTGCCTCATCACAGCCAAACAGTTAATTCGGCCAAAAGGATTAATTACAAAAATATCTGCTAAGTTACTATAGAGATGACACAGAGCCTTAAAGTCAACAAAAGCTCCCCACTGAGCTTAATTCTTAATTTGAAACAATTAATACAGAGAAAATATCTGTAAACTTCTCCATCGAGCCCCTCAAAGGCCGAGAAGTATTAATTTGTATTAATTGAACCTGGGAGATCTTTTATCCCATCCCATCTCCTCATATCTTCTATAAATACTTCGATAGAAGATGAAACGATGTTGGTTGTAGAGCTTTGAAATATACTTGTGCTCGAAACTTCTACTTGTAAATAGTGTTCAAAGGCTCTTGAAGCTCTGCCTGTGATCTAATAAGTTAGGCTGAGAAGTGAAGATGATTGCTGAACTGAAACATTGAACTTGAATATTGTAACTGGTTTGACATCAACATACAAGTTGTTTCTTGGGATTTTGGTCTATGTCACTGGTGAAGTGATTCTTTCATTGTTATCGTTTTTCCTTTCATGTATGCCATATTGTCCATTAATTCTCTGATAAAGAACATCAAGCATAGAGTTAGGACTTACTGTTTACAGTACCCTTCTCTGACTGATAAGCTTTATCTCAATGTTTTCCTCCAATTTGTTTATTTAAGAATTATTCAATACAGTTTAAGCAGTTAGGAATGTTGGCGTTCCCTCTTCCTACTGTTTGATTTAAACATTGTTCTTGAATGTTATTTTCATTATTTGCTTATTAAAGTTAGACTAGAAAAGTGATGGTTTGCCCTATTTCTAGCTTCTATTCTCCAAAGGTAATTCTGAAATTTTCCCTAAGTGTTTGTTGAAAGAAGACTAGATTTAAAAGTATCTTATCTGATCTTAAGTTGCACTTTGTTTCTCTTATGTTTTTTTCATCCTTTCTGAAAGTAATTATGCGGATTACTGGATTTTTTGTCTCTTGAGTTATCTTTGATATGAGCTTGTCCAAATAGGTTTATGGTGAGCCCTGCCCTTTGGTTGGTTTTAAACAGTTGCTTAAAAGGATTTTTCTTGTTTGGACTGACTATAAATCCTTTTTGAAATTATTATCAATTTCCACCCCTCCAACACTTTTATTGTTTCCATTCCATCATTTAATCTCAATGATCTTGTGATATAGATGACTTTCCCCTTGGATCACTCTCGAATTGTTGCGCAATTAAAAACCCTATTATGACTCCATAGCCCAATGGACTAAAAACCAGCGTTATATCTATATTTTTAGCCAAAGCTTGTTCTGATTGCTTGCAACTTCACACCTTTGAAACTTTTTACATTTAGGATTTTCCACTCAGCTAATAATCATGCTCCACCATCCAAAAATAAAGCAAAACTCTCGGTCTTCATAACTAGCCTAATATCATTACCCAAAATCCTTAAAGATAAATCAATCTTTGCACTTATTGGAGAGATCCCTCTCCGAATTCAGGAGGGCTAGATCCTAGAATCCCAAAGTGGTTGAAATAGTGTTCTTCTGCAGTTTGACTTTGCCAATATTGAAAATTACAGAGAGCTAGCACATTTGAAATTTACCATTTGCATTTTGGAGCTCTGAACCTATTTTTTCCCCCGAACTTCAGTCGTTGATTGCGATTGTTTCTCTGGACAGTTTTCATCACTGTTCGATGAACCCTCTCTTTCTTTCAGCAGTCAATTCGTTTCCTTTCATTGCAATTATTTAGGGATTTGGGCCCCTTAGGGTAAATTATGTTCCAAAATAGGGAAACACACCCTTGAGCATTGAAAACTACGTTGTGGAGCACCTAAATTGAAGCTTAGCTGCATATGCAATGCACTTTCCCTTGTTCAAGACTGCGTTGGGCACAATTATCTTTTTTTATTCTTACAATGTACCCAAAATTTACCTAATTGTTTGCATGAAAATGAGTCTAATGGGTCTTATGGTTATGTTTCAAGATTCCATTGGACTAGAATGACGATTAATTGGAGAGAAAGAGAGCATGAAGAACAAAATATGGTTTCCCTAAATGATCCAAGTACAGTAAGAGCCCTAAGAGATTGTGGGTTATTAAAGTACTTCTGCTTGTCAGGGATGAGGCAACAAATAGAACTCTTGGAGTTCTTAGTTTGAGCATGGGATCCAGCTATCGAGGCATTTCACATTAGTAACAAAGTGGTTCCTATTATAGTGGAGGATGTATACTTATAGGCTTGTCGAGGAGAGGCTTGCCTATTTCCCTCTCGGGGTATTCTCTCAGAGGAGAGACTGTGATAGATTATGTTTTGCAATATTTCTATCCAGGGGTAGAGCCAAGGAAGGATGGGAAAATAAACATCTATAACGTTCGATATTTTCCTTTGAGAACCATTATTTTCATGATCACAAAACTTGCTGGCACCATTACACTACATTTAGTGAATAGATCATATATGCAGTATGTTCTTGAGTGAATGGAGCCAAAATTATTCAACTGGTCTGAAGTTGTACTTTCTTAGATAAAAGAAAAAATAAACAAGGCAAAGGGAGGAAGGAATAAAAAATTCAGTTATGGTTTGATCCTCATTCATTTTCCTTAGAGCAGATTCCATTGATGCAGCCTCAGCATGTGACACTGGGTGTGTCTAACCCTAGAGATCCGTGGATGCAGAGATGGGTATAACTAATGGCTAAGCATGCAGGCCAATCGTCCATTGTGTTCTCAACTGCATTCTTCACCTGGTTCAGGCGACAGGTTTTCGCCATCGATGAGTATGCATACACAGGCATCGATTTCCGAGGAGATCCATATTTAGCTTTACCAGAAGGTGCTCAGTGGGTGTAATAGATAATAATATTTTGACCATGTTTTTTATTTTTCTAAGGTTTATACAATTTTTTTTTTATTTTGATGTTTTCCCAAGACTAAACTAAAGTTTTAATGTAATGCAAATTTTGGTCGAGTTCAACCAGTGGAGGAACGAGAGCATGGAGCAAATGAGCCAATAGAGAGGGTTGTCGGGAGAGTGTTCCTCCAGGATATAGACATGGCTAAGACTCTATCTGAGCTTTGGCAACACATAGAGGTGTTGACCTTCAGGATTTTGGATTGCTGGATTGAAGAATTACCCATGCAACTACAGCGCCATACTATAGGTGTTCCTAACCACTGGATGCGGTTACTATGTAGGATAGCTAGATCTATAGCATGTTACCATGAGTATCACTAGTTTACTTTTGACATGTTGCATAAATTTTGAGGTCAGATGACCAATGTGTCTTGGGCAGAAATTTTTGTAAAAACCTATAACTATCTATCTATTTGATTTCAGTGTTTTCCTATTTTTATTGCATCATCCTATTCAATTATGTGAATGTTTTCTTTCCATGTGTTGCAAATGTCTTTCTAAAACTTGATTAGCCAAAGAATCTATAAATGTGTTCAAATTTCTATAAATGTGTTGATATTGAATAAAATCAAAGTGTCTTTCCAAAATTCAAACTCTTAGGAACAAATGATGCAGTGTTGGATTTATAATAGCATAAACACTAGCAAGTTGTAAGAGCACAAGTTGTGAGTCTAACCTTACGATGATGCGGTTAATACCAAATGAAATGGCATCAGAGAGAAGTTCGATCAACACGCTATACTCAATGATATTGTTTGTCGATCTACCAATATAAATCCCTTGAAAACCCACTAACTCGCCATTCAGAGCGAAAATGGCCCACACTGCAGAGAATAGATTCTGCATACTATGACTAGCACCGTCAACATATCCAACAAATGGTTCCAAAGATTCAGACATCTGCGATGAAATGTAAAGCAGATTAATAACGTCAAGAAAACTCTAAAAACAAACTAAGATAGTGAATGAAAATCAACAACATATATATACAATATAATACAAAAAATCACTCCTCATGATTAAGCATAGTAACGTTTCAGATAATTCCATAGCAATATAATTCCATTGTAATCCACCAACTCATAGCACCCTTAGCAAGAAATATTTTGACAATATAGGGGCCATGCCATAATGGATCAAATTTCCCTATACCTATTACATCAACTTCTTGATCATAAAAAAGGACCAAGTCACCCTCTGAGAAAATGCGAGGCTGGATATTTTTGTCATTTTGCACCTTTATATGTCTCTTATGCACTTCGTTGGCCAATTGGGCTTCACGACGCATTTTATCAAGATGGATGAGGTTAAAAAGATGCTATTATTCTTCTGAGGTGTCAGGTAACAAGTTGATTGCGAGTTTTAGTGACAATATTTCACATTGGATTGGTAAGATAACTTCCAGGCCATACACCAATTGAAAGGGGTAAATTCGGTTGTGTTTCTCACCGAGGTTCGGTACACCCACAAGGTTGATTACAGGATCAAATTCCAATTTATTTTACGAACTCATATCATTCGTTGAAGTATACGTTTAAGAATCTTGTTGATAGCCTCAACTTTTTCATTTGATTGTGGATAATAAGGAGTAGAATTATCATGTGACAATCCTAGCTTGGCAGTCAATTCAGTCATCATGTGATTGCAAAAATACTTTCCATGATCTATAACTATAGCCCGTGGGACCCCAATCCATGAAATAACATGATTAAAGAAAAAAAATGCACATGCTTGTCCTGCGTTGTTGAATGTAGGCATCGCTTCGGCCCATTTGGTAAAGTAATCTACTGTGACAATAATATAACCATGCCTCTCAGACGAATGAGGGTTACAGGTCATGAATTTAATACCCCATTTCAAAAATGGTCCCAAAGAGACAACATGATACATTGGCGCTGGTAGTTTGTGGATTTTACGATCAAATATATGGCACGCATGACAAATTCTGACCGCGAGAATGCAGTCACGAAATATGGTAGGCCAAAAGTAACAGGCGCAGAGTATCTTCTGCGTGGTAGCGTATCTAGACAAGTGTCGACCACAAGCCCCAGCATGAAAATCATTTAAAACCTTTTCGGCCTCCTCATGGGTGAGGCACCTTCTTAAAATTGTATCGACACCACAACAATAAAGTGTATCACCGATGATCAGATAATATTTGGCTTGGTATCGAATACGTCGCTGATCAGAGTGAGAGGTATTAGATCAAAAAATTTGAGTTTGGAGATAAATGATGAAATATCCATACCAAGTATCAGATGATCCGATTAGAAATAGATACTCGTCAAGAATTGATGGTTCCGACGTAGTAGTATTACTATCAGAGGGAAGGTCACATAGAAGCTCAACAAAAAATAAAGAATTATTTGACTTGGATTTGATGAATTACAAATAAAATTCCTGCAAAATGACAATCCATTTTTAATATTTTCCCCCCAGCAATTGGCGTGATAAGATATAATTCATGGGGTTGCAATTCGAAATGGCAATGGTCTTTTGGAATAGGATATAGTGGCGAAATATTTGGACAACTTGAACAGCTGCCAAGGAAAGATTTTCTACGTACAAATATTTATCTTATGTATCATTGAGATTATGACTCAAATAATAGATCAGACATTCTATCCCATTTTCTACTTGGATCAATACCATAGCAATGGTCGTATCATCCGCGGAAATATATAATAAATAATCACTTTGATAATTAGGGGGATACAATAATGATACCTGGACAATAGTATCCTTGACAACATCAAAAGAAGCTTGTGCAACTTGGTCCCAATGGAAGGGAACCCCTTTTTTCAAGAGCCGAGTAAATCCTTTAGCCATTTTAGCATAGTTGCGTATGAATCTCCTTAGGAAGTTAGCCTTTTCTTAAAGTTTCTATATCTGAAGTAAATTTGATGGCGCAGGAAAATCAAGAATGGCCTGAACCTTCAATGGGTCGATTTGAATTCCTTATTTTGAGACAATGAATCCAAGAAAATGACCAAAACCAACACAAAACACACATTTATGTGGATTGAGGTGTATTTTTTAGTGTCAGAAACGTAAGAAAATGGCTCTCAAATGCATCGGGTGATCAGTCTGATTTCGTGAATGCATGGGTAAATAATCTAGTTAGGGTTGAACAATGTGCTTGATGTCAATGAAATCATAATACATTGCTCTCTGAAAAGTTTCCCCAGCGTTCTTATAAAAAAATGGCAATTTCCTATAAGTGAATGTGCCCTAGGGACAGACGAATTTTGTCTTATGTTGATCCTCTCGGTAGATATTGATTTTATTGTAGCTAGAAAATCCATCCATGAATGAAAAAATTTCACATCCAGCACAATCGTCAATAATCTGGTCGATAAAGGGAGTAGGATAGTTGTCTTTTGGACAAGCAAGATTGACATCCCAATGGTCATTGAGGAAAATAATTGTACAGGTAAATATCCTCCCCAAAATGGGTTGGAGTTAAAGGTGTCTCGTCTTGTGGAATTTATTCAATCGAAATTAAACTAGGTGGAAGGATTTTGCCATCAAGCCCAAAGCATATTTCAGGAGGTTGAATACGTGATATGGGGGACTCAATGGATACAATAGAATGTGGAATGACTGATACAGGAACAAATTCCAGTCGTTCGACTTTGGGATGCAGATGTTCTGGCAAAAAAGAGACAGGATTTGAATCAACTTCCAGTTGAACAACGCCGGGTGTGGGAGGTATGGTCTCATTGATTGGATGGATCGTGACCACGGGTAGCTGTGAGGACTCCATCTCGATAACAGTAAATGAACCAAGATGTGTAGAAAAAACTTGTGCCAACTCTAGCATATGGGAATTTGATGCTTCACCAGAGGTACTGATGGTGCTGGTTTCGGTAGAACGGTGTCGCCTTCGCCGCCCATAAGTGACTTCTAGTGGTAAAGGTGGTTTCAATGCAAATCTACGCGAATGACAGGGAAAGGTATTTTCTTCTTCCATGATGACTGATTTAGTTTATAACCAAAAAATAAATAAATAAAATAAAAGGGTAATGCTAGACAAAAGGTTTACCAAGAAACTGTGAACTACATAATACCTCTTGGTGAACCAAGAAGTATGGGCAGGAAATCTCCCTGAATGTTGTGTTTGGTGTAATAAAATTTACAAGGTGGCTAACTCAGTTGACTATGGATGGATAGAAACCTAAATTTGTCCTCCCAAATATACCTGAAGGTACGTGGAGGCCCAAGTCCATATTAGAATTGTCTGATGCAAAACCGCACAATGAGAGCACCCTTTTATACTTTTCGTATTGTAACACCGCCTGATATACCCAAAAGTATGTGAATGAGCTATGATATACTTACATACATGGAGTGAGGTATAACACCCAGAATGTATCGCAGACAATTAACAACAACTGCTATGTTTTACGATGTTGGAACACGTCTCTAGCCTAGACCTTCTAAATGTTATCGTTATGGTTCCAATGCTTTGTTAGGTAAATTGATGTAAATTTTAAGTTGATCTTGTTTATCAATTTTCCTTTCAAGGTTCACCACGATGATGTGATGGTAATTCCTAAATTCCTAAAATGAAAACTAAAATGATAAGCAAAATTTTCACTTTTAGCTTTTTCAACGAAAATCTTAGCTACTAAAGGGAAAGAGCAATCATTTTTGAGAGAAAACAACAAAGAGAAAAAACTAATATGCAGCTTTCCTAATGGTTCCTATGCAAAAAACACAATCTACTAAATGCAAATGCAGGTTTTTCTTTTTTAGTCCCCTTAATGTGAATGAAAAAAAGGAAACTAAATGCATCAAATCAATAAAAAAAAATGCTTTTTCTTTGAGAAATGATGAATTGAACAACAATTTCTCTTTTAGGAAAAATGAAGAATGAAACTGCAATTTCTCATATAGGAAACAAAGAATTTAACGAAAATTTCCTTTACAAAATAAAATGGATCTATTTCAGAAATAAAAATACTTTGAAATTGATTTGTCAATGATAAAGAAAAACACTTTTAAAAAGACATTGAACAAACTTTATTTTCAAAGGAGGAAGATTCAGGTAAATTCATTAGTCTCTGTGAGGCATCAGACATTTGAAAACACAACAAACAAAAATGATGAAAGCAATGGCAATGAAAAATTCAAAGGGAATTTGGTTGGCTTAAGGGGAAACGCAATCTCTAAAGGGAGACAGTGCATTGCAAATCACCCCTGAGTGAGAGACAATGTTATACAAAGCACTATGTCTTGACCAACAGTGCGTTGGGCGTAACAGAGAAAAAAAAACTCAAACTACTGACACACTTCTAATGCAATTCTTAGTTTCAAAATTCTAACCTTTAGAAGAAAATGATACTAGGTAGATAAACAGAGGCAAAGACACCAAGGATGAAGAGTAAACTCCCAGTGGAGTCGCCAATTTGTTATGCAGAATTATGGATTACGGATAAAACATTATTCCCTAAATGTGGTGTGCATTTAGAACAAAAGATTAAAGACTTTTCAACTACTTTTCCTAATAGTAAATAAACACACAGAATAAATCAAGAAACTTACTTGGAGTCCAAGCGCTTCCAAGTCTCCTTCTGTCGCTCTTGTTGTAGCTTCAAATCCAAGCTAGATCGCCAATATATTTCCTTCAAGAATGAACACTAAATAGCAAAGAGATTGCAATATATAGATTGAACACTAAACAGGAACCATATACATCAGATGAGAATCCATAATATGAAAGAAAAAAGCTTATACAGATACATATGTGGGAAAGTAAGCAACAATAATTATTAATGGATAGAAGGGGAGGTTACAACTAGCGATTGATTTGATGTCACCAACTCTAACATCATCCCAGCCCCATCACAATGAACATCTCTCCAACAACATATCACTCAAGTCAAATCCTCAATTGAAATTCCACCAGCATTTCTCTACTCAATTTCCTCCTTCTCAAGCACTAGGATCTGTGCTCAATTTATAGATGAGCTAAAGGTAGTTTCACAATCAATGACTTTATAATAATAGGCAAGACATGTTTCCTAGTTCAGAGGTGTTGAATGGACACATGGATTCAAATTTTGACACATATGCACTCTTCTACAAGGCACTGGCCATGTGGAGATTCCAGAACAATGAGAATTTCGCTCGCAATTGACCAACAAACCCTTGAGTGTCAGGAAGTGCTTTGCAGAGCACCCTTGAATGGAGGTTCGTGCATATTCAAAGCAGTTATCCCCTTAAGAGACTGCATTGGTGAGCTCATAAATGATATAACATGTACTTAAAATCTTGGAAACCAAGCAATGGAAGTCATGGATGATTTTCCTTTTTTCTTTGTCTTAGGGCATGTAGCAACTAAAATTATAGGGGATGATAGACCCTATGCATTGGTTCTGGGGATGATGTCTAGTTAATGAGGTCATTCAGAATATTGCCCAAATTGAACTATTACAATATGGAAAGGTGTATCTAAAAGAATAAGATATATCATTTAACATAAATAGATAAAAATACATAAGGAAAAATGCTCCAATGCATACCACACGATTCTCAACACAAGTTTTGTAAATTTGTCTCTGATTTCATTCCAAAATGCTGATTACAAAAACTCCACTACAATATGAGACTATCCAACCCAAAAAAAGACTAAATAGATTCTACTTATAGAAAATAATGACTATGAAACCTCATTAGGTCGAAATCCCATCCAAAAAGGATCATAAATGCACAATATGAGTCATTTCCTAGATTCTAGGGAGGTTAGAAACCATTCCCTGAAATTTAGCTATGAACTAGGAGTGTTTGTCACTTACATTAATTACATATTCCTTCATGATAGGAGGAAAACCCAACTAAATAACTCTAATTCCAACTCATAGGATAGAAGAACCTTGAATTTGTGACAATTTTTGAGCTTGACTCTAATTCCAACTCATAGGATAGAAGAACCTCAAATTTGTGACAATTTTTGAGCTTGACAAGTGTCTTGAGGAATCCAATTCTTATTTGTGACATTTCTGATAGAAGGGTAACAAAAAATTGTAGAAGCATAACATAAATTTGGAGGCCCTTTTGAGGCACTTTTAAGATTCCAAATCCACTTCTGAAAGAATAGTCAAGTAGCCCTATGTGTCTAGTTTCCATAAAATCTTGAATTTGTCAAAATGACCCAAGGGAAGGCCTTCAAATATCTACTCTCCCAAGGTTGCTCCAAAAGCGTAACAAAGGCTTCAAAAAGGTGGCAAAAACATGAAAAATGAGTGGTTTTTTAGCCTTTTCTCCAAAATTACAACTTGTCATGCCATGGGGGTTCTTGGTTTGTGATGTACTCATCAAAATGCATCCATCCATGTAAATAAATCATCATTTGGATTCACCCAAAATAAGTGTAACAAAAGTTTGTTACCCTTATGTGAGGAGGAATTTCCAAAATTGTGAAAAAATCACAAAAAATTCCAAAATTATTCAAAACTTCTCAAAATTTGTTCTGTATCACCTGTGAGTGATGGGCTAAACAACCAAGGACTTCAGATGTGGTTCCTTTCTAGCATGAGGTTTGAGAATTTTTTTATACTCTTCAATGTCTAAGTCCATGCCCTTGAGCCACTTCTCTCCATGAAAAGAAATATTGTTGCTGAAGAAATTAGGTTTGATGATAGGTAAATCTCTACACCTGCAATAGTGACCTTTCCCATGCTGAAGATTATACAAAATAGGCTGGTCAATTGAAGATTATACCCCTCTTCCATGAACCTTTCACAAAATCTCAAACACTAAGCCCTCTCAAAGCATCTTCTGGACAATGGCGAGGCATTGAGTTCATGCATTATGAAGGGTTCTAGCCTGAGGTGGCACCCTCCCTTGAAGCTTTTCTTGTCACTTTCCATTTCTTTTGTCACTGGAATGATAAAAACCCTAGAGTGTTGATGAGATGGGTGAATGTATGGAAATATTTTATGAAGGCTTCACAAGTTAATGATGCCAAACACTGAGATGGTTTGTAGGTTTTCTAAGCCAAAAACCAAAATATGACTCTCCTCCAAAATCGTAACAAGCATGTACATAAGCATAACAAGGGAGGCAAAAGCATAACAAGGGCTCACAGAAATGTAACAAGGGCTCACAAAAACGTAACAATGGAATTGCCAAAAATCTTCAAAAATAGGGATTACAAATGGATCCATATATCTCTAACCATAACGTCTTTTGAAAAACTGAGAGAGGTTTTTGTTCTTTTGAATGTTATGAACAATATCCCCCTCTATTTTTCCAAAATACTACCCCATTAGCTCAGAATCCAAGTTTGAAGTTGATCACTCAAAATTTGGAGAAGCGTAGCACCTACTGTGAGAGGGAGTTTGGAGGCCTTCCCAAATTTTTGGGCTGAAAGTGGTATGGTTGGAAATATTAGGATGTATGCTACAGCATGGAGTCATCAAGCATTGCAAACCCCTGCTCCAAACCCCTGAAAATTTGATTTGAACACAACATATACAAAAATGCAGAAAATGACCTGGAGCAAATGTATTTTGAGAATTTCTATCGAACCATAACATCTATGCATAAAATGAGTTTTTTTTTTGTTCTTTGGCCTATTATTGACAAAAACCTCTTTCACTTTTGTAAAATTCTTCTCCATTACTTCAAAAAATGATTTTGAAGCCAAGCTATCCCTATGTGCAATGTAAATCTTGGCTTGATCACAAAGCTCTAAAATGATGCCATGGGTCTGAGTTGTCTCAAACCTGGAAATTTGAACTCCCTTATGGAAATTATTCTCACCCTCCATTATGATTTTCAACAAGGAAAACCCTAGCTTGATGTAGTGGATAGGGAAGGTGGAAAATTAGGAAAACATGGGATAGTGGTTTTAGGGACAAAAATGAAGTGGAAGGAAGTTAGGGAAAAATACCTAAAAATTTGGGGAGGTAGGGTGATGAGTTGGCTACAAGAATTGAGTGGAATTTTTGGGAATGGGCACGTGAAAGGTACCCAAAAGGTTAAAACAAAAGGTTTCACTAGTTTTTCTCCCAAAATGTAGTGAAAATTAGGGTTTTAATGAATCGATGGAAAAGAGGGCTCTGAGTGATAGGGGATGTTTATGATATGGTGTATGAAGGTTATATGAAGGTTATATATGGTTTTATTATGATTTTATCAGCTGAAACAAACAAAGGATGAAAAACACCAAAAGCGCAACACCTGCGCAACGCATAGTGGAGGTAACCTAATGAAGGAAACCACTCATTTTATGATGAGGTTTGAATTGAGAGAGGTATGGAGGGTGTCCAATTACATTTTAGGAAGTGTATGAACCTTTTTTGCAGAGGGTTTGAACCTTGGAGAATTTATTTGGAGCTCAAACACCAAAAGCGCAACACACGCAGAAGCGTAGCACATGTAGTGTTGGCACAAATTTGCTTATTTTTCTTCAACCCATGGCAGTTGTGGAGTATGATGGTGAGAAGAGAGGATATATCTACTTATTTCCCTATATTTTCTAACTCCCTATGCAAATTTCTTGTATGGTGAAAATGAGATTTTGTTCGCTTTCTTTTATGACATAATTGACTCTTATGGTGGTGAAACAAATGAGACCTAAACTCTGACCTAAATGAAGGTGTGGTGAATGACCTCAGACCCTAGATGATTGATGGATTACATGACCTCTTAAATGATGATGACCATGAATGGAGTGAAGGGAGTAGCATTCCAAACCTAGACATATTGAGTGAACAAAATTTTATTTGAAAACTGACTTGAAACATGAAATTTTGACCTAGGACCACTACTAAGTAAACCTGAAAGAGTATATCTGATCACTAAAAATTTGGACACTAATAGTCACCACACCCTATTGAGAGTCTCGATGTTGAGAAATCACACCTCTATAGCATTGGCTAGGAGACCCCTTTAACCCACGAGAGGCCTCAACCAACACTGACCTATAATACAAAATGCATGTAACACTGAAATTACCACTAACCACCGCAACAGACCCTCAAATAAGAACAAAGGCACTTACAACAACACACATACTCCGAACACAACCAAATAGAAGGAAGAGCACGTCAGATTTCAAATAAGGTTCGAAGCTCTCGAGAGAAACCCTTCGAGCTAAGAAGCGAAATAAATTTTGATATGTAAACCCTAGAATCCCACCAACTGATCAAGATGATTTATTATTATTATTATTATTAATATGATTTTCATTGCAATAGTACATTTTTGTTAAGTAAATATTTTTACGCTCAAAAAATGGATGTTATTGTTGTGTCACTTTTTAATTCAACGGTTGATTTTAAGTTTTTTATTGGAAACATCATGGGCCGGTGTTTAAAGCCAGGGTTAAAAAGAGAGATATTTTAGACCCATGAAAAAAGAATGATATCGATAGCAACACTTCGAATTTAATTTCACATCCAATGAGTGCATGGACTTGAAGTTTGAGAAAATATGTAAGAAAATAAGTCAAAAATACAATTAAAAGATGTAGTTTTATTTCTTTTCTTTTTAAAATTTATAAATATCATTTTATTATTTTAATTTTGATTTTATTATTTTCCTTAAGAGGCCCATTTTAGTCCTCAAATTTCTCCTAACAAAACCTATAATTTTGTGTTTATTTTTTATTTGTATGTTTATTTTAAGGTTTGTGTTCGAAATATTATGAGTTTTTTAAGGTCACAATTGCAAAAGGTAGTCATTTCAACCCCTAAAAAAATTAGTGTGCTATTGATAACAATAATTTTAAAAACAAAGGCAAAATAATGATTGAATGTACAATATAGAAAAATGATAACTCTAGAGGGATATTTTCATAAAATCCATTTATGAAAAGTGCCTAAGGTGATATTTCACTATCAATGATTGTTTCCTTCGTTGATTAAATATATTTTACAATGCAAGAGAGATAAACCTTCCCTCATTGATGGATTTTATTTTCTATAAAATCAATAGGAATTAGGGGCTACAACTTGGTTACTAATATTGTCACTTAATATGTTCTTGATTGCTTCAAAGGTTACATGAATTGGCAAAATTTTCTTTGCAAAATTGGGAGAAGTTATCCTTATTCTAAATCATTCTTACCTATTTATAACTTAAATATAACTATCATTTATCCCTTTTAACATTTTCCAAGGATTATTTTTTAATCAGTTTTCACATTTCCTTTTGTTTCACTCAAATTGAGCTTGATTTGAGTAAATTATGGTCCAAATTTGACATCTTCTTCTACTAAAAGAGATGTCAGTCTATTTATAAATGCTTATTTATTAGTATGTGTAAAATCCAAACCTAATATTAAAAATATTTTTAGTCATGACCTTACGCATGTCATCTCGTTTTGTTTTGGTTGGTTTAAGTTGGGCTCGAAGGAAGTAATATTTAAGCCTAAAATGATATAGCACTTATTCACAAATTTGATTTAAAAGTGGCATAATGTGGAAACATGATTGTAGGCTTACTTTATAGTCTACTGCTAATATTACACCATATTGCAACTGAAATGGGTTTCTTTCTTTTTATGAAAATTTGGCCCTAGATGGGGCTCTAATTCACCCTTTGCTAGCCCACATTCACCTTCCAAAATTTCCTTACTACCCTTCTTGGCACTACCTCTAAAAATTATTATGGTTTCAATGATTTCTATTGTTGTATATGGATACCCCTCTCTGTTGGTGACATCTAGGTTCTTTCTGGAATCAATTTTTCATCTAAATTCCAAAGTTACCTTCAATTTTACCATTTTACCTACTCTTTCTCAAACACACACAAAAAAAAAATATATATCACAAACTATATAAAAATATATATATAAATTTTTAGCCTTACAAACCTATTGTTTCTGTTAGCACTCTGTTAGATTCCTAAGGCTGAAGAAGGAATCTCAACAAAGGAAACCACAGACCAAGCTTTTGACTTAATAGCTAGCCCTATCAATTTGGAAAGGGCTCTCTCCAAAAAGGGTCACAGCCAGGAGAGCTGGAGAAATTAGTGTTCTTAGGCTAGATATTTAGTGCAGGGGGTTTCTTGAATTTTATTTCTTTTGGGGAATCACTGTATGAAGAAATTATGTCAAGGAAAGCTAGGTCACGGAAAATGAGATACGGTTGCAGGGATCAATGGGGAAAGGTAGGCACAAGGCTCATCACTTGAAGAGGATTGTGATGGAATGGTGTTGAAGCTGAAAGAAAGCTAGGATGAGCATAGGGGATGTATTCTTCTTATAATATGAAAATGGAAAAACTATAATCAATTACCCAAAACAGAGCATCTGCAAACATGTATTCTGATTATCTAACTTGTAAGAGGTCATAACATATAAATCGATTGAAAATGAATAAAATTACATTATAAAACATAATAATAAAGAAGATAAAATGATATACATCAATACCACAAGTATCCCATAAAATCGCTGCAACTCCTCTTTATTAGCTAGCCAAACTGAGTACAAAAGTTTCTTTCATAAACTAGAAAACATACGAAACTGATTCCAACCCCTCACTAGTGTGAATAAAGGGGCTAAATAGACATCAAAACAACCTTAACTCATCCTCAGGGTTCAAATCCATGAGGTGAGGAATAGATCCACTAATTTATGAACTAAAAGCTGAAGTGTAGGATGGTCCAACTAACTCACTCCTCATTACATTCAACTGATTCATTATGACTCATAAATGACTTTTACCCAATGAATCTACCCTAGGTAACTAATATCAAACAAAATTAAATTTACCATTATTAATTACATGATTATAAATATGATTTCTTGAGGAAAAGTGAAAATTTCAGAGAAAATTTGAAAAAAATCAGCAAATTGAACATTTGCGCCCTCCACTGGTCATTTTCGCCCTCTATGTTTAGGGCAACTTTTGGAGGCCTTCCTGGTGTCTGAATTAGGCCCAAGATGGATTTTTGGAAAGCCATGAATTTCCTCTTTCTAAATATGCTAAAGTTCTAAAAATGGAAGTCATTTTACACCTCAAAACGTCATTCTCCGAATACTGGTATTTGTGCAGTGCCTAGGTCAAAAAAGGGGCAGAAAGGTGATTTTTTGATGGTTTTTTGAGCTTTTCACCCATAAAAACTACAAAAAAAGTCTGGAAACATGGTTTCATGAGATGCATGAGTCATTAGGAATCCAATGGTGCCTTCATTCTCCTCAAAAAGTGTGTCAATTATTTGCATAGTGCCTAGGGCGTTGCGCAAATGCCCAATTTTCTCCTAAATAATTGTCTCAAAAAACACAGATATTTCCAGATTTTGACAAAAAGTTAGAATATTCCTCAAAATTGTTGGAATTTCTGATGATGATGTGTCTAATATTGGAGGGAAACCTCAGCAAGAATGTCCAAATTTTTCTTCTCTTCCATGGTCAACTCTTAAATTTTGGCATTGGCTCTTTTGAGCTTGGCCAATGCAATTTTCTATTATTGGGCATGGAGTTTGACCTTCCTCCTCAACAAGTCATTATCCATATTTTCCTTTTCTAACAGCTTCTCCAAGTGTTTATTGTCTCTATCAAGCCATGGTTCCTTGTTCTCATTGATCTCTATAGCAAGCTGCTCATTTAGGGTTAGCTGATTAGCTAGCTCAGCTTCCCTTTGTCTCTCTAGAGCTAAATCTCTTTTCAGCCCTCTAGTTCTAGGTCTCTGTCTTGGTACCTGTTATTCTTCATCATCAAGAAAGCCATACTTCTCCATTGTTTTATCTAGCATGGCTTTGGCCTTTTGAGCCTCCCTTTGAACAATGAAGTACTTAACCTCATCAAAGACCTGTTTGGTCTTCAAAAACTCGTTTACTTGCTCAAGGAATTGTATAATATATCTAGCCTGTCAATATTAGTCTAAAGCTCACTAATATTGGCATCCTTACCTTTGATAGCAGCATTTTTTTTTTTTCATTATCATCCTCATCTAGGTCAACCATCTGAAATTCTTGCTCAGTTTCATGATTTTCCTCCTCATCATGAATGGCTGGCTCAATGACCTTCTCTTTACCTTTATCCACCTACTGTGTTGATTTAGACAGCATGGCCCCTTTCACTCCAAGTGAAGCAAACACATGCCTATAGCCTCTCTAGTAGTTTTTTGGCAATGGTTCAACCTCAACCATACTAGCCCACTTAGGCTCAATGCCATCAATCCTACTAGGTGACCCAAAATCTTGATGAGATGGAGATGAAGGAGGTGAAGGGGACTGATATGATGATGATGTGTGAGTTATGGTCTGAGATGATGAAGGGACATTTTTTGCATGTTGAATGGATGGCTCAATGAAAATATCATTTGCTATGAAGGTGCTCCATGAAATGTTCAGTTAATTGAGATGGTGGAGGACTATGATTTTTATGAGGGAATGATGGAATAGGCTTATCATTTTTTGTTCATATTCCTTCTTCTAGGCAATGTATGTCATCTTCTTTGTACTCCAGAAAATATAATAAGGCATGTTAAGCATCCTTACCAAAGTGAAATGCATCAAGAGACAGATGTGATAGGAATAGAGCCTTGAAAATATGCCTTCACATGAAAAATATTTCATGATAATATTCATCATTGTTGAATATATGTCCAAGAGGTGTGGAAAAGGGCAGAACCTCTTTGTTTGATTTTTGGCATCTTGGTTTTAGGAAGAAGTCAAAATCCTGTTTATTCAACTTACCTTTCTTAAACCATTTCTCCCCAACATTTTGGATCCCTGTAGCATCTGAAATGACAGCAGTAGATAAGGTAAAAGTGACCCCGGCTACTTTAACTTGGTTGTCATGGAGTCCTGATATGAAAAGTCTAGTTAGCATGGGGTGGTGTTTAACCCTCTGAACTTTCTCACAAAAATCATAACAACCAACATGTTTGAAGCATGTGAAAATCAATGGAGAAGCTAAGAGTTCCTTAGTGTTGGCAGGCTCAAGTCTGAGCACTCTTCCTCCTTTATGTGACTTCCTTATCTCTGTTTCCTCTCCTTCACTGAATGATGTGTTTTCCTCTTTTGTTGCCATGGTGGTTTTTTTAAAACCCTAGGGATTAGGAAAGGGAGATGGGAAAGGAAAAATGAGGGAGATTTTTTTATAGGGATATGTGATATGGGGAGCGGATAGGGAGTAATGATATGGTAGCTTTAGGGTAGGGATTTTTAGGAATTGAGAGCCTAGGTAGATGTAACACCTAGGACTTAGGGTTTTGGGAGAAAGTTGTATGAAAATGGGATTTTTCAAATGAGGGGTTTGGGAATGGGTTTTTATAACTCTGGGAGGGATGAAAAGGGTAAGGGAGTTAATTTTAAGAATTTTCACAAATATAATGAGATACTAGGGGTTTTCCTCAAATTACACACCAAATTACAACTTCAACTTGCAAAACTTCAACACATAAACTTAAGAAGGTGATTTTTCATGGCATGTGCCTCTTACTGGTTTGAAAGAGGTCAATGACTAAGTGAATTAGCTTTGAAGGCAATATTTTATCACTTGGATACTTTGCAGAGCTTTCTGGTCATTTGCGCCCTTGACAAGATATTTGCACCCTCTTTTAAATATTTGCGCTATTAACAACACATTTGCGCCCTCCTCAGCACATTTGTTTCCTCCTCAACACATTTGTGCCCTCCTCAGCACTTTTGCACCCTCTTGAACCTATTTTCACCCTCTTGAACGTATTTTCACCCTCACTTTAGGATTTTCACTCTCGATTATGCTCTTTTTCCAATTTCGCTCATAATTTAAAAATTTTGGTCTCTTGGAGTGCTGATTTGATATTTGGATGAGGAAAATGAATTTGAATTGATGTCTATTAGTCATAAATAGCTAATTGAATTTGAATTTGAATTTAAAAACCCACTTTTCTAATGTCTTTTTTCACTTTTTGAAGACTTTTGTTGATTATCCTTTCATCTAATTTTTCTTTCTTACAGGATGGTATTGTTGGAGTTTGACACTTTTCCCTTTCAGTTTTTCATGTGTGTTTTGAGCTAGCATCTAGGGACCGAACTTATTACATATAGGAAGCATAAAATTACATAAAAATTTGAAAATAAATTACATCTCTATTTTCATATCAAAATTACATTTTGATATGAAAATCATAAAAATTAAAAAATATCATATTTACATGTTGATAATCTTCTACAAATGACAATGAAATGTTTATTGAGTCACTCTCACACCTTTTTCTGACCTTATTGAGATGAAATGGTGCATTTTTGGACCTTGAACATTGAAACCTAATGACCTAATGGGACCTTCAATGACCTGACTTCCATGATTGACTTTGACTGACATAAGACATAGTGAAATGAGTTTTTCAAAAGTGTTTTTATGCTCAGCAAGACATGAAACTGGACCAAAAAATGAGATTTTGTGAGGGAGAGTGAGGTTTTATGACTAGGGATACCTTCAATGAAATAATTTTTAGCATGACCTAATGGAATGGTATAAAAATTTCAGAGTGGGACACCTAAAATGAGAATGAAAAGAGTGATTTTGATCACCGATGGCAGAATGCATATTCTGACACCAACATTGGCCTTATTTGGGATGGCAGCTCTGAAAGAGGTGTCAAGAACCACATATATCTAAATTTTGCAGATCAGTGCCTCTTCCATTGGGCCAATACTGTCAAAAAACTCAAATTGAAATGCAGGATTAAATACTAACAACTCAATAACACAAACTGACTTTGAAACTGAGTGAAATTGACTCGAACAATGACTCAAAACTTAACTTACTTTTCTGAAAAATTAACTTGAAATGGTAGAAACTCAATGAAGCTCCATGGCCTTCACTTCGGGCTTCTAACTCCAATTCTTTTCCACTTCACACTTGCAGGAATATCAAACTGATATATACAATGAGGATGAAATTTTTTCATAATTTCAGATAAAAAAGATAGTGCTTCAGGAGCCTACCATTAACTAGCCCTCCTAAGCAACTTTTCCCATCCATTTCTTCCAAGACATATGCATTTTGTCCATGATAAGCTACAATCCTAAAATGACCTTTCCATAAATTATCAAACTTCCCCTGCTTACCCTTGTCTTCACTCCTGGCATCCCAGCGGAGTACTACACCATCGATCTTGAAATCATCTTGCTTGGTTTTTCTGTCATAGATTTGCTTGATCTTATCATGGAGCTTGGAAGTGTTCTGAAACACTTCTTCTCTTGTCTGCTGCAAGTGAACCATTTGGGTTATTCTGCGTTGTATGTCATTTTCTTCACTTCCAGCTTCTTGTAAAAGTTCCATGACTGGGACAACTAATGAAGAAGGGAAAATTGTATCCATACCGTAAACTACCTAAAATGGAGACATGCCAATGGATATTTTGCTTCTTACTCTCTCTGCCCGCAGTGCATTAATTAGCTTCTTGTGCCAATTCATCTTGTTTTCCTCCAACATATTTTTTATTATGTTGATCAAAGACTTGTTGGAGGACTCCACCAATCTATTTCCTCGTGGATAATATGTTGTAGAATGACCCAATTTAATGTTATACTTTCACATAATTATTTCATCTTCTTTGATTTGAAATATTTAGCATTATCCGTGATGATTTTTATAGGAAAACCAAACCAGGACAAGATGTTAGCTTCTAGAAACTAAATTATAACTGAGTCTATAGCTTGCCTAGTTGGGATCGCTTCTATCCACTTTGTGAAATGGTCTGTGGCGGTAAGTATCCATCTATGTTGAGTGGATGAGGGTGGATGTATCTCACCAATAAAATCTAAGCCCCACTATTGGAAATGAGCTTCAAATGAAATGGGTTGTAATGGTAAATGAAGAAGTTTATGTTTACCTTGGAAAATTTGGCATTCATGGAAGCTTATGACCGTCTTCTATAGATCTGCAAACAATGTATGCCAAAAGTAACCCGCTCTCAATAATTTTTTGGTCGTGGTATTCTAGTATAAGTGCCCTCCGCAATCTCCCTTATGGAAATCCTTCATCACTTCTTTGGACTCATCTTCAACTATGTAATTGAGTAACACTCCTCCAGGATCCTTCCAGTAGAGTGCACTATCTAGTATGCAATATTTTGAAGCCTTAAGCTTCAAGGACCTGCTCTTACTCTTTGACATGCGCGGAGGAGGGCTCAAATGTTGTAAAACATAAATGATATCAACATACCATGGAGATGATGAAAAGAGATTTTATACTTGAACAAGACTTACACCTTCTTTGTCATAAGACAGTGCTGATATGAGATTTATGTCAAGTGCATGTAGATTAGACTCAGCCATGAGCTTGGCTAAGCCTTTCCCTTTGATCAGCTTGCTCGGATCGATCTCAAGGTCATATTCTAAAAGTGTTGCTATCCACCCACCTCTTCCTTCTGGATCTGTTTGCATGAGTACTTCTTTAATTGCAGCATTTGGAACATATGCCAAAATATGTGAGTGCATAATATAAACATGAAATTCCTTGAGTGCTTTGACCAATGCCAAGGCTTGTTTCTCAATTATGTTGTATCATCTCTTATTGTGCGACTAAAGAATGCTATTGGCAGCTCTGTCCCATATTTTTTTCTGCATAAGAACTTCCGCCAAAGTATGCTCAGAAGAAAAAGAAAATGTAATGAAATCTAGTGAATAATCGGGACTTGTCAAAACTGGAGCAGTGATCAAAGAAAATTTCACCGAGTGGAATGAATTACGAGAATTTTCAAACCATTTTACATCATTCTCATTCTTCAACATGTTAGTTAACTCTCTAAGATGTTCTGCTAAGTTGGGAATGAACCTACGTAGGAAATTCATCCTACCATTGAACGATTGAATTTCCTTCTTATTTCTAGGGAAATCAATTTGTTGTATCTCTTTGATTCTAGTAGGATCTATCTGAATCCCATATTTTGAGATGATGTGACCCAACAACTTTCCTTCTTCCATAGAAAATAGGAACTTTTTAGGATTTGGGGAAATCCCAAATTTTCTACATCGCTGGAACACAACTCTCAAATGGTGTAAATTCTCATCATTTGAATTTGAATAAACATTCAGATCATATAAATAAACAATAATGAAGACATATTTCTTGTTACCAAAAGCTATGTCCATGGCATGCTAGAAAGCGACCCCGACATTCTTCAAACCGAACAACATCTTGGCATTTTTAAAGGTACCCCATGGTGTAGTGAATGTTGTCTTATCCTGATCATCTTCATGCACAAGGATCTGATTATAGCCTGAGCAACCATCCAATAATGACATCATACTGGCTCTTAAAACTCGCTGAAGTATGTGGTCCATTTTGGGCAGCTGGTAATTGTCTTTCAACAACACTTTGTTCAGATTTCTGAAATCTATACATAGTCGAATTTTACCGGTCTTTTTCCGCACTGGAACCAAATTGGAGATCCAATCGGAAAATCTGATTGGAACAATAATACCCTCCTTATAAAAAAATTTTACCTCCTTCTGAATGGACGACAAAAACTTTGGGTTTATACTCCTGAGCTTTTTCCTAAAAGGATTTTGGTCTGGCTTTATCGGGATTATGTGTTGAATGATATCTTTATTGTACACCTTCATATCTGAGTAATCACAAGAAAACACAATAGAAAACTCAGTAAATAAATCAAAATATTTTGGCTTTACCTGTGGAGGCAAAGACTTTGAAAACTTGATGAACTTTGGAAGCTCTGTTGTTCCAATATTAACATCTTCTATGCCTTTTTCTATGGGAACCAAAGTAGGTTTTCTCGCCACATCATCTTGATCAAATAACTCTTCCAAATTTATGAGACCTTTTGGGATGTTATTGTCCTTAAGATAAAGTATGTCAATCTGATCTGCCTCAATAACTTTGTCATCCTTGTCGTACACTTCGTCCATAGAACAGTTCTCAAACTCACCTTCACTTTGAAGGAACTTGTTCACTTGTTTATCATTCCAGAAAACTTGCCAAAATTTCAAGTTTTCTGGAATGGCGGGCCTATGATTTATATGAATATCAAAATTTTTATTTGAAAAAATTGTAGATCTGAAATTACTTGCAGCAGTGGCTAATGAATCAACCATCAAGTTTTGCAATCTTGGCACTACTTTAAGTGTATATTCTGAAAACATTCTCAAAATTTCAACTATTTCATTTCTATATTGCCTCATCCTCGGGTGATTAGCTTGATACTCACCTTTGATTTGTTTAATTACCATCTCTGAATTATCGTAGACTACAATTCTTCTAGCTCCCAATTTTTTCAAAATTTTCAAACCAGTAATGAGTGCTTCAAATTCAACCTCATTATTTGTACAATCGAATGCTAGTTTGTAGGAACACAACCTTACATTATTTGGGACCTTATTTTTCTGTTGAAATGGGTTGCGGATCCATAAACCAATGCCAACCTCGTCTTTGCCAACGGAACCATCAAATTCCATGCTCCAAAGACCATATTCTTCTTCAAGGTGCTGAAACTCTTGATTCTGATTTGACAAAATTTTATGATCTGATTCTTTATGATGTTCTAAACTTTCATTTGCCTTCTCTGATTGTTGTTTGGATATACTAGGCAAATTCTATTTCTCTTTTTCTAACACTATTCTAATGCAATCTGAAACTTCAGGAACATCCTCTATTTCTACTAATTGAAAATTTACATTATTTAACCCAGAATCATTGTACAATATGAAGGACTCTAAGTCTGTATGTACAACATTCATAAGATTATTATTATGCCTTTCCTTGTTTGTGATCATGTATTTCATTTTAGTCTCATGGTATAGTTTTCTCATTTAACCAAAGATAGGAATGGTGGCATAGGAAAATTCCAACTGCAGTGTACCTCTCAATTTAGCCCCCCAGGAACTTGATAAAAACATACCGAAACATGGTGGAATATCAGTAACTACCATGTCCATAAGGACATTTTTGGATGGGATCTGCTCTAGGGAGGCAACTAGATCTTTGATTAGACCAAAACAACAGACATGACCATAATCGAAAGAATATAAATCATGATATGGGTGGGTTATGTCAAGGCCAATATTATCCATGATAGCTTTGGACATGAGGTTGTGGAAGGCCCCAAAGTCTAACATAGTTTTATGAAGGATGAATTGATGAACTCAAAGATTCAATTAAAATGGTGGAACCTCACTATCTTTAGACTGACCATCAATGGCGAGAACAAATATTAACTCGGGTTTATCATCCTCTATATTAACCATGTCGGATAAAGGGTCAAATTTCAAGTTTTTGACTACATGGGATTTGTATTTATCACTTTTGACCAATTCAGTAAGAGGAATAGACACCTTTAACTTAAAAATTTCTGACTCTAAATTAAAAGGTATAGTTCTGTCTACCTCTTTTATGATAACATCCCTTTTCTCAACATGATCCCTCGATGCAGCTTCTTTTCTTTGCATATCTATTTCTTTGATAGGTGCACTTGTAGAAGGATGATTGCTTCTATTCTGATTGGGAGTTGCAATCTTTTTACCCTTATTTTGAACTTGTTTTGGTGGTGCTTCTTTCTGCTGAACTGTTTTCTTTGGAGGTGGAGTTATTGGAACATCACGACCTCTCAAATTGTACTACCTTTTCTGGGAACTCAATGCATTTGGGTATCCTCTATGATAATCATCAGATTCTACTTCTAACTCATGATCATTTTCCATTTTGAAATTTTTATCATTAGGTGAACTTTTTTTTTCAACATATTCTTCATCCTTGGTGAGAAAGATGGGTTGACCATCAACTGTGAAAAGAAGGTTCTCTTCTACTGTTGGTTCTTCCTCCTCATCACTCTGAGCATAGTTCTATTAAAGTGATGTTTTGATTTGCTATTGTTGATGTGTTTCAGGAGCTATTTTCTCTCTTTTCTTTATTTGGAACTGAGGTTGCTGCTGCTGGCCTAGAAAGTTCAGATTTCTGATTTGTGGCTCCATCTATCTATCTGAAATAGACATCTTATCGGCCATTCTCTCCATGGTTTTAATAAAAGCATCAAAAATAGTATCTGATGAAGTGGAAGGTCCCTCTTTGATAGTCACTTTACATTTATTTTTAAGTTTGGACTTTTTAATCAAGAAATTGGCCTCAACACTTACTGAATTTTTTATCATTTATTCAAGGGTAGTGGGATTTCTTTCTCTAAATGAGTAATCCATATCTGGGTCAAAAGCATCGGGATAACGCAGAAGGGCTAAGCTAGGTGTTGGTTTCATTTCATTTGGGATGGATTTATAGATTCTTAGGTATCAGGAATTGTAATCAGGCACTAACTCATTAGGACTGCGCTTCAGGGAATCATATTCATCAAGAATTTGTAAAGGGTTTTTCTTCTCATCCCACCTGGCTAAGAAATCATTAGTTAGTTCAGCAAGAGTCCTAAAAGAATTAGGGCACGGAACCAAACTTTAACTTCACCGGAAAAACTTTGTGCAATGGGTCTCATCTTGGCATCATCTGCATCTAAATCCTCAAGATCTATGAAGGTTGTGATTTTGGCCATGTTTTGATGGATAGTTATTTTAGAGTTTTCATCAAAGAGGGTAAGTCTTTTGACATATCCTTGAGTTAATTCATGCAATTGGGCTAGTAATATGAGTGGGGAAAATCTTGCCATAATTCCTGCTGTATGAAATATTGGATTGACAACAGGAGGGTTGGGTTGAATAGGTAAAGGAGCTGAAGTTGTTGATACTGAAGTGGCAGGTATGTCTGATGAAGTTGAAGGTGCAAATGAATATACTATAATTGACTAATTGTGAGGTTCATATTGGACAAAAACTTCCTCATGATGATAAAATTGGATCCACTCCTTAATATCAAGGTCAGACTTAGGCTTAATTTTTTCGAAAACCAAATATTTCAAAGGGCTTATGTAATATACCAAAAGGGAGAATGCAGTAATACTAAAACACAATATAAGAACTGTAGCAAAGTAAACATTAAATCTAAATACACATAAGAATGCACAAAAATTGCTAAGCCATTTTATTATATAGGAGGTGAAAAATCAAGTACAATAGTTCTCAAAATATGAGACACTCAAGCCAAAGGGATGGCCTAGAATGACCCTACAATGATCCCACAAGAGGGACTACGTAACTGCTGAACTGCTGGAAGGTAAACTTCATTGTCTCTGCTACAACTGTTGGGACTATAACTTCCAGAAATATAGAAAGTTGGATATAGGCAGAATGGGAGTTCCGATGATGCTGAAAAAAGAGATCAGGGCTCTATGATGGATACCCAATATAACCCAGAAATATTTTCTCAGATCTATCAATCTAAGGAAACCACCCTCTTAGGGCTTCATATGTATACTTCTGGGTATGCAGATCTGAAGCTAGATCTGATGATATGATGGCTGCAATGATGCACAATCAGATCTATGCAAGAAGGGTTGATCCCTTCACTAGATCCTTGGGATAAAAGCTCAAGATCTATCTCCTCCAATCTCCTCCACTGAAAATAGTTGATGGATGAACAATAGCTTCATAAAAATGCATTGTCAGAGAGGGAGGCTCAATTGCCTATTGCTAGATGTGTAAAATCAACTTCGAAATGATGGAAATAATAGATCCAATGTGAGGAGATGATCCCTCACAGGATTTCTAGCTGAAATACTGGAAACTTCCTTCCTCCAATAGATCTACAGGACTGGACTGGGGAATCCTTGAAGAGAATGCTACTGCATGGAGGTAAAACCCAATGGTCTGAATGTCAAATATAGATCTGCTACTCCTGGAAGACTGAATGTGAAGAACAAAGTGGTAGGATGAATCCTCCACTGGTTTTATAGTTGAATGCTAGAAATAACCTCTTGAAGATGGCACCAATGCCTAATAAGGAATATAGTACAACACCCTTCCTTAGATATCACTCAAGGGAAGAAGTGGGATTCCCGCCCGGGAACACCCTATGCTAAAAAACACTACAATCTTAGCTAAACAGCTCAAGAATGCATAGATATGTCCTAAGACAATTCTAGATCTAAACAGATCACGAAATGAATAATACAAATCATCCCTTCCATTGCACCTTCACCTTCATTATATAGATCATGAGCCTTCCATAGCCTAGGCCCACTCCAAAACGGCGTTGTACATGTGGACTTAAGTCTCCATGGCTGACTACGTTGTTTCTCCATGTCCTCCATCATGTTGATATGGGGTGATCACCCTCTCCATCATGTGTGCATTAAATGCATCACTTCCTCCACTAACCAATCATAATTGCTTTATGATCTTACTTTGAATGCATTATGATCTCAGTTTACCTTATCAAATATCCTCATGATTTTACATTTAAGATCCATGATCTTATTTGACTGTTTTCATCCTCCATAATCTATCTCATAAATGAGACATGATCTCCATTAATGGAGCTACTCCACTACTCCATGATTTTAGATCTAGTTCTAGAATATCCACATACACACATTAATAGTGGATTTTATTAATCTTTGATGATTATGGGTCCCTCCACCCTTTTATTTACTTAATTCACTACAATAATTAAGAACTCTAATATTCCCAATATCATGTGAAATTTTGGGAATATTATAGTCCTCCCCGGAAAAATGTTGCACGTCCTCAATCACTACAAAAGTAGATGCAAAGCCATATATTTCCCTCCAAATGGCATCCACATAAGGAAGGCCTTCTCCATTTGCTGCAATGTGTCATGCATGTTTGGTTCCAGAGTTATCTCTCAAGAATGCATAGAATGACTTCCAACTATATAGTTATATGCCTTCCTTCCACCATGAAGTACCAAATGACAACCATATGATTTCCAACATCATCAAAAGTACATGAGATATATAAAATAAAGTGGTTCTTTCCACAAAGGAAAATCTCCATCTCACAATACATCTCTTCATCCCATGCTTTATGAAGTAGATTGAGCATTGACATGCCCTCATTCTTAGCCCTGTTGGCCTTGTTGGATCCAAGCATCATTCCAACATTATGAAAAAGAAGAAATAGAGATATATGGGTAGACAAAGATGTCCAACCATATTCTTCCAACAGTAACCACCGGAGTAAGGCCCTTTGCTTCCATCCTCCATCTCCCCCATGCAAGATGGATAAGACAAACTCCCCCAAAAGTAACCAAAGCAACAAGAGATCTTGTTTCTTTCTCTCCTCCTCATGTGTATCATGGAGTAAAAACATACCAATAGACATGTGGAATGCCACATAAGCCAAATACAAGAAAACATTGTTAATACACATCATGAGAGTACCATGCCAAGATTTAGACAATATATGACACATAGACATAGGAGATGTCATGTGATTGAAAAACTCTCTCAAGGACAACCAAAATGAACACGCCTTTCTTTGCTGCATATTATCATTGATACACAAGGCATGAGTCAAGAAAATATGAGTTATTGGGTGGTAACCATACTCACCCAAGACCAGCCAACGCAGCCATGCCACCTTCTTCATTACATAAGTGTTTTTCAAGGCATGGATCAAAGAAATAGGAGCCTTTGGGTAGTAACCAAACTCACCCAAGAGCAACCAGCGTAACCAAGCTTCTTGCTGGCCCATGTCGTATATTTTCAAGTGGTCTTACAACCCTTTGCTTATCATCCTCACCCAACCATCCCCATGTGGATGATGAATGATGTTCTGCATAAACATGGTATCCTCCCTTTGTAGAATACCATCCTTCCCAAACTGATGAAGAACTTTGCACTCCATGAAATGTTGAAGTGCACCTCCAATGATATCTCTTAATGAGATATTATTCTCATCAATGACCCTCCAAAACCAGTGAGGTTCTGGATCTGCCGTAGGTAGAAGTTTCTCTTTGAGCTGTGAGATGCTCATTGAGAAAATGTCATATATAAAGGAGGAAAGTTTACTCATCTCAATATGTCTACCATCTATCATCTTAACCTCCATTGCTTCATGAGTGAAGCTACCTTCAGAATGCTCCAAGAATAATGAGGCCCCTTCATTATCACTTCTACTATTTGACAGCGCTGTAGATCTGCATGGTAATACATGTGTTGTCTCAAAGAAAGGCACAATGATGATCTCATAACCAGTCACTGTACATAGGATCATGCTCATCCCATTTTCTGAAACTCTACACTTCAACTCAAAGGGTTGAATGTAGTTCATCATTGAAAAACTGGGATAGATTTTCATTTCCTCCTTGATTAGATCAAGGTTCCTCTGTGATGTGATATGTTGCTGCCTAAAATCAGCATTTTGTTCTAACCCTTGGCTATGCATTGGCCCTGATGGCATGTCCCCATAAGTTTCAATAAGATCTACTGAAACAATATGTGATGAAAATGTGTGCATACCTTGGATCAACTGATGTGTTGGAACCTCTTGTAAGTCCACAAGAGTTCCTCCAACTGGAACAATGGTATCTCTAATTGCTGGTAAGAGTGATGGTTTCTCCTCTATCAATGTACCAGCACTAGAATCTTCCTACTTTTCCTCATGCATCCCCTGAATCATGTATGGGACTCTATATGTCAAGAGCTCAAGACTATCTTGCAAATATGCAAGTGTCTCTTCTATAGATACAATTACTTCTACAGCTAGTGGTGAATGTAGTGACCCCTTGTCGAGAGTGACAAGATTGAAATCCTCCTTTGTTTCCTTAGGAAATGTCTCTTTGTGACACATCTCTAGTTTTCTCACATCAAACTTCCTTCTCAACTTGTGAAAGAAATCTGAATATTTAGTCACCTTTGCATGCTCCATGTGACCAAACCACCAATCATTGGCTTCACCATAGAGATGAAGTAATACAATCTGAACAACCTCTTTTTTACCCATAGGATGTAGCTTGAAAAATATATCTAACTCCTTCCTCCAAGCCTTAACAATGCTTGAAGAATATCCATCAAACATAGGCAAATAAAATCTGTTGTGCCTCTTTCTTCTATTGTTGCTATAGGATCCTCTTTCTTCTTTGATTTTGAATAATTGTTGGAGAGTTATATTCTCCTTGAATGCTCTAGACTGTTCTTTGTACTCTTCAAGATATAGACTGAGAGTCTCATGAGTCTCAGGTTTTCTTCTTTCTTTATTGATATACCTTTCACCCTCTTCAAATAAAGTGGGCATAGTAGATCTATGAGGAGATCTATGATTCTCCAGCTTTCTTTTTTTCTAATAGGAAGTGCTTGGACCTTCCTCATCAAATCTTCTTCTTGGATCCTCCTTTTGAATTTCCCTCTTCATTTGATTGACCTCCAGGGAGAGATCTTGGATGGATCTAAAGAGAGGAGTGGAAAAACTATAATCATCCTTCATGATAGATCTCATCAATCTACTTCTTCTTTTGATGCAAAAAATGAAGTGTCCACAAGTTGAGCCAAAGATCATGCTCTGATACCACTACAATATCCCAAAAGGGATAATGCAGTAATACTAAAACACAATATAAGAACTACAGCAAAGTAAACATTAAATCTAAATACACATCAGAATGCATAAAAATAGTTGAGCCATTTTATTATATAGGATGTGAAAAATCAAGTACAACAGTGCTCAAAATATGAGACATTCAAGCCAAAGGGATGGCCTAGAATGACCATACAATGATCCCACAAGAGGGACTGCGTAACTGCTGAACTACTGGAAGGTAAACTACGTTTTCCCTGCTACAACTGTTGGGACTGTAACTGCCAGAAAGATAGAAAGTCAGATCTAGGCAGAATGAGAGCTCCGATGATGGTGAAAACAGAGATCTGGGCTCTATGATGCATACCCAAGATAACCCAGAAAGGGTTTCTCAGATCTATCAATCTAAGGAAACCACCCTCTTAGGGCTTCATATGTATAATGTTAGGTTGTAATGTCCTATGTGCAGGTAGGGCTTGTAGCCACGTGTCCAGGGTATGCATAATGAGAGGTACTGTGCAAGGGTCCCCACCCTCAAATGCTCCGGTGGGGTCAGGCCCACCCTTAACACCTTGGGTTGCTTCCCTCACTAATAGGCCGGTCTTTTGGTGTAGTGGTTGGGCCTTAGTGGTATCAGAGCCGAGATCTCAAGGTCGAGACTCGCAGAGCATGGTGCGTTTTAATGTCTCGTGTGTAGGTAGGGCCCGCAGCCACGTGACCAGGGTCTGCGTAATGAGAGATACTGCACAAGGGTTCCCACCCTCAGATGCTCCGGTGGGGTTAGGCCCACCCTTAACACCCTGGGTTGCTACCCTCACTAATAGGATAGTCTTTTGGTGTAGTGGTTGGGCCTTGGGTTGGAGTGTCCCAAAAGCGAGAATGCAGCAATACTTCACACAATATAAGAAATTACAGCAAGATAAACAATAAATCTAAATACAAATCAAAATATGCAGAAAGAGCTAAGCCATTTTATTATATTGGAGATGATTCTGTTATCGCCTGATTTGACCTCAAACTGAAGAAAGGAAAACCAGGGTAACCACAAACCATGCTTAACCTTGTAGCTAGCCCTACAAGGCTGGGAGAGGGCTCTCTCCGTAAGATTATCTCAATGAAGTATGACTACAAAATGATTTAGGCTAGGTATAGTAGCTCAAAATATTTTTTATAAATTTTCTGGGTTTTGTGTTGGATCAGATGGAGCTGGGTAGTTTAAATCTGGGGAATTAAATCAGAAATATAGGGTATTCTATGGGGCAAGGTAGGCATGAATTTTAAAAACTTTGATTTAATGATTATGAAATGTTTAAGACTGGTGAGGAGTTGAGGAGAGCATATGAGATGGATCCTTATCAAACAGCAGAAAACATAAAATATTGAATGATTTTCCCAAGGCAGAGCACTGTAAAAGTGGATTCTACCTATATAACTTGAAAACATTCAACATAAATAATGGAATGATTGAAATGGAATACATAACATTTAACAGATGGTTACAAAAGAAGAGACTGTGCTAAAATTCCATACCACAGGGATCCCATAAAAAATTGCTGCAAGTCTTTATTAATTCCCTGCCAACAGGTTAAAAAGATATACAATGAAGCTCAGTGCATCCCAGTGATTTCGATCTTTTTCCACCCTTACAATGACTCAGAAATTACATTAAATAGACAAGTTTCAAGGGGGAGAATCTGCAAAAGGAGGAGCTGTTTCACCTGCCCCGAAACCAAAATCTGAAGATAGAAAATAAACCAACAGTATGCCTCTAAAAAAGAGGACACAGTGTATTTCGATCATCTAGAAGATTTTCTATCAAATTTACTCCAACAGATGGGAAGAAAAACAAATATAGAACCGATCTTGTCATTTATTGTTGCTGTCGATGCGGGAATGACCTCTATGTTTCGTAATTAGCTCACGGCTTTAAAAATTTCTTTTTCTTTTAACTTGAAGAAAAAACCCTTTTAAACCAATGCAAATAGAATTTCCCTTTTTTAAATGGAGAAAAATCCCTTTTTATCGTTAAAAGGAGCAAAGGAGTTGTGGTGGGCCCAAAATCGAAATCGCAAAATCGGAAGTGGAAGGGGCGGGACTACTGGGCGGAAGAAACTGCGATGAGAGATGAGTGAGGCCGATGGGAGGAAGGCTGATGAATAAATGAGAGAGTTGTTGGGTATGTGTTATATTCTTTCCGCGTCCATGGTTTTGTGCATGGTTTTGCACATGGTATTGGGGTACGATGGTTTTCGGCCCCTGGTATTTTTGTAGATCCGGTCAAGGGAAACACGGTTATGTTCTAATCCAGGGTTTATGGATTGGGGTTTATGTATGCTTCGGCATGTATATATATGTGTGTTGTAACACTAAAAGGAATATAATGAAAAATCAAGTTGGTCGTCCCGATTTGGGATCCAGGGGAAATCGCTGTGTTTATCTGCTTTATGTTTTATGCTCTCGCTGTTGTTTATTTTCTGTTATAAGATTTGTGTGTAGATAATTTCTATTCAGGGTTAAAACCTACATTTGGTATCGGAGCTGTTTCGGCTTCAAGGGGACGCCTTTGCTGCTGAGGTTTTTTTGCTTGGGCCTGAGGTAGACCCTGTTCAGTGGGAGATCTGCAGGATCGATTCTTGCTGTGAAAGAATATGGCGAGCGGAGGGAAGATAGAGATAGAGAAATTTAATGGTCAGAGTTTTGAGTTGTGGAAGCTCAAGATGGAGGATCCGCTAGTGGATAAAGATCAGTGGATCGCGGTAGATCTAGGTACTAAACCAACGGCAATGTTAGATGAAGACTGGAAGAAACTGGATCGGAAGGCTAAGAGCACAATACGGTTGTGTGTCTCAGATTCAGTATTGTTGAATGTATCTGGGGAAGCTACGACGAAGACCTTGTGGGACAAGCTAGGGACTTTGTATCAATCTAAGTCTCTGGTGAATAAGTTGTTCCTGCAGAAAAAGATGTATAACCTGAGGATGAAGGATGGAGACTCGGTGACAGAGCATCTGAACGCCTTCAATACTGTGGTAAGTCAATTGTCGTCTATTGATATTAAAATCTCAGATGAAGATAAGTGCATCAATTTGTTGTGCTCTCTACCAGACTCATGGGACAGTCTGGTTATTGCAATAGGTAGAAATACAACTACCTTGAACTTTGATGACATTGTCTCAGCCTTGCTGTCGGAGGAAATGAGACGGAGAAATATGGAGGGTTAGAATGGATATGCCTTATATGTACGAGGAAGGTCCCAGAACAGAAATAAGAACAAGGTATTGAGTGGGAGATCTAAATCTAGAGGGAGATCTAAATCTCCTGGAAAGTTTGTAAAGGTGTGCTGGAAATGCGGAAAGGAAGGACACTACAAAAAGGAATGCAGATCTAAAGCTCCTGAGAAAGGAAAGGGATCTGATGAAGCTCCTTCTGCAGAGGAAAAAACCACCTCAGATGAAGGTGGGGATGTGTATTTGGCTTCTTCTTCAAATACACATGTAGACCATGAGTCATGGTTGATTGACTCAGGTGCATCCTTTCACTTCACTCCCCATAGGGAGTGGTTCTGTGAGTATGAGAAATATGATGGTGGTGATGTCTTCCTAGGGGATGATAGGAAGGCCAGAATCATCGGACGTGGAAAGGTCAAGCTGAAGCTGCAAGGTGGAAGGATTAGAACACTTCCCGGTGTTCTGCATATTCCTGCATTGGCCAGAAATCTGATTTCTGTAAGCAAGATGGATGATGCAGGTGTAAAAACAGTGTTCGAGAAAGATGCCTGCAAGATGGTTCGGGGAGCACCGGTATTAATGCGGGGAGTTCGGACTGAATCGTACAAGCTGCTGCTGCAGCAAGCAAGTTTATTGATGGGTGCACTGGGGCCTTCAGACTCTGAAAATGGAGCAGAAAGCTTAGCTGTCTCTGGAGAAAAGACCATGCTATGGCATCAAAGGCTTGGACATATTGGAGAGAAGGGCCTTCAGATACTACATAGAAATGGTATGGCAGAAGGTATGTCTAATTTCTCTCTGGATTTCGATTTCTGTGAACATTGTGTATATGGGAAGCAGAATCGGGTGAGTTTTCCTTCTGGTGCTAAGAGGGCAAACAAGATATTAGAACTTGTGCATAGTGATGTGTTTGGACCTGTGTCAGTTCCATCACTGGGAAAGTCTGTGTACTATGTTTCATTCATAGATGACTTCTCAAGTAATACATGGATATATTTCTTGAGGAAGAAATCTGAAGTCTTTGAAAAATTTAAAGAATTTAAGGCTCTGGTGGAAAAACTTATTAGAAGAAGATAAACAACGAGGATGATAATGGTGGGGAAGAAGAGTTCGTAAGAAGGAATTTGAGAGTTCTCAGAAGAAGTGTGGTATAAGATGGATTGCATTTATTACCCATACACACCACAAGAAATGGAGTTGCAAGAATGAATAGAACACTGATGGAAAAGGCAAGAAGCATGCTTAGTGGTACTGGGTTAGGACAAGAATTCTGGGCAGAGGCAGTGGAGACTGCATGTTACTTAGTTAACAGATCACCTTCATCAGCGTTGGAGGACAAGACCCCACATGAGGTATGGACTGGTAAGAAACCCTCTCTTTCACATCTAAGGGTATTTGGATGTGATGCATATGTACATGTTCCAAAGGAGAAAAGGATCAAGTTGGATAATAAATCTGAAAGGTGCATCTTTATTGGGTATAAGGATGGTTTAAAGGGTTACAAGCTTTGGAACCCAGAAACAAGGAAGGTTGTGTACAACCGAGATGTGGTGTTTAGAGAAGTGAAAGATGTTGTTAAACATGAAGTCCTACCAAAGGAACCCGAGAAGATAGAGTTTGAGCTAAAGGAGGATGAATCAGACTCTACAACAGAAGAAGACTCAAAAGATGAAGAGCCACAAACTCCAACTTTGAGAAGATCAGTTCGGGAAAGAAGGCAACCAGAAAGGTATAGTCCATCTGCTTTCTGTTCAGGTTTTTCCTTAACTATAACTGATGATGAACCCAGAACTGTCAGGGAGGAAGTAGATTCAGAGGATGGAAAACTATGGAAGGAGGCCATGGTTGATGAAATGGCATCCTTGCACAAAAATGATGCATGGGATTTGGTGGAGTTGCCAGCTGGAAGGAAGCCCATTGGGAGCAAATGGGTTTTTAAGAATAAGATGAATGTATAAGGCAAGGTGGAGAAATACAAAGCTCGGTTGGTAGCGAAAGGTTATTCCCGAGGTCATAGGAATTGATTTTGGTGATATTTTTCTCTGTTTCCAAGGTTGCTTACATTAGATTACTTTTATCACATTCTTTGTTGCATTTATTTTTAGGTAGAGCAGACGGATGTGAAGACAACATTTCTTCATGGGGATCTGGAAGAGGAGATCTACATGAAGCAACCTAAAGGCTTTATGGTGAAGGGTAAGAAAGAACTGGTATGTAGGTTAAAAAGTACTATGTATGGGTTAAAACGGTCACCAAGGATGTGCTATCAGAAATTTGATACCTATATATGGGGACTTGGCTTCACTAGAAGCAAAGAGGATCATTGTGTGTATTTTAAATTAATTGGTGACCGTGTTATTTATTTGGTCTTGTATGTGGATGATATGTTGTTGATTGGAAATGACAAAGAAATTATCCAAGATTTGAAGACCCAACTGTTCTTCAAATTTGACATGAAGGATCTTGGTGTTGCAAACTATATTTTGGGCATGAAAATTAAGAGAGATCGGGCAAAGAGGAAGCTCTGGTTAAACCACAGGAAGTATGTCGAGACTATATTGCAGAGGTTCAATATGCAGGATAGTAAACTGGTGAATGTTCCTATTCATGTAGGTGTAAGGCATCTGACACAGGCAGGTATCCCAAGACACGAAATAGAAAATTATATGTCCGTGTCCTCAATACGAAGTGCGATGGGTAGCACGATGCAGATGCAATGGTATGTACTAGACCATACATTGCACATGCGATGGGAGTATTAGCGAGGTTTATGTCAAACCCAGGGAAGGAGCATTGGACAGCAGTGAAGTGGGTTTTCAGATATTTACGTGGCACTAGCGATTATGGCTTGTGCTACCAGGGAAGACCAGGATTGGAAAGAATGTTGGACATTTGTGGTTTTGTTGATGCAGACTGGGCTGCAGATCTAGACCAAAGAAGATCTACAAGTGGGTATGTGTTTAGCCTATTTTGAGGCGTAGTCAATTGGATGAGTAAAAGACAGTCTGTAGTGGTTCTTTCAACTACAGAGGCAGAATACATGGCAACCACTCATGCAAGCAAGGAAGCAGTTTGGTTGTAGAGATTGTGTTCAAGTATGGGGTTGGTGCAGCAAGCTATAAGGCTAGACTGTGATAGCCAAAGTGCAATTTTCTTGGCTAAGAACCTTGCTTATCATTCAAAGACAAAGCACATTGATGTTCAATATCAGTTTGTGAGATATATGGTTGAAGCTAAAAGGATGTTGCTGGTAAAGGTGGACACTTTGAAGAATTTTGCAGATGCATTGACAAAGCCTGTGAGCACTCATAAGTTCTCTTGATATAGAGAAACAATGGGTGTTGCAAATCTGGGCTAATAACTTAGCTCTCTTGTGGCCCCTTGCGGAAAGAAAACAGCAAGTGGGAGAATGTTGGGTATGTGTTATATTGTTTCCATGACTAAGCAGGGGGGTGAGGGGGCGGTAAGCCCCCCCAAATCTTAGGTCTGAAGTCCTGAGGACTCGGTAGCCCCACGCTCAGTCGAAGCGATGCCCCAGTGAGGAATACAGTCCTTAATTTCGAAGCGGGTAGTACACGTCCATGGTTTTGTGTGGTTTTGCACATGGTATTGGGGTACGATGGTTTTTGGCCTGGTATTTTGTAGATCCGTTCAAGGGAACTACGGTTATGTTCTAATACAGGGTTTATGGATTGGGGTTTATGTATGCTTCGGCATGTATATATATGTGTGTTGTAACACTAAAAGGAATATAATGAAAAATCAAGCTGGTCGTCCCGATTTGGGATCCAGGGGAAATCTCTGTGTTTATCTGCTTTATGTTTTATGCTCTCACTATTGTTTATTTTCTGTTATAAGATTCGTGTGTAGGTAATTTATGTTCAGGGTTAAAACCTACAAGAGAAAAGGAAATGGAGGAGATAGAGTGATCATCACATCGGATAAATGGAGTCAGTGGGAGTCAAAGCATAGGTTGGACATCGCATTGGTGGAAGACAGGAGTGCAGGGTCAAATGTCGGCGAGATTTGTCGATTGCGCGATGTGCGATTTATCACATCGGCGGAAAGGATGATAGAGTTAGCGCTGGAGGGATCGCTACGATAATGCAATGCGATGGTATGACTTATCGCATCGGTGAAAAAAAATGTGTGGGGTTTGGCACTGATGAACAAGATGTTTGTGATGTGATGGTGTATAAGCGATGCAATCGCATCAGCAACGTTGGGGAGGTGGAGTAATGCACTGCGGGAAGGCAAAGCCGCAATGTTATGGTGTGATGGCATCACATCGGTGGTTTTTAGGAGATGGAAATAAAAAGACAAGGGACTTTTGCGATAAAGGCAAAAAACTTATAAAAAGGGAAAAATATAAAGTTAAAAGGGCAAATGAGAAAAAGGGGTGGAGTTGTGCTTTTGAGGGCTTAATTCATTTGGGCATATTTTCCAATCCAAGAAGTGATTTTGGGAGTGTGATATACCGTTGGAAAGATCTTTCCTAGCTCCTTCTGATGAAAATACTTAGCATATGATTTACACTAAAAATCCTATGGAGAACACCTTTGAAACCCAAGAAGAGAAAAAACCCCTTTGGCTCTTTGGAGATAGCAGCTTTCTGAAGTTCAACTTATTACATATGGAGACATAAAATTACATAAAAAATGATAATAATAAAAAAAGTACCCTGTTTTCACCTCAAAACATGTTTTGAGGTGGAAATTACATTCAGTTGAAAGAAAAACTCTTTGACTTATCCAGATAATGTGCTTTAAGTTTATTAGGCATCCTCATGTCCTTGCTGATATTTATTGACACTTTGATGATAAATTTTACCATGGTGGAACCCTAAGACCTAATGAGACCAACCCTATGATCTAACAAAGTGAAATTTAGATTGAAAGTGAATCGTGACTAAAGACCATAGAGAAAATACCAGCAAGTATGTTCATGAGGGAAACTGATGAGGTGACCACTACCATCAGTGAATCCATGACCTAATGGAATGATAAAAATTTATAGTATGGGACTCCTACTATGCAAATGCAAAAGAGCATAATTTGATCAATGATGGAAGTATGACAAGAATGACACTAACATTGGCTCCAATGGGGATGGTAGCTCCTTGGAGGTGCCAAGAACACCATAGACCTAGTAGCCTTATCCATTGGGCATTACGATCAAACACTTCAAAGACTAAAAAATGGCACAATGCAGACTGACTCTGACTCAAACTAAGATTGTGAACTTAAATTAAAATCAGCAAACCTTACACATATCATTCAAGTTTTATAGCCTTCACTTCGGGCCCCAAGCTTCAATGACTGTGTACTTGAAATCTCACCAACAATGAATATGGTATGTACAATGACTGTGACATAATTTTCAATCCATCATCTCAAAAGTGGTAGTGCTTCAAGAGCCTACCATTCACCGGCCCTCCTGGGAAATCTTGGTCATCCATCTCTATGAGCAGAAAGGCGTTCTGTCCCCTGTACGCTGAAATATTATACAGTCCTTTCCATAGGTTATCGAACTTACCATGTTTCCCTTTGTCCTCATTTTTTGCATCCCACCTCAACACCACATCTTCTAACTGAAATTTCTCTGCTTTGGTTTTGCGGTCATAGATTTTCTTTATTTTTTCCTACAACTAAATAGTGTTCTAAGAAAATTCTTCCCTTATTTTCTGAAGGTGGGTCATCTGATTGATTCTTCGTTGATTATCATCCTCTTCGCTGCCAGCCTCTTGTAATAGTCTCATGACCGGAACTATGAGTGATGTAGGAAACACAGAATCAATTCCTTAAACTAATTCAAATGGAGACATACCTATGGATTTCTTGTTGCTAACTCTGTTGGCCCATAATGCGTTGACCTGTTTTCGATGTTAATTTTTCTTGTTCGCTTCCAACATTTTCTTGATTATATTCACCAGAGTCTTATTCGACGATTCTGCTAAGTCGTTTCCTTATGGGTAGTACACTATCAAATGGCCCAGTATAATGTTATACTTACTGCATAACTCAACCATCTTCTTGGATTTAAATGTTGTTGCATCGTCTGTTATAATTTTATGAGGGCAACCAAAACGAGACAATATATTTGATTCTAAAAATTGAATGATTACCGTATATGTGGCCTGCCTTGCTGGAATGGCCTCAATCCATTTGGTGAAATAATCTATACTTTTCAGGATCCATCGATGTTGCGCTGATGATGTGGGATGTATTTCCCCTATGAAATCAAGTCCCCGCTGCTAGAAGGGAGCATTTACTTGAACTGGTTTCAAAGGAAGGGGAAGCAGTTTCCTTTTTCCTTGAAAAACTTGACACTCATGGTAGCTCATCACTGTTGTATACAAATATGAAAATAAAGTGGGCCAATAATATCCTACTCTCAAAACTTTGTTGGCTATGGTTTTCCAAAACAAATGACCACCACAATCACCTTTATGAAAATCATTCATCACCTGCTGAGCCTCATCTTCAACCAAACAATTAAGTAGAATACCTCCTAGATCTTTCCAATAAAGAGCACTGTTTAAAATACATAATTTAGTAGACTTGAGTTTTATTGATCTACCTTTGCTTCTAGACATCCCAGGAGGTGGTGAAAGATGCTGAAGAACATAAACTATGTCTCAATACCATGGTGATTGGAAAAAAATTTCTAAAACTGGAACAAGGGAGCCATCATCTTCATCCTCCGACATTGCTGCTATGAGATTTATGTCCAGGGCATGCAGGTTTGATTGTGCCATTAATTTTTCCAAGCCTTGTCCCTTGATTAACTTTGTGGGATTAATCACCAAATCATATTCCAACATTGTTGCTATCCACTTACCTCTTCTTCCCTCCGAATCAATTTGCATCAGGACATATTTTACTGTTGCATTAGGAACATATGCTATGGTATGTAAATGCAGAATGTATAATCTAAAATCCTTTAATGCTTTTATAAGAGCCAATTCTTGTTTCTCAATGATATTATACCGCAAGTCAGCATATCGAATGGTCCTACTGAAAAAGGCAATGGGTTGTTCAATCTTATCTCTCTTTTGCATCAATACCGCAACCATGGTATGCTCCGATGTAAATGAAAATATAATAAAATCTTGAGTGTAATCGGGACTAATCAAGACTGGGGCATTGAAAAATAAAACTTTACCAGATTAAATGACTTGAGAGCATCCTCGCTCCATTCGACGGAGCTATCCTTTTTCAACATATTAGTCATTTCTCTTAAATGTTCATCCAAATTGGGTATAAATTTGTGTAATAAGTTCATCTTACCATTGAATGTCTGAATCTCCTTTTTGTTGCGTGGGAATTCTATGTGTTGAATTGCCTCCACTCTTGAAGGATCAATGCAGATACCGTCTTTGGAAATGATATGACCCAGCAGCTTGCCCTCATCCATAGCAAAAAGAATCTTCTTCGGATTGAGAGAAATCCCAAAATTTATGCATATCTGAAATAAAATCCTCAAGTGATGCAGGTGTTCATCATTAGAACCAGAAAACACTGTCAAATCATCTAAATAAAAAACCATAAAAACATCCTTTTCATTGGAAAAAGCGATGTCCATTGCTCGCTGGAAAGTGGCTCCAACATTCTTTAATCCAAATGGAATTTTGGCATATTGGAAAGTTCCCCAAGGTGTCGTAAAAGAAATTTTGTCTTGGTATTTTTCATGCACCAAGATCTTATTATGGCCTGAGTAACCATCGAATAGTGACATACGTGATACTCCAACTACTCTTTGCACAATATGATCCATCTTTGGCAGCGGATATTTATCCTTTAAGGATACTTTATTGAGATTTCGTAAATCTATACACAACCTTATCTCTCCTGTCTTTTTTCGAACCGGGACTAAATTCGAAATCCAATCTGAAAATCTAATTGGAACAATGATACCATATTTATGCAATCTGTTTACCTCTTTTTCAATGGATGGGTGCAGCTGCAGATTGATTCTTCTCAGCTTCTATCTAAATGGTTTATGATCCAAATTGACGGGAATAGTATGCTGAATTATATTTTTTTCATACACCTTCAAATATGAATAATCCCATGCAAACACATCAGAAAATTCAAAAAGTAATTTAGCATACTAGGCCTTTACCTCAAGAGACAATGCTTTTGATAACTTCACAAACTTGGGCTTGTCAGCTTTTCCAAGATTTACATCTTCAACTCCTTTATCAGTAGGCACCAAGCTTGGCTTCCTTGCAGCATCATCTTGATCAAAAAGATCCTCTAAAGGTATTATACCTCTAGGAATTACATTATCTTTCAGCTGTAACACGTTCATCTGATTTGCTCCAATCTCTTGTTCATCATAATCACCCTCTATGGAAGTATCCTTGAATTTTCCTTCACTCTGCAAAAAAGAATTGATTTCATTGTCGTCCCAAAACACTTGCCAATACCTTAAATTATCCGGAACAGCAGGCCGATGTTTGACATAAATTTCAAATTTGTTGCTGGAGTTCATTGGAATATTCAAATTTCTTTCAGTATTAACAAGTGAATCTGCGATAAGATTCAGCATTTGGGGTATTGTTGTTAAAGTATATTCAGAAAACATTCTTAGGATGTCTAGGACCGCATTTCTGTAGGCTCTCAATCATGGATGCTTTGCTTGATACTCTCCCTTTACCTATTTGATTATCAACTCTGAATCTCCATAAACAAAAATTCTTTTTGCATTTAACTTCTTCAAAATTTTCAGACCTGCAATCAAAGCTTCATACTCTGCTTCATTATTAGAGTATTCAAAGGCCAACTTGTAAGCACATACTCTAACATTACTAGGAAATTTTTCAGGTTGGAAAATAGGGCTTTGAATCCAAATTCCTATACCAGCACCGTCCTTACCAACGGCTCCATCAAAATCCATGCTCCAAAGGCCTTCTTCCTCTTCTTCTAGATGCTAATTTTTTTTCTCTTTCTCTACCTTACCTTGGCTGATTTCTTCATTTTTTTGTTGTTCACTGTCCTTTTGCTGCTGGTAGCTGGAAAGCTCAGAAAGGTTGGCTGCTTTTTCTTTTCCCTGTTTTAAGACTTCCCTAAAATTCTCTGAAATTTCAGGTACCTCATCTACTTCTACCAACTAAAAATCTTCATTATTCAAACCACTACCTAAATATAATACAAAAGACTCTAAATCTGTGTGGACAACATTAATGGGGTGATTAACTGGCTTCTCTTTGCTAGTGATCATATATTTCATTTTCTTCTCCCTGTATAGCTTTCTCAATTGACCGAACATAGGAATGGTAGCATAAGAGAAATCAAGTTGCATGGTCCCCTTCAGCTTTGCACCCCACGATCTGGAAAAAATCATTCCAAACCATGGTGGAACATCTGCTACAACTACATCCATCAAAACATTCTTAGCTGGAATTTGATCTAAAGATACTACCAAGCCTTTGATAAGACCAATACAATGGACTCTACTGGAGTCAAAGGAATACAAATCATGGTATTTGCGAGTAATATCAAGACCCAAATTCTCCATAATGGCTTTAGCCATCAAATTGTGAGAGGCTCTGGAATCCAACATAGCATTGTGTAGAATATACTCATGCATTCTAAGACTCAGGTAAAAGGGAGGGACTTCACTATCTTCAGATTGACCTTCTATGGCAGGACCAAAGATGAGTTCAGGATAATCATCTTCAACATTCACCATATCTTACATAGAGTCTATTTGCAACAATCTAGATATTTAATGTTTATAAGTGTTGTTCTTCACCAACTCTGCTAAGGGAATGGACACTTTCAGCTTAGCAATTTCATTTTCTAAATTAAAAGATGGAACTTTTTTTACCTCTTTGACAAGAGGATATTTCTTCTCCACTTGCTCCTTTAGCTAATTAATCTTCTCATTTGCAATGTTACTTGTCGAGGATGCTTTGCTGGAAGACGGATCAACAGGTTCTTTCCCTTTCCTCTGAGTATTTGAAGAGTCATTCTTTGATTGCAACTCTTTCCTTTTCTGAATGGGATTGATGGGCACATCTCTACTCCTCAAAGAATATTGCTTCTGTTGTGCTGAAAAATCATTCATATACCCTCGTTGATAGTCATCGGATTCTTCCTCTAAAGATAAATCATTGGCCAATATGAAATCTTCATCTCTTTGAGTGTCTGGAGTTACTGCATATTCTTCATCTTCTGTCAGGAAAATGAGCATACCATAAGCGGTGAAAAAGTGGTTAGCTTCAACTACTGGATCATCATCATCATCAATTTCCATTCCCTGAACATAATTTTACTGCAAAGGAGTTCTGATCTATTTCTGTGTTGTTTTCTCCTCCGTTTTATGTTCCCTCTGCTTGATTCAGAATTGGGGCTACTGCTGTCCTCTGAAATTTGGATTCCTGATTTGTGCTTTAGGTCTATCTGAGATATTCAATCGATCAACCATCTTCTCTACTATTCGGATCAAAGTATCCATCTTAATGTCTAAAGGAGATGCTTCCTCTTTTACAGTCACTCTTTTTCAGCTCTTGTCCATGCTCTTTTGGCCAGCAGATTTTCTTCTACGCTTACAGCAATTTTCTGCATGTCTTCAAGTGTGGTAGGATCTTGTTCTCGTAACTGATATGCCATATCAGCATCGAAAGAATCTAGAAATTTGAGAAAATCCAAACCCATGGGGGGTTTGAGGTTGGACAGAATTGCATTATACACTGCATTAAACATTACACAATAATCTTGTACACTTTCACCCACATTCCTTTTAATATTTTCATACTCAGAAAAAATCTGGAGTGAGTTTTTATTTACCTCCCACCGGTCTAAGAATTGTCTATTTAGCTCCGGAAAAGTGTGGATAGAGGCTGCTGGTAAGGCTCTGAACCATTTTCGAACTTCACCTCCAAAGCTTTGGATAAACAATCTCATAGTGACATTTTTTGCCTCTACCTCATGAAGGCCAAAGACATCATTCATCTTCTCAACATGTTGCTAGGCTGTAATGTTTTGAGTGGCATCAAAGAAAGGGATTTTACTTCGGTAATCAACAAGCATATCATTCAGATTCTGAGGTAAAACTAGGGGTGCATATCAGGCAGCCATGACTCAAGGTGGATTTAAAACAACGTTTGAACTACTATAATTCAAGGGAGGAGTTGATGGAGAAGTCGGAAGTTGAGGATTGATTTCTGAAATTAATGGGAATATTGATGAATTGAAGGCAGCAGATGTTGTTTCTAATGAATCTAGAAGCTCAGGGATATTAGTAGCAGCGATAGATGTCTGAGGAGAATTTAAAATATAATCGTCAATTGATATATTTTCCCTTTGCACTTATAGATCTACAAGAAACTCTAGATCTAAAACTGTGTCATCCAATGTTGTTTCAGACTTGGTTCTAAATAGAGAAAGCTCAAAACACTCATCAAAAGGGAGGTCTTCAACGAACAACCACTCACTGGGCCAAGAATGGGATCTGAAAATAGGTCTAGGGCTTACTGAACCTTCTTGTCTTCTTATTATTCGTGGAATAAGGTTGGGATTTTCAAATATAGGGGGAGGATTTGGATCAGGATTGGCCCTTGTGTAATTCCTTGAAGCCAGTGTGATCGAATTTCTAGTTTGCAATGTTTTATTTCAGCCTAGTGAATTCTGAAACTCATCATCCAGAATTCAAGAATTCAATATGGAAGATATTACCGGGGTGATCAGTTCTTCATTAGATTTCTTCCCCTGTATGGTCGCCACTATGCTATCGCCTGATTTGACCTCAAACTTAAGAAAGGAAAACCAGGGTAACCACAAACCACGCTTAACCTTGTAGCTAGCCCTACAAGGCCGAGAGAGGGCTCTCTCCGTAAGATTATCTCAATGAAGTATGACTGAAAAATTATTTAGGCTAGGTATAGTAGCTCGAAATATTTTTAATAAATTTTCTGGGTTTTGTGTTGGATCGGATGGAGCTGGGCAGTTTAAATCTAGGGAATTAAATCAGAAATATAGGGTATTCTATGGGGAAAGGTAGGCATGAATTTTAAAAACTTTGATTTAATGATTATGAAATGTTTAAGATTGGTAAGGAGCTGAGGAGGGCATATGAGATGGATCCTTCTCAAACAGCAGAAAACACAAAATATTGAATGATTTTCCCAAGGCAGAGCACTGTAAAAGTGGATTCTACCTATATAACTTGAAAACATTCAACAGAAATAATGGAATGATTGAAATGGCATACATAGCATTTAACGTATGATTACAAAATAAGAGACTGTGCTAAAATTCCATACCACAGGGATCCCATAAAAAATTGCTGCAAGTCTTTATTAATTCCCTGCCAACATGTTACAAAGATATACAATGAAGCTCAATGCGTCCTAGTGATTCTGATATTTTTCCACCTTTACAAATGACTTATAAATCACATTAAGTAGAAAATTTTCAAGGGGGCGAATCCGAAAAAGGAGGATTTGTTTCACCTGCCCCGAAACCAAAATCTGAAGATAGAAAAGAAACCGACATTATGCCTCTGAAAAAGAGGACACAGTATATTTCGACCATCTAGAATATTTTCTGTTACATTTACTCCAACAGATGGGAAGAAAAACAAATATAGAACCGATCTGCTCATTTATCATTGTTGTCGATGCCGGAATGACCTCTGTGTTTCGTAATTAGCTCACGGCTTTAAAAATGTCTTTTTCTTTTAACTTGAAGAAAAACCCCTTTTAAACCAATACAAATCGAATTGCCCTTTTTTAAATGGAGAAAAATCCATTTTATCGTTAAAAGGAGCAAAGGAGTTGTGGTGGGCCCAAAATCGCAATTGCAAAATCGGAAGCGAAAGGGGCGAGACTACTGGGCGGAAGAAACTGTGATGATCAATGTGCGAGGCCAATGGGAGGAAGGCTGATGAAGAAATGAGGGAGCGAAGGCGATGGAGGAGACAGAGCGATTATCGCATCAGAGAAATGGAGTGGGCGGGAGTCAAAGCACTGGCGGGACATCGCATCAGCGGAAGACATGAGTGCGGGGTCAAATGCCAGCGGAATTTTCTGATTGTGCGATGTGCGATTTATCACATCGACGGAAAGGATGAAAAAGATAGCGCTGGAGGGATCTTTGTGATAATGCGATGCGATGGTATGACTTATCGCATCGACAAAAACAAATGTGTGGGGTTTGGCGCTGATGAATGGGATTTTTTCCATGCGATGGTGTATAAGCGATGCAATCGCATCGGTGACGTCGGGGAAGCAGAGTAATGCACTGCGGGAAGGCGAAGTCACAATGTGATGGTGCGATGGCATCGCATTGGTGATTGGCCATCGCATCAGCAGTTTACAGGAGATGGCAATAAAAATACAAAGGAATTTTGCGATAAAGGCGAAAAACTTATAAAAAGGGAAAAATATAAAGTTAAAAGGGCAAATTAGAAAAATGGGTGGAGTTGTGCTTTTGAGGCCTTAATTCATTTGGGCATATTTTCCAATCCAGGAAGTGATTTTGGGAGTGTGATATACCGTTGGAAATATATTTCCTAGCTCTTTCTAATGAACATACTTAGAATATGATTTACACTAAAAATACTGTGGAGAACACCTTTGAAACCCAGGAAGAGAAAAAACCCCTTTGGCTCTTTAGAGATAACAGCTTTCTGAAGTTCAACTTATTACATATGGAGACATAAAATTACATTAAAAATGATAATAATAAAAAAGTACCTTGTTTTCACCTCAAAACATGTTTTGAAGTGAAAATTACATTCAGCTGAAATAACAACTCTTTGACTTATCCAGATACTGTGCTTTGAGTTTATTAGGCATCCTCATATCCTTGCTGATATTTATTGACACTTTGATGATAAATTTTACCATGGTGGAACCCTAAGACCTAATGATACCAACCCTATGATCTAACAAAGTGAACTTTAGAGTGAAAGTGAATCATGAATGAAGACCATAGAGAAGATATCAGCAAGTATGTTCATGAGGGAAACTGATGAGGTGACCACTACCATCAGTGAATCCATGACCTAATGGAATGATAAAAATTTATAGTATGGGACTCCTACTATGCAAATGCAAAAGATCAGATTTTGATCACTGATGGCAGTATGACAAGACTAACACTAACAGATTCAATTAAACAAGTACAAGATATAGGTAGATCTAGCCAAAAAGATGAGCTAGGATCACCCTGAAAACATGTGTGAAGCAGGTACAACGTAAATGTTGAGGCTCTGCAACAAATTTTGCGTTGTTCCTTCAGCAGAATATAAACATATGGTTGCAGTCTAAAAAGAGAAATGCAGATCTACTCAAAACTGGAGCTCTGATAATGCCAAGATTCAATATCTGGCCAATGTGATGAATTCCCAAGATAACCCAGAAAGGATTTTCCAGATTTGCAACTTTGGAAAATCACCTCCCTAGGATTTGATCCTTGATATATTGGGAAATACAGATCTAAAGCTAGATCTAACAAATATATGGCTGAAATATGATATATGATTAGATCTATGCTTGAAGGGTTGATCACTTCATCAAATCTATGAGCTGAGAGATCTAGATCTACCTTCTCAATCCTCCAATGATGAATTCAGCTGCTGCAACATAGCTGCCAATAGGAACTGTGTTGTGAGGGAAAGAGAGGCCTTCTGCCTACTGAAAAATACTACAATAAGCTACAGGCTGATGGTAAGAGTGATGGAAATGTGAAGGAATGATCCTCCACTGGATTGCTAGCTGAAGTACTAGCAATTTCCTTCCTCCTTTCAGACTTGCAATATGGACAACGTTATTCTTGGAGAGAATACTACTGCTAGGAGGTCAATAAAATTTGGCTGGATGCCAAATCTAAAATGTGGCTTTGGGATTGCAGATCTATAAGCCCAAGTGATGGGAAAAATCCCTCACCTTTTTCTCTAGCTGAAGTACTGAAGACAACTTCCACCTTCCAAACTGATCTTCAAAAATCTGCAGATTTCTGAATATGAATGTTCTGCAGAAAGTAGAAAAAAAGGAAATGGAACTTAAAGCCTGATTTATAATGAAGTAAAAACCTCTTTCTAGAGCTACTCTAAGAAGAGGTGGGATTCTCGCCTAGGAAAACGCTGTGCTAAACAGCACTTGCAATCTCTGCTAAACAACCCAAGAATGCAGTGGAATGTCACTTGAAAATTCCAGATCTAAAATATCATACATCAAAATAATCCAATATGCCTTTCACCTTTGCCTTCATCTCCTTTATAATTATTGAGCCATCCTAAGCCTTGGCCCTAATCTCAACTGTGCAATCTCATGTGGACAATATCCTCCAAGTGGGATTGTGTTTTTTGACCAAATCAACCAATCATTCTAGGTGAAATGTACACCACCTCCATCATGTGTGCTTCATTTGCACATGATTCTCCATCACTTGATCATTAATGCTCAATGATCCTTTGTTTGACACCTTCAAGATCTTAGTTGATTGAATCAACCCTCCATGATCTTTCTCATTAAATGAGACATTATCTTCAATCTCATTCACATTAGTAGTTGCTCAACTACCTCTTTTTTCATATCTAAGCTAAATTAATCCACATTCACACATACAAAGTGGATATTTATTCTTATTGAGGATTGTGGGTCCCTCCACCCTTGTATTTACTTAAGTCATTAAGAAAATCAAGGACTCTAATATTCCAAATGTGATGTGAAAATTTGGGAATATTATTGTCCCCCCCCCCCCCCCCGGAAAAATGTTGCTTGTCCTCAAGAAACTCCAAAATTAGAGGCAAGGCCATCCATTCCCCTCCAAATGGCATCCACATAAGGAAGGCTTCCTCCATTTGCTGCAATAGGTTATGCATGTTTGGTTCCAAAGTTTTCTTTTAAAAGCATGAAGAATGACTTCCAACTGTTTGGTTAGATGTTTGCCTTCCATCATGAAGTACCAAGTGACAACCATATGATGTCCAACATCATCATCAATACATGAGGTGCATACAATAAGGTGGTTCTCTTCACAAAGGAAAAGCTCCATCACACAATACATATTTTCATCCCATGTTTCAAAGAATTAGATTGAGCATTGAGATGCTTTCATACTTAGTCGTGTTAGCCTTGTTGGATCCAAACTTCATCATTCCAAAGCTATGCAAAAGAATAAGGAAATAAGCAACATGGGTAGGCAAAGATGTCAAAACATATTCTCCTAATAATAACCACCGGAGTAAGGCCCTTTGCTGTCATCCTCCATCTCCTCCATGTAAGATGGACAAGCCAAACTCCCCCAAAAGCAATCCAAGCAACAAGAGATCTTGTTGCTTTCTCTCCTCCTCATGTGCATCATGAAGCATCAACATACTAATGGACATGTGAGATGTCACATCAGCCCAATACAAAGAAACATCATCAATGCACATCTTGAGATCATTATGCCAATTTTTACACAATACAAAACACATAGACATAGGAGATGTCATGTGGTGGCCAAACTCTCTCAAGTGAAACCAAAATGAACATGCCTTCCCTTGCTGCAATTTTTCATTGAAACACAAGGCATGATTTAGAAAACGATGAGCTATTGGGTGGTATCCATACTCACCCAAGAGCAGCCAGCGCAGCCATGCCTCCTTCATTTCATATGTGTTTTTCAAGGCATGGATCAGAAAAATAGGTGTCTTTGGAGAGTGACAAAAATCTCCCAATGGCAACCAATGTAACCAAGCATGCTAGCCCATTCAAATATGTAAGTGATTTTGCAACCCCTTTCTTATCATCCATACCCATTCACTCCCATGTGGATGATGAATGAGGTATTGCATAATCATGGCATCCTCCCTTTGTAGAATGCCATCCTTCCCAAACTGTTGAAGAACTTTGGATTTCATGAAATGTTGAAATGCATCTCTAATGAGATCTCTTAATTAGATTCTCTCTCCATCGAAGGCCCTCCAAAACCAAAGAAGTTTCGGATTTGTTGCAAGTAGAAGTTTATCTTTGAGCAGTGAGAGGCTCATTGAGAAAGGGTCATCTAGAAGGGAGAAAAGGTTTCTAATTTCAAAATGTGTATTATTTGTCATATTTGTTTCAATTGCTTCATGAGTGAAGCTACCTCCTGAATGCTCCAAGAATGATGAAGCCCTTTCTTTGTCACAGCTACTAAGTGACAACGATGTAGATCTATAGGATAATACATATGTTGTCTCAAAGTAAGGCACAATACTGATCTCATAATCAACCATTGTACATAGGATAATACTAATCCCATTTTTTGAAACTCTACATCTCAACTCAAGGGGTTGAATGCAGCTCAACAATAATGAATAGGTATATTTTTCAGTTTCCTCCTTGATTAGATCAAGGGTCCTCTGCGCTGTGATAGGTCTCTGCTTCAAATTGGCATTTTGTTCTAACCCCTGGTTATGCATTGATCTTGAAACAAGATGTTTTGAAATTCTATGCATACCTTGGATCAACTAATATGTGGGAAAATCTTGACAGAACACAAGAGTTCCTCCAACCGGGACAATATTATCTCCGACTGCTGGTAAAAGTGATGGCCTCTTCTCTTCAAGTGTACCAACGCTGGTATCATCCTCCTCCTCCTCATGCATCTCCTAATCCATGCATGGGACTCCATATGTCAAGAGCTCAAGACTACTTTGAAAATATGCAAGTGTCTCCTCTCCAGATACAAGTACTTCTACAACAGGTGGTGAAAGTAGTGACCTCTTGTCCAGAGTGACAAGATCAAAATTCTCCTTGGTTTCCTTGAGAGATGCCTCTTTGTAGCACAACTCTGTCTTTCCCACATCAAACTTCTTCCTCAACTATGAAATAAATCTGAATACTTGGTCACCTTTGCATGCTCTATATGTGCAAACCACCAATATTCTACTTCATCTAAGAGATAAAGTGATGCAATTTGAACAGCCTCCTCTTCAGCCACAGGATGTAGCTTGAAAAATGCATCTAACTCCCTCCTCCAAGCCTTGACATTGCTTGAGGAAGATCCATAAAATGTAGGCAAATATAATCTATTATGCCTCTTCCTTCTATTGTTGTTATAGGATCCTATTTCTTCTCTAATCTGGAAGAATCGTTGGAGAGTTAGCTTCTCCTTGAAAGCTCTAGACTATGCCTTGTACCCTTTAAGATATAGAATGAGATTCTCATGAGTCTCAGGTTCATGACTTTCTTCACTTATATACCTCTCAACTTCTTCAAATAAAGTGGGCATAGTTGATTTATGAGGAGATCTAGGATTCTCCAGTCTTCTTTGCTGCTGATAGGAAGTACTTTCCTCATCACATCTTCTTCTTGGATCTTCTCTTTGTTCTTCCTCCTTCATTTGATAGACCTCCTTGGAGAGATATTGCATGGATCTAAGGAAAGGAGTGACATATTTTTCATCCTCCATGATATTTCTCATCTATTTGTTCTTCTTTCAGTGTAAAAAGATGAAGTGTCCACAAGCTGAGCCAAAGATCATGCTTTGATACCACTGTAGTATCCCAAAAGGGAGAATGCAACAATACTTCACACAATATAATAACTTACAGCAAGATAAACAATAAATCTAAGTACAAATAAAAATATGCAGAAAGATCTAGGCCATTTTATTATATTGGAGATGATTCAGTTACACAAGTACAAGATATAGGTAGATCTAGCCAAAGAGATGAGCTAGGATCACCCTGAAAACATGTGTGAAGCAGGTACAACGTAACTGTTGAGGCTCTGTAGAAAATACTGCGTTGTCTCTTCAGCATAATATAAACATATGGTTGCAAGCTGAAAAGATAAATGTATATCTACTCAGAACTGGAGCTCTAATGATGCCAAGATTCAATATCTGGTCAATGTGATGAATTCCCAAGATAACCCAGAAAGGATTTTCCAGATCTGCAACTTTGGAAAATCACCTCCCTAGGATTTGATCCTTGATCTGCTGGGAAATACATATTTGAAGCTAGATCTGACAAATAGATGGCTGAAATATGATCTCTGATCAGATCTATGCTTGAAGGGTTGATCCCTTCATTAGATCTATGAGCTGAGAGCTCTAGATCTACCTTCTCAATCCTCCAATGAGGAATTCAGCTGCTAGAACACAGCTGCCAACAGGAACTTCACTGTGAGGGAAAGAGAGGCCTTCTGCCTGCTGAAAAATACTTCAATAATCTATAGGCTGATGGTGAGACTGATGGCAATGTGAAGGAATGATCCTCCACTGGATTGCTAGCTGAAGTACTATCAACTTCCTTCCTCCTTTCAGATCTGCAATATGTACAACATTATTCTTGGAGAGAATATTGCTGCTATGAGGTCAATAAAATTTGGCCTAATTCCAGATCTACAATGTGGCTCTGGGAGTGCTGATATATAAGCCCAAGTGATGGGAAAAATCCCTCACCTTGTTCTCCAGTTGAAGTATTGAAGACAACTTCCACCTTCTAAACTGATCTTCAGAAATCCACAGATTTTGGAATATGAATGTTCTGCAGAAAGTAGAAAAAAATGAAATGGCACTTAAAGCCTGATGTATAAGTACAAACCTCTTTCTAGAGCTACCCTAAGAAGAGGTGGGATTCCGGCCCAGGAAAACCCTGTGCTAAACAGCACCTGCAATCTCTGCTAAACAGCCCAAGAATGCAGTGGAATGTCACTTGACAATTCTAGATCTAAAAGATCATACATAAAAATAATCCAATATTCCTTTCACCTTTGCCTTCATCTCCTTTATAATGATTGAGCCATCCCAAGCCTTGCCCTAATCTCAACTGCGCAGTTTCATGTGGACAAGATCCTCCAAGTGGGACTGTGTTGTTTGACCAAATCAACCAATTAGTCTAGGTGCAATGTACACCTCCTCCATCATGTGTGCTTCATTTGCACATGATTCTCCATCACTTGATCATTAATGCTCAATGATACTTTGTTTGACATCTTCAAGATCTTAGTTGACTGAATCAACCCTCCATGATCTTTCTCATTAAATGAGACATGATCTTCAATCTCATTCACATTAGTAGTTGCTCAAATACCTCTTTTTGCATATATAAGCTAAATTAATCCACATTCACACATACAAAGTGGATATTTATTCTTATTGAGGATTGTGGGTCCCTCCACCCTTTTATTTACTTAAGTCATTAAGAAAATCAAGGACTCTAATATTCCAAATGTGATGTGAAAATTTGGGAACATTACATGGGTATGCAGATATGAAGCTAGATCTAATGATATGATGGTTGCAATGTTTCACAATCAGATCTATGCAAGAAGGTTTAATCCCTTCAGTAGATCCTTGGGCTAAAAGCTCAAGATCTGGCTCCTCCAATCTCCTCCACTGAAAATAGTTGTTGAATGAACAACAGCTTCAGAAAAATATGCTGTCATAGAGGGAGGCTCAATAGCCTATTGCTAGATGTGTCAAATCATCTCTTGAATGATGGAAACAATAGATACATTGTGAGGAGATGATCCCTCACAGGATTTCCAGCTGAAATACTAGAAACTTCCTTCCTCCAATAGATCTATAGGACTAGACTACGCAACCCTTGAAGGGACTGTTGCTGCATGGAGGTAAAACCCAATGGCTTGAATTTCGGATATAGATGTGTTGTTCCTGGAAGACTGAATGTGAAGAAAAAAGTGGTAGGATGAATCCTCCATCAGTTTTCTAGCTGAATGCTAGAAACAACCTCCTGAAGATGGCACCACTGCCTAATAAGGAATGTAGTACAACCCTCTTCCTTAGAGATCACTCAAGGGAAAAGGTGGGATTCCCGCCCGGGAACACCCTGTGCTAAACAGCACTGAAATTTTAGCTAAACAGCTCAAGAATGCATAGATATTTCCTAAGACAAATATATATCTAAACAGATCAAGAAATGAATAATCCAAATCATCCCTTACATTGTGCCTTCACCTTCATTATATAGATCATGAGCCTTCATAGCTTAGGCCCACTCCAAAACTGCGATGTACATGTGGAAATAAGTCTCCATGGTTGACTGCATTGTTTCTCCATGCCCTCCATCATGTTCATATGAGGTGATCACCCTCTCCATCATGTGTGCATTAAATGCATCACTTCCTCCACTAACCAATCATAGTTGCTTTATGATCTTACTTTGAATGCATTATTATCTCAATTGACCTTCTCAAAGATCCTCACGATTTTACATTTAAGATCCATGTTCTTATTTGACTGTTTTCATCCCCATAATCTATCTCATAAATGAGACATGAGCTCCATTAATGGAGTTGCTCCACTACTCCATGATTTTAGATCTAGTTCTAGAATATCCACATACACACATTAATAGTGGATTTTATTCCTCTTTGAGGATTATGGGTCCCTCCACCCTTTTATTCACTTAATTCATTACAAAAATTAAGAACTCTAATATTCCAAATATCATGTGAAAATTTGGGAATATTACAGCTTAATTCTAATTCGGACAAATATTTTACCTCAGATAATCTCAGAGGTTCAAATACTATATCGGACAAAGAATTTTCAGATTTGGACTTAAATAAAGGTAATTCAAACTTTATGTCATAGGGTATATCTTCTAGAGAAATTAATTTTGCAGGTAGAGATATATATCTTACCAATGGAACTAGTCCTGATTGAACATGCATAGTTTGATATCGGTGTCTTCGAAATAATTGCTCTAGATCATCAACCGGATCGACTAGATTAGGGTCTAGATTCACTCTAGTATATCTTGTAGAAGCTAGATATTATGTGAGGCACTGAAATTATGAAATCAGCCTTATGAAACTCAATCCTATCATCCAAAGGATTAGTTTCCAATAAATTTTTGTCGTACACCCAGGGAAAATTTTGTCTTTTCATTCCCCAACAACGACGCCAGAATGTTAGCACTCCGCCATATTCCTAAGGCCGAAGAAGGAATCCCAACAGAGGTAACCACAGACCAAGATTTTGACTTGATAGCAAGCCCTATCAAGTCGGATAGAGCTCTCTCCAAAAAGGGTCACGGCTAGAAGGGTTGGAGCATTTATGGTTCTTAGGCTAGATATTGAGTGCAAGGGGATGTTTGAATTTGATTATGGTTGGGGAATCGCTGGATGAAGAAATTAGTTCAAGGAAAGCTAGGTCAGGGAAAATGAGATAGGGTTGCAAGGATAAATGGGGCAAGGTAGGCACAAGGCTTATCACTTGAAGAGGATTGTGATGGAATGGTGTTGAAGCTAAAAGAAAGCTAGGAAGAGCATAGGGGATGTATTCTTCTTAGACAAATGAAAGTGGACAAACTATAATCAATTACCCAAAACAGAGCATGTGCGAACATGTATTCTGATTATATAACTTGTAAGAGATCATAACATAGAAATGGAGTGAACATGAATACAATATATTCTAACATATGATACTGAAGAAGAGACAATAATAGACATCAATACCACAAGTATCCCATAAAATAGCTGCAACTCCTCTTTATTAGATGGCCAAACTAAGTACAAAGTTTCTTTGATCAACTAGCAAACATACAAATTGATTCCAACCCTTCACTAGTGAGAAGAAATGGGATAAATAGACATCAAAAAAGGCTTCAATCATCCTTAGGGGTTGAATCCATGAGTTGAAGAAGATATCCACTAATTTCTGAACTGAAAAATGAAGTGTAGGATGGTCCAAGTGACTCACTACTCATTACATTCAACTGATTCATTATGACTCATGAATGACATTTACCCGATGAATCTACCCTAGGTAACTAATCTCAAACATAGTTACATTTACCATTGTTAATTACATGAGTAGAAAGATGATTTCTTGAGGCAAAGTAAAAATTTCAGAGAAAATTTGAAAAAAAATCAGCAAATTGAACATTTGCACCCTCCACTGTGCATTTGCATCATTTGTGCCCTATGTGTTTAGGGAAACTTTTGGAGGCCTTCCCAGTGTCCAAATAAGGCCCAATATGGTGTGTTTGGAATCCCTACCTATCCTCTTTCTGAATATGCCTCAAGTTCTGAAAATGGAGGTCATTTTCCCCCTCAAAAATTCATTCTCCCAAGACTAGTATTTGCGTAGCGCCTAGGTCAAAAAAGGGGCAAAAAGGTGATTTTTTGATGGTTTTTTTAGCTTTCCACCCATCAAAACTGAAAAGCAAGGATGGAAACATGTGTTTATGAGATGCATGGATCATCAGGAATCCAATGGTGCCTTCCTTATTCTCAAAATGTGTTCCAATTATTTGCGTAGCGCCTAGGGCGCTACACAAATGCCCAATTTTCTGCTAAATAATTGCCTCAAAAAACACATAGATTTCTAGATTTTGAAAAAAAGTTAGAAAATGCCTAAAAATTTTTGGAATGGTTGATGATGATGAATCTAAGCTTAGAGGGAAGCCTCAGAAAGAATGTCCAACTTTTTCTTCTTCTCCATGGTCAACTCTTCAATTTTGGCATTAGCTCTTTTAAGCTTGGCCAATGCAATTTTCTATTTTTGGGCATGGAGTTTGGCCTTCCTCCTCAACAAGTCATTATCCTTGTTTGCCTTTATAATATATTCTCCAAGGTTGATTGGCTTTATCAATCCATGGTTCCATGTCCTCATTGATCTCTATAGAAATCTGCACATTTAGAGTTAGCTGATAAGCTAGCTCAGCTTCCCTTTGTCTCTATAGAGCTAGAGCTCTTTTCAGCCCTCTGGTTCTAGGTATTTGTCTTGGTACCTATTCTTATTCATCATAAAGCAAGCCATACTTCTCCACTATTTCATCTAGCATGGATTTGGCCTTTTGAGCCTCCTTTTGAACAATGAAGTACTTAACCTCATCAATGACCTATTTGGTCTTCAACTGCTCGTTTTCTTGCTCAAGGAAGTGTATAAAATATCTAGCCTTGTCAAGATTAGTCTGAAGCTCACTAATCTTGGAATCCTTACCTTTGATAGCATCATTTGTGATTTTTTCATTATCATCCTCATCTAGGTCAACCAACTGAAATTATTGCTTAGTTTCATGATTGTCCTCCTCATCATGAATGACTAGCTCAATGAAATTCTCTTTACCTTTATCCACCTACTGTGTTGATGTAGAAAGCATGGCCCATTTCACTCCAATTGAATAAAACACATGCCTATAGCCTCTCTGGTATTTTTTTGGCAATGGCTCAACCTCAACCATACTAGCCCACTTAGGCTCAATGTCATCAATCCTAATAGGTGACGGAAAATCATGATGAGATGGAGATGAAGGAGGTGAATGGGACTGATCTGATGATGATGAGTGAGTTATGGGTTGAGATGATGAAGGGGAATTTTTTGCATGCTGAATGGATGGCTCAATGAAAATATAATTGGCTATGAAGGTGCTCCATGCAATGTTCAGTTGATTGAGATGGTGGAGGACTATGATTTTTATGAGGGAATGATGGAATAGGCTTCTCATTTGTTGTTCATATTCCTTCTTCTGGGAAATGTATGCCATCTTCTCTATACTCCGAAAAATATAATAGGGCATGTTAAGCATCATTACCCTAGTGAAATGCATCAAGAGCCGGATGTGACAGGAATAAAGCCTTGAAAATATGCCTTCACATGAAAAATATTTCATGATAAGCTTCATCATTGGTGCATATTTTTCCAAGAGGTGTGAAAAAGGGAAGAACCTCTTTGTTTGATTTTTGGTGTCTTGGTTTTAGGAAGAAGTCAAAATCTTGTTTATTCAACCTACCTTTTTTGAACCATTTCTCCCCAACATTTGGGATCCCTGTAGCATCTGAAATTACAACAGTAGATAAGGTAAAAGTGACCCTAGCTAATTTAACTTGGTTGTCATGGAGTCCTGATATGAAAAGTCTAGTTAGCATGGGGTGGTGTTTAACCCTCTGAATTTTCTCACAAAAATCATAACAACCAACATGTTTGAAGCATGTGACAGTCAATGCAGAAGCTAAGAGTTCCTTAGTGTTGGCAGGCTCAAGTCTGAGCACTCTTCCTCCTTTATGTGACCTTCTTATTTCTATTTCCTCTCCTTCATTGAATGATGTGTTTTCCTCTTATGTTTCCATGGTGTTTTGGTTTAAACCCTAGGGATTAGGGAATGGAAATGGGAAAGGGAGATGGGAAATAAAAAAAATGAGGGAGATGTTTTGATATGGATATGTGATATGGGGAGGGGATAAGGAGTAATGATATGGTAGCTTTAGGGTAGGGATTTTTAGGAATTGAGAGCCTAGGTAGATGTAACACCTAGGACTTATGGTTTTGGGAGAAAGTTATATGAAAAGGGGATTTTTCAAATGAGGGGTTTGGGAATGGCTTTTTATAACTGTGGGAGGGATGCAAAGGGTAAGGGAGTTAATTTTAAGAGTTTTCAAAAATATAATGAGATACTAGGGCTTTTCCTCAAATTACACACCAAATTAAAACTTCAACTTGCAAAAATTCAACACATAAACTTAAGAAGGTGATTTGTCATGGCATGTGCCTCTTACTGGTTTGCTAGAGGTCAATGGATGAGTGAAGGAACTTTGAAGGCAATTTCTGATCACTTGGATACTTTGCAGATCTTACTGGTCATTTGCACACTTGACAACCTATTTGTGCCCTCCTCTACGTATTTGCGCCATCAAAAACACATTTGCACCCTCCTCAACACATTTGTGCCCTCCTCAGCACATTTTCGCCCTCCTGGACATATCTGCACCCTCGATTCAGGATTTGCGCCTGTGATTCCACTCTTTTACCAATTTCGCTCAGAATTTCGAAATTTTTGTCTCTTGGAATGTTGACTTGATATTTGGAGGAGGCAAATGATTTGAATTGATGTCTATTAGTCATAAATAGCTAACTAAATTTGAATTTGAATTTAAAAACCCACTTTTCTAATGTCTTTTTGCACTTTTTGAAGACTTTTGTTGATTATCCTTTCATCTGATTTTTCTTTCTTGCAGGATGGTGGTGTTGGAGTTTGACACTTTTCTCTTTTAGATTGGCATGTGTGTTGTGATTTGGCAGCTAGGGACTGAACTTATTACATATAGGAAGCATAAAATTACATAAAAAAAAAATTTAAAAATTACATCTTTGTTTTCATATCAAAATTACATTTTGATATGGAAATCATAAAAATCAAAATTACAAATTTAAAAATATCATATTTCCATGTTGATTATCTTCTGCAGATGAAAATGAAATGTTTATTGAGTCACTCTCACACCTTTTTCTGACCATATTGAGATGAAATGGTGCATTTTTGGACCTTGAACGTTGAAACCTAATGACCTAATGGGACCTTGAATGACCTGACTTCCATGATTGACTTTGACTAACATAAGACAGAGTGAAATGAGTTTTTCAAAAGTGTTTTTATGCTCAACAAGACATGAAGGTGGGCCAACAAATGAGAGTTTGTGAGGGATAGTATAGTTTTATGACTAAGGCTACCATGAGTGAAATAATGTTTAGCATCACCTATTGGAAGCATATAAAAATTTCAGAGTGGGAAACCTAAAATGAGAATGAAAAGAGTGATTTGAATCACTAATGGCAGAATTCATATTCTAACACTAACAATTTCCTTGATGGTTCTATTATGGATCATTTTACTTTCTTTGTAAATGGTGGTTTTTTTGTTGTTCCTACTAGATTCCACTACCAATAGGGGAAATTTAGTTTCTCTTTGGGGAGGTTGCATCCCATGGTGAAGCTATAGTTGTTGTAAAATTGGAGGTAGGATGGATTTACAATTCGAAGTGGGTAGGGAGCTAACACTAGTAGCATATTGGGTACATGGAGGAGGAGTTAAGTGAGGGAGTGGGAATATAAGGGTAGGGGTAGGAAGGGGAACGATGGCCTAAGGGAAATGGTTAGAGATATGATAGGATATATAGGTGAGGGACGAGGGAGAGTGTGAGGGATTTTTAAAGTTTGAAAAAGAGGTGACTAAGAGATACCATGTGGGGGTTGAGTGGGGGGGGTGTGGGTGAGACTCATTGAGGGCTCAAATCCCTCCTATTCAATTTTTCCAATATTTTAAAAATAATGCATACAAGCACTAAAAATATGAACCAATGCCATAATAACCATTTTTCAGCATCAAACTATCCTAACAAAAACGTGGCATATAAACACCATCATCCATTATTTAACCCAATGAATAAATATTTGAACCAATTCTCATTTCAACCATTAACCAATGATTTTATCCACATATTATAATTGAAAATAGTGAACCAAAAAGTAAATAACCAAGAATGAACCATTGAAAGTAATGGATGGGAACCAATGCCTCTTATATCATCCATTTTTTATTCAATGAACTTGTTCCAGCTCTAAAACATTTCCATTAAAACCTTCAACTCCATTTGTGGGCTTCCATCCACTTGCTCATGGAAATGAGGGAGTAAAAAAGTATGGAGGAGGGACAAGCTTGTTCTACAATAAAATTTGCATAAAAGTATTCATGAATGTTCCTCCCTTACTTCAATTTATGTGCCAATATTTAATCAATGGAGAAGGGGGCATTAGCTTTGTATGGACATAGAGTGAATTTTGGGCTTTCTTAACCCAAGTGTTCCTTACCTTTTCAATTTTGAGCCCATGGGCTTGTTGGCCAATCAAGGCCAACATGCTTAAGGGAATGAGGCCAAGGGATCAACACCCCACCATGCCTTATATTTTTTGGAAAATGAAATAATTTTAATTTTCTCAAAATTCGTTCAATCATTGGCATATAATTCTCTTGAACTTATGGTTACACTAAGGCCCATGGCCACCTTGTCTTTGAAGGTTACCACCTAGCGATAAAAAATCGAAAGGAAGAAAATGTGGTATTATCGAAAAGGTGTTGATGATTACTTCACTGCTATCACCCAAATTTTTTATTTACTATAGTGAATCCCTAATTTATAGACCTGGAAGTTTTATTATGCATAATTATAGGATGCCATCCCTGGAACCAATTTTAAAACTTACAAAGGCTCTAAATAAAGAATATGGACATGAAATGAGGCAATTGATATATCACCAAAAATATCTTGAGTTAAGATATATCCTAGATATTTTAATTCTCTATTTTTGTGCCAAACAACAACACTTTGAAACTTTGACCCCCAATCACCAATCAATCACCCATAAACTAAATAATATTTTCAAAAGGATTTTATGAATGATTGAGGGTTTATATTCAACATTTGACATACTATTGGAAAGAAATTAAGCTTCCCCGCACCATCACTAGATTAACTTTCATTTATGGTTTGGTTCATCACATAATCTAAACCCTAAAGTTATAGAAATAAAATTTAGCTCCAAGAAGATGCACATTTTGTACTCATAGTTGGATTTTGAATTTGAAGTTGGGAATATCACAAATTCTAGGAAAATTTATATTGATAAATACAAGGAACAACTATTGTTTTGTTTTTTAAATACCTCAAAATGTATTTATTTTATAGGAAATACCCAACTCAATTGAAACCTTCCTAGTCACCAGTGAAAGGGATCAATTTTGAAAATATTTCAAATTGCTTCTACTTCAAACAAAATATGACGTGATCAACTTGAATGTAACAACCCTGGTGAAAATTCGATGTAATAATGTTAAAAATAATAACCACGGTTGATGAGACACTTATTCCAAGTTGAATGTTGGGAAAACATACTAGTGGGTGTTCATTTGGTTTAATATGGATAAGGAAATTGGAAAAGGCAAAGGCAAAGGATTTGGAAAGGCAAATGGAATTTTTGGCACATTTATTTATGAAAATAATGGAAATTAGGAGAAAAGGGAGATGAAAGGTCACAGGTTGCATGTGAGGAGGAAAATGAAGGAAATAATGGAAATTGAAGAAAGTACAGGCCTCTTATATAAAAAGGCTTCTAAGGATCAGTCGGTACCTTTTTTCAGTGCATTTTTTGAGCTTTGTCATTATTTGTTCTTCCTCTATCTCACCCACTCTTGGATGCTTAAAGTTTTGGAGCACTTTGACATTGGAGAAAGATAGGAAATAAAGCAAGAAGTGGGAGGAATCGAGAAAGGAGGAGCAGTAATCAAGAAAATACAACATGATTCTTTGCAGGTATTGATTTGCATGTATGATTTCCTTTCTATATTTGGCATGCATGGTATTGCATGTGGTTCTTTACTATCTTGGGACGGGATTTTGCCATGCGTGACATTGTATTCAACCTAGCATTTCCATTTACATATATCCATGGTGTTTTGGAGTTCTAATGTTTTGTTTAGATGGATTCAAAGTTGAGTGAAGTGGATCTCTGAATGATTATGGAACATGTTCATGTGTTGCCTTAGTTTAGGTCCTATTAATCCAAGTTTGGATTGCGGTAAAGCCTAAGAGGTGGTTTTCTTTCCATTTCAGTCCTAGGAATCCCGGGTTCGAGATATATGGTAAATCCTGGAGATTATATCTCATTTTAGGTCCTAGTGACCCTTGATTTAGGCTGTGGGTTGTGGTAAAGCCTGAGAGACCAGGAGACAGGAAAACTCCTCACGGTTTAGGCAAATAGAATCTAGTGATATTCATGCTTATGTTGGCCTATTGATCATGTGTAGATCACAATAAATCTTGGTTTATGATTGATCAGGGTGAGGTGGTTTAGCCTAGGGATTTACTGGTTGGTTCTTTCAGTTTGAGTCCCATATTCATGCTTGGAATATGGCACAGGGGTGATTGGATAAAGAGAGATTTGGCTCAGCCAATCTATGGTTGAGTGGAACATGGAAGTCCCATCTCTGGTTGGTTTTTACACTCATTAATGAGAAGCTCATTCCTTTGGTATTTGAGGTATAATTTCACTGGTTATTATGTGGATTCTATTGTTGTTGTATCCATGGTAATTCTGTTGTTATTATGTTGGTTATAAGCATGTATTTAATCAATGATGATGTATGGATCTACCCATGTTTTTACTTGTAAATGAATGCACAATGTATCTATGGTAAAATATATTATATTGCAACTAATTATGTAATGGAGCAATGCTTCTTAGTGATTCTTAGATAAGTATGAGACCCCTATGTTTAAAATTGTTGTTTACACCTGTAGGTTCAATGTTTGTGATATGTTTGACGAAATTCCTATCATGGCTAGGAGGGGTCTAGATGAGTTCCTAATGATGTGATTTATTAAGTACCTTTTTTTAATGTTATTTATCATATCCTGAAGTTTCATGAAGTTCTGGGCAGTGACCTGTGCTCTGGGGTTGAAAAGGCGGAAAAATTCTCGGAGTTGCAGGCACAAAACTGACCAATTGAGGCCTTGACCGCATGCTTGTTGTGTTGTTCCTGCAACTATAGGCTCCCAACCAGTACCTTGCCTTGGCATGCTTGTGGCTAAGGCTCAAAATGGTCAAAAGGCAATCTCCCTCAGGGGCATGGGTCTGGAAGGTTGGGTTACCTCTTGGGGATTTTTTTGATGTTGTAGAAGGTTTGTTTGTCTTGTTTCCATCGGTTTCACTTCCTGAAGGTCATCTAGGAGTTTGAATCTCATATTATTAGCCTCTCATCACATTTTTACCCTAGTTGGTTGGTTACTTGGGTAAATGTGGGAAGGGGGTGTTATAGAGTGGTATCAGAGCATGGTTCAACCCTTGGACTGGAAGGGTGGTGTGTTGATCATGGTTTTCTATTAATTGCATATGTGTTTCTCATACCTATGGTGTATGTGTTGATTTATGGTAGCATCGGATGTGCTCTAGCCTTGTAATTTTTTATATAGGCTAAGACGCATGTATTCCATAAAACCCAGAAATGGTTTTGGAAAACTCCACTTAGAGATGATTTAATTAAATTAATTAATAATTTTTTAATGTTTTCCTAATTCTAAACTTAGGGAAACTAATTAATTAAAGTGTATTATTTAAATCAAGTGTGAATCTTCTAGATAAAGTCATGGATCACCTCCAAGTTAATCTTAGACCTTGATTATGTTTTAATCTTGGCCATTGAAGAGTCAATGAAAGATTTTAAGAAGGAGGGTGAGGGCCTATGGAAAATATACTTGACACTTGAGCCACTGATAATTTTTGAATTTGTGTGAGGAGACACAAATTTTGATCAAGAAAAAATCACTAGGGCTGGGTTTACTGAGTGATTTGATTCAGTGATCAGATCTGGAGAGGGGCAGAAGTAGAGATTGGTCAAGAGGGCCAAGAATACAACTCAGAGAGATAAAACATCAACGCAGGAGAGAGACAACGTAGTTTCGGGCAGGGGTGACGTAGTTACTGCAGAGGATCACGCAGAGCCAGTGCAGTGTCTCTTGGAGTCAGTCCGGAGAAAGATAGAGGGTAGGGTTCTGAGCCAGGAGGGGATCCAGCTTCAGATTAGCTAGATCAGCTACATGAAGGGGTGACACAGTCCTTCTAGCTTTCCTAAGCAGGCTTATGCAGATCCATCATAAGCAATCACGCAGAGGAAGAGAGGGCTTCATCAGCGCTATTTTGATCAACCAGAGACTTGCTAAGTGAGGTATATCTCACCGTCATTTTTGCTATCTAGATTTCTATAAAGGGTTTGCCAGATGCTGGCACCCTAGTTGTATTCAAAATTCTATTGCTTAATAATACAAACCCTCAGATCTCCTGCACCGATTTTCCCAAGTTGGGTTTTTCTAGGGACTTAGTAAAAAAATAATTGTGTCAATGTGGTTATTTTTCATTGTATTTTGTTCAAATTGTTTCAGCACTTAGATTTATTCTGCAGTATTATTTTTGTAGATTGCTTCAGCAATCACTTCGTTATTTCAATATAATGAAATAATTATCAAATAATAGGAGAAGTAATTCAAATTTTTTGCAATAGGAATCCAAATCTAGGATTTTTCACATGGTATCAGAGTTTATTTAAGCTGAAGTGCAAGAGAAACAAAGAGAACCAGAAGATCAACATTATAGAGTCTGGGATCTACGTAAGCAGCAATAGACCCTCCCAAAAAATTATGCTGTCCAGGCCAGGAGGGCATTCTAGTGCAGAAAAGGCTCCCTCTGAGAGAGTTGACAGAGGGGTAAGATTTTCAGTTGCAGAAGAGGCAGCGTAGTAGAGAAGGGTAGTTGAAGGATGTAGTTACTACACAGCATTAAGATCTGGTGCATAAGCGTTAGAAAATTATGAAAAACACAGTTGGGGATTTCTTGACCTCAGAGGGTTTCTTACTCAAAGAAACTCATTTTTTTTCCATGCAACAATAGAAGAAGTGACTTACTGCACAATGAGTGTGTAAGCCAAGCTGAGCAGAGGGTTAGAGAAAGGTATCGACAGTTGAGGAGATGGCCAGCCACGAACTGCATGACCAAGATAGATTGGAGGGTGCCTCCAACTACATTATCTGGAAATCAAGGATAGAAATTCTCCTTGATGAACATGATCTGAAAGCCCTCATATACAACGCAGTTACAGAGCCTCTTGATGCATCCCACCTGAGGCAATTCAAGAAGAATATGGCTAGAGCCAAGAGATTGATCCTAGATGGAGTACAGGATCACATCGTACCTCACATAGCAACCAAAACCACCGCTAGAGAAATGTGGGTAGGGCTAGAAAAGTTGTACCAAGTATCTTCCGAGCAACGGAAGATGTACCTTGAAGAGAAGATGCAGAATATCAAGCTGAAGAAGGGATAGCATTTTGACTCCTTCTTGTCTCGGATACAGGAAAACCGAGATCAACTTTCTCTAGTAGGATTTGCTCCTAAAGACTCAGAGCTAGTAAGGCTCACACTAAACTCTGTTTTAGAGGATTATCAAGTCTTTGTCCAAAGTATATTGGGAAAATAAAAGCTTCCAGGATGGGAAGCAATGTGGGCAGCATTACAACAGGAAGAGTTGAGGAGAGATCTCCTGAAAATCCACTTGGTGGATGGCAGTAGAAGTTCAAAGGTCAAGAAGGAGGAAGAAGATAACATTTCCCTTGCATCAAAAGGGCAACCGAAGTAGAAAAAGAAACATCTATCTAAGATCAAGTGCTTTTGGTGTGGGGAAATGGGGCATTATGCCACACAATGTCCTCTTAAGAAAAATGATAAAGAGGAGGAAGAAGATCCACATGCAGGAGCTGCCAAGATTGAGGTAGAGAAATATTTTTCTATGTCAGTTCATATTCCAAAAGGAGAAAAATGGGCTGATTTGGATTTGTAGATCCAGAATCTACAAGGAGGAAGGATCCTTGAGTATTTCCAAACTCTTGGATCACATATGAGCTACGACAACCTAAAGACAGTAGCAGGATGGACAGTTGCAGCAGAAGATGAGGAGATGATGTAGTGACTAGAAGTACTAGAGCCTGATTAGTACAGAAAAGAGGTAGTAGTAGCAGCAGCGCAGTGTAGAGCAGCAACAACGCAGTATTTTCAGAAATCTAGTGCAGAAACTAGCAGCAGTCAGTCCTATTTTTAGTTGCATATTTTCTTGTCCAAATTTCAGATGTTTTTCTATTGCAATTAGAAACAATATCAGGAGGGGAAAAAAAGCAGAGATGAGCAGCAGCAATAGCAGATGAGCAGCAGCAGCACAGTGCACAAAGAAGCAGTGTAGTGCAGAGTGGTGTTCACGCAGTGGAGAAACATGGTTGCAGAATTTAGAGGGAGTTGCAGTACAGTGGCAGTTGGCAGTTGGCAGTAGCATGCAGAGTCAACAGTAGTACAGTTGTAGAGTTCTTTGTGTAGTTTTGGTGAGCATCATCAACAACACAACAACAGATGTTACAAAATTCAACTCAGCAGCACATTGAGTTGTCTTGCTAGAACACTTTCCTCGCTAAGAGGAAGTGTTGATTTATGGCAGCATCGGATGTGCTCTAGCCTTGTAATTATGTATATAGGCTAAGACACATGTATTCCATAAAACCCAAAAATGGTTTTGGAAAATTCCACTTAGAGATGATTTAATTAAATTAATTAATCATTTCTTAATGTTTTCCTAAGTCTAAACTTAGGGAAACTGATTAATTAAAGTGTATTAATTAAATCAAGTGTGAATATTCTAGATAAATTCATGGATCACCTCCAAGTTAATCTTAGCCCTTGATTATGTTTTAATCTTGGTCGTTGAAGAGTCAATGAAATATTATAAGAAGGAGGGTGAGGGGCCTATGGAAAATGTACTTGACACTTGAGCCATTGAGCATTTTTTAATTTGTGTGAGGAGACAAAGATTTTGATCAAGAACAAATCACTAGGGCTGGGTCTACTAAGTGATTTGATTTAGTGATCAGATTTAGAGAGGGGTAGAAGCAGAGATTGGTTAGGAGGGCCAAGAATACATTTTAGAGAGAGAGCATCAATGTAGGAGAGAGACAGTGCAGTTTCTGGCAGGGGTGATGCAAAAACTATAGAGAATCACGCAAAGCTAGCGCAGTGTCCCTTGGAGTCAGTCCAGAGAAGGATAGAGGTTGGGGTTCTGAGCTAGGAGGGCCAATATCTAGCTTCAGATCATCCATATCAACTATAGGAAGGGGTGACACAGTCCCTCTAGCTTGCCTATGTAGGCTTATGCAGATCCAGTGTAATAAATCACGCAGAGGTAGTGAGGGCTTCATTAGCGTTGTTTTGATCAGCTAGAGACTTGTTGAGTGAGGTATATCTCACAGTCATTTTTGTTTTCTAGATTTATCTAAAGGGTTTGCTGGATGTTGGCACCCTAGTTGTATTCAAGATTCTACTGCTTAATAATACAAACCCCCAGATCTGTTGCACCAGTTTTCCCAAGTTGGGTTTTTCTAGGTACTTAGTCCAAAAATAACAGTGTCAATGTGGTCATTTTTCATTGTTTTTTGTTCAGATTGTTTCAGCACTTAGATTTATTCCGCATCATTATTTGTGTAGACTTCTTCAGTAATTACTTCGGTATTTCAATATAATGAAATAATTATCAAATAATAGGAGAATTAATCCAGATTTTTTGCAGTAGGAATCCATATCTAGGTTTTTTCAAAGTATGTGTTTGTGCATCCGTGTTGTGTTGGCCATGGTGGCAGTGGTGTCACCATGGGAGGACTAACGATGTTGCTTTCAAAATGTTGTCATGAGTGTATGACTGATTTTGCGTTGCGCATGCTTATGTATTGTCCAGACACACTTTATTACATATTGTTACATGTTGTATATGTTTTTCTTGTTTATGCTAGATCACATATGGGTCATGCTTGTGTGGTGTCTATGCATTCTTGCTTGTGTGATGTTGTATGTTGAACATGCATTGATCATTCATGATTGGTTACATGTTTCTTATGTTGGTGTATGGTAAGTGCTTGTGATTTTGTGGGGTCAAGTTTCATTGGTATGGTTGAGGTTGTCATGCATTAGGTCATGGAGTGTACTTGGTATGGCTATGCATCTGTGGTTGGACTCCAGCTAGAATGATGATTATGTGCTAATATACCACGTGTTATGAATTTATATGATGTTATGATTTTGTATATACATGTATTACGTTGATTGGTTGATCTTGTAGGAAGTATCCTCCCCAAATTACACTAAGGAATGTTGGTTTATTGTCATTTGGTTTAGTTGAAATATTATGCCTTGCAGGAGAAATACCAACATGGATAGAAATATGGTAGACTACAAGGACTCTCCCTATGAGTCATATGAGCAGCATGGTGGGAACTCTTCTGATTTGGTAGACACATTAAGAAGCCTAAAGGAAGAAATAAGGAGTTGTAAGGCGGATAATGACAAGATCATAGAGACACAAAAGAAATAACCAGAGGTAAATGCAATAATTCTTCAGAGAATTTCATATTTGCATAAACAAGGGCCACTTAGGATCAGCTATGGACATGAGGAAAAAACTAGTAGGGCATATGGAAGTAGGTCTCCTAGTAGAAACATGTCAGTTAGAGCTGATATAGTGAGAGATGGGAGATTGTTAGACACTCTGGATAGGAGTGATGAGTACAAACCCACATTCTAGTTCCGGTTCAGATAGACATCATGATCGTCATCAGTATCATCCTTACAGGAGGAGTGAAAGGGATACTTTCTAGATTAATTTAAGAAATTCAAACCAACTAATTTTGATGGAGACTTGAAGAAACCAGAATAAGCAGAGGCTTGGATACTTTGGATGAAAAAATTATTTGAATTGCATGAGTACACAGAAAACATGAAGGCCAATATTTCTATGAATAGTTTGAAAGGTAAAGCGGACATATGGTGGGAAAATGTGAAGCGGGTTAGAGAAATCATAACAGAGGACTTGAGTTATCATGAGTTCAAAAGGCTTTCCAAGAAGAAGTATTTGTCAGAGAGGTATTAAGACAAAAAGGCCAAATAATTCTATGAGATAACGATGGGATCAATGAAAAATGAAGAGTAGACGGAAAAATTATTGGAGCTATTGAGCTATGTACCATATATTGAGGATGAGAAGGCTAAAGTTCAACAATTTTTCAATGGTTTTCCATTAGCATTTAGAGATCAGATTGAGTATGATGAGCCTCATTCACTTGAGGAAGTCATTGCGAAGTTGAATTATTTCTATGAACAATCAAAGCACAAGAATGATTCTTAACGGGGATGGAAAGGGAAGGAAAAAGTTAAAGGTAAATGGCAACCAAAATGAGCAAGGCATTATAATTGAGAAGAGAAATAAAATGTGGTACTGCAAAAGAAGTTTAATGCATGTGGACAAGGACATAGGCCACAAAAAAAACATGGAAGTAATGGTATGAGAAGGTTGGAGTGTTGGGCATTCGGTGGAGAGAATATAAATAGATATTGTCCACATAATCAGGGTGGTATGCCTAATATATACAATACACAGGAGGCACAGACTGTTGGGGATGTTGGGCAAAGCATTCCTCTTATTTATGGAGTCGTGGACAATAAGCAGGATGATCACCAGGAAAATAAGCTTTTTGATCAAGCTATTTCTATTTTGATTGGCCCTGGATATAATTATAGCTATGTTAGTCTTGAATTGGTGGATAAGTGTGGTTTGAGTAAGGAAATGCATGCACAATCTTGGTTAGTGCAGTTGGCCACATGTACAAAGAAAAGAGTTCACCATTGGGTAAGAGCTTGTGCATTTGAGTTAAACAGTATGCCTACAAAAGCACACTTGAACATATTTCAATTGGGATCATAAAATATGCTATTGGGTATGTATTGGTTATATCTCCATAGGACCATAGTGGATTTATACGATAAATCTATTGAATTCTTGGATGAAAATGGGGAACCAAGATTCCTACAAGGAAAGAGGAAATCCACATCAGTTAGGATGGTGAAAACCATGTAGGCCAAGCGCAGTCGCAGTAAAGGGTGTGTGCTATTTCAAGTCGATATATAAGGTAAGGAAGTTGAGGATGCAGATGTGTTTAACATGTATCCCTTTTTGCAGCATTTTCAAGATGTGTTTCCAACAGATATTTCAGAGTTTCCACCCCATAGGGAAGTAGAATTTTCTATTGATTTGGTGCTAGTGGAAACTCCAACATCAAAAGAACCTTACAGGTTGAGCACACCTGAGTTGGCAGAATTAAATTTGCAGCTAAAATAGATGCTTGACAAAGGGTACATTAGAAAAAGTGCATCGCCATGGCATGCACCAATGTTGTTTGCGAAGAAGAAAGATGGAACTCTTAGACTATGCATTGACTACAAGAAGCTAAACAAGATAAACTGGAGGGAACATCAATGTTCTCTAAGATTGACTTCAGATCAATATATCATTAGGTACGCATCAAAGAGTAGGACATCGACAGGAACGCATTTAAGACCAGGTATGGGAATTATGATTTTGGTGTAGTTCCATTTAGTTTGACTAATGCCCCAACTACATTTATGTGTTTGATGAACAATGTGTTCCATACTTATTTGGATAAGTTTGTGATTGTGTTTATTGATTACATATTGGTGTATTCTAAAAATGAGGAAGAGCATGTCGATCATTTGAAAACAGTTTTAAGGTTGTTGAGAGAGCATCAATTGCATGCTAAGCTCGGAAAATGTAGTTTCTTCCAGACTGAGGTACACTACTTGGGATATGTTGTCTCCAAGGAGGGAATTGTAGTAGATCCGGAAAAGACAAGGGCCATCATGGAGTGGGTATATCATAAGAATGTATATGAGGTGACATCATTCATGGGATTGGCAGGTTATTACAAGAGGTTCATCAGGAATTCCTCACAGATTTCTTATATTATTACATCATTGTAGAGGAAAGATAAGAAGTTTGATTCGACAGAGGAGTGTGAGGCTAATTTAGAGTAGCTTAAGAAATTGTTGAGACATGCTCCAGTGTTAAATGTTGCAGATCGGGATAAAGAGTTTGTAGTGTGTACATATGCTTGGAATAGAGGAGTTGGTGGGTTCCTTATGAAGGATGGGCAATTGGTATGCTACAAGTCGCAAAAACTAAATGAGCACGAGCAGAACTACTCAACACATGATCTTGAGCTAGCAAAAATCATTCATGCACTGAATATGTGGAGGCACTATCTTCTCAGTAGGTGGTTTTTATTGATGAGTGATCACACTAGGTTGAGGTACTTGTTTGACCAGTTGAATTTTAACACTAGGAAGGCTAGATGGTTGGGAACGATCAACGAGTTTGACTTCGAGATCAGGTACATCAAAGGAAAGGAGAATAGGGTCACATATGCTCTTAACAGGCGAGTACAGGCAAATCACTTAGCAGTGATGAGTTCCTATGGGACATATTTATTGGATAGGATCCTGCAGGCAGGTCAGCAGGATCACAAGTATATGGAGATTGTACATAAGTTTCAACAGAGTACAGGTACATGTACAAGTGTTGGTACAATTACTGGTATAGGTATAGGTGTTGGCACAGGTACATGTACATGTGGTAAAGGTAAACATACATGTGTACAATATTTGGATTATCATCTTATTGCAGATGGGTTGGTCAGATTTAGAGACAGGATATATGTACCAGACAACAATGAGCTCATGAATAAGGCGATTTTGAGGGAGTTTCACGCGAAACCATATTCGGGTCTCCCAAGCTACCAGAATACATTGAATGCAGTGAATAGATTCTACTATTTTTCGAATAAAGAAGGATGTGGTGGATTTTGTAGCCAGATGTTTGGATTTACAGATGGTTAAGGTAGAATGTAAACATCCAAGTGGATTGCTATAGTTGATTGCAATTCTGAAACGGAAATGGGAGATCATTTCCATGGAATTCATCATATTTTTTCCTAAGATAGCTAGACAACATGACTCCATCATGGTTGTTGTGGAAAAGTTGAAAAAGGTTGCACATTTCATTCCAATGAAGACCACTTATTCAGCTAGTCATGTAGCACAATTTTTTATTAGAGACATAGTCAGATTGCATGGTGTTCCAAAGAAGATTGTGCCTGATAGGAATGAGAAGTTCACTTCCAAGTTTTGGAAGGATTTTTTTGCAGGTTTGGGCACCGAGTTAGCCTTTAGCACAACTTATCATCCATAGATAGATGGACAGACTAAGAGGGTTAACAAGATATTGGGGGATATGTTGAGGATGTATGTGATGCATCAATAGTGGAAGTGGGAAGATTATCTTCCACTGGTAGATTTCGCTTACAATAATGGGTACTAGGAATCATTGAAGATGAGTGCATTTGTGGCTATGTACTGGCATAGTTACAACATTCCTATCAATTGGAGTGATATGGTTAACAGGGTATTGATTGGACTAGAGATGTTGGCAGAAATGGAATAGGAAATGCAAGTGATCAAGAAGAACTTGAAGGAAACACATGATAGGCAGAAGATTTATGCAGATAGGAATATGTTGTTCAAGGAGTTTCAAGTTGAAGATCATGTGTACTTATGTATCAATCCCATGAAGAGCTCCTTGCAAAAAGGATCGTGTGCCAAGATGGCACCACAATTTTGTGCACTCTTCTGGATCGTTGAGAGGATCGAACTAGTGGCCTATTGACTTGCACTTCATTACATAATGAAATTCTATGATTTTTTTCATATATATTTGCTTAAGAAGTATTTTAAAGATGATGATCATTTGATTGACTGTTTTGTATTGCAGGTGGATCACGATGGAGAATTATAGCTAAAGCCTCTGTGTATATTGCAGAAAAAAGGTTCTCATTCTTTAGAACCGAGCATAGAGCAAGTTAAAGTGAAATGGAAGCACTTTGTCCTGATGAATCTACATGGGATATGGCGGATCAGATGCGAGCCATGTATCCTTCCTTGTTTTTCGGTTGAGGCAAATCAGTTTCAATGTGATGTTGGTATTTGTTTAGCATATGTTTTGATGATGTCTTGATATATGTTTTGATGTGATGTTCGGGTATATGTACATATTTGTATGGATATAAATACCTCATTGAGATATGTTATAAAACTCCAATAAGTGGTATGGTGTCATGTCATTATAGTTGTCATGATGTTATGATGTCATGTTGGCTTGCTTTTCAGTGGGGTGATCATTGTAAATACTACATCGAGATATGTTATGAAGCTCCATGAGTAGTATGGTTTCTTTTCAATGGTTTTGCTAAGATATATGTGTGGTTGAACACCAAGGATGGTTTCCCCCAAGGGGGAGGGTTTTGTAACAACCCTGGTGAAAATTACATGTAATAAATTAAAAAATAATAACCACGGTTGATGGGATACTTATTCCAAGCTTAATGTTGGGTGAAACATCCTAGTGGGTGTTCATTTGGTTTAATATGGCTAAGGAAATTGTAAAGGAAAAGGAAAATGCTTTAGAAATGAAAATGGCATTTTTGGCACATTTATTTATGAAAATAATGGAAATTATGAGAAAAGGGAGATGAAAGGTCACATGTTGCATGTGAGGAGGAAAATGAAGGAAAATAATGGAAAATGAAGAAAATAGAGGCCTCTTCTATAAAAAAATATTTTGAAGATTAGTTGGTACCTTTTTTTCAATGCATTTTTTGAGCTCTCTCATTATTCTCTCTCTCTCTCTCTCTCTCTCTCTCTCTCACACACACACACATGCTCTTGGACACTTAGAGTTTTGGAGCACTTTGGCATTGGAGCAAGAAAGGAAAGAAATAAATAAGCAAGAGTAAGCAAGCAAGAAGGAGTAGGAATAAAGCAACTACAACATGATTCTTTGCAAGTATTAATTTGCATGTATGATTTCCTTGCTAGATTTGGCATGTGTGGTATTGCATGTGTTTATTTTTTGTATTGGCATTGGTTTTTCCAGGTCTGATAGTGTATTCAGCCTAGCCTTTCCATTTCTAGATAGCCATGGTGCTATGGATTTCTCATGTTTGGTTTATCTGGATTGTATGATGGTTTTAAAGTTGAGTGAGGTGGATCTTTGAATGACTATGGAACCGTTTCATGTGTTTCCTTGGTTTATGGCCTAGTAATCTAGGTTTTGAATGTGGTAAAGCCCGAGAGGTGGTTTTCTCTCCATTTTAGGCCTAGGAATCCCAGGCTTAGGATATACGGTAAATATTGAAGAGTATGTCTCGATTTAGGGCCTACTGACCATTGATTCAGACTGTGGGTTGTGGTACATACTGGGAGACTAGGAGACAGGAAAATTCCTCACGGTTTAGGCGGAGCGAATCTGGTGATATCCATGCTTGTGTTGGCCTAGTGATCAGGTGTAGATCATGGTAAATCCTGTTTTATGATTTATGAGGGTGAGCTGGTTTAGCCTCGGTATTTCCTAGTTGGTTCTTTTAGTTTGAGTCCCACATTCATGCTTGGAATATGGCACGGTGGTGATTGGCTAAAGAGAAATTTGGCTCAGCCAATCTATGGTCAGGTGGAATGTGGAAGTCTCATCTCTAGTTTGTTTTTACACTCATTAATAAGAAGCTCATTGCTTTGGTATTTAAGGTATAATTTCATTAGTTATTATGTGGATTCTATTTTTGTTTTATCCATGGTATTTATATTGTTATTATGCTAGTTATACACATGTATTTCATTTGGTTTTTACACTCATTAATGAGAAGCTCATTCCTTTGGTATTTGAAGTATAATTTCACTGGTTATTATGTGGATTCTATTTTGGTTGTATGCATGGTATTTATGTTGCTATTATGCTGGTTATAAGCATGCATTTTATTAGTGATGATGTATGGCTCTACCCATGTTTTTACTTGTAAATCAATGCAAAATGTATCTATGGTCAAATATATTTTAATGCAACTAATGATGTAAGGGATAAATGATTCTTAGTGATTCTCAGATAAGTATGAGACCCCTATGTTTAAATATGTTGTTTACACCTGTAGATTCAATCTCTGTGATACGTTTGACGAAATTATTGTAATGGCTAGGAGGGGTCCACATGAGTTCCTAATGATGTGATTTATTATGTACCTTTTTTTTAATATTATTTATCATCTCCTAAAGTTTCATGAAGTTTTGGGCAGTGACCTGGGCTCTGGTGCTAAGAAGGTGGCACAAATCTCGGATTTGCAGGCACAAAACTGACCAATTGGGGTCGTAGCTGCATGCTTGTTCTGTTGTGCCTGCGGCTATAGGATCCCAGCCACTACCTTGCCTTGGAATTCCGCTAAGGCTCAAAATGGTCAAAAATTTAGTCTCTCTCAAGGTTCATGGGTCTGGAAGGTTGGGTTACCTCCTGTGGATGTTGTTGATGCTGTGTAAGATGTATTTGTCTTGTTTCTATCAGTTCCACTTCCTTAAGGTCATATAGGAGGTTTAATCTCATATTAGTAGCCTCTTTTCATATGTTTACCCTAGTTGGTCGATTACTTGGGTAGATGTGGGAATGGGGTGTTACACTGAACATACTCTTTGTTTATACGAAAGGGTTTTGGATCAGGGATGACCTTGCAAAAAGGTAAATTCCATGGCATCTAAAATGAGCCAAAAGAAGTTATATTAAATTTGACTACATTCCAACAAGTTCTTATTGTGCACTCTAATATTAATAGATGTTACAGACATGCGTGGAGTGTTTGTATGATAGAAAATGTTCACACTTAAACTCAACTAGCAATGCAAGCCTAAGATAGACGCATAACGCCTAGTCAATGGGAAACCAAAACACCAACTACAATATTTATCATGTTGAGAAATATTAACGATGATGAATTATAATTATCTTCTCTCTAATATTTCATTGTAGACTTGAGATGACTAATTTTTCCTTATATTTGATAGTATTTGATGAGACAAAAAAAATGACAACAACCACTCATACTATCTTCTAATTTAAAATTCATCTTTGAAAAATTGATTATAAAATCTCTCCCATTTTATTTTAAAAGGTACACATTGCAAATATCATGTTGGGCGCAAAACAAAGTTGGGTCAAAAAACACTTTCTCACCATACATCATTTCTTTACCATTGTCACCCCCTGTATTTTCTCTATCTTATACTTCCTTAATGATTTCTTCTCCTTCCTTGTAACTCGAAATTATTTCATCTCATTGATAGAAACATATGCAAGGGAGGAAATATTTAGCATATATTTTTCACTTTAATACTGACATCCACCTAATTACTATGAGATGTCACAGAGTTTCCTATTGGTGTGTTGTGTCCATGTGTGAACCACCTAATGATGATGTGGTTACATCACGCCATTATTTATTAGGATACTTCTATCTTATATCACTCTCCCTTTAATCACCTTGGCCTAGCTTAGATGCATGACCACTTTTTGATGTCTAATACTTAAGTGGGTCTCTAGTATCATCCCCTTACTTTTCTTTTCCCTGATCATATGTTTAATTCTATTATACCCTTTTGGAGTACTTAATCAAGTGTGTTGTCCTACTACTAGGTTTATATTTGGGACTTCAGGCCCCTTATGTAACCCATGGTTTCTTAGGATGCTTCATTTCAAGTCTTTGAGATCATAAATACATTTAATTGTTTATTTAGAGGTCCATTGGGTCAAGCATTCCTCAACTCTTCATAATTTATTGGCATCAATTGTAAAACTCCCATGTGTTGTAATTCATCCATAAGGCATGGTATATAAAATACAACATACTTATAAGGGAAATTAGAGTACAAGGTTTTGAATTTAAGATTCATGATCAAATCCCATGATACACTTCCTATATGTTGAATGTTTCATGCAACAACTAGTCCAACATTCATTTAGACCTTGATTTTGTTTCCTTATCTATTTATATTGTTTCTCTCTTTGTTAAATATTGTAGCACAAACATGTCTTCTAGCATTGATAGGTTTCATTGAGGCTAGGAACATAGAGAAATGGATTATCTCCATTCCCATGTAAATTTCCCTACTTTCACCTAGGGAGAATGTCTTAATTAAGTTAATTAATGATTTTTAAATATATCCTAAGTTATCACTTAGGAAAAGTGATTAATTAATTGGCATTAGTTGAGATGATATTATCCATTTATTGGAACAAGATAACTTCTAATATTTGTCGTTCATTTGTGAATGATATATTATAACGGAAAATTAGTGGGCACAATGAGTTAAGTTATTGGGTAAGTTTTCAAAGAGACACTAGGAGGGTTTCAACAATGGTAATTGAGGAAAATATTTATGGGGTTTATTCTTCATTGAGGGAATTCCATCTTATGAGTTTCAGAGAGAATTTTTTCTGGCCGAGTTACTTTCTACAAGAGGCCAAGTTTTTCCAAAGGAGAATGTGAGCTTTATGAGAAGGTTGATTTGATCAGGAAGTCGCATGTGTGGAGGCTGAGACTTCTCCCAGAGATTTTGTTAGTGCAAAGGGAGATAGATAAGCCAATTTATGTTTGGGTCATGTCATTTCCAGGAGGCCACATGTGTGGGTTGTACGAGGCCAAGTAGATCTACAAAGGGAGACCATGATGTTTATGAATTCATTTTGATTAGCATAGGTGAAGATCATTTTTCCAAAGATTTTCTAGATTTATGCAAGAAGTAAATGCAATTTATCATTAGCATATTTGTTGAAGATTTAATAATAAAACCCTTATTTTGAAAATTGGTTTTCCCCATCTTAGGATTTTTATAGGGATATTTGTCCAAATATTTATATGATTTTTTTTTCATATATTCTGCTGCATTTTAATTTGGTGAATAGTGTTGTGACATGTTTTTTATTCATTACTTTCTACTAAAAATTTAATTTCTTTGTGCATAAGTAATCGAAATAATTTATTGGGTTAATAACACCTTTTGGGTAGTATAAATTTCACATGGTATCAGAGCTCACTACAACACTAGGTTTTATTTATCTGACCAACATGGATTGGAAATAGAAATCAAAGGTTTCATCAAAGGGGACACTTTTCTTCAAATCTATTGGGGTTTATTGTTTGATGGTTTCAGAAATCACTTCAATTGGTTTGAGGGATCAATATAGACTTAATGGTGCATCACACTTTGGTATCTAGAAATCCATATAATTTTTTTGTTGGAGGAGCATGGACTAAAGGAATATGCAACGCCTAACGTTATCATATCAAAAATCCAATGCAATTAGTGACCTACTGCAAGGAGGATTCCAAAGCTAGATGTATTATCTAAGATGAGGTCAAATACCATATCGTTCCCCATATTATAGAGTTGGATACGTGTAAGAAGATGTGGGATTCCATATTGAATATTTTCCAAAGTGAAAGTGTGAACAAGAAATTTATCTTCATAGAGAAGCTACGAAGAACTAGATAGAACGAGGGAAATTTTTTTGTAATATACCTTATCAGGGTTAGAAAATTCAGAGACGAGTTAGTAGTTGTCGGAGAAAAAGTGGAAGATGAAGAGCTCATGAGAACTGCGTTGAATGGGTTTTCAAAGAAATGGGACGTCTTTGTCCTGGTGATTACAGGGAAACAACACATTCCTAGTTAGGATCATCTTTGGAGTGATTTGACTCAATAAGATGCTAGGAAGAGTTATTCCAATGTAGGTAGCAACAATGTCTAGAAGGATGAGGATGATGGAAATGGTGCTCTTGCGGGAAAGGGAAAATCCAAGAAATTCTCAAGTAAAGAGTCTAAACCCAAGGGAGAAAAGAAGAATAAATACATGAGTAAAATCAAGTGTTTCAAATATCTTCAATAAGGACATTATGTCTGTCAATTTCCTAATAGTAAGAAAGGTGAAAAGAAGAAGAAGCAACAGGAAACAACGTCAACAGACATTGATGAACTATCTTCAATAATTTAGGATGAGTTCACTCTCATTGCTTTCCTATCTAGCTTGAACACCACAAGTGTTTGATACATCGATAGTGGGGTGTCATGTCACATGGCAAGAGTTAGAGAGTATTTCTCCAACTATAAATTAGAGGAGATGATATTCTAGATAGAAATGGAAAACAAGGCCAAAGTTACTCCAGTTGGGAGAGGGACAGTCACATTTCAGAGGGAGTCAGGCAAGAATATTCAGATAACAGATGTGTTGCACATGCCACATATGGGTATGAGTCTAATTTCAATATATGTTGTTTAGGATAAGGGGTAAAGTGTACTTTTTTTAGGATAGAAGGTGTATATGAAACACCAGGATTGGAAGTTAGCAAAAGAGAATGGATTTAAAAAGAAACATTTTGAATAAGTTGCAGTTTGAGAATCCAAAGGCACTAGTTAGCAGCAATAGAAGCATAGATATGGGAGAGTTGTGGCATAGGAGGATGGTTCATATCCATCATGGAGCACTTAAGTTTCTCATAGAAATAGGAAAACGTATTCTAGAGGTGAGTACAAAACATAGTGACGTATGTGAAGGGTGTGTACTTGGAAAATTCTCAAAAGAAACATTTATAAGGAGTGACAGTAGAACCAAGGGTGTTTTAGAGATGATGCATTATGCTATTTGTGGTCCTTTTTCCACATGATCCCTCAAGGTTTATGAATATTTCGTGACCTTAATTGATGGTTTCTTCAAGAATAATTGGATATACTTATTGAAGACAAAAGATGAAGTTTACAATCACTTCCAAGAGTTTAAGGCTCTTGTGGAGAACTCGATAAGAAAGAAGATAAGGGTACTTCATATAGAAAATGCGGGTGACTATATTGATAAAACCTTCAAGGAGTTATGTGCTAAGGAATTAATCATGAGAGAATGGACAACTCCATACAACCAACAACAAAATGGGGTTGAAAACGCAAGAATAGAGCAATAGTTGGAGCAACAAGGGCCATGCTATATCATTAGGATATTCCTAAAAATATTTACGTAGAAGCATGCAACACAAAAATATACATTCAAAATAGGTTCCCACAAAAGGTGTTGGGAAAGATAACACACGAGGAGGAATTTACAGGGAAGAATCTAGAAGTTGGTCATTTCAATATTTTTGGTAGTATTTCTTATTTTCACGTTCCAACTGAGAAGTGTACCGAGTTGGATTCGACTATAGAAAATGGAATTTCGTTGGCTATAGAAAAAACAACCAAGGAATATAGGATCTATATTCCAGGGACTCATAAAATCATTATGACACATGACGTTAAGTTTTAGGAGGATAAAGCCTTTAGTATGTCTAATGAGTTTCCAATAGATTATGAGAGTCAGTAGATAGAAGCTCTAAGGGTTGAAAAAAAATCTCAGGCGCAGGGAAAAATTACAATTACAATGACTAGTATAAGCACATGTATAAGCATTGAGGAGAATTTGAAAAATATTGAGTAACAACATGATGAGCAGCTTGAAGCTCCACCCACTTCACTTGGAAGGAGGAACTATGAGGTGATTCAAACATTGAGATATGCTAAGGATTTTGTGGGAGATCCTAGATCAAGCACTAGTGATAGAAGATCACTAGAGAGATATTCATGTTATATAACATTGATTAATTAACTCATATACAATGATCCTTCCTGATATCAAGAGGTTTCACAACAACAGGTTTGGAAATATGCTATGTTGTAGGAGTACAACTCCATCATGAATAACTATGTTTTGGAGGTGGTTCCTATATTTTCATGATAGGTATGTGGTTGGTTCTCGCCAGATCTATAATATCAATAAAGTTGCAAATGACATCATAGAAAAATTCAAAGCCAAGTTCATAGCTAATGAATTCTCTCAGAAAGAGGGAATAGATTATGAGGAGACATTTTCTCTAGTAGGAAAGTATAATTACATTAGGGTTTTGATCTCATTTATAACACGGATGGGATGGAAAATTCATCGAAGGGATGTCAAGACGACTTTCCTAAATAGAGTTATAGAATAGGATGTGTACATGGAGCGACAAGAGGTTTTTGAGGCATACCATAGAGAGATAAAAGTATGCATATTGGAGAGATAACTATACGAGATCAAGAAATCTCCTAGAGCATGGTATGGTCGTACTAACAACCATTTGTAGGTGGTGAGCTTCATGAATATTGACATAGATTCTAATATGTACTATCTTGTGGTTGGGGGTGAACCACTCATTCTTATTTTGTATGCATATGATATATTTATGACTAGATCACTAGGGCTCGTAGAAGATTGTAAGAGGGAATTAGTATAATATTTTGAGATTAAGGCTTTAGGGTTGATGCAATATTTTATAGGACTAGAGATGTGGCATACCAATTGGTAAATTTTCCTTGGTCAAGGGAAATACACATTAGAGATCTTGAAGAAATTTAGGATGTTGGACTACAGACCTGTGTCTACACCTATTGTAACTAATTGGAAAAATATTGATGCATTAAAGCAGAAGGAATTGGACTCAACTCTATATATATTATTTATTTTATCTCTTCTGTATTCGGTCGACAGAAGGCCAAATATTTTCTTTGTATTTGTTAGCACTTCACTAGTTCTCTGAAGTCCAAGAAGGAGACCAGCAAAGGAAACCACATACCACTTTGACCTAGTAGCTAGCCATACTAGGCTGAGAGGGTTATCTATTTGACTCGATCATGAAATATATTAGGCTAGGTATGTATATTAGGGTTTGATTTTATTTTTAAGGTTTGTGTTGGATGGTGAATTAGGTCTAGGAAAAACTAAGTCAGGGCTCTGAAAATTGGATTTGCAGAGATGTAATGGGGCAAGGTAAGCACACACTTTAGCACTTTAAAGGTAAATTGGTGAATATGGTAGATTGATATAGTTTCAAAACTAGCATGAATATCATGAATTCTTTTATATCAGAATAAAATGAACATAAATGTGAAATCTTCTCCAAAACAGAGCAGTGAATCAATGAATTATGCTTATCAAACTTAGAAATAAATCACATAAGACATGAAAATGGAAATGGAAGGTACAATACATTCAAACATATGATCGCAAAATAATAAACACTGCTAAATCACATACCACATGAATCCCACCACAATAGCTGCAAATTGTGTCTATTAGTTCCTGCAAAATTCACAAAGTACACTAGTGTTCCAAGCTAAATTCCACAACATCCAACCTTTGAAAATGATTAAAATGGGCCTCATATAGCCACTGAGGTAGAAATACTCCCTTGGAGATCTAATTTCCAACAAGAAATTCAAATACATGCATCTATCCAAAATTTTCTACACACTAGGGAGGTTACTTAACGAATTCCTCCTTTATCTAACCATCAAGAGACATATCCTCAAAGAAATAAATGGGGGATAAGACACCTATTCAACTCCATTTTTACCATTTACATTTAAATTTTTATTTTTACATTCATCTACTTTCACCTTTTTACTTTTACAAAATTCAAACTATAAATTGGAGAAAATTACACAGTGAAAATTTAATTAAAATCTCAAAAAATTGCAAAAGCGCAGCGCCATCTTGGAGGCCATTTTTAGACACCTTCCTGAAGTAAAAATTCAAATCTAAAAGAACCGTAAACTAGCCCTTTCGGTATAGTTTCTATAACATCTTGAATTTTTGAAATTAACCCATGGGAAGGCCTTAAAAAACTCATTCTCCCAATGTGTCTCCAGAAGCACGACGCTAGTCAAAAAGAGGGGCAGAATGTTGATTTTTGACCCTTTTTTCTCAATTTTCTCAAAATATGAGCCTTGAATAAAAAAATATGATCAAATGGGTTTTGAGAGGAGGCCATAAGTTTTCTATAAATGTAAACCATTTTTCATTTTGAGCTTTGAGGAAAAATCACAGCGCCAAGGTGATGCGCTTCTAAACCTAGTGAAATTTCTGAATTTTCCAAATCTGCACCAAATTTCACCAAAAAACAAAAATTTCTCCAAATATTTCCAAAATTGGTCCAGAAGTGCCAAATGAGGTGTGTGATTCTATCATGGAGGAATCATCAAGAATATCTAACTTACCCTTCTCCTTTTGGTTGATTAGGGTTTCCTTGTGCTTGTCTTGCAATTGCTTGATCTTGACATTACACATTTTGTTCTTGTGTGGTAATGGTCAGCCATGTGCTCAACATCTGATTGTACCTATTGGCCTTGTCAAGGAGCTTCTCTAGATGAGTGTTCACTCTATCAAGCCAAAACTCCCTCTTCTCATTGATTTCTTTGGTCATTATTTCTTCAAAAGTAAACTCTTCATGTGGTGGATTTTTCTCTTTTTCCTTCTGCAATGTTCTTTTGAGACCCATGGTCCTTGGCCTCTTCCTCCTTACCTATTTTTCATGCTCATCATTCTCATCATTTTCAACCATTTATTTTCCCTTTACATCATGCATACTAGCCTTAGCCTACTTGCTCTCTAAAAGTAGTTGATTTACCATCAAATGATGTTTTTCCTACTCTAAGAATGAAATGATGAAGTTGGCCCTTACCAAGTTGTATTGGAGATCTTTGATCTGAGCATCCTTGTCTTTGATAACCCCCTATAAGTTCTCATTCTCATTAGTATCTTCCAAGTCTAATGGGTCAAAATCATGTTCTTCCCCATGCATGGATGTGTCATGCTGCACTGATGGTGATCCTTGTTCTGGTGAAGTAGGCTTGGCCCCTTCCTCAATTTGAGGAGAAAACACAAGCCTCCTGCCTCTCTGATAGGTGTGATTAACCTCAGGCCTAGGCCTATTTTAAACTTCATCAAGTTTGATTGATAATCCCACCTCCATAGGCTATGCTGACATGGTAGGTGATATGTTTTGATGTTGAGTTGGTGTAGTGGTTGTGTGCATTTGCAAGGCTACCTCAATGAAGGTATCCCATGTCATGTTCTTCTCTGCCAACTAATGGGTAACTATGACCTTCACCAATATGTGGTGAAATATACTAGGGTAATGTTTTTTTTTTCTTGACTTTTACCTTTTCAGACATCTTGATCAGACTTCTATACAATAAATTTCATAAATTGAGAGACTTCACTTCTATGAAGTGCATGAGCAGTCTAATGTGATATTGGTACAATCTAGAAGACCTACCCTCACATGTGAAAATTTTCATTACAAACTTCATCAATGGTGCATACCTCTCCAACAAGTATCTGAATGGGAAAATATGTGTATGAGCCTCTTTTTACTATGATTTTATGTAAGGTTTGTACCAATGTTGCGAATATCGTCATCGAGATAAAATCGGCAAGTGTCCGAAAAACCAAAAAATCGTAAAAATCGGCAAACATCGACAAAATTAAGATACCATAAAAATACTTTTAAAAATCGGCAAACATCGGCTAGGCCAAAAAATCATGATTTTGAGATAAAATTGGGATGTTATCGAGATGTTCACAACACTATTTTGTACTGCTCAAAGTCTAGGTTCATGCCTTTGAACCAATATTCACCGTGAATTGGTATTCATGTAGCAAGAGAGATAACATCTAATAAAAAAGTGAAATCAATCTCTGCAATGGTGGCCTTTTCTCCCTTCAAATTGGTGGCAAACAAATCTGTAAGCTGCTCATGGAAACCTACCTCCTCCACTCTTTGACAAAACCCTAGGCAGTTGACATCTTCAAAGCATGTTCTAATGAATGGTGAGGAAGTGATTTCACTGCAATTTGAGGGCTCATACCTTAGTATCTTCCCCCCTTTGTGGTGTTTTCTTTTCTCTGATGGTGAATAATCTACTTCCATGATCGAAACCCTATATGATAGGAGTGAAAAAATAGGGAAAAGGAGTAAATGGATGAAATGCGGGAGTTAGGGAAGGAGATGGGAGTAGGAAAATTCAGGGAAATGGGCAGGGGTCTTAGTGATCTTTAGGGAGTGAAATTAAGGGAAATAAGTGAAGGAAATGGTCTAGGAAATTTAAACACAATCCTAGCTAGGGAAATTGTGAAAATTAGTTGAATAGGGCTAGGGTTTATAGGGAAGATAAGAATAATGATGGGAAATGGCTTTGCGACAGATGTAGGTGATGTATAAGTTGCAAACATAGGCGTAGGGACAATGAAGCTATGGTTTAAAGCATCAATCAATATTTTTCAAGACCAACACCATGAAATTCTAGTAAACCCTAGAAGACTAAGATCTTGAACAATTTCTTGGTATGCAAAGCAAGAGAGGGCATAAATATGAGTGAACTTACTTGTTATGGAGCTTAGAGGTGAAAACATCCTGAGTGGAAACTTGAAAAAATTATTTTAGTGCTAAATTTTAAAATTTGGGTAACTCTGCTCACTACACAACGTCTATGCCCAGTGCAGTCTTCCTATGCGCAACGCCTTCCTCCAGAAGTGCAATGCAGTGTCTGTATGCACATCGCCAACCAATGTTTCCCAATTTGAGGTAAAAACCCATGTTTTCTTGCCAAATGAAGGATGAACTCGATGATGAGTAGTAATAAGAGTGAAAATGAAATGATCTTGTGTCTTTTTGGGCCTTTTATAAACATGGAATGACTCCCTTTGAGTGATGATGAGCCCCACATGTCTTTTTCAAGCATGAATTTCATTCTTTTGAACTTTGTAACCTTTGGAATTTGTAACCTTGAACTTTTTGTGGCTTCTTTGGAACTTTGAACTGTAGCTTTCAGGAGCATGAAGTACTTATTACATATAGAAACATAAAATTACATTTTGAAATTAAAATTTATTGAAGAAAGTTTCCTATTACCACTCCTCCAATTGTGGGATTTTATGCATGAAATAAGAGTTTTGGTGACTTTGAAACCCTAATGACCTAATGGAGACACTGAACTAAATGAAATCATGGTGATGATGACTGAAATGATGATGAAAACCTCTAAATGATGATACACTCAACTGAGTGATGACATGGACCAACAATTTAAAAATTTTGGAAGGAGTGGAAAATAGTCCTAAACCTCATAACCAATGACCAAAATTTTGCTTGAAGACCTAATTAAGTGACAAAAAATTGACTATGAGACCCTAATAGGACATGATAAGATCCCATTGATCACTGGCGACAGGATGTAAGGACTGGAACTAACATTGGCTTCAGCTAGGGATGTAAGCTCCTTGGAGGTGTCAAGAACACTGTAGACCAAGTAGCCTAACCATTGGGCATGGATTCAAAAGTTAAAAACCAAACTGAATACTAAATACTTGACATGATAAACTGACTCAAAACTGGACTAACTTGACTTTAATTGAACTTTGAAAACAACATCAAATTAATGGAACTTTATGGCCTTCATGTCAGGCTCCAAGCTCCGATGATTCTCTGCTTCACACTTTGTAGAAAAATTAAACTAATATGTACAATGGAATTGGGAAATTTTCAGAAATATACTCAGAAATGTTAGTGCTTAAAAATCCTACCATTGACTGGTCCTCCTATTTAATCTTCTCCATTAATTTCCTCCAATATAAGAGCATGTTTTCCATGAGAGGCTAAAATCTTGTATGGTCCTTTCCATAGGTTCTCAAATTTACTATGTTTCCTTTTCTCCTCGTTTCTAGCATCCCAATAGAGGACCACATCTCCATTTTTAAATCACGTGCTTTTGTCTTGCGTTCATATACCTTATTTATCCTTTCATGTAGCTTTTAGATGTTTTGAAAGACCTCATCTCTAGTTTGTTGAAGATGGATCATTTTATTGATCTGGCATTGCACTTCATTCTCTTCACTACCTACTTCTTGTAACAATTTCGTAACTGGGACTACAAGTGATGTAGTGAAAATTATATCTACTCCATATACCAATTGAAAAGGAGACATTCCTATTGACTTCTTACTACTCACCCTATTCGCCCACAAATCATTAACAAGTTCCTTATGCTAGTTATTTTTGTTTTCCTCCAACATCTTCTTTATAATGTTGATTAAAGATTTGTTAGAAGATTTTTCCAATCCGCTACCTTGTGGATATTATGCGGTTGAGAACCCAAATTTGATGTTTTACTTGTCGCAAAACTCAACCATTTTCTTAGACTTCAATGCAGCCGCATTATCTGTAATGATCTTGTGAGGACAGACAAAATGTTAGTCTCCAAAAACTGAATAATGAATAAATTTGTAGCTTTCCTTGTTGGGATTGCTTCAATCCATTTGGTGAAGTAGTCGGTAGCTGTCAAGATCCATTTATGTTGGTCATAATATGCAGGTGGATTTCTCCAACAAATTCAAGGCCCCACTGCTGAAATGGTGCTTGCATGGATATAGGCTGCAAAGGCAGTGGGAGAAGCTTCCTCTTAACTTGAAATATCTGGCACTCGTGAAAGTTGATCACAGTTTTATATAAATCTCCAAAAAGAGTAGGCCAATAATATCCAGCCCTCAACACCTTATTTTTTGTGGTTTTCCAAAACAAGTGACCTCCACAATATCACTTATGGAAATCAGTCACTACCTCCTTGGCTTCATTTTCTACCAAATAGTTCAGCAAGACACCTCCTGGGTCTTTCCAATATAGAGCGTTGTCCAAAATGCAGTACTTGGAAGATTTCAACTTCAATGTCCTACCCTTAATTTTAAACATATCTGGAGGAGGATTAAGATGATGAAGAACATAAATGATATCGGAATGCCAAGGAGATGAGAGAAAAATATCTGATACCTACATGAGTGTGCCATCATCTTCTTCATTAGACAAAACTGAAATGAGATTGATATCAAATGCATGTAAATTGGATTCATCCATGAGCTTGGCTAATACCAGACCTTTGATCAGCTTTGTAGGCTTGCTCTTGAGGTCATACTCTAACATAGCTGCTATCCACTTTCCTCTTCTGCCTTCCAGATCAGTTTTCATTAGGACATCCTTCACTGCTACATTAGGGACATAGGCTAGAACGTGTGAATGAAGGATATACACTTGAAAGCCCTTCAATGCCTTTACCAGGGCCAAGACTTGATTCTCAATGATGATATATCTAACGAAAACATCCCTAATGGTACGGCTGAAGAATGCAATGGGTTTCTCGGTCTTATCCTTCTTTTGCATCAAAATAGTAGCCAAGGTTTGTTCGAAGGAAAATGAAAATATGATGAAATAAATGGATTAATCGGGGCTAATCAAAATAGGAGATGTAGTTAAGGAAAACATTACTAAATTAAAGGAAATTTTGGCATCCTCTGACCACTTTACCTCACTATCATTTTGTAGCATATTGGTCATCTCTCGAAGATGCTCGACAAGATTTGGAATAAATATTCTCAAGAAATTCACCTTACCATTAAAATCTTGGATCTCTTTCTTTCCGTGTGGGAAATATATTTGTTGAATAGCCTCAATCCGAGAAGGATCAATACAGATACCATATTTGGAGACGATATGACCAAGAAGCTTGCCCTCCTCCATGGAAAAAGGACTCTTTTTGGGATTGAGTGAAATCCAAAATTTCCTGCACTTCTGAAATAAAATTCTCAAATGATACAAATGTTCATCACCAGAATGGGAGAAAACAGTTAAATCATCAAGGTAGACTACTAAGAAAACATCATTTTCATTTGCGAAGGAAATTTCCATTACCTGTTGAAAAATGGCTCCTACATTCTTGAGCCTGAATGGAATTTTAGCATACTTGAATGTGCCCCAAGGTGTCGTGAAAGCAGTTTTGTCCTGATCATCCTCATGCACTAAGATTTGATTATATCTCAAATATCCATCAACAAGCGACATTAGAGAAGACCCAACCACTATTTGCAGGATATGGTCCATCTTAGGAAGGGTATAGTTATCTTTTAAACACACCTTATTTAAGTTTCTGAAATCAATACAAAGACAAATTCCTCCTGTTTTCTTTCTCAGCGGAACAAGATTTGACATCCAATCAGAAAATCTAATGGGAACAATGGTACTGGATTTTAAAATTCTTTTTACCTCTTTCACTATCAATGAAAATAACCTTGGGTGGATTCTTCTCAACTTTTGTCTAAAGGGCTTTTGATCAGGCTTGACTGGAATTGTATGCTGAGTGATATTCTTGTCATATACTTTCAGATCTGCATATTCCCAAGAAAATACATCAAAAAATTCAGACAACAATGTTATGTATTTGTCTTTTACCTCTGAAGATAAGGACTTGGACAACTTGACCATCTTTGGATTGTCTGTTGTTCCAATATTCACATCTTCAACACCTTTCTCAATAGGAACCATGGTCGGCTTTCAAGAAACATCATCTTGATCAGAAAATTCTTCCAAAGGTACACGACCCCTTGGAATGTTGTTATCTCTCAGCTGTAATACATCAACCTGAGTAGCCTCGATCACTTGATCAGCTTTATCATATACCTCATCAATAAAGGAGTTTTCAAATTCACCTTCCATCTGTAGAAAATTATTCACCTTTTTGTCATCCCAAAACACTTGCCAATACCTCAAGTTGTCAGGGACAGTTGGTTGGTATTTGAAATGAATTTAGAGCTTCCTATTAGAAAATATGGGAATCTTAAAGTTACTTGTTGTTGTAGCAAGTGAATCTGCCATAAGATTCTGACTTCTTGGTACAACTAACAATGTATATTCAGGAAAAACTTTGAGGATATCAAGTACAAAATTTCTATATGCTCTCATTCGTGGATTCTTAGCTTGGTATTCCCCTTTTACCTATTTGATTACAAGCTCAGAGTCGCCATAAACAAAAATTCTTTTTGCACCCAAATTTTTCAGAATTTTAGGGCCGGTGATCAATGCCTCGTACTCAGCTTCATTAATAGAAAAATTGAAACTTGTATGAATGCAATCTCACATTATTTGGTATTTTACCCGATTGATGAATTGGACTTCAGATCCAAATTTCGATGCTTGCCTCATCTTTCCCTAAGGTGTCGTCGAAATCCATGGTCCAAAGACCATTCTCATCATCCGGAAGTTGGAATTATGCAGTCTGATTTATCGCCTCTTTTCAAGCCACTTCTTAAATCTGTTATGAACCTTTTTCTGACTTCTCTGATAATTTCTCTGAAGAACTAGGATGATTGTCTTATTTTTCATCCAAAATTTCTCTGACACTATTTGAAATTTCTGGTATTTCCTCAACTTCTATAAGATGACTATCTAAATCATTAAAAAAACTATTTGTAAACAAAATAAATGACTCAAGATTAGTATGTACAAAAAAAATTTAGTGTCAGTCTTGCCATACTGTCGTCAGTGATCAAATTTTCTCTTTTGCATTTGCATATTAGGAGTCCCATACCATTAATTTTCATCGTTCCATTAGGTCATGGATTCATTGATGGTAGTGGTCTTTCATCAGTTTTCCCTCATGTGAAACTTGTTGATTCCCCTCTCTATGGTCTTCAGTCATGAGTCACTTTCACTTTGTAAGTCATGTTCGTAGGTCATAGGGTTGGTCTCATTAGGTTCTAAGGTCTCATTATGGTCAAATTAGTGAGTCAAGTGTCAATAAACATTAGCAAGATCATGAGGGGGACAAATAAACTCAGAGGCACAATATCTGGAAAGATCAAAGAATTTTTCTATTGAGCTTGATGTAATTTTCACCTCAAAACCATGTTTTTAGTTGAAAACATGGTACTTTTCTTTTATTATCACCTTTTTATGTAATTTTATGTCTTCATATGTAATAAGTTAAAATTCAAAAAGCTTCCATCTCCACAAAGCTAATAGCCTGCCTTTCAAAGGTGCTTTCCATAGTGTTTTCAGTACAAAATCATGTTCTAAGTACGTCCATCAGTAAGAGCCCAGAAAGAGCTTTCCAATGGTATATTATACTCTCAAAACTGACTCCTGAATTGAAAAATATGCCTAAGTGAACAAAAATCCCCAATAGCCTAACCTCACCCCTTTTTCCCATTTGTCCCTTAGACTTTATTTCATAAAATTTTAAAGTTTTTCATTATAATCCCCTTCTTCCAATCCGATCGCAACCCTTTCCATCCCATCCAATCACAAAATTCAATCGCATCGTCCTGATTAACCCACTTCTGATTGAGAAACTCCAATGCAATTGACCCCCTCCAATCATATCCCGACCATTGATATTCTCAACGATCCGACAGCCCACATGTAATCGCATCGCAAACTTTACAGCGCTCCCAAAATTTTTCCCCGCTCCTTTGATTTCTTCCGATGCGATTGACTCTCATCGATCGCATCTCCACCATCGATCCGCCCTTCCGATCGAACGACTTACAAGCCATTGCATCATCACAATCGCCATTTTTCCCATGACACTTTACTCCCGCTCATCCGTCGATTCCCGATTGTGATTGGCCTAGGTCCCACCATAAGGCCTTTCCACCCCGCTCCAAATAAAAGTGTTTTCCCTTTGTAAAATCAATAAACCAATTTTGAAAAATTTCTAAGTATTGCATCGCATCACATGTTTTCTCTCCACCATGTTTAAACCCCCACGCTCTTTCCCGCCGATGCGATGAATCGCACATCGCAATCGGCAATTCCCATGAGTATTCTGCCTCTGCCCCCCTTCCCGATTGGGATTGCGATTGGCCTGGGTCCCACCTCAAATCCCTTCCGCATTTTCAATAAAAATTGGTTTTTCCCTTTGTAAAAGCGGAAAACTCAATTTTATTTGTTTTAAAGGGATTTTTTCATTTACACCATTGGACATTGTTTTCCCTTGCTTATCCCCGCACCTCTATTGTATTTCTCCATCGCACCCGCTTCCATCGCATCGCAAGTTATCAATACGATGCGCCCACTCCTCTCCCGCTGCGATTCCTGATTGAGATTACGATTTTTCTATGAGACTCCCTCTATACACTATCGCATCGCAAATTTCCCAATCACATTTCCTCCACTATGTGATACACCCCCTCCCCTCTTCCGATTGCGATTTGCGATCACAACGCGGGCCCACCATCCTTTCATTTTTTCCTTTTCACCCAAAAAGGGGATTTTTCTTCATTAAATGGAAAAATTTCAGTTTTATTGGTTCCAAAGGACATTTCTCGGCATAAAGGGATTTTCAAACAAAAGAAAAAAAACAGTAAAATCCGAGAGCTAAATATAAACACAGAAATCATTATAGCACGACAACAACGATAAAAAGGAGAAATGGTTCTGATTTTGTCTTTCTTCTCCTCTGTTTGAGCAACTGCAAAGCCTCCAGATGATCAGAATGTATTGTTTCTCCTTCTTTTAAGGGGCATCTGGTTGGTCTATTTTCTATGTTCGGATTTCATTTCCTGAGCTGGTGAAACAGTTCCTCCTTTTGTGGATCTACCCCCCTCAAATTCTGTATATTTAATTTAATTCCTCGTCATTTGTAAAAAGGGGAAAAAGTGTGGAATTAGTTTGGAAATCATTGAGGACTCTCTGCGCTCCATTTTTAATAGTTTGGCAGGGAATTAATAAAATATGCAGCTCTGGTTTGTGGGATCCTTGTGGTATGGATTTTAGCATTGTTTTTTCCTTTGTGTTCATCTGTTAATCGTTATTTTTTCCATTCATTCACTCATATCTCTGGTTGAATGTTTTCAATATAGATAGGTAGATTCCATTGGATAATGCTCTGCCTTGTGAAATCATTCAATACTCTATGTTTTCTGCTGTTTGAAAAGGATCCATCTCCTATGCCCTTTTTAGCCCCTCACCAGTCGTTAAACATTTCATCATTACTTAAGCTAAATTGTTAAAATCCTGCCTACCTTGCCCCATGAAATACCCTGCATCTCTGATTTAATCCATGGATTCAACCGCCCCATCTATTCCATACAACCCTAAAAATCTTATAAAAACATTTCCCATTATTATACCTAGCCTAAAATCATTTACATTCATACTTTATTGAATATTTTTCCCGGAGAGAGCCCTCTCCTGACCTTGTAGGGCTAGCTACAAGGCTGAGCATGGTTTGAGGTTACCCTGATTTTCCTTCCTTCAGCCTAAGGTTCAAATTAGGTGCTAACATTTCTGGCAACCATAATGGGGATGCTATTTAGCAGAAAGGACTGATCACCCCAGTAATATCTTCCATGTAAATTCCTAGACTCTCGATGATGAGGTTCATAGTTTGATAGGCTGAAATAAAATATTGTAAAATAGAAATTTGACCACACTGGCTTCGAGGAGATACACAAGGGCCAACCCTGATCCAAATCCTCCCCTTGTGTTTGAAAATCCTAATCTTATTCCAAGAATAATCAGAAGACAAGAATGTTCACTAAGTCCTAGACCTATTTTAAGATCCTATAATTGGCCCAGTGAGTGGTTTCTTATAGAATACTTCTCTTTTGATGAGTTTTTTGAGCTTTCTTTGTTCAGAAATAAATCTGAGACTACACTTGATGACACAGTTTTAGATCCAGAATTTCTTATAGATATCTAAGTTCAAAGGGCAAACACATCAATTGATGACTATATTTTGAATTCCCCTCAGACATCTATCACTGTAACCAATATCCCTGAGCCTTCAGAGTTATCAAAAGAATCTTTTCCTCCCCTTAATTAATCATCATTCCCATCAGTCTCAGGAGTCAATTCTCAGCTTTCAACTCCTCCATCAACACCTCCCTTGATTCATAGTAGCACAAATATTGTTGTAAATCCACCTCAAATCATGGATGCCCGGTATGCACCCCTAGTTTTACCTCAGAACCTGAATGATATGCCTGTTGATTACCAAAGTAAAATACCTATCTTTGATGCCACTCAAATCATCACAGCCCATTAGCATGTTGATAAGATGAATGACTTCTTTGACCTTCATGAGGTAGAGGCGGAAAATGTAACCACAAGATTGTTTGTCCAAAGCTTTGGAGGTGAAGTTCGAAAGTGGTTCAGAGCCTTACCAGCAGGCTCTATCCATACTTTGCAGGAGTTAAATAAAAAATTCTTAGACCGATGGGAGGTAAAGAAAAACCCACTCCAAATCTTGTCTAAATATGAAAATATTAAAAGGAATGTGGGTGAAACTGTACAGGATTATTGTGTAAGATTTAATGTTGTATATAATGCTATTCCGGCTAATCTAAAACCCCTTATGGGATTAGCTTTGCTCAATTTTCCAGATGGTTTCGATGCTGATATGGCATATCAGCTGCGAGAAAAAGATCCTACCACACTTGAAGACATGCAGAAGATAGTTGTGAGTGTAGAAGCAAATTTGTTGGCTAGAAGAGCTCGGTCAAAGGCTGAAAAGAGAGTAAGTGTTAAAGAAGAAGCATCCCCTTCAGACAGTAAGATGGATACTTTGATCTGAACAGTGGAAAAGATGGTTAATTGGCTGACTATTTCAGATAGACCTGAAGCACAAATCAGGAATCCAAATTTCAGAGGACATCAGCAGCCACAATTCAGAATTAAGCAGAGAGAACATAGAACGCAGGACCAAGCAACGCCACAACAGCAAATCAGAACTCCTTTGCAGCAAAATTATGTTCAGGGAACAGAAACAGATGATGATGATGATCTGGTAGTTGAAGATAACCATTTTTTCACTGCTGATGGTGTGCCCATTTTTCTCACAGAAGATGAAGAATATACAGCGATTGCAAACATTTGAAAGGATGAAGATTTCATATTGGCCAATTATGTAGTGTTAGAGGAAGAGTCTGATGATTATCAAAGAGGATACATGAACGCTTTGTCAACACAACAGAAGCAATATTCTTTGAGGAGTAGAGATGTGCCCATCAATCCCATTCAGAAAAGGAAAGAGCTGCAATCGAAGAATGATTCCTCAAATACTCAAAGGAAAGGGAAAGAGCTTGCTGACCCTTCTCCCAGCAAGGCATCCTCAGCAAATGAAAAGAACCAACATAGCGCAGCAAAGGAACGAGTTGAGAAGAAATATCCTCCCATCAAAGAGGTAGAAAAATTTCCTTCTTTTAATTTGGAAAATGAAATTTCTAAGCTGAAGGTGTCCATGCCCTTGACTGAGTTGGTGAGGAATAGCACTTATAAACATCAGGTGTCCAGAATTTTGCAAATAGACTCTATATCAGATATGGTAAATTTTGAAGATGATTATCCTGAACTCATTTTTGGTCCAGCCATAGAGGGTCAGTCAGAAGAAAGTGAAGTCCCTCCCTTTTACCTGAGTCTTAGATTGCATGAATTCATTTTACATAATGTTATGTTGGACTCTGGAGCCTCGCATAACTTGATGCCTAAATCCATTATGGAGAAGCTAGGTCTTGATATTACTCGCAAATACCATGATTTGTATTCCTTTGACTCTGGTAGGGTCCATTGTATTGGTCTTATTAAAGACTTGGTAGTATCTTTAGATCAAATCCCAGCCAAGAATTTTTTGATGGATGTAGTTGTTGCCAATGTTCCACCACGGTTTGGAATTATTTTGTCCAGGTCGTGGGGTGCAAAACTCAAAGGGACCATTCATCTTGATTTCTCTTATGCCACCATTCCCTTGTTCGGTCAGTTGAGAAAATTATATAGGAAGGAGAAAATGAAATAATGATCACCGGAAAAGAGAAGCCAGTTAATCATCCCATTAATGCAGTCCACACAGATCTGGAGTCATTTATATTATATTTAGATGGTGGTTTGAATGATGAAAATGTTCATTTGGTAGAAGTAGATGAGATACCTGGAATTTTAGAAAATTTTAGGGAAGTCCTTAAACAGGAAAAAGATAAAGCAACAAGCATTTATGAGCTTCCTGCCTGCCAGCAGCAAAAGGACAGTGAACAACAAAAAGATGTAGAAATCAGTCTAGATAAAGTAGAGAAAGAAGAAAAATTTCAGCATCTAGCAGAAGAAGAAGAATGCCTTTGGAGCATGGACTTTGATGGAGCTATTGGTAAGGACGGTGCTGGTATAGGAATATGGATTCGGAGCCCTATTTTCTAGCCTGAAAAATTTCCTAGTAATGTTAGAGTATGTGCTTACAAGTTGGCTTTTGATTGCTCTAAAAATGAAGCAGAGTATGAAGCTTTGATTGCAGGTTTGAAAATTTTGAAGAAGCTAAAGGCAAAGAAGATTTATATCTATGGAGATTCAGAGCTGATAATCAAACAGGTAAAAGGAGAGTACCAAGCTAAGCATCCGTGATTGAGGGCCTATAGAAATGTAGTTCTAGACATTTTAAGGACATTTTCTAAGTACACTTTGACATTAGTACACAGAATGCAGAACCTTATTGCAGATTCTCTTGCCACTACAACAAGCAATTTGAAGATTCCCATGAATTCCAGCAACAAGTTTGAAATTTGTGTCAAACATAGGTCTGTTGTTCTGGATAATTTAAGGTATTGGCAAGTGTTTTGGGATGACAATGAAATCAATTCTTTTCTACAGAGTGAAGGAAAATTAAAAGATACCCCCATAGAAGGTGATTATGAGGTCGATGATCAAGAAATCGAAGCAAAGAAGATGGACATATTACAGCTAAAAGACAATTTTAATCCTAGAGGTCTCATACCTTTAGAGGAGATTTTTGATCAGGATGATGTTGCAAAGAAACCAAGCTTGGTGCCTACTGATAAAGGAGTTGAAGATGTTAATCTTGGAACAGCTGATAAGCCTAATCTTGTGAAAATATCAAAAGAATTGTCCCCTGAGGTAAAGGAACAATATGTTAAATTACTTTCTGAATTTTCTGATGTGTTTGCATGGGATTATTCATATTTGAAGGTGTATGACAAAAAAATAATTCAGCATATTATTCCCATCAAGCCGGATCAAAAGCCATTTAGACAGAAGCTGAGAAGGATCAACCCAAAGTTGTTGCCATCCATTTAAAAAGAGGTAAATAGATCGTATAACGCTGGTATCATTGTGCCAATTAGATTTTCTGACTGGATTTCAAATTTGGTCCCAGTACGTAAAAATACGGGAGAGATAAGGTTATGCATAGATTTCCGGAATCTAAATAAAGCATCCTTAAAGGATAACTATCCACCTCCAAAGATGGACCATATTCTACAGAGAGTGGTTGGAGCATCAAGGATGTCACTACTCGATGGCTACTCAAGCTATAATCAGATCTTGGTGCATGAGAAAGACTAAGACAAAACTACTTTCACAACACCCTGGGGAACTTTCCAGTATGCCAAAATTCCATTTGGACTGAAGAACGTTGGAGCTAATTTCCAGCGAGAAATGGACATAGCTTTTGCCAATGAAAAGGATGTTTTTCTTGTTGTTTATTTGGATGATCTGACAGTTTTTTCTGGTTCTGATGATGAACATTTGCACCACTTGAGGGTTGTTTTTCAGTGATGTAGAAAGTTTGGGATTTCTCTCAATCCAAAAAAAAGTTTGTTTGCTATGGATGAAGGCAAGTTGTTGGGGCACATTATCTCTAAAGATGATATCCAAATTGATCCTTCAAGAGTGGAGGAAATTCAGCACATAGACCTCCCACGTAACAAAAAGGAGATTCAAGCATTCAATGGTAAGATGAAATTCTTGCGCAGATTTATACCCAATTTGGCTAGACATTTAAGAGAAATGAATAACATGTTGAAGAAGGATAGCACTATCAAATGGAGTGAGGAGGCTATCAAGTCATTTAATCTGGTAAAGTTTGCTCTGTCCAATGCCCCAATCTTGATTAGTCCTGACTATACTCAAGATTTCATTATATTTTCATTTGCATCAGAGCTTACTATGGTTGCGGTTTTGATGCAAAAGAGAGATCAAATAGAACAACCCATTGCATTTTTCAGTAGGACCATTCGAGATGCTACTTTGCAGTATAATATCATAGAGAAACAAGCATTGGCCCTTATAAAATCATTGAAGGATTTTAGAGTATACATTCTGCATTCACATACTATAGCATATGTTCCTAATGCAGCGGTGAAATATGTCCTGATGCAATCTGACCCAAAGGGAAGAAGAGGTAAGTGGATCGCAACAATGTTGGAATATGATTTGGAGATTAAACCCACAAATTTGATCAAAGGACAAGGCTTGGAAAAGCTAATGGGCCAATCAAACCTGCGTGCCCTGGATATAAATCTCATAACAGCAATTTCAGAGGATGAGGATGAAGGTTTTCTTGTTACGGTTTCAGACATTTTTCTACAATCCCCATGGTATTCAAACATAGTTATGTTCTTCAACATCTTTTGCCACCTCGAGGGATGTCTAGAAGCAAAGGTAGATCACTGAAACTTAAGTCTGCTAAATTCTATATTTTAAACAATGCTCTTTATTGGAAAGATCTCGGAGGTATTCTACTTAATTGTTTGGTTGAAGATGAGGACCAACAAGTGATGCATGACTTCCACAAAGCTGATTGTGGTGGTCATTTGTTTTGGAAAACAACAGCTAACAAAGTGTTGAGAGTAGGATATTATTGGCCCACTTTATTTTCATATTTTTATAAAACAGTGATCAGTTGCCATGAGTGTCAAGTTTTCCAAAGAAAAAGAAAACTCCTTCCTCTTCCTTTGAAACCAATTTCAGCAAATGCTCCCTTTCAGCAGTGGGGACTTGATTTCATAGGGGAAATACATCCCACATCATCAGCACGGCATCGATGGATCTTGACAGGTATAAATTACTTCACCAAATGGATCGAGGCCATTCCAGCAAGGCAGGCCGCTGATACGGTAATCATTCAATTATTAGAATCAAATATCTTATCTCATTTTGGCTGCCCTCACAAAATCATAACAGATAATTTAGTAGCGTTTAGATCTAAGAAGATGGTGGAATTCTGTGACAAATACAATATTGTGTTGGGCCATTCGACAACGTACTACCCACAAGGCAATGGCCTGGTAGAATCATCAAATAAATCTCTGATAAACATAATCAAGAAAATGTTGGAAAGCAATAAGAGAAATTGGCATCGAAAGCTCATCAATGCGTTATGGGCAGATAGAGTCAGCAGAAAGAAATCCATAGGTATGTCACCATTTGAATTGGTTTATGGTATTAACGTTGTTTTTCCCGCGTCACGTATAGTTCCGTTCATGAGATTGTTGCAAGAAGCTGGCAGTGAAGAAGATGATAATCAGCGAAGGATCAATCAAATGATCCACCTTCAACAAAAAAGAGAGGAAGTTTCTCAGAATGTTATTCAGTTGCAGGAGAAAATAAAGAAAATCTATGACTGTAAAGCCAAAGAAGAAAAGTTTCAGTTGGATGATGTGGTGTTGAGATGGGATGCACGAAATGAGGACAAAGGGAAATGGTAAGTTCGAAAACCTGTGGAAAGGAACATACAAGATTTCAGCATACAGGGGACAGAATGCTTTCTTGCTCTCAGAGATGGATGGCCAAGATTTCCCTGGAGGACCAGTGAATGGTGGGCTTTTGAAGCACTACCACTGTTAAAGATAATGGATTGAAAATTATCTCAAAATCATTGTATATACCATGTCATTGTTGGTTAGATTTCAATTACACATTCATTGAAGTTTGGGGCCCGAGGTGAAGGCTATAAAACTTAAATGGTATGTGTAAGGTTTGTTGGTTTTATTTATTTTTTCAGTCACAGTTTGAGTCAAATTCAGTTTGCATTGTGTAAGTTTTCAGTATTTTGACCATATTTTCCCAATGGATAAGGCTACTTGGTCTACGGTGTTCTTGGCACCTCCAAGGAGCTACCATCCCCATTGGAGCCAATGTTAGTGTCAGTCTTGTCATACTGCCATCAGTTATCAAATTTTCTCTTTTGCACTTTCATAGTAGGAGTCCCATACCATTAATTTTCATCATTCCATTAGGTCATGGATTCATTGATGGTAGTGGTCTTGCATCAGTTTTCCCTCATGTGAAATTTGTTGATTCCCCTCTCTATGGTCTTCAGTCATGAGTCACTTTCACTTTTTAAGTCATGTTCGTAGGTCATATGGTTGGTCTCATTAGGTTATAAGGTCTCATAATGGTCAAATTAGTGAGTCAAGTGTCAATAAACATCAACAAGATCATGAGGGGGACAAACAAACTTAGAGGCACAGTATCTGGAAAGATCAAAGAATTTTTCTATTGAGCTTGATGTAATTTTCACCTCAAAACCATGTTTTGAGGTGAAAACATGGTACTTTTCTTTTATTATCACCTTTTTATGTAATTTCATGTCTTCATATGTAATAAGTTGAACTTCAAAAAGTTGCCATCTCCACAAATCCAACACCCTACCTTTCAAAGGTGTTTTCCACAGCGTTTTCAGTACGAATTCATGTTCTAAGTATTTCCATCAGAAAGAGCCCAGAAATAGCTTTCCAACGGTATATTATACTCTCAAAACTGACTCCTGGATTGAAAAATATGCCTAATTGAACAAAAGTCCCCAATAGCCTAACCTCACCCCTTTTTCCCATTTGTCCCTTAGACTTTATTTCATAAAATTTTAAAGTTTTTCATTATAATCCCTTTCTTCTGATTCGATCGCAACCCTTTCCCTCCCATCCAATCGCAACATTCAATCGCATGGTCCTGATTAACCCACTTCGGATTGAGAAACTCCGATGCGATTGACCCCCTCCGATCATATCCCGACTGTTGATCTTCTCAACAATCCGACGGACCACATGTAATCGCATCGCAAACCTCGCAGCTCTCCCAAAATTTGTCCCCGCTCCTTTGATTTCTTTCGATGCGATTGACTCCCGCCGATCGCATCTCCACCGTCGATCCACCCTTCCGATCAAATGACTTACAAGCCATTGCATCATCGCAATCAGAATTTTTCCCATGACACTTTACTCTCGCTCATTCGTCGATTCCCGATTGCGATTGGCCCAGGTCCCACCATAAGGCCTTTCTGCCCCACTCAAAATAAAAGTGTTTTCCCTTTGTAAAAGCAATAAACCAATTTTGAAAAATTTCTAAGTATTGCATCACATCGCATATTTTCTCCCCACCATGTTTAAACCCCCGTGCTCTTTCCCACCGATGTGATGAATCGCACATCGCAATCGGCAGTTCCCATGAGTATTCTACCTCTGCTCCCCTTCCCGATTGCGATTGCGATTGGCCTGGGTCCCACCTCAAATCCCTTCTGCCTTTTCAATAAAAATTGTCTTTTCCCTTTGTAAAAGTGGAAAACTCATTTTTATTTGTTTTAAAGGTATTTTCTCATTTACACCATCGGACATTGCTTTCCCTTGCTTATCCCCACACCTCTATTGTATTTCTCCATCACACCTGCTTCCATCGCATCGCAAGTTATCAATACGATGCGCCCACTCCTCTCCCGTTGCAATTCCCGATTGCAATTGCGATTTTTCCATAACACTCCCTCTATACACTATCGCATTGCAAATTTCCCAATCGCATTTCCTCCACTATGTGATACACCCCCTCCCCTCTTCCGATTGCGATTTGCGATCGCAATGCAGGCCCACCATCCTTTCCTTTTTTCCTTTTCACCCAAAAAGGGGATTTTTCTTCATTAAATGGAAAAATTTCAGTTTTATTGGTTCCAAAGGACATTTCTTGACATAAAGGGATTTTCAAACAAAAGAAAAAAAAAACAGTCAAAGTCGAGAGCTAAATATAAACACATAAATCATTATAGCACGACAGCAATGATAAAAAGGAGAAATGGTTCCAATTTTTTCTTTCTTCTCCTCTTTTTGAGCAACTGCAAAGCCTCCAGATGATCAAAATGTATTGTTTCTCCTTCTTTTCAGGGGCATTTGGTTGGTTTATTTTCAATGTTCGGATTTCAGTTCCTGAGCTGGTGAAACAGCTCCTCCTTTTGTGGATCTACCCCCCTCAAATTCTGTATATTTAATGTAATTCCTCATCATTTGTAAAAGGGGAAAAAAGTGTGGAATTAGTTTTGAAATCACTAAGGATGCTCTACGCTCCATTTGTAATAGTTTGGCAGGTAATTAATAAATATATGTAGCTCTAATTTGTGGGATCCCTGTGGTATGGATTTTAGCATTGTTTTTTCCTTTGTGTTCATCTATTAATCATTATGTTTTCCATTCATTCACTCATATCTCTGGTTGAATGTTTTCAAGATAGATAGGTTGAATCCATTGTATAATGCTTTGCCTTGGGAAATCATTCAATACTCTATGTTTTCTACTGTTTGAAAATGATCCATCTCTTATGCCCTTTTCAACCCCTCACCAGTCTTTAAACATTCCGTCATTACTTAAGCTAAATTTTTAAAATATTTCCTACCTTGCCCCATGAAATACCGTGTATCTCTAATTTAATCCTTGGATTCAACTGCCCCATCTATTCCATACAACCCTGAAAATCTTATAAAAACATTTCCCATTATTATACCTAGCCTAAAATCATTTACAATCATACTTTATTGAATATTTTTCCCGGAGAGAGCCCTCTCCTGACCTTGTAGGGCTAGCTACAAGGCTAAACGTGGTTTGAGGTTACCCTGATTTTCCTTCCTTCAGCCTAAGGTTCAAATTAGGTGCTAACACATTGATAGGATTATTTTTTGGTTTCTATTTACTGGTGATCATATACTTCATTTTTTTCTCCTGGTACAACTTCCTCAATTGTCCAAAAACCAAGATGGATGCATAAGATAAATCCAATTACAAAGTACTTCTTAAATTTTCTCGCCACCACCTTTACAGTAGCATGCCATACTGTGGAGGTATATCAACTACTACCACATCCATTAAGACATTTTTAGCAGGGATTTTCTTTAGTGAAACTACCAAGTATTTTCTAAGACCGAGACAATGTACTCTACCATAATCAAAAGAGTAAATATCATGGTAAGGATGGGTTATATCCAAGCCCAATTTTTCCATCATGGCCTTTGGCATCATGTTATGAGAAGCTCCAGAGTCAAGCATAGAATTGTGGAGGATACATTGATGAATTCTCAATCTCAGATAATATGGTGGAACTTCACTATCTTCTAGTTGACCATCTATGGCTGGACCAAAAATGAGGTCGGGTTGATCATCTTCAACATTAACCATATCTGACATAGGGTCTACTTTCAACATTTTAGCAACATTATATTTGTATTGATTGTCTTTTACAAGCTCGGTCAAGGGGATAAAGACTTTTAACTTAGATATTTCATTTTATAAGCTAAGAATATTGGATTGCTTATCTACCTCTTTTGCAGTGGTGTCCCTCTTGTCAGGATGGTCCTTTGTTGCAGCGTCCTTATTTTGACTTTATTTTTATTTTCTTCGTGTGCTTGTATATGCTTGATTGATCTTGATCTAATTTGTAGTTGTAGGCTCCTTTTCCTGGTTCTGACTAGCTTGGAGATTTTGCTTGGGATGAGTATATTTTTGTTGGGATGTCCTCTTCTGGATAGGAGTGACGGGAATGTTTCTATTTCTCAATGAATATTGCCTCTGCTGTCAGCTAAGGGCAGTAAGATAACCCCGCTAATAATCATTGGATTGAACCTCCAACTCATCATTATTTGCAAGTATGTAGACTTCATCTTTCGGAATATATGTTTTCTCAATATATTCTTCATCCTCTATCAAGAATATAGGTTGTCCATCTGCTGTGAAGAAATTATTTTCTTCCATAATCTCATCTTCTTCTTCAACCCCTTGAGCATAATTCTACTGCAAAGGATTTTGGATTTGTTGTTGTGCGGGCTGCTCTAGAGCTCTTTGTTCCCTCTGTTTAATCCTAAACTGAGGCTACTGTTGCTGACCTCAGAAATTAGGATCCTGAACCTATAATTCTGGTTGTATTTTCGTGATATACATTATATCAAACATTATTTCTGCAACCCTGATCAGAGTATCCAATTTTACCTTAGATGATGTGAATGGTTCTTCCTTGATTATTACCTTTCTTTCACCTTTAGTTTTTGAATTTTTGATTGTCAAATTTGCTTCGACACTAACAACGTTTCTTTTCATATCCTCTAGTTTTGCAGAACTTCTCTCTCAGAGCCGATATGTCATATCTATATCAAAAGCATCCGAATAGTGCAAGAGGTCCAAACCTGGAGGAGGTTTGATCTCATTTGGGATTGAGTTATACACTCGGTTGAAAGGAGCAGTGAAATCTTGAATTGACTCATTTGGATTTCTCTTTAAGTTGTCATACTTGGAAAGAATCTGAAGTGGATTATTTTTCACTTCCCATCTAGCTATGAATGCATCAGTTAGTTGCTCTGGATTTCCTATGGAATTGTAAATCAAAGAACGAAACCAATTTTTTACATCTTTAGAGAATTTTTGGGCAATGATCCTCATTTTTGCATCATCAACATCAATCTCTTATAAGTCACTGAAACCAATGAATTTGACTAAGTTTTGTTTGGCACTAATCTCTGAATTCTCATCAAAGAGAGGAAGTCTTTGACCATAGCCTTGTGGTAAGGGTGTGACTTTACCAAGTAAAATCATAGGTGCAAATCTCGCCATGAATCCCGCTGAGTGTGGTGCAAGAGTAACAATGGGTGGGGTAGACTGAGAAGGTAATGAAGTAGAAGGGATGGAAGAGGAGGCAACAATTGATTGATATTGTGTCGGAATGAACAAATACTCTTGTTAGTACTGGATGATAGCTTTTTCATATTTATATTGAAGTTGATTGGCTAATTTTTCAATTCTATCATACTAACTCCAGACTTTCCATTAGGGGAATTTTGAAGTCTAAAATGGGCCTCCAAAGGAAATATTGAAAATAATAGCTAAACCAATAAAATAATATTTATGAATTTGCATTTTACTTTTTGCACCACAATCCATGTAACCATGGTTAAATTCAATTGAAAATGTGTACCAAAATAAAATTAATAAAAAAATTATATTGATGTGACTATAAATATGAATGAGTTTTTCAATAAAATGTCATTATCATTGAACACATAATGTACTTGTCCTTTGTACTTAAATAACTTAAAATAAATTATAAATATAAATTCATAAATACTTAATTGTATAATATACTATTAATTAAAATTTATATTATTTAAATTATATTATAACATGTAATTAATATATTATATAAAAATAAAATAAATTATACAATAAATGTAATATATTATTTTATGTATTATTTTTATATTACATATTGAATTGATATGATTTATAACATAAGAAAAAATAATATATAATATAAAAATGAATATAATATATATTCTATAATAGATTAATTTTCATAATATTATGTATAATAACATATGATAATAATGTAATCATAATGAAATTAATTTAAGTATGAGGGATTTCCATAGTGCATTATATTAGATATCATTTTTGGGATTCAACTGCGTTAAGAAAGTCATTCATCTATGACCATTTCCATGAGAGGTAGTCGTAACTGACTAATTTCTCATGATTTTTGAATATTCCACTTAGCACTCATTGCATCGGGTGATTCTCCCAGGGGTGAAGAAGTAGGATTGAAACTAGTGAAATGAATCACATAGCGTCAATCATCACTTCTGGGCTTGCACCCAGTAACCAGGACTTCCCGGGAGGTCACCCATCCCAGAAATCCTCTGGGTTAAGCACGCTTAAAATTAAAGAAATAAAGTATTTAAATAGATTTAATTTATATTTATAAGTATAATATAAGATTAATATACATTGAAATTGTAGACTTTTTTTCCCTAAACTATGTTGAACCTAATATACCTTTTTTCACATACAAAACTAATGTAAATTTTTTCATCATACAAAAATAATATACATTTTTTCTTTGATTTTAATATTTTGTATTGTTATTAATATTATAATAATATTATTCATAGCTTTGATTTATCATAAAATTACAAGCTTGCATTTTTATTTATTTTGATTTCATATGTATAATATATATGTATAGATATTAACTTATAATTAATTTGAAATTATAATATTAAATAAAATGAGATGAATATATAATTTAAAAATAAATATATGAAAATATGAAAATATATTATTTATTGAAAAATGTGTAAAGACATGATGATTGTGTAAGGATATGCATTGTTTATTTCAAAAAATTTGAAATGAAAATAATAATATTTTATTCAAAAAGTGTGAAATGACATTTATTATTAGTACTTTACTTCATGATTTTAAAACTACTTAGAGCACTACCATGGTTAACCATGAGTTTCTATCCACCATTGAGAATGTAACAAGTAAGTACCTTGAACTCAAGCAATGTCACTTCAACCATTGGGGATGATGTCATCCCCTAAAATGTGATTGGTTCTCATAAAGTGAATTTTCATTTACATTTTCCTTAGGAGGCCCATTTTCGACCTCAAAATTTCCCTAACGCTATCAAAATATGCCTTGGATTTGAATTCTTCAGATAGTAAGCTATCTTCAAGTTTTAGGGAATCAAATATTACGTCAAACAATGATTTAACTTCAAATAATCTCAATGGATCAAACACTATCTCGGACAATTAATTTTCCAACTTTGATCTAAATATAGACAATTCAAACTTCAAATCTAATGGAATATCTTCAAGGGATAATACTTTTGCATGTAATGATGAAGATCTTACCAATGAATATGGATCCGAATAAAACCGAGTGTTGGAATCTCTTCTTTCGGATGAGTTTCTCTAGATCTTCAACTGGAGAAGCTAGTTGAGGATCAAGATTTCGATCTTGTGTATATTCTCGAAGCCAGATTGTTCTTTGTTTCTGCATCTCGGTTCTCTGCAATTTTTGAATCAACCTTCACGAAGAGTAGGGCCACAGACCTAGAATTCAATGAAAATATAGTACGCCCAGGGAAGATCTATCACTTCGTCCCTGACAACGGTGCTAAGATGTTAGCACTCCACCAGTTCTCTGAAGGCTTAGAAGGAGACCAACAAAGGTAAACACGGACCACTTTGACCTAGTAGCTAGCCCTACTACGATGAGAGGGATCTCTCAATGAGATCACAACCAAATAGGCTGGATCATGAAAGATATTAGGCTAAGTATGTAGATTATGGTTTGATTTTATTTTGAAGGTTTGTGCTAGATGGTGAATTAGGTCTAGTAAAATCTAGGTCAGGGCTCTAAAAATAAAATTTGCAGAGATGTAATGGGGCAAGGTAGGCACATACTTTAGCACTTTAAAGGTATCTTGGTGAATTTGTTATATTGATATAGTTTCAAAACGAGCATGAATATCATGAATTCATTTATACAAGAAGAAAATGAATATAAATGTGAAATCTTCTCCAAAACAGAGCATTGAATCAGTGAATTTTTCTTATCAAACTTAGAAATCAATCACATAAGACATGAAAATGGAAATCGAAGGTACAATACATTCAAAAATATGATCACAGAAGAAAAAACACTGCTAAATCACATACCACATGAATCCCACCATAATAGCTGCAAATTTTGTCTATTAGTTCCTTCCAAATTCACAAAGTACACTAGTGTTCCAAGTTAAATTCCACAACATCCAACCTTTGAAAATTATTAAAATGAGCCTCATATAGCCACTGAGGTCAAAATCCTCCCTTGGAGGTCGAAATTCCAACAAGAAAGTCAAATACATGCATATTTCCAAAGTCTGCTACACACTAGGGAGGTTACTTAACAAATTCCTCCTTTATCTAACCATCAAGAGACATATCCTCAAAGAAATAAATGGAGGATAAGAAACATATTCAAATCCTTTTTTACCATTTATATTTAACTTTTGACTTTTACATTCATCTACTTTCACCTTTTGAATTTTACAAAAGTCAAACAAGAAATTGGAGAAAATTATGCATTGAAAATTTAATTAAAATCTCATAAAATTGCAGAAGTGCAGTTCCATATTGGAGGCCATGTTTAGGCACCTTCCTAAACTCAAAATTGAAATATGAAAGAACAGTCAACTATCCATGTTTGTCTAGTTTCCAAAAAATCTTGAATTTTTTAAAATAGCCCATGGGAAAGCTTTCAAAAACACATTCTCCCAAGGTGCCTCCAGAAGTGCAACGCCAGTCAAAAAAAGGGGCAGAATGTTGTTTTTTTACCCTTTTTCTCAATTTTCTCAAGACATGATCCCTAAATAGAAAATCTGAGAAAATTGGTTTTGAGAGGAGGCCACCATATTTCTACAAATTTCAACCATTTGTAATTTTGGAGCTCTAAGGAAAAAGCGTAGTGCCAAGGCATTGCGCTTCTAGACCTAGTGAAATTTCTAATTTTTCCAAATTTGCACCAAACTTCACCAAAAAAAAAAAAATTGCTCCAAATCTTCCCAAAATTGGTCCAAAAGTCAAATGAGGTATGCTATGTTATCATGGAGGAATTAGCAATAATATCTAACTTATTTTTCTCCTTTTGGTTGATTAGGGTTTTCTTGAGCTTGTCTTGCAATTGTTTGATCTTGACATTACAAATTTTGTTTCTTGTGTGGTAAGGGTCAGCCATGTGTCTCAAAATCTGATTGTCACTATTGGCCTTTTCAAGGAGCTTCTCCAGATGATTGTTCACTCTATCAAGCCAAAACTACATGTTCTCATTGATTTCTTGGCCATTCTTTCTTCAAAAGTCAACTCTTCATGTGGCGGATTTTCTCCTTTTCCTTTTGCAATGTTCTTTTGAGACCCATGGTCCTTGGCCTCTTCCTACTTACCTACTATCCATGCTCATCATTATCATAATGGTAAACCATTTCTTTTACCTTTACATCATGCATACTAGCCTTAGCCTTCTTGCTCTTTGAAAGTAGTTGATTTACCTTCAGCTAATGGTTTTCCTGCTCTAAGAATGAAATAACGAAGTTGGCCCTTGCCAAGTTGTATTGGAGCTCTTTGATCTAATAATCCTTGTCTTTGATTACCCCCTCTAGGTTATCATGCTCATCATTATCTTCCAAGTCTACTAGGTCAAAAACATGTTCTTCCTCATGCATGGATGTGTCATGTTGCACTGATGGTGATCCCTGTTCTGGTAAAGTAGGCTTGGCCCCTTCCTCAATTTGAGGAGAAAGCACGAGCCTCCTTCCTCTCTAATAGGTGTGATTAACCTTAGGCCTAAGCATCTTTGAAACTTCAGCAAGTTTGATTTATGATCCCACCTCCATAGGCTATGGTGACATGGTAGGTGATATGTTTTGTTGTTGAGTTGGTGTAATGGTTGTGTGCATTTGCAAGGTTGCCTCAATGAAGGTATCCCATGTCATGTTCTTCTCCTCCATCTGAAGGAGAACTATGATGTTCACCAAGTTGTAGTGAAATATTCTAGGGTAATGTTCTGTGTCTTTGACTTGCACCTTTTCAGACATCTTTATCACACTTCTATACAAGAAATTGCATAAATTGAGAGACTTCACTACTGTGAAGTGCATGATAAGTCTAATGTGATATTGGTACAATCTGGAAAACCTACCCTCACATGTGAAAAATTTCATTACAACCTTCATGAATGGTGCATACCTCTCCAACAAGTATATGAATGGGAAAATATTTGTATGAGCCTCTTTGTACCGTGATTTTATGTAGGGTTTGTACTACTCAAGGTCTAGTTTCATGCCTTTGAACCAATATTCACCATGATTTGGTATTCCTATAGCAAGAGAGATAGAATCTACTGAAAATGTGAAATCAATCCCTGCAATGGTGGCCTTTTCTCCCTTCAAATTGGTGGCAAACAAATCTGTAAGCTACTCATGGAAACCTACCTCCTCCACTCTTTGAAAAAAACCTAGGCAGTTGACATCTTCAAAGAATTTTCTAATGAATGGTGAGGAAGTGATTTCACTGCAATTTGAGGGCTCATACCTCAGCATGGAAAATTTTAGGGGCTAATATTCGCAGATGGGCTAATTTCCCACGATTTTTCCAAAAAAAATATTCGCCAATTTCCATTTTTTATAAAAATGATTCACCCGATTTTTACAATACAAATTTTTTTTACCTTAAAAATAGCCAACATTACATAGATATTATATATATAATCATTATAAATTTGAATAATTTTATAGATACATCAATAAATATTTTATAGTTTTTATATTAGGGACTAGTGAAATTCACCAACGTTTTTAAACTTCAAGATAATTTTCCTTGTACCTCTGTATCTTCCCCCCTTTGTGGTGTTTTATTTTCTCTGATGGTGAATAATCTTCTTCCATGATTTAAACCCTAGATGATAGGAGGGAAACATAGGGAAAAGAAGTAAAGGGATGAAATGAGGTAGTTAGGGAAGAGAGATGGGAGTAGGAAAATTTAGGGAAATGGGCAGGGGTCTTAGGGATCTTTAAGGAGTGAAATGAAGAGAAATGAGTGAGGGAAATGGGCTAAGAAATTTAAACACAGTCCTAGCTAGGAAAATTACCCAAATTGGTATAATAGGGCTAGGGTTTATAGGGAAGATAAGAAAATTGATGGGAAATGGCTTTGTGATGGATGGAGGTGATTTATAAGTGTTAAACACCATGTTAAAACACACACATGGTGTATGAGAAGAATAAACACACACACAAGAGACTTAACACACAATAAAGGATAAGCGTGAAGCTTTCTTATTTTCCATTATACAAAGATGTACATTTATAGTACAATGGTGTGACTCTTGGTTTCATATTCCAAGGTCACTTGGACTCCATTGTGACTTTTCGCATTCCACACCTACCCATGTGGGATTAGGTGTTCCAACATCCCCCCTTAATCCGAAGGGGTATGTGTGAGTCCAAGAAAAGATTTGTAATACAAATCTGCAAAGTATGCATGGCAGCACTTGGGCTGAATCAACTCTCTGAAATGTTGGAAAAAAGAGGTGGTTTTAGGATGACCACAAACACTGGAACGCAAAACTTGTTGCAGTTCCCGGAACTCTTCCAAAACTAGCAAGAAGCTGAAGGCTTCTGCTAGAGGAATTGTCCCTCATAAAAAAGGGAGACCTTCAACCTAAAAGAAGGGAGGTATACTACCTGTGATGGTTTTAGGATTACCAACAACACTGGAATGCTTGAAGCATTTCCTGGAACTCAACCAAAGCTGGCAAGAAGCTGAAGGCTTCTGCTAGAGGAAGTGTTCCTCATATATGAAAGGGAGACCTTCGACCTAAAAGAAGGGAGGTCTACTACCTGTGATGGTTTTAGGTTATCCACCAACCAAAGATGATGGTTTAAGGTTTTCCACCAACCGAAGGCATGCTCATGGGCATCCCTGTCTCTGGCTACATCTCTGAATCTGGAATGGCGAATTGTGGCTCAGGCTCGCTTGAACTGCTAGCTACAACTCTGAACATGGAATGAGAGATTGTGGCTTAGGCTCACTTGATCTGACGTCGAAGCTTGTACATGACCACCATTTTCCCCCCTGTCAGGGACAAGGTGAGATGATGGTGAAAACTCAACTGCAAGTTTGTTCAATATCTGTGAACATGTTCTGACATGTGTCGTAAACATCTTCTTGGTTGCTGATGCCCATTGCCAAGAAGCGATCCATCCAAGATGAATCTTTGTTCTTGCAGGAGTCTGAGGCTTGTTTCTGAAGCATCTGTGTGAAGAATGGGTGTGCCGACCACAGTGCTTACATGGATGAAGATCAAAACAGTGATCTTTCATATGGCCAACTCGATCACATTGTTGGCATTTTACAATCTGATGTTGTTGTTGTGGAGCAGGATCTGGAACATCTGCAGGTGAACTGTCATACAAGAATCCAGCGCTCTGAAATATGATGGGCTTGGTGTAGTCTGGAATATGAAAGGACACATTCTTGTCATATCCAAGACCAGTTCTGTCCTTATTGTGGACAAGCTCTTCCCAAGGTTTGATGATGGGCTTGAGAAGTGCAGGCTGAGCTGCTGCATCTGCATGTACATCTGATCTAGTACAAGGCACTGAATGTGGATCAACTGCAAATTTATCTTCTTTCTTCTGATGAGAGTCCTTCACAATCTTCTGAACAGAAACAGGTTTAGAATGGTGACTCTTTTGGTGAAGTTCGTCTTGCTGAAGCTAAGTTTCCAACTGCAAAAACTCAATCTTTTCTAGTGCATCTTGCAAACAAATTTGAATGTTACAAAGAGCATCCTTGCTCATTTTTATCATGTCATCAACATTGGAATGAACGAGGTTATTCAACAACTCTAATGCCTCATTGATTTTAGCCATTTCAACAACTTAGGCTCAAAAAATGAAAGGGTGTCGACTTCAACCGAAAATGCATCCGTTTACAATGTGATTCCTTTCAAACAAATACAAATGACTCCAAGGAATTCTCAAAGTACAAAGTCTGTTGATTGCAACTATGAAGAAGCAATACAATGTCATTTCAATACAATATGCAGCAAAAATGTGTAGCAAAACACTTGTGCAAGAGGCCTTTGAGGCAGCTGAATTTTCTTCTACAAGGAGTTGTTTGACACCAAAAACAACTCGTCTTCACATGTAAATAATTCAATATAAACTTCACTTTTCTTCTCTATGTGTACAGTCCATTTTCTTCATATGCCATTTCCTCTTTTTCTGTTGTTCGTCTTCTCTCTTCCTTTGATGATATTTCTTCTTCCTCTCTCTGCTGTTTTTTTTAATTAATTAAAAATTAATTAATTAATTAAAAATGGAGGGAATTTAAAAGGAGAGGGAAATTTATTGGGAGGGGAAGGGGGGTATTATATGGAGGGGTTTATTAATGGGGGAGGGGGGTTATTAAATAAAATTAAAATGGGAAGGGGATTTTTATTTTTTATCTTTTATTTTTATTTATTTTTTTATTTTTTTATTAAAGAAAGGGAATTAATTAAAATGGGGAGAGGTGGGGAATTAAAAAATTTTAAAATTAAAAGAAAATCTAGGACAAAACTGGGTTGAGAAGAGTAGAGTGTATATGACAGAGGGGTGCGCTGGATTGGAAGAGGGGTTGAGTGTATGCAGAGGGAGGGGCCAGCCAGAGGCGCGTGGGAGGGAGCTCGAGGTGAGAGCGGGAGCAGTTGGAGTGATAAGGGGGGGAGCCGTGGAGTTGGGTGGGGAAGCAAGGTGGGAGGGAGAGGCAGCGTGGAGAGATAAGGGGAAGGGTAGAGTGGTGTAGGGTGTGAGTTGCATATTTTGGGAGCGGAGGGTGTAAGGTAGCTCTGCGTAGAGTGGCGAGTGAGGAGCGCATGGGAGAGGCGTAGGTTCAGGGGAGACATAAGAGTGTGGGGAATGGGAGTCCATGGGAAAAGGGGGAGCAGCACCTGTGGAGTGGAGAGAGGACTGTGAGGAGGGTGGGGAGGCGTGGTGTGTGAGAGACGCAGAGGAGAGGGCCGTAGGCCATGGTGAGGGGGAGTAGGGCCGAGAGGTGAGGGTGTATGCAAGTATGGAGTTGTAGGGAGTGGGGAGAGGAAGTGAGGCCGCGGTGTAAGAGTTGGTTTTGTACGTGAGGTATGGAAAGGGTGATGGGTAGGCCGAGGGATAAAGTGAATACTGTGATGGCTGGTCAATGGTTTCTGCAGGGGGACTGAAAGGCCTGATGCCTGAACCAAATTTATTTATTTATTTTATTTTATTTTTATTTTTTTTATTTTTTTTAAACCAGAAGAGTAGAGAATTTTGAAACTCGAGACTTTAAAATAGCAGTGGGAAATTTCTCCAGAAATGTAGGATTTTAAGCAGTAATACACAGTAGCAGATTGCAGAAATGAAGAAATTTTCAGCAGAAAAAATCAAAATTCTTTTCCATTAAAAAGCCAGAAACTTTTTCTTCAAAAATCCACTTTAAAACACTATTCCAGCAGCTCTTCAAAATGCAGAATTTAAAATGCATAGATTGTAGGAATAAAGCAGAATGAAAACCTTCAGATGCGTAGTACTGCTTTTTTTTTTCAAAACCAATGCCGGAATGCTGCCAATTTCTGAATGCAGCTCCTTCTCCAAAACCACTTTCTGAATGCGGCAAAATTTCTATTGCAGAAACTTTGAGTGCTGCAAAAATGTCAAGAATTTTTGCAGATATGCACAGGCCATAAACACAAATGGCTCACTCAAGGTTGAGCTGGTTATGGACTTCTCAGCTCTGATACCATGTTAAAACACACACATGGTGTATGAGAAGAATAAACACACACACAAGAGACTTAACACACAATGAAGGATAAGCATGAGGCTTTCTTATTTTCCATTATACAAAGATGTACATTTATAGTACAATGGTGTGACTCTTGGTTTCATATTCCAAGGTCACTTGGACTCCATTGTGACTTTTCGCATTCCACACCTACCCATGTAGGATTAGGTGTTCCAACAATAAGTTGAAAACAGAGATGTAGGGACAATGAAGCTAGGGTTTAAACCTTCAATCCATATTTTTGAAGACCAACACCATGAAATTATGGTAAACCCTAGAAGACTAAGCTCTTGATCAATTTCTTGGTATGAAAAGAAAGAAAGGGCATAAATATGAGTGAACTTACTTGTTATGTAGCTTAGAGGTGAAAAAAACCTGAGTTGAAACTTGAAAAAATGATTTTAGTGGTCAATTTGAAAATTTTGGCAACTATGCCCTATGCACAGAGCCTATGCGCAGTGCAGTCTTCCTACGTGAAGCACCTTCCTCCAGAAGTGCAACGCAGTGTCTATATGCATAGCGCTAGCCAATTTTTCCCAATTTGAGGTAAAAAAGCCTTGTTTTCTTGCCAAATGAAGGATGAGATCGATGATGAGAGGTAATACAAGTGAAAATCAAATGAGCTTGTGTGTTTAGGCCTTTTATAAACATGGAATGACTCCCTTTGAGTGATGATGGGCCCCACATGTTTTTTTCAAGCATGACTTCCATTCTTTTGAACTTTGTAACCTTTGGAATTTGTAACCTTGAAATTTTTGTGGCTTCTTTGGAACATTGAATCTCTTTGGAAATTTTAACTGTAGCTTTAGGAACATGAAGTACTTATTACATATAGAAACATAAAATTACATTTTGAAATCAAAATTTATTGAAGAAATTTTCCTATTACCACTCCTCCAATTGCAGGATTTTATGCATGAAATAAGAGTTTCGGTGACCTTGAAACCCTAATGACCTAATGGAGACACTGAACTGAATGAAATCATGGTGACGATGATTAAAATGATGATGAAAATATCTAAATGATGATACACTCAACTGAGAGATGACATGGACCAACAATATAAAAATTTTGGAAGGAGTGGAAAATAGTCCTAAACCTAATAACCAGTGAACAAATTTTTGCTTGAAGACCTAATGAAATGAAAAAAAATTGACTATGAGACCCTAACAGGACATGATGAGAGCCCATTTATCACTGATGATAAGATGTAAAGACTGACATTAACATTCGCTCCAGCTGGGGATGGAAGCTCCTTGGAGGTGTCAAGAACATTGTAGACCAAGTAGCCTAACCATTGGGCATGGAGTCAAAAGTTAAAAACCAAATTCAATCCTGAAAAATTGACATGATAAAATGACTCAAAATTGGACTGACTTGACTTTAATTGAACTTTGAAAACAACATTAAATTAATGGAACTTTATGGCCTTCACCTCAAGCTCCAAGCTTTGATAATTCTCCACTTCACACTTCGCAGAAAAATTAAACTGATATGTACAATGGATTTTGGAAATTTTTAGAAATCTACTCAGAAAATGTAGTTCTTAAGGAGCCTACCATTGACTGGTCCTCCTATTCAATCTTCTCCATTCATTTCCTCCAATATAAAATCATGTTATCCGTGAGACGTTGAAATCTTGTATGGTCCTTTCCATAGGTTCTCAAATTTACCATGTTTCCCTTTCTCCTTGTTTCTATCATCCCAACGGAGGACCACATCTCCCATTTTTAAATCATATGCTTTTTCTTGCGTTCATATACCTTATTTATCCTTTCATGTAGCTTTGAGGTATTTTTAAAGACCTCATCTTTAGTTTTTTGAAGATGGATCATCTGATTGATCTGGTGTTGCACATAATTCTCTTCACTACCTGCTTCTTGTAACAATTTTGTAACTGGTACTGCAAGTGATGTAGGGAAAACTGTATTGATCCAAGTGGCTCCAAACACCCTCAAGAGACCAAGAGGGCTGATGGTAGGTCAAAATTCAAAGTGGTTGTATGGCTCTCGAACTAGGTTTAGGTTGAAGTACTCGTTGCCTTGATTCCAACGGTGTGAACAAATCTCCAATCCGAGCCCATATGGAGAAGTTAGATCGAGTCAAAATTTTGGTCAAAGTTGGGCAGTGGGCCAAGTTTAATTGCCCCAAAAATTCACAGTCAACCACAAGGGGACTTAGCTCCCGAAAATGGGTGAAATTGTGACCTCTTTAATTTTCTAACCCTTATTTTAGGAAAATTCGAAAATGACCAATGTTGTTATAAAAAATTTTAAAAATATAAAAATAAGGGTGGCAGGCAACCATCCTCGCCACCCCGCCGCATGAACCATACAACAAAATTATTTAATTGGGTCGATAAGCCATGACCCTTGCCAAACCCCATGGTGTAATGCCAACATATCAAATATTTCAACCATTTATTATGACACATATAAACGAATATTTGGGTGAGTGGGCCACCTCCGGTGGACCCGGCCCATGCCATCCCACGTCACATATATGAAAAATTCCACCGTTAAAACAACAGTTTCGGCGAGTGTCGAACCTGCCTGGCTTAATAGCTAGCTGATCTGCCGACGGAACCACAAATACAACATATATTACAACATATGCAACCAATGCATATTATATGCCATATATAACGTTACAGCAAAAATCAAACGTTCAAACAAACCACGGCCAAAATTTTAAATGTGACGGTTATGTGTGGTATAAAACAAAAACCCAGAAAAAAATGTGCAAGTCTTATTAAACGATATGCTAAGTATGGAATGGTCGAGGTTTGAACCCGACCCGCCTCCACGTCAGCCACCCAACTTAGTCAATAGGTCAATGACCATGACTTTGATAGCTCTGCCCAAAACATATATAAACCTCATTCCCGCAGATGTGCCCAGGAAAAAGGAGGAGCGCGAAGTTAAAGGCAGACATTATTTTATTGTAGGTATAGGTGGGCACGCAGTTAAAGGTGGTGGCACGCTGAGCCATTCAAGGGGTAGTGGAACCATGATCTGAGCCACATTTTCATAGGGGCCAGAACTATCTAGTGTCCAAATTGGACAAATTTTATATGGATTTTACAACTCTCAGTGATGGGAAGCTGATGGAGATGTTCATTTCTGCAATAGAGGTCTACATTTTTCAGGCATTTTCCAGATTTGAGGTATAAGGGTGCTTTATGTAATCTTTCTTGTACTTCTTTTTATTCTCGCCACTTAATGAATGAAGGCCTCCCCTATGTTGAGCAGGGCTCGGAGACGTAATCCAAATTGGACAAACTCCGCAATCAATTTTTGGTGTCTTGGTCTCATGCGTGTCATGGTCCCTTTGTTCTTCATTTTATGTGCTTATGATTCATGGTTTTAAATTCTCTGTTATATGTAATTATTTAATGCATCTATAAGAAAGAGATCTTGGATCAAGTAGTATCAGAGTAGGTCTTTGTCGATGCGAATTGCATGAGTATATGCTAAACAGAAACAAGTTGAAAAGAGGTGAAGGAAATCTTAAGTCTTTTGATCCTGAAGCAGGACGTGCACGGTGAAGAAAAAACATGGCAGATGGGGAAGCTCATTGGGAAGAAGAGCGAAATTACCGCAAGGAATTCTACAACATGGCATAGAAAGTAGAAAAATTATTTGTAGAGTATGAGAAGACCATCAAGCCTGAGAAGAAAAATGTAGATGACCACAGATCAATAAACCATGGAGATGGTGGAGAAGAGCCCCCTCCCTCTCCACCTTCTAGTGATAGTTCCTTTTCTTCTTCTTATCATTCTCGCAGACATCAAAGGCATATATCTAAGAAACCTTTCCTTAAACTAGATGTAAAGTTCGACTTGCCTATGTATACATGATAATGTAATGCAGAAAAGCTCAACAATTGGATTAGACAAATTGAGGTCTATTGTCGGATTCAAAAAATCAAGAAAGATGAGGCAAAGGTCCAGTTGGCATCCCTTTGACTAAGTGGCACCACTCTCGTTTGGTGGGAGAGAAAATTGTAAGGCAACACCAATCTGGGTAACCTTCTCTCCTCATGGTCAAAATTTATTTTTGCGTTGAAAACTCAGTTTTACCCATTTGGTTATAAGAAAAAATAATTAATGGAATGGCAACACCTAAAGCAAGGCAAAGGCAAAAATCTGTAAAAATTCACTGAAGAATTTAGGAAACAAGCATTGAACTTAGACATTCCGTTAGATTCACCAGAGATTGTAACTAATTATATCAGTTCCTTACTATAGATTTTAACCCTGTACAGAAATTGTCTGCAAATGAATCTTAAAAACAGAAAATAAACAATAGCAAGAGCATAAAACATAAAATAGATAAACATAGAGATTTTCCCTTGGATCCCAAATCGGGACAACCAGCTTGATTTTTCATTATATTCCTTTTAATGTTACAACACATATATATACATGTCAAAGCATACATAAACCCTAATCCATTAACCCTGGATTAGAACATAACCGTAGTTCCCTTGACCGAATCTACAAAATACTAGGGGCTGAAAACCATCATGCCCCAAAACCATGTTCAAACCCATGCACAAAACCATGGGTGGGTCTACCCACCGAAAATTAAGGTCCAAATAAATTTTCTCAGGGCACTGCCCCAGACCCCGAACAAGGGGGGCTACCGCCCCCCATGTAACCCCCTGCTACGCCCGACACAATGTATAATGCACACTTTCACTCCCCCACACGTGACTAGTCGTGAAAAGAATATATCACATACCCAACATTCTCCCACTTGTTGTTTTATTTTTGCAGGGGGCCATAGGGAGCTGAGTCATTAGCCCAGCTTTGCAACACCCATTGTTTCTCTACAGCAAGAAAACTTCTGAGTGCTCACAGACTTCGTCAATGCATCTGCAACATTCTTCAAAGTGTCCACCTTTACCAGCAACACCCTTTTAGCCTCAACCATATATCTCACAAAGTGATATTGAACATCAATGTGCTTTGTCTTTGAATGATAAGCAAGGTTCTTAGACAACAAAAAAATGCACTTTGGCTATAACAATATATCCTTATAACTTGCTTCACCAACCGCATACTTGAACACAATCTCTGCAACCAAACTACTTCCTTGCTTGCATGGGTGGCTGCCATGTATTCTACCTCTGTAGTTGAAAGATCCACTACAAACTGTCTTTTACTCATCCAAATGAGTGCACCTCCAAATAGGCTAAACACATAACCACTTGTAGATCTTCTTTGGTCCAGATCTCTAGCCCAGTCTGCATCAACAAAACCAAAAATTTCCAACACTCTTTCCAATCCTGGTCTTCCCTGGTAGCACAAGCCATAATCAATAATGCCACGCAAATATCTGAAAACCTGCTTCACTATTGTCCAATGCTCCTTCCCTGGGTTTGACATAAACCTACTCAATACTCCCACTGCATGTGCAATTTCTGGTCTAGTATAGACCATTGCATACATCAGGCTACCCACTGCACTTGCATATGGAACACGAGACATATCCTCCTCTTCTTCTTGTGTCTTGGGACATCGTTCAATAGACAGCTTTACACCTACAGGAATCAAAACATTCACCGGTTTGCTATCATTCATATTGAACCTCTGCAATATAGTCTCGACATACTTCCTCTGGTTTAACCAGAGCTTCCTATTTTCCCTATCTCTCTTAATTTCCATGCCCAAAATATAGTTTGTAGAACCAAGATCCTTCATGTCGAATTTGGAGAACAGTTGGGTCTTCAAATCTTGGATAATTTCTTTATCATTTTGAATCAACAACATATCATCCACATACAAGACCAAATAAATAACATGGTCACCAATTAATTTAAAATAAACACAGTGATCCTCCTTGCTTCTGGTGAAGCCAAGTCCCCGTATATAGGTATCAAATTTCTGATACCACATCCTTAGTGATTTTTTTAACCCCATACAGAGACTTCTTTAACCTGCATACCAGTTCTTTCTTACCCTTCACCATAAAACCTTCAGGTTGCTTCATGTAGAACTCCTCTTCCAGATCCCCATGAAGAAATTTTGTCTTCACATCCATATGTTCTACCTCAAAATCAAATGCATTAGAAATAGATAAAAGTAATCCAATAGAAGTAACTTTGGCAACAGGAGACAAAATATCACCAAAATAAATTCTTGACACCTGGGAATAACCTTTTACTATCAACCTAGCTTTGTATTTCTCCACCTTGCCTTCTACATTCATATTCTTATTAAACACCCATTTGCTCCCGATGGGCTTCCTTCCAACTGGAAACTCCACCAGATCCCATGCTCACTTTTTATGCAAGGATGACATTTCATCAACCATGTCCTCCTTCTAGATTTTTCCATCCTCTGAATCTACTGCCTCCCTAACGGTTCTGGGATCATCATCAGTTATAGTTAAAGAAAAATTTGAACAGAAAGCATATGGACTATACCTTTCTGGTTGTCTTATTTCCCGAACTGACCTTCTCATAGCTGGAGTTTGTGGCTCTTCCTCTTCTGAGTCTTCTTATGTTGTAGAGTCTGATTCATCCTTCTTTAGCTTAAACTCTATCTTCTTAGGTTCCTTTGGTAGGAATTCATGTTTAACAACATCTTTCAACTACTAAACACCACATCTCGGGTGTACACAACTTTCCTTGTTTCTGGGTTCCAAATCTTGTAACCCTTTAAACCATCCTTATACCCAATAAAGATGCACCTTTCATATTTATTATCCAACTTGGTCCTTTTCTCCTTTGGAACATGTACATATGCATCACATCCAAATACCCTTAGACGTGAAAGAGAGGGTTTCTTACCAGTCCATACCTCATGTGGTGTCTTATCCTCCAACACTGATGAAGGTGTTCTATTAACCAAGTAACATGCAGTCTCCACTACCTCTGCCCAGAATTCTTGTCCTAACCCGGTACCTCTCAGCATGATTCTTGCCTTTTCCATCAGTGTTTTTTTCATTCTTTATGCAACTCCATTTTGCTGAGGTGTGTATGGAGTAGACTTTGATTTTTCTTGAACATGCATAGGTGAGAAACATTCATGTGGCTTCCATTCTCACAACTAGGACAAATGTTTCATCGAAATCAATTCCTTCCACTTGTGCGTAGCCTTTGCAAACCAATCTTGCTTTGTTTCTGGTAACCTTTCCATCTTCATTCAATTTGCTCCTGAACACCCATCTAGTCCCAATGACATTTTTATCTTTTGGTCGTGGAACTAATTCCCAGGTGTTATTTTTCTTGATTTGATTCAATTCTTCATTCATAGCTGCTACCCAATGTTTATTCTGGCTGGCTTCCTCAAAACTACTAGGCTCAAAGGTTGCTAGAAAAGCAATTTGAACTTCTTGTGATGAACGAAGTTGTTGATATTCATTTATGTCACCAATGATTTGATTTGATGGATGGTTCTTTTGAACCCATTCTTTTGTTCTCTTTGGAGGAGCTTCTTTTTGTTGTTCTAGTATATCTTGATGATTATTGTTTACTTCTTCATGGTTGATATTTGCTTCCTGTTCTAGAATTTTCTCTGTGTCTTTTTTAGCCTCTGTCTCAAGTTTCAAATATTCTAGATAGTAAAATGTAAAATTTATGCTCTCCATTATCTATTTTCATCTTAGATTATATGGAGTGTAAAAACTCTGGTAAACTTGAATAAGTATATATTATTAATGATGATAGATAAGAGATATGAGATATTTACAATGGGGAATCACCGAGGCTTTAAATATAGCCTCATGGTGTCCCTTGCTGAAGAGGCATGATCTTTGATCATGCTCTTTCACTTAATAAAACCTAATATAACTATATCTAACTAACAATTAATAAAATTTACATAACATTATAACATTTATAGGCCTTTATTTTGCGTGAGTAACCAACAAAGATACCTTCATCAACATGTGGTTCAAACTTACCCAACTTTTGATCTTCTCTTTTGATATAACATTTACTTCTGAAGATTATAAAATATTTTACATTAGCCAATTTTCCTTTCCATAATTCATATGGGGTCTTGTTGCAATTATTTCTGAGAAGACTTCAGTTGATAATGAATAATGTCGTATCAATTGCTTGAACGCAAAAAATTTCATCCAATTTTGAGTCCTTCAACATTGTTCTACCCATTTCCTATACGATTATGTTCTTTCTTTCAGCAACCCCATTTTTTTGAGGTGTTCGTGTCGTTGAAAATTGTCTTTTTATTCCATTTTCATCATAGTATTTTTGAAATAATTTGGAAGTGAATTCTTTGCCATTATCTGATCTTAGACACTTTCTTTTCAAATCAGTTTCATTTTCGACCAACTCCTCGTAGATCTTAAAGCACTCAAATTCTTTAGATTTTTTCTTTAGGAAACTAGTGGTTGTCATCCTGGTATATTCATCTATCATTAACATGAAATATAATTCTCCATATAAGCCTTTTGTTCTCACGTGACCACATAGATCAGTATTTATCAATTCCAATGGATGTGTTGCAAAGTGTTCTTTTGTTTTAAATTCAAATTTTGTCTGCTTTTCGTGTCAACAGGCCTCACATAGTGTCTTGGAAAGTTTTAAGATTTTCTACATTTCTCGTACTACTTCCTTTTTGCTTATCCTAACAAGATTGTCAAAGTTTATGTGACCCATTCATTTGTGCCATAACCAACTTTCATCTTCTTTAGATAATAGACATGCTTTAGTTGCTTCATCCAGAACATATATGTCATTTAGAGCTCAACTTGCTGTAGCCACAATTTTACCATACCTACCTTTCCTGATTTCACATTTTGTGGAGTTAAATAGCATTGTGTGTCCTTGATCACACATTTGTCCAACACTAAGAAGATTGTGATTCATGTTTTCAACCAATAGAACATTCTTGGCTAGAACATATTTTCATCTGAGAGTGATGGTACATGATCCTATAACATTTGAAGATCCATCATTTCCAAAGGATACGATTCCATCCTTCTTCTCTTTCAGAGATACAAATTTCCTTCTATCTCCAGTCATATGCGTTGAGCAACTGTTATCAACATACCACACATCTTTGTTGTTTTGAGCCTTGAGAGCGAGAGCACAATTATCAATCTTCTTCTTCTTCCATGTTCTTTCATTCTGTGGCTTCGAAGATTCTTCTAGAGGATTTTCAAGTCTGCAGTCTCTGGCTATGTGTCCAAATTTTTGCATTTGTAACATTCCATATTATTTCTTAAATGTTCAAATCTATTGATGTTTCGTTGAGCCCTGGGAGGTTCATATTTGACAGATCTCCTGGAATTGTATTGGTTCCTAGGGTATGCACGACACTCTACAGTTTATGACCAAATTTTCCACACGAATAACAATAGCCATGAAAAATATGTTGATACCTAGATGGAAATATTCGTCTAGGAATTGTCTTCCAAGGTTTTTCTTGCGAATCTTGTCCAATGAAGACTATGTGCATGTAAAATCTCATAGGTTCATTGTATTTTGTTGTATAAGGTCATGCTTCTTCTCCTTTGTAACCGAGGCTAGTTCTTTCGTTGTAATATCGTTTATTGTTGATGAGTTCTTCCAATGTCCTTGAGTTGTTGGCATAGTTTTGGACAGTTTTTCCCTTCTTCACTTCCTTACGCAGCGATACTACTTTGGCTTCTAATGCTTCCCTTTCTTGGTTGCTTTCTTCCAACTTATTTTGAAGTGACTCTTCAATACATTTGTGTTCTTCAACATCAATTTTGAGACCTTGAACTTGTTCTTCAAGAGTATTGGAACGGACCTTCTCACCCTTGATCTCTTTTTAAAGCTTGACTGCCTCCTTAGAAAATTCTTCTATGGTCAAGCCTTCTTCTTCGTTGTTTGATACCTCTTGTTTATTGTGCTTGGACATAGACAATACTCTCTCATTGGCTTCTTCTTTGCTGTCATTTTCTTCATCGGATGATGAGTTATCTTCTTTAGAGAGAAAGTTCCTTTTGAATCCTTTATTTTTTCCTTGCTTGTTGAATTTCTTAAAGCCTTTCTTTTCTTTTGAATTGCCATCACTTTTGTTCGGACATTTTGCTGTGAAATTCCCAACCTCACCACAGCCGAAACATATCAATCGAAGTTTACCTTTTAATTTTCCCTTACCAATTTTTAGTTTTCTCGTAAATTAATCATATTCTCCATCTGAAATACCTTCTTCATCATCTTCCTTTTCTTCACACTTGCAGGTGCAGGTCTTTTCCTTTTAAGGTTGTTTGTCCTTATTGGTTTTCTTAGATGCAGCGAACGCAGTTTCTAGATGCGAAGTACCCTCTTCTTCATCAAGTCTCATTTCATATGCTATAATAACTCCATGTAATTCCTCTTTGCTGAGTTTGCCCAAATTTTCACTATATTCTAAGACCGATACCTTTGGGTTGAATCTCCTTGGTAACATTCTAAGAATCTTTCGTATAATATTCTTCTCATCAACAAGCTCTCCCAATCCTTCCAGAGTGTCGGTTATTTCATTAACGTGTTGGAATTATGCAACAATGTTGTTATCTTCTTTCATTATGAGTTGCTCAAATTTTTCTCTGTAGCTTTGAAACTTTTCTTCTTTGACATTTCAGCCACCTGCATATATATTTTCAAGTTTGTCCCATAAATTTTTTGTGTTTTTACAACCCAACACTTTATGATAAGTGTTAGTGTCAGTCTAGTCATACTGCCATCAATGATCAATTTTCTCTTTTTCATTTTCATATTAGGATTCCCATACCATAAATTTTCACCATTCCACTAGGTCATGGATTCACTAATGGTAGTGATTTCTCATCAGTTTTCCCTCATGAGAAACTTGTTGATTCTCCTCTCTATGGTATTTATTCATGAGTTACTTTCACTTGGTGAGTCATGTCAGTAGGTCATAGGATGGATCTCATTATGTTCTAGGATATCACCATGGTCAAATTAATGAGTCAAGTGTCAATAAATATCAGCAAGGTCATGAGGAAGTCAATAAACTCAAAGTCACAGCACCTGGAAGATAAAAGAAATGTTTTATTCAGCTTGATGTAATTTTCACCTCAAAACCATGTTTTTAGGTGAAAACATGATACTTTATTTTTATTATTATTTTTATGTAATTTTATGTCATCATATGTAATAAGTCACACTTCAGAAGCTGTTATCTCCACAAAGTTACCACCCTGCCCTTTAGAGAAGTTTTCCACAGAATTTTCAGTTTCAAATAATTTTCTAAGTATGTTCAGCAGAAAGAGCCCAGAAATAGCTTTCCAACGGTATATTACACTCTCAAAACTGACTTCTGGATTGAAATTTATGCCTAAGTGAACAAAAGTCCCCTATACCCTAAACCAATCCATTTTCCCACCTTCCCCTTAAAATTTATATTATTAAAGTTTCATATTTTCTTTTATAAAACCCATTTTTCCCCATCCGATGGAAAAATCTCATTATTAAAATCTTTTAAACATATATTGTGATTTAATAACCACTTCCCCTCATGTCCATTTAAACTTTATAATAACGTTTCAAAGTTTGTTATTATAAAGTACCTTTGCTTTAATCCGATTAATAACCACTTCCTCTCCATACCTTTAAACTTTATAATAAATTTTTAAAGGTTTTACATTAAAATCCCTGCCAATCCAAAATCCTTTTCCCTTTCCCCATCCAAAATCGCAATCGCAACATTTTAACGGTGCATTCCGATGAAACCTTTGCGACTATGAAAACTTCGATGCAATTGGTTTAAGCCCAACCGTTGATTTGATCAATGATCCAAAGGCCCACATACCATAAGAACTTTCAATTAATCCTCCTCGATTGACCCGATGCGATTGCATTGATCCTGCCCGATTACACCTCTGCCGTCAATAGGCCCCCCTAATCTGACGGCCCATATTCCATCGCTTTGTTGTGAACGGCGATTTCCTTTTGCGCATTACATTTTGCCCCACTCTCCTCCGATCTCCCGATGTCGATGGACCTTCGGGTCCCACCATTTAATATTCTGCCCATTTATAATACAAAGGGCCTTTTCCCTTTTTAAATCCAAAATTACATTTCATCACGTTTTATAAAGGATCCCCCATCGCCTCTCTTCAATTGCATCGGCAAATTTTTATTGTGTAATACGCCCGCCCCAATCCCCCGATTCCAATTGCGATTGCGCTATACCCCAGTCCCACCTTGATCCCTTCCCCTTTTAAGTGAAATTTGGTCCTTTTCCTTTGTGAAAAATGAAAAACCATTTTCGTGTGTTTTTAAAAGGATTTCTCCGCTATTTTATTATGTTGCCCCGTCGGACCTTTCCAATAGCATCGGAGTTTTTCTTTTGCCCTGTTCTAATATACATATTCCCTCCTCCTTTCCTCTGATTGCGACTACACCATCGCAACGTGTATTTTCAAAGCTCTACTATGTGTTGCATTCCCTCTACCCATTGATTCCGACTGTGATTGCAATGCAGACCCCACCTACTTTCCCTTCGCTCCTATTCACTTAAAAGGGGTATTTCCTTCATTTAAGGCATATTTCAATTTTATTGGCTCTAAAGGCATTTCTTGGCATATATCATATTTTTAATAAGCAAAAGAAACAGTCAAAGGGCTGAGAGCTAAAATGAGACAGAGATTTCTACAACAGCAGGAAAATAGGGATTGACATTTCAAATTACCTATTTTACATCCATCCAGCGTATCAGTGAATCTTCCCAAGTGGTCAAAACGTATTGTTGTTCCTTACTTTCAGGGGCAGATTTTTGGTTCTCTTTTCTATGATCGGACTTCAGTTCTTGAGCTGGAAAACAGCTCCTCTTTTTGTGGATCTACTTTCCCACATTTCAGTCTATTAAATGTAATTGTAAATAATTTGCAAATAATTTGGTAAATCAGTAAGTAAGGGAATAGTGTGGAAATCAAGAACGCTCTACGCTCCATTGTACAGTTTGACAGGGAATTAATAAAGAGATGTAGCTCTGATTTGTGGGATCCATGTGGTATTAAATTTAGCATTTTTTCTCTCCTTTGTGTTCATATGTAAATTTTTATGTGTACCATTCATTCATAACATTTCTAGTTGAATGCTTTCAAGATAGAAAGGTAGAATCCATTTTTTATGCTTTGCCTTGGGAAATCATTCAATACTCTATGTTTTTCCTCTATTTGAAAAGGATCCATCTTCTATGCCCTTTTCAGCTCCTCCCCAGTCTTTCCATTCCATCCTTATTTAAACTTAATTGCTTGAATTTCCTACCTACCTTGCCCCATGAAATACCCTGTATCCTGAAATAATTCCCCAGTTTTAAACTGTCCCATTTGTTTCCATACATCCCTGAAAATTCTTTCATTAAAACATTTTCCCATTACTATACCTAGCCTAAAATCAGTCCATTATTGTACTTTGTTGAATATCTTTCACGGAGAGAGCCCTCTCTTGACCTTGTAGGGCTAGCTACAAGGTTGAGCATGGTTTAGATGTCACCCTGTTTTTCCTTTTTCAGCCTGAGGTTCAGATCAGGTGATAACATTTCTGGCGACTCCACTGGGGACGATAATCTGACTATCTTCGAGCTCGTATTCTTTGCAAACACTGTTACCGATGAAATAGGTAACCTGACCTCAAAACGGGAACTCTAGCCCAAAAACTCTCAAAAAACATGAAAAAACACCCCCCCAAAAAAAATGTGTCTTCCAGAACGCACTTGTTTTTTTTTTAAGGTCAAATTTCAACATTTTCTAAAATTATGTTAAAAACAAAATTGTTTGTTCAAAAAAGGATTGAAAAAACACTCCAAAAAAAAAAAGTGTGTCTTCCAGAACGCACTTCGTTTTTTTTAAGGTCAAATTTCAACATTTTATAAAATTATGGTAAAAACAAAATTGTTTCTTGAAAAAAGGATTGAAAAAACACCCTCAAAACAAAACTAGTTGATGCTGGAATAACAAAAAAAATATATATGTCATACTTTTGGCATTTTTAAAAATAGAAGTAACATCTTTTAATTTTTAAAATTCAAACATTAAAAAAAAACCTAAAATTTAAGAAAAAAAATAAATTTAAAAAATAAAAACATTTAAAAGCTTAAAATTTAAAAATATATGAAGATAAAAAATAAAAATAAATAAAAACAAAGTAAAAATTTTAATTCAATCATTAAAAAAAACATAAAATTTAAGGAAAAAAATTTTAAAAAATAAAGCAAAAAAAAAATTAAGATTAAAATTTTAAAAAATATAGAAATTAAAAAATAAAAATAAAAACAAAATAAAAATATTAAATTTAAAAAAAAAAAACAAGTTAAAAAAAAAGGAAATTATAAAAAATTAAATACAGAAATTAAATTTAAAAAAGAAAAAGAAAATGCTTATTAAATTTAAAAAAAGAAAAAAAAATTTAAAACAAATAATTAAATTTAAGGAAATATATTAAATTTTAATAAATTTAAAAATTCAAAATTTAAAAAAAAAAAACACTATTCAAATTAAAAGGAAAAGAAAAATAAAAAATAATTAAAAATAAAAAATAAAAATAAAATACAATGAAAATATTAAATTTAAAACAATATATATTAAAAAAACAAATAAACTATAAAAAATAAATTAAATTTAAATTATAAAAAATAAAATATATATATGAACTTAAATTAAAATAGGTATATACATCAAATTTTATTAAATTAAAAAAAAGAGGTTAATATTAAAATAACAAATTAAATTTAAAAACAAAAATATTAAATTTTAATAAATAAATGAATACACAAATAAATTTTGAAAGAAAAAAAAAATATTGTTAAACGAAAAACTTTAAAAACTTTAAAAATCAATTAAAAATGGAAAATTGAAAAAAAAAAGAAAAAAATATTAAATAAAAAAAAAAAAAAAATTAAAAAAATTAAGTTTCATTAAAAAAAAAATCTAATTTTAAATACACAATTTTAATTAAAATAAAAAAATATAAAAATTTTGTGTAATTAACAAAAAAATAATAATAAAAAAAGTAAAACATTTTAAAAAAATATTAAATCCAAATAAATTAAAAAAATATATATAAAATTTATTGAATTTTATAAAATTATATTAAAAAACTAAACGTAAAAGTTAATAACAAAGAAAAATTATGAAATTAAAAAAAAAAAAAAAATCAATTAAATAAAAAAAATGGGCAAAATTTAATAAAAATTATTAACAAAATAATAATAATAATAAATTTAAAACAAAAAAATAATCAAATTAAAAAAAATTAAAACAAAACGAATTTTATTTTAAATAATTAAAAAAAAAATAATATTTTGAAATTTAAAATTAAAAAAAAAAAAAAATTAAAAAAAAAAAAAAAATCAATTAAAAAAAAAAGTGGTGGTGGTGGGGGCGCGGCCCGCCCACTGGGCGGCGCCACGGGGGCGGCCCAGCCGGCCTCCCGATCCCCGACGGGCAGAGGGCCGATTCTCGGAATCAGCCCTCCGCCCGTTGGGTGGCGCCACAGGGGTGGCCCAGCTGGCCTCCCGGTCCCCGACGGGCGGAGGGCCGATTCTCGGAATCGGCCCTCCGCCCGTCGGGGGTTGGGAGGCCGGCTGGGCCGCCCCCGTGGCGCCGCCCGTCCGGCCCCCGCCGCCCAGCGGGCGGGCTGTGCGCGAATCGGCCCTCCACCCGTCGGGGGCCGGGAGGCCGGCTGGGCCACCCCCGTGGCGCCGCCCGGCCGGCCACCGCCGCCCAGCGGGCGGGCCGCGCCCCGACCACCACCACATTTTTTTTTTAATTGATTTTTTTTTTTTAATTTTTTTTTTCAAAAAATTAAATTTTTTTTTTCAAAAAATTAATTTTTTTTTTTAATTTAATATTTTTATTTAAAATATATTTTTTTTTTTAAATTTTTAATATATATATACATCTTTTTTTTTTTTTTTAAATATTTTTATTTTAATTTGATTTTTTTTTTTAAATTTGAATTTCAAAAAATTTAAAATTATTTTTTTAATTCAATTTGTTTAATTTTTTTTTATATTTAATATTATAGAATAATTATTTTTTTAAATTTAAAATTTAAAATTTATTTATTAAAATATTTAAATTTTAATTTAATTTAATTGTTTTTCTTAATTTTTTCGTTTATTTAGTTTTTCATTTTTAAAATCTATAAATGGTTTCATTAAAAAAAAAAAAAAAACACTAAATTTATGTATATTTGTTTTTTAAATATTTGCACGTGGTTTTTTTCATTTTTTTTGTTTTTTAATGATAGGTTTTTTTTTTTAATAATTTTTTTATTTTCTTTTTCTTTTTCAATTTTAATTGTTTTTTTTTTAATTTGTTTTTTTTGTAAATTTTAAAATTTGTATTTTTTTCCTTATTATTATTATTTTTTTTAATTTAAATTTTTAAATTTAATTTCTTTTTTTTTTAAATTTTTTTTTTCTAAATTTTAATTTTGTAATTTTAATTTTTTAATTTTTTTTTTTTTAAATATATATATATATTTTAATATATTGTTTTTTTTAATAAGTTAGAAAAAAATGTTTTTGATTTTTTTTTTTTTTAATTTTTTGGTCAATTTTTGTTTTTTTTCTTTAAATTATGTGTTTTTTTCTTCAAATTTTGTCATTTCCTTTGATATAATTTTCAAATATTTTTGTTTTATTTATTTATTTTTGTTTAAATTTTTTATTTTTATGAGCTATTTTTGTTTTTTTTACATTTTTATTAGTTTTTTTATTGTTTTTATATATATATTTTTATCTAAGTTTTGTGTTTTATTACCAACATGAAAATCACCACTCTAAAAAAAAAAGGTTGATGCAGCATCAATACGTTTCAAAATTAGCATGAAAATCACTGCTCTAAAAAAAAAAGGTTGATGTAGCATCAATACCTTTCAAAATTAGCATGAAAATCACTGCTCTAAAAAAAAAAGGTTGATGCAGCATCGATACGTTTCAAAATTAGCATGAAAATCACTGCTCTAAAAAAAAAAAAAATTGATGCTGCATCAATACATTTCAAAATTAGCAAAATTAGCATGAAAATCACTAACATTTTAAAACAAATATTCATACTTCATAAATAAAAATTTTAGAGTGTCAAAAATGTGCACCAAAAAAAAAAATGGTGATTCTGCATCACCACTTTTCAAAATCGGGTGCTTTTTATGCTACCAAAAAAAAGTAGGTAACATTGCGGTTACCTATTTCATCGGTAACAGTGTTTGCACTCAAACTCAATGTGTTATTCTGTTTTGAAGAAATTCATAGTTAGGCCCTGTAAATGAGCAAGTATTGAAAACCTTTGTCTTAAGGTTAAACCTAGGTTATTTTGAAATGCGACGAACCTTTAGAAATAATATGCTGTTGAAGTAAAAAAGCTTTATTCTTTTGCTGGCAGAATAATATTAGTGGGACCCAGCCATCGAGTTAATGTGAAGAGTTAAGTGCCAAACAATAGTGAGAAACCTGAGTTAAAGCACAGTTTATTTACCAGAAGTGGATTTCGAGAAACCATACCACCTTCATCGCGCCGCTTTTGGCCCGGAGCAAAACCACGCCAAAAAAACGTGATCTAGTAATATAAGGGCACATCATCTACAAAATACCACCCATATTGCGCAACTTTCATGTGTTAACCCTCGGCCTTTGAAAAAATGCGAAATTGGCAAGGATCGTCCGATCTGAGGAATGTTAGATCTGACGAAAATCGCACAATGAAGTGCATGAGCAATAAAACGAGGTATGATCTGGCAGTTTTACATTATTAAATTTTTATTTAATTTATAAAAGGGCGAATAATGGATGCATGGGCCCCTACTGAATAAAATCTATGTCACGTTGGTAGAATAAATGTGTTTTATGTTATAAATTCGAAGTTGGTGATCTTTAAAAGAAGCGAACCATTGCTATAACATTTCGACTAGAGTGGTAAGGTCGCTTAAGTATTTTAAATGTTTTCCCCTATATCACATTAAACCTTTAAAATATTTGTTTGAGAAGTGTGAATATTATTGCAAAGCAGACATTGCTAAAGCGCTTTTGGGAGGGGAATATAATTACAAGCATTTATTCCAAAGATCCACAGTCATAATATATTTCTGGTATCAAAGAATAAAGATAGATCACCCCAGTAATATTTTCCTGTGTACATTCCTGGACTTTGGAAGATGATGTTCAGAGTCTGCTAGGCTGAAATTGAATTTTGTAAAGTGGAAATTTCACCACACTAGCTTCAAGAAGATACACAAGGGCTAATCCAGATCCAAATCCTCCCCCTGTGTTTGAGAATCCTAATCTGATTCCAAGAATTGTCAGAATATGAGAAGGATCACTAAGTCCTAGACCTATCTTCAAATCCCATACTTGCCTAGTGAGTGGTTGTTTATAGAATATCTTTCTTTTGATGAGATTTTTGAGCTTTCTTTGTTTAGAAATAAGTTTGAAACTGCACTTGATGACACATTCTTAGATCCAGAATTCCTTGTAGATATTGAAGTTCAAAGAGAAAATAAATAAATTGATGATTATATTTTGAATTCCCCTCAGTCATCTATCACTGTAACTAATATCCATGAGCCTTCAAAGTCATCAGGAACAACATTTCCCCCTAATTCATCAGCATTCCCATCAGTCAATTCTCAGTTATCATCTCCCCATCAACACCTCCCTTAAATCCTAGTAACCCAAACACTGTTGTAAATCCTCCTAGAGTCATGGCTGCCCGGTATGCACCCCTAGTTTTACCTCAGGTTCTCAATATGCCTGCTGACTATCAAAGTAAAATTCCTATCTTTGATGCCACTCAAAGCATTACAGCCCAGTAGCATGTTGATAAGATGAATGAATTTTTTGATCTTCATGAGGTAGAGGCAGAGAATGTAGCTACAAGGTTGTTTGTCCAAAGCTTTGGAGGTGAAGTTAGAAATTGGTTCAGAGCCTTACCAGCAGGCTCTATTCGCACTTTGCAGGAGTTACACACACAGTTCTTAGACCGGTGGGAGGTAAAGAAAAACCCACTCCAAATTTTGTCTGAGTATGAGAATATTAAAAGAAATGTGGGTGAAACTGTATAGGATTATTGTCTTAGATTCAATGTTGTATATAGTGATATTTCGGCTAACCTCAAACCTCCTATGGGATTAGCCTTGCTTAAGTTTCCAGATGGTTTGGATGTTGATATGGCATATCAGCTGCGGGAAAGAGATCCTTCCTCACTTGAAGACATGCAGAATATAGCGGTGAGTGTAGAAGCGAATTTTCTAGCCAAAAGAGCACAGACTAGAGCTGAAAAGAGAGTCACGGTGAAAGAAGAAGCGTCTCCTTCAAACAAAAATATGGAAACTTTGATTCGGACAGTGGAGAAGATGGTTGATCGGCTGACAATTTTAGACAAACCTGAAGCACAAATCAGGAATTCGAATTTCATAAGACAGCAGCTGCAATTTAGAATTAAGCAGAGAGAACAGAGAGCGCAGGACCAAGTGGCACCACAACGATAGATCAGGACTCCATTACAGCAGAATTACATCCAGGGAACAGAAACATATGATGATGATCCTTTGATTGAAGCCAACTATTTCTTCACTTCAAATGGTGCTCCCATCTTTCTTACTGAATATGAAGAATACACAGCGACTGCAGACATTCAAAAAGACGAAGATTTCATTTTGGCCAACGACACAGTGTTAGAAGAAGAGTCCGATGACTACCAAAGAGGGTACATGAACGCTCTATCGGCCCAACAAAATAAGTATTCCTTGAGGAATAGAGATGTTCCGATCAATCCCATTCAAAAGAGAAAAGAGCTCCAAATGAAGAACGATTCTCAGAAGAAAGGGAAAGAACCGTCTGATCCTTCCTCCAGCAAAACACTTTCAGCGATTAACAGCCCAAATGAGAAGAACCAGCAGAGCACAGCAAAGGAGCAAGCAGAGAAAAGAGATCCTCCCATTAAAGAGGTAGAAATATTCCCTTCCTTTAATTTGGAGAATGAAATTTCTAAGCCGAAAGTGTCTATGCCCTTGACTGAGTTGGTGAAAAATAACACTTATAAAAATTAGGTGTCTAGAATTTTGAAAATAGACTCCGTTTCAGATATGGTTAATGTTGAGGATGACTATCTGGAACTCATCTTTGGTCCAGCCACAAAAGATCAATCTGAAGAAAGTGAAGTCCCTCCCTTTTACCTGATTCTTAGATTACACGAGTTCATCTTGCATAATGTTATGTTGGACTTTGGAGCCTCACATAATTTGATGCCCAAAGCCATTATGGAGAAGTTAGGACTTGAGATTACCCAAAAATACCATGATTTGTATTCTTTTGACTCAAGTAGGGTCCATTGTATTGGTCTTATCAAAGACTTGATAGTGTCTTTAGATCGAATCCCAGCCAAGAATGTCTTGATGGATGTAGTTGTTGCCGATGTTCCACCACGGTTTGGGATGCTTCTATCTAGGTCTTCGAGTGAAAAACTTAAAGGAACCATGCAACTTGACTTCTCTTATGCCACCATTCCCGTGTTTTGTTAGTTGAGAAAACTATATAGGGAGAAGAAAATGAAATATATGATCACTAGCAAAGAGAAGCCAGTTAATCATCCCATTAATGCAGTCCACACATATTTAAAGTCCTTTGTATTATATTCAGATGGTGGTTTGAATGATGTGAATGTTCAGTTGGTACAAGTAGATGACATGTCTGGAATTTCAGAGAATTTTAGGGAAGTCCTCAAACAGGAAAAAGATAAAGCAGCAAGCACTTCTGAGCCTCCTGCCTTCCAGCAGCAAAAAGACAGTGAACAGTAGAAAGATGCAAAAATAAGTCAACGTAAAGAAGAGAAAGAAACCAAATTTCAGCAACTACAGGAAGAAGAAGAAGGCCTTTGGAGCATGGATTTTGATGGAGCCATTGGTAAGGATGGAGCTAGTATAGGAATATGGATTCGGAGCCCTATTTTCCAGCCCGAAAGGGTTCCTAGTAATGTTAGAGTATGTGCTTATAAGTTGCCTTTTGAATGCTCTAACAATGAAGCAGAGTATGAAGCTTTGATTTCAGGTCTGAATATTTTGAAGAAGTTAAATGCAAAAAGGATTTCTGTGTATGGAGATTCAGAGCTGAAAATCAAATAGGTCAAAGGAGAGTACCAAGCAAAGCATCCACAATTGAGGGCATATAGAAATGAAATCCTGGACATCTTGAAGACGTTTCCTGAGTACACTTTGACAACAGTACCCAGAATGGAGAATATTATTGTTGATTCTCTTACCACTACAGCAAGCAATTTGAAGATCCCGATGAACTCCAGCAACAAGTTTGAGATTTATGTCAAACATAGGCCTGCTATTCCAGACAATTTAAGGTATTGGAAAGTGTTTTGGGATGACAATGAGATCAATGCTTTTTTGCAGAGTGATGGAAAATTCAAAGATACTCCTATAGAAGGCGAGTATGAGGTTGATGATCAAGAAATTGAGACAAATCAGATGGACATATTGCAGCTGAAAGACAATGTAATTCCTAGAGGTCTCATACCTTTAGAGGAGATTTTTTATTAGGATGATGTTGCTAAGAAACCAAGCCTGGTGCCTACTGAGAAATGAGTTGAAGAAGTGAATCTTGGAACAGCTGACAAGCCCAAGCTTGTGAAGTTATCGAAGGCATTGTCCCCTAAGGTAAAGGAAAAGTATGTTAAATTTCTTTCTAAATTTTCTGATGTGTTTGCATGGGATTATTCAGATTTGAAGGTGTATGACAAGAACATAATTCAGCATACTATTCCCATCAAGCTGGATTAGAAGCCATTTAGATAGAAGCTAAGAAGAATCAACCCAAAGCTGCTGCCATCCATTGAAAAAGAGGTAAATAGATTGTACAAAGATGGTATCATTGTTCCAATTAGATTTTCTGATTGGATTTCAAATTTGGTCCTATTACGTAATAAGACAGGAGAGATAAGATTGTGCATAGATTTTCGGAATATGAATAAAGCATCCTTAAAGGATAATTATCCACTTCCGAAGATGGACCATATTCTGTAAAGAGTATTTGGGGCATCAAGGATGTCACTACTCGATGGTTACTTAGGCTATAATCAGCTCTTGGTGCATGAGAAAGACCAAGACAAAATTGCCTTCACAACACCCTGGGGAACCTTCCAGTATGCCAAAATGCCATTTGGACTGAAGAACGCTGGAGCCACTTTCTAGCGAGCAATGGAAATTTTTTTTTCCAATGAAAAGCATGTTTTTCTTGTTATTTATTTGGATGATCTGGCAGTGTTTTCTGGTTCTGATGTTGAGCATTTGCACCATTTGAGAGTTGTTTTTCAACGATGTAGAAAGTTTGGGATTTCTCTCAATCCAAAGAAGAGTCTCTTTGCCATGGATGAAGGTAAGCTGCTAGGGCATATCATCTCTAAAGATGGTATCCGCATCGATCCATCTAGAGTGGAGGCAATTCAACACATAGACCTTCCACCAAACAAAAAGGAGATTCAAGCATTCAATGGTAAGATGAGCTTCTTGCGCAGATTTATACCTAATTTGGCTGAACATCTAAGAGAAATGACTAACATGTTGAAGAAGGATAGAACTGTCAGGTGGAGTGAGGAGGCTATCAAGTCATTTAATCAGTAAAGTTTTCTCTATCCAATGCCCCAGTCTTGATTAGTCCCGACTATACTCAAGATTTTATTAATTTTTCATTTGCATCGGAGCATACTATGGTTGCGGTTTTGATGCAAAAGAGAGATAAGATTGAAAAGCCAATTGCCTTTTTCAGTAGAACTATTAGAGATGCTGCCTTGTGGTATAATATTATTGAAAAACAAGCATTGGATCTTATAAAGGCATTGAAGGATTTTAGGGTCTATATTCTGCATTCACATACTATAGCATATGTTCCTAATGAAATAGTGAAAGATGTGTTGATGCAAACTGATCCAGAAGGTCGAAGAGGTAAGTGGATAGCAGCTATGTTGGAGTATGACTTGGAGATCAAGCCCACGAAGTTGATCAAAGGCCAAGTCTTGGAAAAATTAATGGCCCAGTCAAATTTGCGTGCCCTAGATATAAACCTTGTAACAACAATGTCAGAGGATGAAGATGAAGGTTTGCTTGTTCCAATTTCAAGCATTTTTCTACAATCCCCATGGTATTCAGATATTTTTTATGTTCTTCAGCATCTTTCACCACCTCCAGGAATGTCTAAAAGAAAAGGTAGATCACTGAAACTTAAGTTTGCTAAATACTGTATTTTGAACTGTGCTCTGTATTGGAAAGACCCAGGAGGTATTTTGCTCAATTGTCTGGTTGAAGAAGAGGCTCAGAAGGTAATGCATGATTTCCACAAAGGTGATTGTGGTGGTCATTTGTTTTGGAAAACTACAGCTAACAAAGTGTTGAGAGCAGGATATTATTGGCCCATGTTATTTTCAGATTTGTATAAAACAGTGATGAGTTGTCATGAATGTCAAATTTTCCAAGGGAAGAAGAAATTGCTTCCTCTTCCTTTGAAACCAGTTGTAGTAAACACTCCCTTTCAGTAGTGGGGACTCGATTTCATAGGAGAAATCCATCCCACATCATCAGCACAACATCGATGGATTTTGACAGGTACTGATTACTTCACTAAATGGATCGAGGCCGTCCCATCAAGGCAAACTACAGATATGATAATTATTCAATTCCTAGAATCGAATATTTTATCTCATTTTGGCTGCCCTCACAAAATTATAACAGATAACGCAGCAACGTTCAAATCAAAGAAGATGGTGGAGTTCTGCAACAAATACAACATTGTCTTGGGCCATTCAACAACGTACTATCTACAAGGCAACGGCCTGGCAGAATCATCGAACAAATCTTTGATAAACATAATCAAGAAAATGCTGGAGGCAAACAAAAGAAATTGGAATCGAAAGCTCATCAACGCATTGTGGACAGACAGAGTTAGCAGCAAGAGATCTATAGGTATGTCACATTTTGAACTAGTTTATGGTACTGATGTTATCTTTCCTACATCTCTTACAGTTCTGGTCATGAGGTTATTGCAAGAAATTGGTAGTGAAGACGATGACAATCGACGAAGGATCAATAAGATGATCCACCTTCAACAAACAAGAGAGGAAGTATCACAGAACGCTATTCAGTTGCAGGAGAAGATAAAGAAGATCTATGACCGAAAGACCAAAGCAGAAAAATTTCAATTGGATGATGTGGTGTTGAGATGGAATGCAAGAAATGAGGACAAAGGGAAGCATGGTAAGTTCGACAACCTGTGGAAAGGACCATACAGGATTTCAGCATATTGGGGACAAAATGCTTTCTTGCTTTCAGAGATGGATGGCCAAGATTTCCCTGGAGGAGCAGTGAATGGTAGGCTTTTGAAGCACTACCATTGTTGAAGATAATGGATCAGAAACTATGTCACCATCATTGTATATACCATGTTATTTTTGGTCAGATTTCAAGTACACAGTCATTGAAGTTTGGGGCCCGAGGTGAAGGCTATAAAACTTGAATGATATGTGTATGGTTTGGTTTTATTTTAGTTTTTCAGTCTTAGTCTTGAGTCAGAGTTAGTCTGCATAGTGTTAATTTTCAATATATTTTGACTCCATGTCCAATGGATAAGGCTACTTGGTCTACGGTGTTATTGGCACCTCTAAGGAGCTACCATCCCCATTGGAGCCAATGTTAGTGTCAGTCTAGTCATACTACCATCAGTGATCAAAATTTCTCTTTTTCATTTGCATATTAGGAGTCCCATACCATAAATTTTCACCATTCCGCTAGGTCATGGATTCATTGATGGTAGTGATTTTTTCATCAGTTTTACCTCATGTGAAACTTGCTAATTATCCTCTCTATGGTCTTTAGTCATGAGTTACTTTCACTTTGTGAGTCATGTTAGTAGGTCATAGGATGGGTCTCATTAGGTTCTAAGGTCTCACCATGGTAAAATTAATGAATCAAGTGTTAATAAATATCAGCAAGTTCATGAGGAAGTCAATAAACTCAAAGTCACAGCACTAGGAAGATCAAAGAAATGTTTTATTCAGCTTGATGTATTTTTCACCTCAAAACCATGTTTTGAGGTGAAAACATGATACTATTTTTATTATTATTTTTATGTAATTTTATGTCATCATATATGACAGTCACACTTGTTGTTATCTCCACAAGAGAATCTTGCCCTGCCTTTCAGAGAAATTTTCCACAAAATTTTCAATGTCAAATCATGTTCTAAGTATGTTCAGCATAAAGAGCCCGGAAAGAGATTTCCAACGGTATATTACACTCTCAAAACCGACTTCTAGATTGAAATTTATGCCTAAGTGAACAAAAGTCCCCCTATACCCTAACCAACCCCTTTTCCCACCTTCCCCTTAAACTTTATATTATTAAAGTTTAATATTTTCTTTTATAAAACTCCTTTTTCCCCATCTAATGGCAAAATTGAATTATTAAAATCTTTTAAACATATATGCGATTTAATAACCACTTCCCCTCATGTCCCTTTAAACTTTATAATAATGTTTCAAAGTTTGTTATTATAAAGTCCCTTTCCTTTAATCCGATTAATAACCACTTCCCCTCCATGCCCCTTTAAACTTTAAAATAAAGTTTTAAAGGTTTTACATTAAAATCCCCGCCGATCCAAAATCCTTTTCCCTTTCCCGATCCGAAATCGCAATTGCAATATTTGAACGGTGCATTATGATGAAGCATTTGCGACTATGAAAACTCCGATGCGATTGGTTTAAGCCCGACCGTTGATTTGATCAATGATCCAACGACCCACATACCATTGGCACTTTCAATTAATCCTCCCCGATTGACCCGATGCAATTGCATTGATCCCTCCCAATTACACCTCCATCGTCGATCAACCCCTCTAATCTGACGGCCCATATTCCTTTTGCGCATTACATTTTTCCTTGCTCTCCTCCGATCTCCTGATGCCAATGGACCTTCGGGTCCCACCATTTAATATTCCACCCATTTATAATACAACATGCCTTTTCCCTTTGTAAATCCCAAATTACATATCATCACGTTTTATAAAGGATCCCCCATCGCCTCTCCCTAATCACATCGGCGAAGTTTTATTGTGCAATACGCCTACCCCAATCCCCCTATTCTGATTGTGATTGCGCTATACCCCGGTCCCACCTTGATCCCTTCCCCTTTTTAAGTGAAATTTGGTCCTTTCCCTTTGTAAAAAGCAGAAAACCATTTTCGTGTGTTTTTAAAAGGATTTCTCCACTATTTTATTATGTTGCCCCATCAGACCTTTCCAATCGCATCGGTATTTTTACGAACTGTCCCAATGTCCCTATTCCTTCGATCCCTGATTGTGATTGCACCATCGCATACCATGTTTTAATTGCTCCATTTTATATTGTATCTCCTCTTCCCGTTGATTTCGATTGTGACTGCGATTTTGGACCCCACCTCCTTTCCCTACCCTCTTTCTCATTCGAAATGGGTTTTTACCATCACTAAAAGGCATAATTTCATTTCCATGGTTTCAAAAGCATTTTATTAAAAGTCATTTTTCTTCAAAGAAATAATGGAAAGAAAATGTCGAAGGGCCGAGAGCTAAAATGAGACAGATATTTCTACAACAGCAGGAAAATAGGGATCGACATTTCAGATTACCTATTTTACATCCATCCAGCGTATCAGTGAATCTGCCCAAGTGGTCAAAACATATTGTTGTTCCTTACTTTCAGGGACATATTGTTGGTTCTCTTTTCTATGATCAGACTTTAGTTCTTGAGCTGGCTTCCTCTTTTTGTGGATCTACTTTCCCACATTTCAGTCTATTAAATGTAATTGTAAATAATTTGCAAAGAAGTTGGTAAATCAGTAAGGGAATAGTGTGGAAATCAAGGAGAACGCTTTGCGCTCCATTATACAGTTTGAAAGGGAATTAATAAAGAGATTCAGCTTTGATTTGTGGGATCCACGTGGTATGAAATTTATTATTCGTTCTCTCCTTTGTGTTCATATGTAAATTTTTATGTGTACCATTCATTCATAAACATTTCTAGTTGAATGCTTTCAAGATAGAAAGGTAGAATCCATTTTTTATGCTCTGCCTTGGGAAATCATTCAATACTCTGTGTTTTTCCTCCTTTTGAAAAGGATCCATCTTCTATGCCCTTTTCAGCTCCTCACCAGTCTTTCCATTCCATCCTTATCTAAACTTAATTTCTAGAATTTCCTTCCTACCTTGCCCCATGAAATACCATGTATCCTGATTTAATTCCCCAGTTTTAAATTGTCCCATTTGTTTCCATACGTCCCTGAAAATTCATTCATTAAAAAATTTTCCCATTATTATACCTAGCCTAAAATCAGTCCATTATTGTACTTTTTTGAATATCTTTCACGGAGAGAGCCCTCTCCTAACCTTGTAGGGCTAGCTACAAGGTTTAGCGTGGTTTAGATGTTACCCTATTTTGCCTTTTTCAACCTGAGGTTCAAATCAGGTGATAACAATAAGCATATTCAATAAGTTCATTGATAATAATATTATTATTATTTTGCATCATTTACCAAATTCTTCTTACCTTGTTCATCTGCGGTTGGTGTAAAACCATTTTGAACATTGTCCCATACTCCATAACCTTGTGCCAATATATACACCTCCATTATTCCTTTCCAGAGTGCATAATTATTTTCATTGAACAAAGGTACACCATTCTTGGTATTCTTCATGACCTCCTTCCAGCTATTAAACTGCTATTGAAGGAACCAAGATCTGATACCAATTGTTGGAAATACTGAGAGGGGGGGTGAATCAGTATTCCTTTCAATTAGTATTATTATTAATCTTTCAGAGCACTAGTTAATCTTTAATTATTATCAGTGTTTGTGCAATGATAGCAGTAAACAAAAGGAACACAAATGCATAGAGTTTTTAGGGTGGAAACCCCCTCCGGTACAAAAACCACCTGAATTATTTTCTAACAATTCTTTAATATTCAACTCCAATTGAAAATAAATCTCCAACTTCCTAGAATCTAGAAAATCATTCTTCTCCATCTCCCACTAGATGGACGCTCCAACGCTCAAGATTCTTCAGTAGTCAATTGAACAGATGCCCCAACACCCAATGAGCTACAACTCACCCTACAACCACCATACTGTTGAGATTGCAACAAGATGACGAGCTTAGTGGAAAGAAGTCGCCTTCACTAAGTGGGCCCGCAGGCTATTTTTGGCACAAAGTCTGTTTTTAGACTATGTCTATTTTTAGACATATGGATCATGTTCTATGAGTTGCAGGATGCTATTTGTGGATGGTTGGTCAAGTCGGGAAAAATATATGGACTTCTATTTTTAGACATATTGGGCGGAATCTATTTTTAGATTGCCAGTCTAAAAATAGATATGTCGAATATTATTAGTTCTTAATAATATTTGGACTCTAAACATTATCTTATTCTCTTGGAGCACTTCAGTTAAGTGCACAGATGTGGCACAGGAGCTGACAGAAGGAATTACGCTATTCCTGAGGGTTATGTGGAGCTATTGCATGGATACTTAAGTTAGAACTCATGTGACAGAGTTTGGTGGAGTTGATTGAGGAAGTTAGTGGAGTTGTATTCAGTTTAACTAATCTAAACATAGTTGAGCTATTTGTATCCAGTTTAACTAATTGATACAATTAGTGAGAGTGGTGTGAATTAATTATTAATTAATTCACTAATTATAAACTCATTAACCAACTAAAGAATGCATCAGTTAACTTCAGTGCATGGACAGTTTCAGTGGAGACCAGTGCAGAGATAGGTGAAAGAGCAGGTTAACTATCAGTTGTGACTATACTGTTGCATATTTGCAACTACCAGTGATTGGAGGAGCCCATGATGATTGCGTAGTACAAGACATGTGGTTTATATTATTTAATGAGTCATCCTACAACATTGATTACGTAATAGAGGCTAGCTATCAGGTGGCAGAGATTGGAGCATGTGTTTTGCTAGATCTAGCTTGATTAGTGTGTATAAATTGGAGGTTGTGTTGAGAGCTTGTGAGGAGCTTTGTACAATGATTGTTACATGATCTCTATGAAATATAATATAAAGATAGTTTCGGTTTTCATCTTTAAGCTTTCCCATGAAATATTGTGTTCATATGTGTGATTGTTTATGGTTTTAATGTGTGCATGCAATTGATTTATTTCTGCATGTAATGATCAATGGTATAAGAGATTATGTATTTTGCATGAAGATAAAATAGTGTGTGATCAAGAGAATCTCAGTGGATAACATATCAGTTATTCAAATTTCTACACATACCACCCTGAATTTTTCACAGGCTTGAACCTGTTGATGACTTCATGCACCAGCCTAGCACCACCCTACCACTCTATAGAAGAATAAAAGAAGAATGGACTCCCGTACCAAGGAAAATGGTCCACTTTAGAATGATTTAGAAGAAGAAGACACACTAGACCATAACCTCAACTATGACACAACCACCTAATGATGATCCTAGACCTCCCGACACTGCCTCTTCAACTCTTGGTAGATAGACACTTGCACAATTTTTACAATGATGCTTTTACAATGACTCAGTACAATGATACCTTTACAATGACTGTATGAAGTGCTATCCACGTGAATACGTCGTGTGGTGAACTTCTTCTTGTTGTTTTGCACCTTGATTGTTGCTCTTGTCATGCTACCCTTTCTCACTCTTAAGAAAATTAGATCATGCTTTGAGTCTTATCTTAACGAATATATAATACCTGCAAAAAATATTCAAGGAAATACCCATGACATGATAATAGCAAAACTTACCTCATCCTGCAGAGCATATGTCAGTGCTAAACATAAAAAAAAAAATAGAATAAAAAGAACCTAATTCAATTAAGAGTTGAACATGCATAAACAAAATATGCTTACCTAGAGCTTACCTCTGCTATGTCATTTTTCTGCACCTTGCTTTTCTTTGTTGCCCTAGAAAATATGATCCTTTGCAACCCTTAACAACACATGATCTAGTTTTTTCTTTCCTTCTAGGAGCTCGATATTCAATCTGGTGTATCTCTGTTATTTTAGATCCCCAATATGTGATTTTTGGTCCTGTAGTATTTCTCTAAGTATTCTTTCCAATGCCACAAGTCTGACCCAATTTGGATTCTTCAAGGTAAAGTTATGCTCAATCTCTCACAATGACCTAATTATGGACTGGTTCAATAGAGCGAATTTTTACGGCATGTCACATGTCATTTTTTCCTCATTTGGCTTTGAAATTGTTCACATAAAACTACATTCCATGCACTATCCAAAATTTTTTACAAAATTCCAATCTGATACTCAGAGAGAGAGTTATGACGATTTTATCAAGGTCACCTCTTTGAGATGAAATTTAGGAGCCTACAAAAACCCTAACTTCCACATATCATATCTCAGAAATATTGTGCAACATGATCTGAAATTTTTACAAGAGCTTCCTCAAGATTTCGGATTCGCCTCATAAAATTTTCATCTTCTAAACTTTTTTAGAAAAAAAATTATAGCAACAATGCCACGATGACTTGTTTCAGGTAGCGAAATCTCTTCATGAGGAGGATATGAGGAACACAATTTATATAAATGCTTAGGTTGAGAGGGTCTTCAACAAGTGAATTTGGGAGGGATTTTAGGAAATAAAAAATTATTAATTATTGACTATTTAATGACCACAACCAATTATTAGTGTCATGCCACAACCCCGTGGGGTTTTAGCCGACTAACTGGGATTACTAACTTCAAACATTAATATCTCCCAAACCATGAAGAGTTACGTGGCATGCCGTATATCAACAGAAACATACAAAAATGTAGAAACCATCAAAATATCCTTAACTCGTAATATAGTAATTTGGTAGGTAAGAATTCCCATGCAAGATTGGGGTAGCCCCTAGTGCTGCTTGGGTTGTCATCAATGACAACCACTAATCAACAGTTGGGATCGCTTCGATCCATTTGGTGAAGTATTCGGTAGCTGTCAAGATCCATTTATGTTGGGTAGAATATGCAGGGTGGATTTCTCCAATAAATTCAATTCCCCACTGCTGAAATGGTGCTTGCACAGATATAGGTTTCAAAGGCAATGGGAAAAGCTTCCTCTTACCTTGAAATATTTGGCACCCATGACAGCTCATCACGATTTTATATAAATCTGCAAAAAGAGTAGGCCAATAAGATCCAACCCTCAACACCTTATTTGTTGTGGCTTTCCAAAACAAGTGACCTCCACAATCTCCCTTATGGAAATCAATCATTACCTCCTTAGCTTCATTTTCTACCAAACAGTTCAATAATACACCTCCTGGGTATTTCCAATATAGAGCATTTTCCAAAATGCAGTGCTTGGAAGCTTTCAACTTCAATGATATACCCTTACTTTTAGACATGTCTGGAGGAGGATTAAGATGATGAAGAACATAATTGATATCGGAATACCAAGGAGATGAGAGAAAAATATCTGATACCTGCATGAGTGTGCCATCATATTCTTCATCGAAAAAAAATGAAATGAGATTGATATCAAGTGCATGTAAATTGGATTCAACCATGATCTTGGATAATACCTAACCTTTGATCAACTTTGTAGGCTTGATATTGAGGTCATACTCTAACATAACTGCTATCCACTTTCCTCTTCTGCCTTCCAGATCATTTTGCATTAGGACATCCTTCACTACTACTCTAGGGACGTAGGTTAGAATGTATGAATGAAGGATATACACTCGAAATTCCTTCAATGCCTTTACTGGGGCCAATACTTTCTTCCCAATGATTTTATATCTAAGGGCAGCATCCCTAATGGTATGATTGAAGAATGCAATGGGTTGCTCGGTCTTATCCTTCTTTTGCATCAAAATAGTAGCCAGGGTATGTTCGAAGGAAAATGAAAATATGATGAAATAAATGGAGTAATCAGGGTTGATCAAAATAGGAGTTGTAGTTAAGGAAAACTTTACTAAATTAATGGAATTTTTGGCATCCTCCAACCAATTTACCTCACTATCCTTTTTTAGCATATTGGTCATGTCTTGAAGATGCTCGTCAAGACTTGGAATAAATCTTCTCAAGAAATTCATCTTACCATTAAAAGCTTGGATCTCTTTCTTACCGTGTGGGAAATTTATTTGTTGAATAGCCTCAATCCGAGAAGGATCAATACGGATGCCATCTTTGCAGATGATCTGACCGAGAATCTTGCCCTCCTCCATGGAAAAAAGTCTCTTTTTGGGATTGAGTGAAATCCCGAATTTCCTGTATTTCTAAAATAAAATTCTCAAATGATACAAATGTTCATCATTAGAATGGGAGAAAACAGTTAAATCATCAAGGTACACTACTACGAAAACATCCTTTTCATTTGCGAAGGTAATTTCCATTGCTCGCTAAAAAGTGGCTTTTGCATTCTTGAGCCCAAATGGAATTTTAGCATACTTGAATGTGCCCCAAGGTGTCGTGAAAGCATTTTTTTCCTGATCATCCTCATGCACTAATATTTGATTATATCCCAAATCTCCATCAAGAAGCCACATTCGAGAGGACCCAACCACTCTTTGCGAGATATGGTCCATCTTAGGAAGCGGATAGTTATCTTCTAAAGACACCTTATTTAAGTTTTTGAAATCAATACAAAGACAAATTTCTCCCATTTTCTTTCTCACCGGAATTAGATTTGACATATAATTGGAAAATCTAACGGGAACAATGGTACCAGCGTTTAAAATTTTGTTTACCTCTTTCTCTATCGACGACAACAACCTTGGGTTGATTCTTCTCAACTTTTGTCTCAAGGGATTTTGATCAAGCTTGACCGGAATTATATGTTGAGTGATATTATTGTCATATACTTTCAGATCTGCATAGTCCCTAGAAAACACTCAGAAAATTCAGAAAACAATGCTATGTATTTTTCTTTTACCTGTGGAGATAAGGACTTCGACAACTTGACCATCTTTGGATTGTCTTCTATTCTAATATTCACATCTTTGACACCTTTCTCAGTAGGAACCATGGTCGGCTTTCTAGCAATGTCATCTTAATCAAACCATTCTTCCAAAGGTACACGACCCCTTGGAATGTTGTTATCTTTTAGTTGTAATACATCATCCTGAGTAGCCTCGATCACTTGATCTTCTTTATCATATACCTCATCAATAAAGGATTTCAAATTCACCTTCCATCTGTAGAAAATTATTCACATGTTTGTCATCCCCGAACACTTTCCGATACCTCAAGTTGGTCAGTGTTTGACATGAATTTCAAACTTCCTATTAGAAAATATTGGAATCTTAAAGTTACTTTTTGTTGTAGCAAGCGAATCTTTCATAATATTTTGACTTCTTGGTACAACTGACAATGTATATTCAGGAAAAATTTTGAGGATATCAAGTACAAAATTTCTATATTCTATCATTCGTGGATGCTTAGCCTAGTATTCCCCTTTTAACTGTTTGATTACAAGCTCGTATTCACCATAAACAAAATTTATTTTTGCGCCCAAATTTTTCAGAATTTTGAAGCAGGTGATCAATGCCTCATACTCAGCTTCATTATTAGAACAATCAAAATCTAAATTGTATGAACACAATCTCATATTCTTTGGTATTTCACCTAATTGATGAATCAGACTACGGATCCAAATTCTGATGCCTTCCCCATATCTCCCAAAGGCACCGTCGAAATCCATGGTCCAAAGACCATTCTCATCATCCGGAAGTTTGAATTATGTAGTCTAATTTGTCTCCTCTTTTCGAGCCACTTCTTCAATATGTTCTGAACATTTTTCTAACTGCTATGATAACTTTTCTGAAGAAATAGGCTGATTTTCTTGTTTTTCATCCAAAAATCCTCTAACACTATTTGAAATTTCCGAAATTTCCTCAACTTCTATAAGCTAACTATCTAAATCATTAAAACCACTATCATTAAATAGAATAACTGACTCGAGATCAGTATGCACAACATTGATAGGATGATTGTTTGGTTTTTTTTTAATGGTGATCATATAATTCATTTTTGTCTCCCAATACAACTTCCTCAATTGTCCAAAAACTGGGATGGTAGCATAAGGGAAATCCAATTGCAAAGTACCTCTTAACTTTTCTCCTTGTGACCTTGACATTAGCATGCCAAACCATGGAGGTATATCTGCTACTACCACAACCATTAAGACATTTTTAGTAGGGATTTTCTCAAGTGAAACTACCAAGTATTTTATAATACCAAGACAACGTACTCTACCATAATCAAAAGAGTAAAGATCATGGTAAGGACGGGTTATATCCAAGCCCAATTTTTCCATTATGGCCTTTGGCATCAGGTTATGAGAAGCTCTAGAGTCAAGCATGGAATTGTGGAGGATACACTGATGAATTCTCAAACTTAGATAAAACAGGGGAACTTCATTATCTTCTATTTGACCATCTATGGCTAGACCAAAAATGAGCTCGGGTTAATCATCTTCAACATTAACCATATCTTACATAGGGTCGACTTTCAACATTTTATCAACATGATATTTGTATTGATTGTTTTTTACAAGCTTGGTCAAGGGGATAGAGACTTTTAACTTAGATATTTCATTTTCTAAGATAAAAATATTGGATTTCTTATCTACCTCTTTTACAATGGTGTCCCTCTTGTTGGGATGGTCCTTTATTGAAACTTCCTTCTTTTGAATTTATTTTTCTTTTCTTGGTTTTCTTGTAGATGCTTCATTGATCTTGATTTTATTTGTAGTTGTAGGTTCCTTTCCCTTGTTCTCACTAGCTTGGGGATTTTTCTTCAGATGAGTATCTTTTTGCTAGGATGTCCTCTTCTGGATAGGAGTGACAGGAACATATCTATTTCTTAATGAATATTTCCTCTACTGTGAGCTAAGGGCATTAAGATAACCTCGTTGATAATTATCGGATTGAACCTCCAACTCATCATCATTTGCAAGTATGTAGTCTTCATCTTTTTGCAAATCTGTTTTATCAATGTATTCTTCATCCTCTCTCAAGAATATAGGTTTCCCATCTGCTGTGAAGAAATAATTTTCTTCCACAATCTCTTCTTCTTCTTCAACCCCTTGAGCATAATTCTGTTGCAAAGGAGTTTAAATATTTTTTTGTGATGGCTGCTTTGGAGCTCTTTGTTCCCTCTGTTTAATTTTAAACTGAGGCTGCTGCTAGTGACCTCGGAAATTAGGATTCCAAACCTACGTTTCTGGTTGTATTTCAGTGATATAAATTATATCAACCATTCATTCCAGAATCTTGATCAGTGTATCCAATTTGAACTCAAAGGATGTGGATGGTTCTTCCTTGATTGTTACCTTTATTTCACCTTTAGTCTTTGACTTTTTTATTGTCAAATTTGCTTCGCCACTGACTGTGTTTCTTTGGATATCCTCTACTGTTGCAGGACTTCTCTCTCAGAGTTGGTATGCCATATCCGGATCAAAATCATCTGGATAGTGCAAGAGAGCCAAACCTAGAGGAGGTTTGATCTCATTTGGGATTGAGTTATACACTCGGTTGAAACGAGCAGTGAAATCCTGAACTGGATAATTTGGATTTCTCTTTATGTTTTCATCATCAGAAAGAATCTAAAGTGGATTATTTTTCACTTCCTGTCTAGCTATGAATGCATTAGTTAGCTACTCTAGATTTCCTATGGAATTGGCAGCCAAAGAACAGAACCAACTTTTTAAATCTCCAGAGAAGCTTTGGGAAATGATCCTCATTTTTGCATCATCAACATCAATCTCTTCTAAGTCAATGAAATCAATGACTTTGACTAAGTGTTTTCTGACACTAATCTCTAAATTCTCATCAAAGAGAGGAATTCTTTGACTATAGCCTTATGGTAAGGGTGCAAATTTACTAGGTAAAATCAGAGGTGAAAATCTTTCCATGAATCCTGCTAAGTGTGGTGCAAGAGTGACAATGGGAGGGGTAGACTTAGAAGGTAATTAAGTAGAAGGGATGGAAGAGGAGGAAGAAAATTATTGAGGTTGCATTGGAATGAAAAAAGACTCTTTCTGGTACTAGATGATAGCTTTTTCAGATGTATATTGGAGTTGATTAGATAATTTTTCAAGTCTATCAAACTAACTCCAGACTTTCCTATCAAAATCTGGCTCGGATTTGGATTCTTCGGATAGTAATCTATATTCAAGTGTCAGGGAATCAAGTACTACTTCAGAAAATGATTGAACTTCAGAAAATATCAATGGATCAAACACTATCTCATACATTGAAGTTTCTGACTTTGATCTAAAAAAAGACAATTCAAACTTCAAATCGAATGGAATATCTTCAAGGGATAATACTTTTGCAGGTAATTATGAAGATATTAACAGTGAAGATGGATTCGACTGAAACTTTGATTGCTAGGATCTTTTCTTTCAGATGAGTTTCTTTAGATCTTCAACTGGAGAAGCTTGATGAGGATTGGGATTTCAATCTTCTTTATCTTCTCAAAGCCAGAATGTTCTTTGTTTCCGCAACTCAGTTCTCTGCAATTTTTTAATCAGCCTTCATGAAGACTATGGCCTATCACCCATAGTCCTAGAATTCAATGAAAAATATATTACACCTAGGAAATATCTGTCACTCCATCCCCGAAAATGGTGCCAAGATGTTAGCACTCCACCAGTTCTCGAAGGGCTGAGAAGGAGACCAGCAAAGGTAACCACATACCACTTTGACCTAGTAGCTAGCCCTACTAAGCTGAGAGGTCTCACTCAATGAGATCACAACCAATTTGACTGGATCATGAAAGATATTAGGCTAGGTATGTAGATTAGGGTTTGATTTTATATTGAATTTTTGTGCTAGATGGTAAATTAGGTCTAGGAAAAACTAGGTCAGGGCTCTAAAAATCATATTTGCAGAGATGTAATGGGGAAAGGTAGGAACAAAATTTAGAATTTTAAAGGTATCTTGGTGAATATGGTGTATTTATAGAGTTTCAAAATGAGCATGAATATCATGAATTCATTTATATCAGAAGAAAATGAACATAAATGTGAAAGCTTCTCCAAAGTAGAGCATAGAATCAATGAATTTTTCTTATCAAACTTAGAAATCAATCACATAAGACATGAAAATGTAAATGGAAGGTAAAATAAATTCAATCATATTATCACAGAAGAATACACACTTATAAATCACATACCACATGAATCCCACCATAATAGCTACAAATTATATCTATTAGTTCCTGCCAAATTCACAAAGTACACTAGTGTTCCAAGCTAAATTCCACAACATACATGGAGAATTTCCAACAAGAAATTCAAATACATGCATCTATCCAAATTTTGCTACATGCTAGGGAGGTTACTTAACAAATTCCTCCTTTATCTAACCATTAAGAGACATATCCTCAAAGAAATAAATGGAGGATAAGACACCTATTCAAATCAATTTTTACCATTTACATTTACAATTTTACTTTTACATTCATCTACTTTCACCTTTTTACTTTTAAAAAATTCAAACTATAAATTGGAGAGAATTACACAGTGAAAATTTAATTAAAATCTCATAAAATTGCAGAAGCACAACACCATATTGGAGGGCATTTTTAGGCACTTTCCTAAAGTCTAAATTGAAATATGAAAGAATGGTAAAATATCCATGTCTATATAGTTTCCAAAAAATATTTAATTTTTTAAAATGACCTATGGGAAGGCCTTTAAAAATGCATTCTCCCAAGGTGTCTCCAGAAGCGCAACGCTAGCCAAAAAGAGGGGCAAAATGTTGATCTTTGACCCTTTTTTCTCAAAATCTGAGCCTTGAACCAAAAATATCAGAAAATGGGTTTTGAGAGGAGTCCATATGATTTCTATAAATTTCAACCATTTTTTATTTGGAGCTCTAAGGAAAAATCGCAGCACCAAGGCGATGCGCTTCTATACCTAGTGAAATTTCTGAATTTTCCAAATTTGCACCAAATTTCACCAAAAAAAAAAATTGCTCCAAATCTTCCCAAATTTGGTCCAAAAGTGCCAAATGAGGTGTGCTATGCTATCATGGAGGCATCATCAACAATATATATCTTACCCGTCTCCTTTTGGCTAGTTAGGATTTCCTTGAGCTTGTCTTGCAATTGCTTGATCTTGACATTACAAATTTTGTTTCTTGTGTAATAATGGTCAGCCATGTGCCTCAACATCTGATTGTCTTTGTTGGCATTTTCAAGGAGATTCTCCATATGAGTGTTCACTCTATCAAGCCAAAACTCCTCGTTCTCATTGATTTCTTTGGTCATTCTTTCTTCAAAACTCAACTCTTCATGTGGTGTATTTTGCTCTTTTTCCTTCTGCAATGTTCTTTTGAGACCCATGGTCGTTGGCCTCTTCTTCATTTCCTGATGTTCAAGCTCATCAGACTCAAAATTCTCATCATGGTCAACCATTTCTTTTCCCTTTACATCATGCATACTAGCCTTAGCTTGCTTGCTATCTGAAAGTAGCTGATTTACCTTCAGTTGATGGTTTTCTTACTCTACGAATGAAATGATGAAGTTGGCCCTTGCCAATTTGTCTTGGAGATCTTTGATATGATCATCCTTGTCTTTGATTATCCCCTCTAGGTTCTCATTCTCATCAATAGCTTCCAATTCTACTAGGTCAAAATCATGTTCTTCCTCATGCATGGATCTGTCATGCTGCACTGATGGTGATCCCTGTTCTAGTGAAGTAGGATTCTCCCCTTCCTCAATTTGAGGAGAAAACACAAGCCTTTTGCCTCTCTGATAGGTGTGATTAACCTCAGGCCTAGGCCTATTTGAACCTACATCAAGTTTGATTGATTTTCCCACCTCCATAGGTTGTGATGACATGGTAGGTGATATATTTTGCTGCTGAGTTGGTGTAGTGGTTGTGTGCATTTTCAAGGCTACCTCAATGAAGGTATACCATGTCATGTTCTTCTCTTCCAAATGATGGAGAACTACGACCTTCACCAAGCTTTGGTGAAATAGGCTAGGGTAATGTTCTGTGTTTTTTCCTTGCACCTTTTCAAACATCTTGATCACACTTCTATACAAGAAATTGCATAAATTGAGAGACTTCATTGTTGTGAAGTGCATGAGCAGTCTAATGTGATATTGGTACAATCTGGAAAACTTTCCCTCACATGTGAAAAATTTCATTACAAACTTCATCAATGGTGCATACCTCTCTAACAAGTATCTGAATGGGAAAATATGTGTATGAACCTCTTTTTACTGTGATTTTATGTAGGCTTTTTACTACTCAATGCCTAGGTTCATGCCTTTGAACCAATATTCACCATGATTTGGTATTCTTGTAGCAAGAGAGATAGCATCTACTAAAAATGTGAAATCAATCCCTGCAATGGTGGAATTTTATCCCTTCAAATTGGTGGCAAACAAATCTATAAGTTTCTCATGGAAACCTACCTCCTCCACTCTTTGACAAAACCCTAAGCAGTTGACATATTCACAGCATTTTCTAATGAATTGCGAGGAAGTGATTTCACTACAATTTGAGGGCTCATACCTCAGTATCTTCCCCCCTTCGTGGTGTTTTCTTTTCTTGGATGGTGAATATTTTGCTTCCATGATTGAAACCCTAGATGATAGGAGGGAAAAACATGGAAAATGAGTAAAGGAAGAAATGAGGGAGTTAGGGAAGGGAGATGGGAGGAGGAAAATTTAGAGAGATGGGCAGGGATCTTAGGGATATTTAGGGAGTGAAATGAAGGGAAATGGGTAAGGAAATTTATACACAGTCCTAGCTAGGGAAATTTCCCAAATTGGTAGAACAGGTCTAGGGTTTATAGGGAAGATAAGAAAATTGATGGGAAATGGATTTGTGATAGATGGAGGTGATGTATAAGTCGAAAACAAAGGTGTAGGGATAATGAAGCTAGGTTTTAAAGTATCAATCCATATTTTTGAATACCAACACCATGAAATTATGGTAATCCCTAGAATACTAAGCTCTTGATCAATTTCTTGGTATGCAAAACAATAGAGGGCATAAATATGAGTGAACTTACTTGCTATGGATATTAGAGGTGAAAAAATCTTGAGTGGAAACTTGATTATTTGATTTTAGTGGCCAATTTGTAAATTTCGGAAACTCTACCTCGTGCAGCACCTATGTGTAGCATAGTCTTCCTACGCGCAATGCCTTCCTCCATAATCACAACGTAGTGTCTGTATGCGCAGCGCCAACCAAATTTCCCGATTGGAGGTAAAAAACCCATGTTTTCTTTCCAAATGAAGGATGATCTCGATGATGAGAGGTAATAAGAGTGAAAATGAAATGAGCTTATGTCTTTTTGGGCCTTTTGTAAACATGGAATGACTCCCTTTGAGTGATGATGGGCCCCACATGTCTTTTTCAAGCATGAATTTCATTCTTTTGAACTTTGTAACCTTTGGGATTTGTAACCTTGAACTTTTTATGGCTTCTTTGGAACATTGATTCTATTTGGAACTTTGAACTAAAAATTTTAGGAACATGAAGTACTTATTACATATAGAAACATAAAATTACATTTTGAAATCCAAATTGTTTGAATAAAGTTTCCTTTTACCACTCCTCCAATTACCGGATTTTATGCATGAAATAAGAGTTTTGGTGACCTTGAAACCCTAATGACCTAATGAACACATTGAACTGAATGAAATCATGGGGATGATGATTGAAATGATGATGACAATATCTGAATGATGATACACTCATCTGAGTGATGACATGGACCAGCAATTTAAAAATTTTGGAAGGAGTGGAAAATAGTTCTAAATCTAGTAGCCAACGACCAATTTTTTTCTTGAAGACCTAATGAAATGAAAAAAAAATTACTACGAGACCCTAATGGGACATTATAAGACCCCATTGATCACTAGTGACAGAATGTAGAGACTGACACTAACAATAGTCAACTCTCGTAGTCAGTTCATGGTGGAACCAAAGAGAGTGCATTGGACATTAGAAAATCAAGTGATGTGATATATTTGAGGTACAATTGAGTATGAGTTGAAATATACAAAGAAATATGGTTTCAAGTTGTTTGGATACACTAATGTAGACTGTGTAGTTAATGCAGTGGATCAGAATATCACTTCATGGTGTTGCTTCAGAATGGGATCAAGGGTTGTCTCTTGGTGCAACATGAAGCATAGATATATTACATAAGATCTATAGAAGAAAAGTACATGGCAGCGGGCATGGAAACATGTGAGGCCATATTTCTTTGAAATTTTCTAGTGCCATTGTTTGGTCAAGAGATAAAGTCAACCATCATTCACTGTGACAATCAAATTTGCATCGAGCTATCTGCAAATCTAGTATTTCATGATTGGTCGAAACATATCAAAAAATGAAACCATTTCATCAGGGATTGTGTACAACATGGATGCTTTCGACTGCAATATGTGCTTTCAGATCAATATGTGGAAGACAATATAACAAAGGCCTTGGTAAAAGGAAAGTTCCTCGATAAAAGGGAGTGTTAAATATTGTATCTAAGACAAGGATTTTAGCCTTGAGAGTTGTCACTGAGGCTAGAAACATAGAGAAATGAATTATATCCAAACCCATGTTATTTTTCCTAAGTTTCACCTAGGGAAAATGTCTTAATTAAGTTAATTAATGATTTCCAAATATTTCCTAAGTTAAAACTTAGGAAAAGGTATTAATTAATTGGAATTACTTGATATAAGGTTGATTTTCCTCTAGAAGCTTCTTAAAAGTTTCTAAGATGATATTAGCTATTGATTCATATAAGATAACTTCCAATCTTGGTTGTTCATTTGTGAATTGGAGATTATAAAGGGAAATCAATGGGTAGCATTGGAGCACATTGAGTTCAGTTGTTGGATGATTTTTCAGAAAGACACTAGGAGTGTTTCAACATCAGTAATTAATGAAAATATTTCCATATTTTTTTCTTCATCGAGAGGCTTCCAACTTCTGAGTTTTAGAGGGGGGTTTTGCTGGCCAAGTTATTTTCCGCAAGAGGACAAGTGTTTCTAGAGAAGGATGTGAGATTTATGAGAAGGTTGATTTGATCAAGAAGTCATGCATGTGGAGGTTGGGACTTCTCCATGAGACAATGTGAGTCTAGAGGGAGGTCGGGAGACTAGTTTCCATCTAGCTCATGTCAGTTCCAAGAGGTTGCACATGTGGGTCGTACGAGGCCATGCAAGAGACAAAGTTTCTCTCTAGAGGGTCAAGTATATTTGTAGAGAGAGACTGTGCAATTTCTCATATCCTTTTGATGAGCTGAGGTGAAGATAAATTTTGGCGAGTATTTTCCAGTGTTAGGAAAATAGTATATGTAATTTCTCATTAGCATATTTGCTGAAGATTTAATAAGAAAACCCTCATCCTAAAAATAGGTTTTCCCCATCTTGAGGTTTTTCCAGGGAGATTTTTTAGAAAATATTTATGTTATTTGTGTGATTGGTTTCTCGTATATTCCATTGCATTTTACTTTGGTGAATGGTGGTTTCCGTATTTTTAATTCATTAATTTTAGCTAAAAATTTATTTTTTCTATGCATAAGTAATCAGAATAATTTATTGGGTTAATAGCACCTTTTGGGTAGTGGAAATTTCACACTCCTATTTGTAAAACTTTTTTGAATCTTCCTTCCTCCTCCCATATTCTTGTAGGTACATCACTATGTTAGCGTAAAATCTTCATTTGACACTCTTACTTTTATTCCATGTTTTTCCTCCTTGTTCATGTCATATCTAGCATCTGTACATTTATTTCTTGGCTTTGGTTTAGTCCTTGAACTTTTTTTTGTTTTTTCCTTGAAAAAAATCGTAATTTTACTGCACCAAGAACAAAATTAAATTTTTCATATTATTAAAGCATTAAATAAAAGCATGATCATTGTCTTGTAAGAAAAATAAACCACATTTTAGCCCAAAAATAAAATACAACAACTCATAAATTAAGTGTTTTAAAAATCACTTAAGTTCTCCTTTCCCTTCTTTCTTTGCATTTTCTTCCAACCCCCTGATGGTGTATCTATATGTGTTACTACCAACGTTGTCACATTCACCATAGGGGGCTACTCTTTTTCAGAATCAGATCTTTTTGACACATGTGCTCTTTTTCTTTCCACTATCCCAATGTCTTTACGTGTCAACATGCCTTCTGCACCAAGATCATGAGTTGGCTTTGTATCTTGAAATTTAAACATATGTTGTGATTTTGAAACTTTATTTTGGGTTTCTATATCACCTTTAGAGAGGGGGAATTCCTTGATCTCCTCTTCCCCATCCTCTGAGAAAATGGGTTCATATGGCTACCCGCTTTTGGATTTACGAACCTATCACTTGTTTTTTGGAAGCTTTTTTCCTCGTGGGCAGGATTCTTGTAGATGCCCTATTTGAAAACATGAACTACATACGAAGATCATGTTTTCATAATCTAAAGTATAGATCCATTGGAAATATCCATGATTTTAGCAAAATATGATTTGGTATACCTTTAATTAGATCTATTTTCCACACATAGTTGAGTAAATATAAATATTCCTTGCTATAATCATTCACCATCCATCTTTATTAACTTTCCCAGAGAATTCCCAATCTCCTCAATGGCATTTTGATGTCAAAAAGGAAGAGGAAGATGTGGCAACCTAACCCAAACTGAAATTTTTGTTAAAACCACATTATAGTGATCAAATTTCAGAAACAATGGAGTGGGGAAGAGACTAACTCTTCTCCAAAACCAGGGCCCATCTGCCATGCATATGTCATAATATTCCTGGGAATCAAATTGTACAATGAAAATTCCTTTGGAACATAAATAAATATCATAATTTTTTGTCAAGGTCGTAAAGATCTACTTGTGCATTGCTTCTGACTTTGGCCATAATCTGTTTAATTTGAAAATTACATCCCTAGCTTGGAGGAATGTGAAGATATGTTTTACCTCCGCATTGTTTATTTCCAAAGCATGAATTTCCTCCATCTTCTCTACAATGTATGGTCCTAGAAGAGCTTGAGGTTTTACCATTGAGATGGTTTATTTACCACATGTGACATACTTGTATGAGGTTGAATTTGATGGCCCTTTGGATCCCATTCCTCCCCTATGTAGTCTCAAGACTAAAAACATAAACAAATTCCTGGAGATGTTGTATGCACTCAACTGTAAGGAGTCCAAAAAATATAATTTTCCCCTCATAAATAAGACACTAAAATACTACAATAATTCCAAGATGATTTTCTAAGGTCTATTTTAAATCCTTCACCTTGGCATCCACATTAAACAAGATTAATATAGATTTTCCATTGAGGGTTTTAATAAAAATTTGAAACCCTTGCATGGATTTCAGGCTTTCTCTGATGTCTATCAACCCCATGGAAGTGGGATCTGGAGGATATTTTGTAGGTATGTTTCTTTCCAATTGGATATTCATTTTCCATTGGGATCCATCTCAATAATGTTAATTTTTTCCAATTGTTGCAGTATATGGCATGTTATAGTACCACTGCTCTTACAAACATGTGGTGGGTGAGCCCTATTTCTATGACTCCCACCATAGATCTTGTGGAAAACACCAAACCCAAGTCCATGTTTGAGGTAAATATCACACGTTGTAAAATATTCAACAACATTATCAAAAAAATAAAGCGCATAGCGATTTTTCTTGAAAACAAAGAAAATCCACTTAAAACAATGTCTTCAGTGATAAAAAAGGAGGTCAGATCGATGATCCTTGAGAAAAAAAAATTCCTCTCATTTTAATATCAGTGGCAGTTTTTGCAGTGCTAACAACTATGAGTGCATGGTGTCGAGTCTGCAGGTGGTCATATGGAGTGTTGCTCTCGGGGGCTAGGAGAGGTGCAAATCTTGTCGCCTGCACCACCGCCTTCATATGGCCTTCACTCCTCCTCCTCTCTTTTCTCCTTGATGGCACTACTTCACCTCAAACCAATGTTGAACTCTCCAATCCAAAAGCCATATCCATCCCCAACAACAATCCCCTTCCTATTAGTTGATTTCTTAAAGTAACACTCAAGTTTAAATTGAGCTAGCAAAGTATTTGAAGGTTTTATTTATTTATTTTTCCATAGAGCATCACCTTTGGTGTATTCCCCTCCTACACCTTTAACAATCAAATTCTTCTACCTCAAGGGATTCCCTAGCATAGCAAGGGAAAGAGAGGTGCCACAATTCTAAGGAAATTTTGTGTCATCATATAAAAATTCATTAATTCATTATTTATATGGTGGATACATAGTGTCTTATTGCATTGTATTAGAAATATGGATCAAGAGTGTTTTTCAAGAAGATAGTAGCATGTGCAAGTTTGTAAGTGGAGAAACACTCTCTTGGAAGCCTCTAACATTCTTCATCTTTAATCTAAGCAACTGCAATAGCTATAACAATGCTTTATGGATGTGTTGTTTCATTTTTTCATGTTTTTCATATTCAATAATTGGGTTAACTAGTTCACTAAAGGAGATCATAAATTAACCCTAGTTAGTTTTCCTATGTTTCTTGATTAGTTGTTATATTCTATTTTTTCTTTAGCTCTAATTGATCTGCAATGGTAGGTAGGTTGCATAATCAACTCTAAAACTCTAATGAACCTATTGACCTTACCACCTTATATTTTTATTCTCCTTGCCTATGTGCCAAGGTTTCTTAGTTTTACCTTAAAACCAAGTGGTGAATCCACTCTCTTCTTCCTCCTTATGGTAGATTTGTACCTCATAAAATGAAAATTAAGTTAGAAATGTACTTGGAAATGAAAAATAAACTTGTGAAAGTTTCTATATAACTATGTGATGAAGTGATTTTTACTTTAAAGAAAAAAAATCAAATGAAACAAACTTGAAGGATTAAACATAAATGTAACATTTTAATAAGACTCTTTCTCTTTCTTGGTAGATATATATCAAACAAAATCGTAAACAAATGTCGGGTTCTATCAAAATGCATTGTGAGGTTCTTTTCAATAACCATTTTACTTGATATATTATATATGAAAATATTAAGCAATAAGTTGAATCTAGAATTAAGTACAAGAAAAGGGAATTCCTAACATAGATGGAAATCAAGGGGAATTTGAGGATGTAAGAAACTATAAAAAGTTATGAGAAATTTATTAGAGAAATTTGAGGTTAAAAAGGGGCCTCAAGCATCAATTTTAAAGAACCAATAAGATTCAAGTTGGTGATGTCAACTATAAGGGTAAACATTCTTGCAGAGAGAAAGAAACTACTTCTTTACTAATTTGTGTTTTCAACTTGTCTCCTTGTAAATTTACTCGAATTTCAAAGGTAGACACTTACTAGATGCAAAATTTTAATTCCATGTTTAATGAGTGTCTACACTTTAAATTTGAGTAAACCTATCAGGAGATAGGGGGAAAATATGCTTAAAAAATAGTATTTTTCTTTCTTTCCCTTTAAAATTTCATAGCTCTTGAATTTTTGTTTTACTAAACTTCAAAGTTTCTCTAGTGCATGGAGGTAGAAGGCCTTGAATTATCATGGTACATAGAAAAGAAATAAGTATTCCCCCAAGGGATTTTATAAGGTTAAGACAAAACAAATAATTATCCAAATATTGAGGGTCAAATCCAAGTTTTTCTTTGATGTTGGAATTGATTATTCACTTGCTAGTTGATCATTTCATGGGGGTTTAGACGCATGTTATGTATTTGATTACTAAGTACAATGCATGGGTTATAACTAGTTAGTGGAAGATGAGGATTGATGTTGACGGGGATCTCAACAATGCCACCACGTCATTAGTGGAACAAGCCTTATTTTAGTGTGTTTGTAATCTTTTGACATTAAAATTCAGTTTTGAAAGATTATCTTTGAAAGGTTGTCCCTATTTTCTCATGTTATAGGTGTATTTTGAAGCTTTGTGGGGATCCTATACTTATCGAAAAAATGGTAAGTATTTTTGTGGAAAATTTTATCAATTGCTTATGGTAAATTGACCATTTGTAATCCCTTACCAAAAAACAAATACCTTAGAAAATGATGAGATCTTGTTTGACTCGCTACTTCGAAGAAAATTCAACCATGCATCTTGATCATTAATTAGGACATGTCATGTATATATTTGCAAAAAAAATGATAGAATAAAACACAAACTCTATTAACATTATGAAAACTAAGTTCTAAGTCGAGGGGATCCCTTATAACTAGCAAAGGCTTAGTTTTACGAATAAGTGGTTAGAACACTAATTCGTTTGTGTATTCCTACCAATATATATGAATAATGTAAACATTCTTAGAGAGATAAAAAAACTACTTCTTTGCTAAAATGTATTTTCAACTTGTCTCCTTATAAATTTACTCGAATTTCAATGGTAGACACTTACTAGATGCAAAATTTTAATTCCATATTTAATGAGTGTCTACACTTGAAATTTGAGTAAACCTATCAGGAGATAAGGGGAAAATATGCTTTAAAAAAGAGTAGTTTTCTTTCTTTCCATTTAAAACTTCATAGCTCTTGTTTTTTTGTTTTACTAAACTTTAAATTTTCTCTAGTGCATGGAAGTAGAAGGCCTTGAATTATCATGGTACATAGAAATGAAATAAGTATTCCCCTAAGGGATTTTATAGGGTTAAGACAAAAAAATAAGTATTCAAATCTTGAGGGTCAAAGCCAAGTTTTTCTTTGATGTTGGAATTGTTTATTCACTTGCTAGTTGATCCTTTCATAGGGGTTGAGAGGCATGTTACGTATTTGAGTACTAAGGACAATGCATGGGTTATAACCCAATAGTGGAAGATTAGGATTGATGTTGACAGGGATCTCAGAAATGACACCAAGTAATTAGTGGAGCAAGCCTTCTTTTTGTGTGTTTGTAATATTTTGACATAAAATTGAGTTTTGAAAGGTTATATTTGCAATTTTGTCCCTATTTTCTCATGTTATAGGTGTATTTTGAAGCTTTGTGGGGATCCTATACTTCTGTAAAAAATGGTAAGTTTTTCTGTGAAACTTTTTATCATTTTCTTATGGTGAATTGACCATTTTTAATCCCTTACCAGTAAAAAAAACCTTAGAAAATGATGAGATCTTGGTTGACTTGATACTTTGAAGAAAAATCAACCATGCATCTTGATCATTAATTAGGAGATGACATGTAGATATTTGGAAAAAAAATGATAGACTAAAACTCAAACTCTATTAACATTATGAAAACTAAGTTATAAGTCAAGGGGATCCCTTCTAACTAGAAAAGGCTTGGTTTTTCCAATAAGTGGTTAGAACACTAATTCATTTGTGTTGTGTGTGTGTTATATTCTTTCCACGACTAGCCATACACAAGAAGCGAGGGATAAGAGTGGGGCGGTCAAACCCCCTACGCTTGTGTTGGGCACAATAGGGGGGTCACAATGGGGGTGCAGCCACCCCGGTCGGGGGGTTTGCATGGGGGCAGCAGCCCCCTTACACAGGGTCCGAGGCAGCGCCCTGTGAAATTTTTTTTGACCCTATATTAGGTGGATGGACCTGCCTATGGTTTTGTGCAAGGGTTTGCACATGGTTTTGGGAATGATGGTTTTCTGCCCATTGTATTTTGTAGATTCGGTCAAGGGAACTACGATTATGTTCTAATATAGGGTTAATGGATAGGGGTTTATGAATTGTTCGGTTTTAGTCTCGGTTTTGAGATCCAGGGGAAAATATCTTTGTATATTTGTTTTATGTTTTATGCTCTCTCTATTGTTTTATTTTTTGTTTTAAGAGTTTTTTTGCAGACAATTTATGTACAGGGTTAAAACCTACATTTGGTATCAAAGTTGTTTCGTCTTCAAGGGGACACCTTTGCTAATGAGGGTTTTTTTTATCGGGCCTGTGGTAGACCTTGTTCAGTGGGAGATTTGTGGGATATATTCTTGTAGTGAAAGAATATGGCGAGTAGTGGAAAGAAAGAGATCGATAAATTTAATGGTTAGAGTTTTGAGTTGTGGAATATTAATACAAAGGATCTACTGGTGGATAAAGATCAGTGGATTGTGGTAGATCCAAGTACCAAACCAATGACAATGTAAGATGAAGATTGGGAAAAGTTGGATCGGAAAGAAAAGAGCACAATATGCTTTTGTATCTCAGATTCGATATTGTTGAATGTATTTGGGGAAGCTATGACAAAGGCTTTGTGGGACAAGTTAGGGACTTTGTACCAATCTAAGTCTCTCGTGAATAAATTGTTCCTACGGAAAAAGTTGTATAACCTGAGGATGAAGGATGGAGACTCAGTGACATAGCATTTGAATGCCTTCAATACTGTGGTAAGTCAGTTTTCATCTGTTGATATTAAAATCTCATATGAAGATAAGTGCATCAGTTTGTTGTGTTCTCTACCAGATTCATGGGATAGTCTGGTTGTTGTAATAGGTAGCAATGCAAGTACCTTGAATTTTGATGAGATTGTCTCAGCCTTGTTGTCAGAGGAAATGAGATGGAAAAATATGGATGGCCAGAATGGAGATTCCTTGTCTGTATGAGGATGGTCCCAGAACAGAAACAAAAATAATTTCTTGAGTGGGATATCTAAATCTAGAGGGAGATATAAATCTCCATGAAAGCATGTAAAGGTGTGCTCGAAATGCGGAAAGGAAAGGAACTTCAAAGAGGACTGTAGATCTAAGGCTCCTAAGAGAGGAAATGGATATGATGATTCTCCTTCTGTAGAGGTGAAAACCATCTCAGATGAAGGTGTGGATGTGTATTTGGCTTCTTCTTCAAATACACATATAGATCATCAGGCATGGTTGATTGACTAAGGTGCATCCTTTCACTTCACTCCCCATAGCGAGTGGTTCTGCGAGTATGAGAAGTATGATGGTGGTGATGTCTTCTTAGGGGATGATAGGAAGGCAAAAATTGTCGCACATGGAAAATTCAAGCTAAATTTGCAAGGTGGAAGGATTAGAAAACTTCCTCGTGTTTTTTATATTCCTGCATTCACTAGAAATCTGATTTTTGTAAGCAAGATGGATGATGTAGGTGTAAAAACGATGTTCGAGAACGATACAACAAGATGGTTCGGGGAGCACTGGAATTGATGTGGGGAGTTCAAATTAGAACTATGTAAAATCTTCTACGTAGCACTGTTATTGATGGGTGCAATAATTATGTGGTTCCTAAAAGTGGAGCAGAAATCCTAGTGGTCTCTAGAGAAAAGACAATGTTATGGCATCAATGGCTTCGAAATATTGGAGAGAAGGGCCTTCGAATACTTCATGGTAATGGTATGGTAGAATGTATGTCTAATTTCTCTTTGTATTTTGATTTCTATGAACATTGTGTATATGGGAAACAAAATCGGGTGAGTTTCCCTTCTGGTGCAAAGAGGGCAAACAAGATATTAGAGCTTATGCACAGTGATGTGTTTGGACTTGTGTCAGTTCCATCACTGGGTAAGTCTATATACTATGTGTCATTTATAAATGAATTCTCATGGAATACATAGACATATTTCCCGAGGAATAAATATGAATTCTTTGACAAATTTAAAGAATTTAAGGCTCTCGTGGAAAACCATACATAGAAGAAGATAAAGGTGTTGAGGACAGATAATTGAGGAGAATTATGCAAGAAGGAATTTGAAGAGTTATGTAAGAAGTGTGGTATAGCATGATAGAATACTACTCCATACACACCTCAACAAAACAAAGTCACAGAAATAATGAACATGACGTTGATGGAAAAGGCGAGAAGGATGCTCAGTGGTACTGGGTTAGGACAGGAATTCTGGGCAAAGGCAGTGGAGACTACATGCTACCTGGTTAACATCTAACCTTCATCGACATTGGAGGATAAGACTCCACATGAGGTATGGATTGGTAATAAACCCTCTATTTTACATCTAAGGGTATTTGGATGTGATGCATATGTACATGTTCCAAAGGAGAAAAGAACCAAGTTGGATAGTAAATCTGAAAGGTGTATCTTTATTGGGTATAAGGATGGTTCAAAAGGTTATAAGCTTTGGAACCCAGAAACAAGGAAGGTTGTGTACAACCTAGATGTGGTGTTTAGAGAGGTAAAATAGGTTGTTAAACATGAATTCCTACCAAAGGAACCTCATAAGATATAGTTTGATCTAAAGGAGGAAGAATTAGACTCTACAACAAAACAAGATTCAGATGATGAAGAGCCACAAACTCCAGTTGTGAGAAGATCAGTTCCAGAAAGAAGTCAGCCAGAAAGGTATAGTCCATCTACTTTTTGTTCAAACTTTTCTTTATATATCAATGATGATGATCCCAGAAATGTTAGGAAGGTAGTGGATTCAAAGGATGGAAAACTCTTGAAGGAGGCCATGGTTGATGAAATGGAATCCTTGCACAAAAATGAGGCATGGGATCTGGTGGAGTTGTCGGCTAGAAGGAAATACATTATAATCAAATGGGTGTTTAAGAAGAAGATGAATGCATAAGGCAAGGTGGATAAATACAAATTTCGGTTTGTAGAAAAAGGATATTCCTAGGTGTCGGGAATTGATCTTGGTGATATTTTTTCTCCTGTTGCTAAGATAACTTCTATTATATTACTTTTATCTATTATTGTTGCATTTTATTTTGAGGTAGAACAGATGGATGTGAAGACAACATTTATTCACAAGGATATGGAAGAGGAGATATACATGAAGAAACCTAAAGGCTTTGTGGTGAAGGGTAAGAAAAAATTGGTATGTAGGTTAAAAAAGTCTCTATATGGGTTAAAACAATCACCAAGGATGCGGTATCAAAAATTTGATACATATATATGGGGACTTGGCTTCACCAGAAGCAAAGAGGATCATTGTGTGTATTTTAAATCAATTGGTGGTCATGTTATTTATTTGGTCTTATATGTGGATGATATGTTGCTGGTTGGAAATGACAAAGAAATTATCTAGGATTTGAAGACCCAATTGTTCTCCAAATTCGACATGAAGGATCTTAGTGCTGCAAACTATATTTTGGGAATGTAAATTAAACGAGATCAGGAAAAGTGTAAGTTTTTGTTAAAGAAAAGGAAGTATGTTGAGGAAATATTGTAGAGGTTCAATATGCAGGATAGTAAACCGGTGAAGGTTCATATTCTTGTAGGTGTAAATTTATCTGTTGAACAGTGTCCCAAGACACAAGAAGAAGAAGAGGACATGTCCCGTGTTCCCTATGCAAGTGAAGTGGGTAGCCTGATGTATGCAATGGTCTGTAATCGACTAGACATTGCAAATGCAATGGGAGTATTGAGAAAGTTTATGTCAAAACCAAGGAAGGAGCATAAGACAATGGTAAAGCGAGTTTTCAAGTATTTTCATGGCACTAGTGATTATGGCTTGTGCTACCAGGGATGACCAGGATTGGACATATTTTTTGATCGTCATGGCTTTGTTGATGCAGATTGGGCTGGAGATCTAGATCAAAGAAGATCTACAAGTGGGTATGTGTTTAGCCTATTTGGAGGTGGAGTCAATTGGATGAGCATTAGGGGAATTTTGAGGTCTAAAATGGGCCTCCTAAGAAAAATGTACAACCAAAATAAACTTTATAAGAACTAATAGGATTCAAGATGATGATGTCAACCATGGGGGATGATTCACCATTTTTGGAGTATAAAGGTAAAAATATTAAAAAATAATAAAATAATAAAACTACTTTTTAAACTTGTATTTTCAACTTATCTCCCTAAGGTTTTACTCAAATTTTAAGCGGGGGTACTCATTAGATGAAAATTTTAATTCTTCATCCAAAGAATACCCGTGTTGCATACTTTCGATAGACCCTGCTACATAAAAAATATAAATACACGAAAAAATGTGATTGCATTCACATTTTTCATGTATTTCCCATTTTTCATGTAGCAGAGTCCATAGAAAGTATGGAACATGGGTACTCCTTGGAAGAGGAACCAAATTCTACATCCAACGAGTGTTGTCTCTCAAAATTTGAGTAAAACAATAGGGATATAAGTTGAAAATACGAGTTGAAAAATAGATTTTCCTTTTTCCCTTATAAAATTTGATGATGTATTGTAATCTGATTTTATTATTTCCACTATTATTTTATAATATCCTTAGGAGTCCCATTTTATACCTCAAAATTCCCCTAATGTAAAAGACAACTTGTAGTGGCTCTTTCAACTACAAAGGTTGAGTACATGGCAGCTACTCATGCAAGTAAGGCAGTAGTTTGGTTGCATAGATTGTGTTCAAGTATGGTGTTGGTGTAGCGAAATATAAGGATAGACTGTGATAGCCAAAGTGCAATTTTATTTGCTAAGAACCCTGCTTATCATTCAAATATAAAGCACATTGATGTTCAAGATCAATTTGTGAGAGATACGGTTGAGGACAAAAGGGTGTTGTTGGTAAAGGTGGACACTTTGAAGAATGTTGCAGATGCATTGACGAATTTTGTGAGCATTGAGAAGTTCTCTTGATGTAGAGAAATAATGGGCATTGCAGGGATGGACCGATGAACAAGATCTCATGCGGCCCCATGTGGAAATAAAACAAGTGGGAGAAGGGTGGGTGTGTGTTATATTCTTTACAAGACTAGTTGCATCTAAGAAACATGGGGTAAGAAGGGGGATACTAGTCCCCCTACATTTGTGTCAGGTGTAACCTCCCCTGACGTCCCCTTAGACGGGGTCTGGGGAAGCGCCCCAGGAATTTTTTTTTGGACCCTATATTAGGTGGGCAGACCTGCCTATGGTTTTGTGCATGGGTTTGCACATGGTTTTAGGCATGATGGTTTTCTTCCCATGGTATTTTGTAGATTTGGTGAAGGAAAGTACGGTTATGTTCTAATCCATGTTTAATGGATTAGGGTTTATGAATGCTCCAGCATGTATATATATGTGTCGTAACCTTGAAAGGAATATAATGAAAAATCAAGATGGTACTCCTGGTTTTGGGATCTAGGGGAAAATCTTTGTGTATATATGTTTTATGTTTTATGCTCTTGCTATTGTTTTATTTTATGTTTTAATAATTCGTTTGCAGATAATTTATGTACAAGGATAAAACCCACAATTTTTGTATTCCTACCAATATATATGAATAATGTAAACATTCTTGGAGAGATAAAAAAAACTACTTTACTAAATTGTATTTTCAGCTTGTATTCTTATAAATTTACTCGAATTTCAAAGGTAGAAACTTACTAGATGAAAAATTTTAATTCCATATTTAATGAGTGTCTACACATGAAATTTGAGTAAACATACTAGGAGATAAGGGGAAAATATTCTTAAAAAAATAACAGATTTCTTTCTTTCCCTTTAAAACTTCGTAGCTCTTATTTTTTTGTTTTACTAAAATTCAAAGTTTCTCTAGTGCATGGAGGTTGAAGGACTTGAATTATCATGGTACATAGAAAAGAAATAAGTATTCCCCAAAGGGATTTTATAAGGTTAAGATAAAACAAATAAGTATCGAAATCTTGAGGGTCAAAGCCAATATTTTCTTTGATGTTGGAATTGTTTATTCACTTGCTAGTTTATCCTTTAATGGGGGTTGAGAGGCATGTTATGTGTTTGAGTATTAAGGACAATGCAATGCATGGGTTATAACTAGTTATTGGAAGATGGGGATTGATGTTGACGGGCATCTCGGAAATGACACCAAGTCATTAGTGGAACAAGCCTTCTTTTAGCGTATTTGTAATATTTTAAAGTTAAAATTGAGTTTTGAAAGATTTTATTTGTAAGGTTGTCCCTATTTTCTCATGTTATAGGTGTATTTTGAAGCTTTGTGGGGACCCTATCCATATGGAAAAAATGGTAAGTTTTTTTATGGAAAATTTTATAAATTTCTTATGGTGAATTAGTAATTTTTAATCCCTTACCAAAAAACAAATATCTTAGCAAATTATGAGATCTTGGTTGACTCGCTTCTTTGAAGAAAAATTAACCATGCATCTTGATCATTAATTAGGATGTGGCATGTAGATATTTGCAAAAAAAACGATAGACTAAAACTCAAACTCTATTAACATTATGAAAACTAAGTTCTAAGTTAAGGGATCCCTTCTAATGAGCACGGGATTAATTTTTCCAATAAGTGGTTAGAACACTAACTCATTTGTGTATTCCTACCAATATATATGAATAATGTAAACATTCTTGGAGAGATAAAAAAAAACTACTTCTTTACTAAAATGTATTTTCAACTTGTCTCCTTATAAATTTACTCGAATTTCAAAGGTATACACTTACTAGATGCAAAATTTTAATTCCATATTTAATGAGTGTCTACACTTGAAATTTGAGTAAACCTATCAAGAGATAACGGAAAATATGCTTAAAAAAATAATATTTCTCTTTCTTTCCTTTCAAAACTTCATAGCTCTTGTTTTTTTGTTTTACTAAACTTTAAAGTTTCTCTAGTGCATGGAGGTAGAAGTCCTTGAATTATCATGGTACATAGAAAAGAAATAATTATTCCCCCAAGGTATTTTATAAGGTTAAGACAAAACAAATAAGTATCCAAATCTTGAGGGTCAAAGCCAAGTTTTTATTTGATGTTGGAATTTTTTATTCACTTGCTAATTGATCCTTTCATGGGGGTTGAGAGGAATGCTATGTATTTTAGTACTAAATAAAATGCATTTTCTTATAACTAGTTAATGGAAGACGAGGATCGATGTTGACGTGTATCTCACCAATGACACCAAGTCTTTAGTGGAACAAGCCTTCTTTTAGTGTGTTTGTAATATTTTGATATTAAAATTGAGTTTTGAAAGATTATATTTGAAAGTTTGTCCCTATTTTCTCATGTTATAGGTGCATTTTGAAGCTTTGTGGAGATCCTATACTTATGGAAAAAATGGTAAGTTTTTTTATGGAAAATTTTATCAGCTTATTATGGTGAATTGACCATTTATATTTCCTTACCAAAAAAAAATACCTTAGAAAATGATGAGATCTAGTTTGAATCGCTACTTTGAAGAAAAATCAACCATGCATCTTGATCATTAATTAGGAGATGGCATGTATATATTTGCAAAAAAAATGATAGACTAAAACTCAAACTTTATTAACATTATGAAAACTAAGTTCTAAGTTGAGGGGATCCCTTTTAACTAGCAAATGATTAGTTTTTCCAATAAGTGGTGAGAACACTAATTCATTTGTGTATTCCTACCAATATATATGAATAATGTATTTATTATTTTTAATTTTCTATGTATCTCATATTTATGCTATATCCTTAAATTTTTTGTAATGTTTGAGTGTTTGTCTAAAGTGGAGGGACAAATTCCCACACTCAACCAAAAAAATATATATTCCAAACTATATAAAGAATAAACATTTTTATAAATTGCAAGCCTCAAGGCCTTGATACTCCCATTGTGTCCTTCTAGTGGCTCCTACCTATTAATGGAAGGGAGTACCACCCCCTTTTCCTTGTGAATGTTGGAGGTGGTGATGGTGGATTCAACCATAACAAGTGTTACATTAATATCTTTCTAGGGAGGTTTCATCCTATGGTGGAGGTGAAGATGATGTAAACGGGGAGGTAGGGGGTTTGTGTAATTATAAATGGGAGGGATCCAGCTTTAGTGGTGATGAATTGGATACATGGAGGATGAGTTAGGACGGGGAGGGAAATGGGGGGTAAAGGATATGGTTTAGAGCTATGATAGGGTTATGGAGGTAAGGGCATGAAGAAGAGTATGAGGGGTTTGACGAAGTGTGAAATAGCGGTAATGACGGGTAGGATATGGAGGAGGGGGCCTAGGAGGGAGTGGAAAATAGGCTTATCAAGAAATTAAACCCCTCTTCCTTAAATTTTACCAATATTTTGAAAATGGACTCATATAATCACTATAAAAATGAAACAACACTCTAATGACCATTTTCACCAAAAATACCATGAAATGGAGATACCATCACTCATTATTTAATCCACTAAGCAAAAAATTCAAGCCAACACTTGTTTCAACCATTAACTAATTATTTTCTCCACATATAAGAAATGAAATTAATGAACCAATAAGCAAATAATTAAGAGAAAAACACCAAATTAAGAATGGATGGGAACGAATTCTTGTTACATCATTGATTATCAATGAAAATGGGGTTGTATGAAATTTAAATCCCTATCATTGAAACCTTCAATTCTATTCACGACTCTCCTTCAAGGAGATAGTGATGGAAAAGGCGAGGATGAGGACATGGAGAAGGGAATTTTTTCACTAAAATCATTGCATAATAAACATAAATGGAGGCTTATCCCTTGCATCAATGTGTGTGACAATATTTAATCCATGTTAGTGGGTGTATTGTCTTTGTGTGGACATGGAGAGTATGTCAGTTTCGTAACCCAAATTTCGCTTACCCTTTCAATGTTAATCCCATGGGCTTGTTTCTCAATGGAGGTCAATGCCTTCCTTCTTTCTTCGAAAACACTTTTTTTTTTTTTTCTAAAAATCCATTCCACCATTAGCAGTTAATGCACCATCTGCCATATTTTTTTTAATGCCATTTTTCCATAGAATTGTCAAGATCAGATCATGGATATATAATGTCAAAATCATACATAAAGCACATATTGGAAATCCCTCAGCGTGTGCGACTTTATGAATTTCCATAAATATTGATTTGGTGTTCACCTGCCCCTCTTTTCAACCTAGAAAAACCCACTTCAAACTACATTGACACTAGGGCCATCATGCACCTTTATTTGAATATTGTCACCAAATCATATGGCCTGGAAAAGGGAGAAAATGGGTATATTTTAAAGGTATTGATGAGTTATGATTGTTATCAACCTATTTTTTTAATTTACTACAGTCAAGAACTCATTTATAAACCTAGAAAATTGTTATGCATGCTCTCAAAACCCTACCCCAAATATCAATTCAAAATCTTATGAAGGCTCGAAATGAGCCATCTGGACATGGAATGAGGTAATTGATATATCATTGGAAATCTCTTGAGGTAAGATATATCCTATATATTATAGTTCTATATTCTAGATCCATACAAAAATACTTTCAAACATTAACACTTTACCACTAATCAACGACCCACAAACTAGTCAAGCTTTGGTAAAAAGCCATTCTCAATGATGACAAGTTGAAACTGGGCATATGATATATTTTTGGAATCCTCGATCTACCCTATATAATCACTATGTTAATTTTCATTATGGGTTTGGTTCAAAACACAATTCGAACCCTAAATTTATAGCAATGAAAATTTTCCCTAGGGAGAAGCACAATTTGCACATATTATAGATTGTGCTTATGAATTACCTTCCTAGATACAATGAAAGGAACTAGTATTAAATTTTTTTCAAATTAATTATGCTTCTGATAAAATATGTCACGATCAACCTAAAAATACACTAAATTTTGGGCATCATGGAATTTCAAAGCACAAAATTATGTTAGTGATGACTTTCCCAAAAACTACAATCTATGGCATTTGAAATGAGCCAAAAGTGGTTAGAATGACTCTGATTACTTGCAACAATACCATGTTGGGAAATTTGACCTTGATAGATTTTACGAACATTCTAGGAGGGTGAAAGTATAATAGACAAAAATTTTACTCTAAAACTCAACTAACATTACAATCTTAAAATAGATGCATACAAGATGGTTGTTAGGAAACCAAAACACTCTCTACAATATTTTTCATGTTAAGATAGACTATTGATGATGAAGGATAGTGATATCATGTCTAATATATCATCATAAAATTGACATGACCAATCACTATATGTCTGATACTTTTTAAAAATAAATAAAACAATGATAAAAACCACTCATACTATATTCCTATTTGAAACTAGGCTTAGGGAATTTTTATTACAACATCTCTCCCACTATCTTCAAAGCTATGCATTGAAAAATATCATGTTGGGTCCAAAATAGTTTTTTGTCTCAATAGAAACTTATTCTTATGTATATATTTTTATTACCTTGAAACTTTAGCCTCCTTGTTACACAGCAATTTTTCACCGTCCCTACAATCCCCATCCCGCACATTGGAGGGCTCATTCCGTGACCTGTGAGCAGAGACAAGACTTGAAAATACTTTCATTACATCCCTCTGAAGATGAGCTTTGATTGCCCTGAAAATATCTCCCTGCAAAAAACCCCAAAAATAGCTCTTTTTCCATTGGCGCGGTTCCACAGTTCAGCCCTCGCGCCAAGGGGGAAAATCCTCCAAAGAGGGCGCGCCAATTGGCGCTCTGTCATAGAGCCACACCCGCACCAACCATATTAAGAGGTGTTTTTTTAAAATAAAAGGCGGAAGTTTCGTCCTAACAAATTCCTGGACTGATTTCTATCTTGAGTTGGGAGGTTTGGCTACGGATTTCCATAGAGAGGAAGTGGTTTTCCACCTCTCATGGAAGCTTCCTTGATGATAGGGCCAATCCCATAATTATAGGGATCCCAACTCCCCTTCCTCCTTCTATAAAAGCTTACTCATCTCCATGGCAAGCTAATCTCCAAGTTCCCAAGAGCTTTTACATCCTTATGCTACAAGAGCCTTCTTGATTCCCTTAAGGCCAAATCCAAGCAAGGAGACTATTGCCAAGTATCCGAAGAGAGAGGCTTGTCCCATCCCTGACAGGCTTTATCGAGACATGTTGTGCTAACGACCTGCTAAAGAAGAGTGCTGCGTTGAAGCTATGGTTGTATTCATCTTTTGACTCTTTAATGATAAGCAACTATCGGTTATGGTTCCACTCTTGTTCTTGATCATGTTCATGAGTTATGTCCTCTTCGACTGACATATAGTTGTATGTATTGGATTTTATGCTTGCGTTTGTGTTGTTTCTTGCATGTGCAGGTGTCCGATCACGGAGATCGTGAGGATTGTGATCTGCCAGGGCAAAGGAACGGGAGCACCACCTCTTTTACAAACGACAACGTCGGATTCCAGGTAAGCCTTCCTCACAAGTCGGTTTATTTGCAATTAGGAACATGCACTATGGTGTGTTTGATTGTTGCTAGACCCGATCTGGGCTAGTAGGGATCGCCTCTGTCCGCAGAGGGGATTTACCTCCTCAACAATTTGGCGACTCCGCTGGGGACTCGGCTTGTTGTTTGATTTGTAATCTATAGACAGAGCCTGAAGTGCAGCTGGATAGCCTTCGAAACGCTTTTGCTCTACATTAGCGGAGTAGATCAACGGTGCTTCAGACAATCTCCGGTTTAGTTTACAGACTGAACAACTTGGAGTATTGTCTTCTCTTTCCGGTCAATTTCTTGGCCTTCCTTGCTTGATCAGCTCTTTTGGGTTGGTTCTTTCTGTGAATTTGGCTTTTGGATAGATTGATTATCACTGGTCTGCTTGTTGGATTGCTCTTTTTTATTTTTGATTGGTAAACTCGACTGGCGCGCTTTTCAGCTTGACAGTCGCACCCATTGGCGCAGGTTGCTAGTGTATTACCCGCGCCAATTCTATTCTGGTGCTAGTTTCAACCTTACAGTCTCGCCAATCCTATAAGGTAATAGGGTTTACTCTATTCTGAGCTTTCTGAGCTTGATCTGTGTCTATCTCGCTTTGAGCCTAGATCACATGGTTCATTTGAGTCTTGGAGATTCTGCTTGAAGTGGTGAGTCTGGTCTTGGTTGGGAGAAATTCTTTGTTTTTTCATTTTCAAGCATTGGCGCTTGTTTTCAGTTAGCAACCCGTGCCAATTGGCCATTGGCGCTAGTTGTCAATGTGAAAGTCACGCCAGTTAGCGCTAGTTGTCAATGTACAAGTCGAGCCAATTTCAGGGTGTGTGAAAATTGAGATTTTTTCCCTAAATCCTTCACCAGTGTGTCTTTCCCTTCCAGTATTTTCCTTGTATGAGCATAGATTACATTGCTCATTGTTTGGGATGTCTTCTTTCCATGATTGTTTGATGTAAAAGGGAATGAATGCCTTGTTTTGATCTCTTGCTTTGGAAGTCCTCTTTGTGTTTGACCTCATATGTCTTGTCGCCTTTTGAGGGATTTAGTGACAAAGTGTTTGAAACAACGATTGCATTCTTAGTGTTTTTTACATCTCTTTTGCATTCATCCTTCATTAAGAAGATTTGCGTTCATCTCAAGGTTTTCTTTTTGTTAAAATGCATTAGATCACATTGCATTGAAGAGTATTTTGAGATTTATCATTAAACTTAGATCACATTGTTTAATGTTTGAAAGCTAAAAATCGCTTTGAGTGCATTCTCTTTTATTAAAAGCATGCATTAAGTATATTCTCATTTCATCAAAAAATGTATTGAGTGCATTCTTATTATTTGAAAGGAAAAAGGAAATTGTGCATAGATTACAATTGCATAGTTTTCGGAAAAAAGAATCTTGCATAGATTACATTGCATAATTCGCTTCGTTGAATGTTTTAGAATACTTTTGGATAGTGAAAGTCATCTAGTTTGGAAAAGTTTCATTTTCAATTTTTTTGTTTGTTGCATCATTGTTTGAAGCTCTTCCCTTAACTAGATAGCATTCATCGAATTGAAAAGTTTTCTTTTCTCATATAGCTGCATATAGGAGATTGTCATATGACATACGGTAGGGCCTTGAAACCGAAACATAATTGAAGATGAACCATAAAATTTCCTCAATTTACCTAAGGAAGCATTGAAACATTAACGCAACATTTAGAGGTCTAGGCTAGAGACGTGTTCCGGTGTTTTTAAACCTAGTAGCTTTCGTTCGCCTCTTGGCTTTAGACAGCACTAGTACGGACTTGTGCTCCCCGTACTGTCGCGTATATAAAGGGAGACCCCACTAGGTTTCTATCCTTTATCCACAGGAAGCTGAGTCTGCCGCCCTATACCCGTGATACACCGGACACAGCATTCGGGGATATTTTCTGCACGTACGGAAAGTCCTTGGTTGATTTCTCTTTCATTATTGAAACCAAGGTGTATATTGCAGTTCACGGTTATTTGGTACACCCTTTGCCTAGAATTCTTGAGTAGTCATTTCGATCTTTTCTGACTCTTTAAATTTGAAAAGGTCATCAAGCGCTTGTCCTTTCACGCTTGTTTCCAACCTAAAAGTGATAGAGGCACCTTTTTCCTGTTTCTCGACTCTTAAAAGATGAAACAGCTGAGTTTTGTTTCAATGTTTTAAAAATTAATTTCCCACGAAATATTCCTGGTTAAAGTTAGTTTCCTTAGGGTTTTGTTAGAAATTCATTTGATGTGTTTCGATTCACCAGCAAGAATCCTCAGGTGAGAATTTAGAGGATTCTCCTTACAGGAATATTGGACTTATTGTGCTCTTATATGTAGATCTGTCCCTTCTGAGTTAAGCTAATGGAGTTGCTGTTTGGTTATTCTCAGCCTCTTGTGGTCCCGAATGTCTCGTATACTGTTGATCAGTTCCTCTGTGAACAACATCATGTTTATTCCAAGGTGGACCTCTCCCCTTCTTCGCCTGTTTCTGCATCCTCCTCTTCTACTTCGCCTGGTGAAAGTCTAGATTCGAGTAACCAGGTGGCTAAGAAGAAGAAGAAGAAGACAAAGAAGAAGAAGTCTGATAAGCGAGAGGCTAAAGTTGCCACTACTGTTTCTGGAACATCTCCTCTTAATATACCTTCCAACCCTCCACGGAAATTCAAGTTCCCCTGCATATTGTGCATGGGAAACCATCTTCTTCGAGACTGCCCTAGCATTCCCAAGGTGCTTGAAGAATCGTCCAGCAGTCGTCCGCCGTTGCCCTTGGCTTCCGGGAGTCAGGTTGGGGGCACGTCTTCAGCTGTTGTTGGTAAGTTTCCTAAGAAGCAGGGTAAGATTACCAATCCCTGTAAGTTGTGTGAAGGGCACCATGCCATTCACCTTTGTCCATATATGGATGAAGCCAAGCGAGTTTTGGACAACTCGGTTGTTTCTGCGCCATGCCTTTCGGCTAGTTACAAATAGCTTTCTTTGAGTCCTCCACCAGTTGATCCTACGATTGGTCAAGAGCCATCCTTGGTCGATCCTGCTCCCTCGGAAATTCAAATTCAAGAATCCGTTCCCGACCAACCATTGGTCATGGGATCGGTTGAGCTGGCCCCTTCTAAGGTGCACCAGGTCTTTTCCGTCGAGAGAGGATCTCATACCCCTCAGGTTCTTCTTGTTTCTTCAGATTCCTTGGACTTGGAGAAATATTCTCCTGTCCCTATACCTCAAGAAGCTTCTCCTCCACCTCCCGTAATAGAGGTCCCGGAGGATACTCCTCCCACCTTCGAGATGGAGGTTGTGGAGGATGCTCCTTCTTCTTCCGTAACACCAGGGGAAGACCATCTCGGTTCGATGGTAGCCCCTCCGAGTAGTTTGGTCGCTTCCTTTGATTGGAATCGATTCGCAGGATACCGCCTTCCATCTTATGTGCCTTTCGAGATCACAGTACAGGCTTTTGGTCTGGTCATACCCAGCTCCATTATAGACGAAGGTGCGTCTGTTAGTGTTCTATCCTCAACTACTTGGAAAGCTTTCGGTTCACCGCCGTTTGCGCCTGTTACGCAGAATCTGTTGGCTTTTAACAGAAGAACGAGTCAACCGTTAGGGATCCTTCCAAGGTTACCTGTTACTTTGGGAGGTAAAACCGTCCATATGGACGTGATGGTTGTTCCAGGCCCCTTGGATTTCAATTTTCTCTTGGGGTGCGATTACACCTATGCCATGGGAGCGCTTGTCTCCTCCCTTTTTCGTGTGGTCTGTTTTCCACATGAAGGACGGATCATGACCATTGATCAGCTTTCATTCTTTGGTCCTAATGTGGCAGCTGGCCCACCATCATCCCTTGCTGGTTTTTATCCACCCGTTGTATCTGCCCCACCACAGGTCAACTATGTGGCTACCTACCCTGTGCCTGTACCCAGTGATAGTGTTGTTGTGCATCAGGTGCTGGGGGCATTGGGTCCTGACTTCCTGGATGTTTTCCTTCCGTCGGGATTGGAACTCTTGGAAGCGATGACTTCTTGTTCATTATGATGAGGTCGGACGGAGCATGGTTCCTTGTCTTGTGTCAAGCTCCTTAAAAAATGAAACAAGGTTGTCGGAGCAGAGTTCCTTGTCTTGTGTCAAGCTCGTTAAAAAATGAAACAAGGTTGTCGGAGCACAGTTCCTTGTCTTGTGTCAATCTCCTTAAAAAATGAAACAAGGTTGTCGAAGCAGAGTTCCTAGTCTTGTGCCAAGCTCCTTTAAACAATGAAACAAGGTGTCCTGAGGATAGTTCGTTTAATGTGTCAACCTCATTAAAATAATGAAACACGTTCTTATTCAATTCGAGTTTTTGTTAAGATCTCTAAAATCCCAGTCGAGTCTTTCTTAGATCTCGTAACTTGAATCTTCACTCCATCTTCCTTTCATATGGATTGAAACTTCGGGGGCATGTACCTCGAATTGAGTCACCGTGCTGGGGGCATGCTTACTTTTTCAAGAATAGTTTGTTTCTATTTCAAGCTTGTGTAAAAATGAAACTGGTTTCAAGCATAGTTTATATTAGTTTCAAGCTTGTGTAAAAATGAAACCAACTTTAAGCAGAGTTTTCTGATTTCAAGCTTGCGTAAAAATGAAACCATTCCCATTTTACTTCTTTTGATTGCCATCTTATCAGCCTATTTTTGCCAGATGATCCTTGGTTTTCTCACTCCATCGTCACTATCTGCTTGGCCGATTATATGCCTTCACTTGGTTGTTTTACCTGTTCCTGAGGAACCGCTGCGATGAGTGGTCTTGTTAGCCTGCCTCTTGACCTTTATTTGTTTTGATCAGTTCCACCATTATCGGAACCAGTAGCTACCCTTTATACCACTCGTTCCTCCAGGAGGAGTCACCTTTCAGATCTTTTCTGACTCTCTAAACATGAAAAGATTGCCGAGTCCCTTATAGTTTCGATCTCGTTAAAGTGGCCGCGAAGCGACATCTACCCAGTATACGTTTACGCCTTTTTCGGGCTAGGATAGATTATTTACGAAAAAGGAATACCCTAGCCTATCGCGACTAGCAGGTTTTCTCAGATATTGTTTTCTACATTTTCGGGTCTGAGGAACAATTTACGAAAAGGGACTGTTGGAGTTTACTTTTCCACTATCTTTTCAAACTCTCTAAACATGAAAATATGTCGAGTTCTTCCTTTGTCAGACTCGTTAAAACCTAATGACATTGGGTTCAGTCGTAATGACGTTATTCAAGTTTTTCCTTCCTAGGGCTCGTTAAATGTACTAGGATGGATTCGCCCAAAGGGCGGACTTATATTATAAGCATATGCTATCCCCTTCAAGCTTGTTATCAAAAATAATTGGGGTAATCGCCAGAAATGGTGGGAGAAAAATGGAACCAACATCATTGTCGTGTCGGCAGTATGTCGCTCTTGAACATGGCACTTGTCTGCGTTCGTTTCGGGTTGGGGAAATCTCATCTCGTTTTTCACTTGCCTCCATGGGTTTGGGTGATCCCTTTTGACCTCTCATCTGCTCTTTGCCTCATCACCATGACCTCTGATCTTTTGATGTCAAATACTGCCAAATCCACTGTCGTGTCGTCAATATGTTCAAGAGAAGTTGACCTCTGCAAATATCAACCTTCCTCTGATTCTCATCTGATCCTGATTCACAAAAAACATTATGTTCCCCTGTCTCGTGTCGATGATGTGGGAAACACTATGGCCCACCTTCGATCAAGGTCACTTCCTGTCGACTTCAGCTCATTATCCAGGAAGTTGATATAGAGACTCCCTTATGGTACCTTGGAGCCTGCATGCCTCAATGGCAAGTTCGTCGCATTCGACGTGAGGTTTCCATCATTGGCCTCCGATCGAGTGATTCTGCGGGTGTTCGACGTCAACTCACTATTCACATGTCGTAGATTGTACCTGTAGTACCTTGAATACCATTGGCATTATTGGTGGCACCTCTCGCATCTGTTAACATCTTTCATTATTGGCTGGTAATCAGACGATGTTCTTGCATGTTCAACTTCAGCTCACATATTCGCATGCGTGAACGTGTACTCTGTTCGGATGGAGCGAAAGACCCTGGATTGTGTCTGTTGTAATCCAGGCTGCGATATTGTGGATTATTATGATTATTTACATAACTCACTGATTGGATGGCTCCGACCATGCCTGAGTCTATTTATCGATCCTCACTGGATGGTTACGTCCATGCCTTGGATCTAGTTTATTGTATACTCTGTTATGGATGGCTGCGCCCATACCACGCATATATATCATGTATCTGAGACATCAGTTGCACTTCGCTCTGTAGGTTTTCCGATGGTAGTGTTTTCAGTCGGCATGTTCTCGTAAAGCATTTCACCCCTCTCTCTCTCTCGGGCCTCACGCTTTAGGGGGCATCTGTTACACAGCAATTTGTCACCGTCCCTACAATCCCCATCCCGCACATTGGAGGGCTCATTCCGTGACCTATGAGCAAAGACAAGACTTGAAAATACTTTCATTGCATCCCTCTAAAGATGAGCTTTGATTGCCCTGAAAACATCTCCCTGCAAAAAACCCCAAAAATAGCTCTTTTTCCATTGGCATGGTTCCACAGTTCAGCCCTCACGCCAAGGGGGAAAATCCTCCGAAGAGGGCACGCCAATTGGCGCTCTGTCATAGAGCCGCACCCGCGCCAACCATATTAAGAGGTATTTTTTAAAAATAAATGGCGAAAGTTTCGTCCTAACAAATTCCTGGACTGATTTCTATCTTGAGTTGGGAGGTTTGGCTACGGATTTCCATAGAGAGGAAGTGGTTTGCCACCTCTCATGGAATCTTCCTTGATGATAGGGCCAATCCCATAATTATAGGGATCCTAACTCCCCTTCCTCCTTCTATAAAAGCTTGCTCATCTCCATGGCAAGCAAATCTCCAAGTTCCCAAGAGCTTTTACATCCTTATGCTGCAAGAGCCTTCTTGATTCCCTTAAGGCCAAATCCAAGCAAGGAGACTATTGCCAAGTATCCAGAGAGAGAGGCTTGTCCCATCCCTGACAGGCTTTATCGAGACAGAAAAGCTGTCAAATACTCTAATCTTGGCTGTAGCGGAGAGTGTCACATCAAGCTATGGTTGTATTCTTTGACTCTTTAATGATAAGCGACTATCGGTTATGGTTCCACTCTTGTTCTTGATCATGTTCATGAGTTATGTCCTCTTCGACTGACATATAGTTGTATGTACTGGATTTTATGCTTGCGTTTGTGTTGTTTCTTGCATGTGCAGGTGTCCGATCATGGATATCGTGAGGATTTTGATCTGCCAGGGCAAAGGAATGGGAGCACCACCTCTTTTACAAACGACAGCGTCGGATTTCAAGTAAGCCTTCCTCGCAAGTCGGTTTATTTGCAATTAGGAACCTGCACTGTAGCGTGTTTGATTGTTGCTAGACCCGATCTGGGCTAGTATGGATCGCCTCTATCCGCAGAGGGGATTTACCTCCTCAACACTCCTTCCTTGAAACTCTGTTGATATTTCATCTCATGGATAACAACTCCACCAAGGGAGGGAAACATGAATCTATTTTTTTCTCCTTAATACTTATATATGTCTACTTACATGGGGATGTTGCAATGTTGTTATTGTTGGTGTTTTTATTTTTATTTATATGTGTCTATGTGTGAGCTACTTGTGAATGACTTGCTTACTTCTCTCCCTTCACATTGTATTAGTATCACTTGAATCACCTTATAGTTTAGACACACAATCACTTTTCAATGTATCGTACTTAAGTGGGGGTCCTCTATTGCTTCCTTGTATTTGGCCATTGGCATTGGTTTAAGTCTGTTATACCATTTGGGGCATTTTTTCAGGTGCATTCTCCAAACATTTGGGTTTTATTTGGCACTCTAAACCACTTATATAGCCTAGCTAGGATGCTTCACTTCAGGTCCTTAACATCCCAACACATTTGGACAGTTAATTGTCGGTCCACTAGACCACATTCATCAACACTTAATAACTTATCAATGCCAATTGTATAAAAAATCCAATTTTTTATATTGCATCTGTGAGGCATGGTCACAATACATAAAATAATTGAATGGGGAAATACCTACAATGCAAGTCTTTGAATCCATGATTTGCATTCAAAACTCATAGTACACTTCCTTTGTATGGAATGTTTAATGAAATAGTTATTCGAATCCTCATTTACACCTTGAGGTTGTTTCCTTTTCTATGCATATATATTTTATCTTATTTGTAAAGCTACATCTAATCTTCCTTCCTCCTCCATTTATCTTGTAGGTATACTACTAGTTTACTATCAAATCTTGAGCTAGCTCTCTTAATCTTCTTCCATGTTCCTACAATGGTTGTTCATGTAATCTTCAACACCTCTACATATATGTATTTATTTTGGTTAGATATATTCCTTGAAGGATTATTCTTCTTTCATAAGGCATCTCCATTGGCTTAGTCCCTTCCCCCATCTTAAACAAGTCAATTCTTCTACCTCAAGAGAGGTTCTAACACAAAAATGTGAGAGAGGTACCACCTTTCTTAGAGAATTTTTATGTCACCATATAATACTTCATTGTTTAATTATTTATATGGTATATATATTATGTTATATTGCATTTTACTAAACATAAGGATCAAATAATTTTTTCATAAAAGAAGTCAATTGAGCTTGTCTCAAGTAGTTTGGAGAAATGATTATTATCCTCTCCTCCCAGTTTCAACTCCTGCAAAATGACATGTTGAGAACATAATGATTATATTTTTGTACTGGCTTCAAGCCTTATTTCTGATCGACCTTGTTCATTTAGGATTTTATCATTTACTCTTCAAGGTTTTCTACAACTTTCTAACATGCAAAACAAAGTTTTTCAGAAAGGAGTAGCAGCATATGTGGGTTCATTCAAGTGGACAAAATCTCTCTTGGAGGCCTCTAGCATCTCTCATCTTCATCCCAAACAAATTAACACCTACAACAATGCTTTATGGATGAGTTCATTTTCATCTCTCTTTCATCTTTAACAATAGGTAAATCATCTCACTAAATAACACATATAAACTAACCCTAGTTAGTTTGTCTTCCTTTTTCTAATGATATTTTTCGAAGTTACCTCCATAGTGGTCATATTGGTAGTTGATGTATCAAATCTAGTAGTAAGAACATCATTAGGAAAAAAAACAAATAGAAACAAAATAAAAAACCGGTGTTAAATACAATATTCCAAATGGATGGGAGGATAAGTCGAAAAATAACCTAAAACTAGGCTTGAAACAATGCAAACCAAAATTAAAGTTAAAAAAACCCTAATAGTTACAAAGACATAAATGTTCCATGTAACAATAGTCTAATAGTATATTCATTGTATTCATTTTTTATTTCATTTTTATCCTCTATTTTTTGTTGACTCCTAATTAATTTATAGCATTAGGTCCCATAATTAACCCTAAAAATATATCGAACCTAGTGGTGTTCTCCACTTCATTTTCCTCCTCATTTCCTCTATTTTAAGGTTTCTCTATTTTTCCTTGAAATTAGTGGTAACTCCACTCTCTTCTTTCTTGTGCTAGCATGGTACCTCATAAAGATAAAATTTATTTAGAAATGTATTTGGAAATCACAAAGTAACTTGTGGAAATTTCCATGCAATTATTCAAGGAAGTAACTTTTATGTAAAATACAAAAGCAAAGTAAACAAGAGACTTATCAACCTCATATTACTAAAAATAAATGAAGATTTTAATAACACTCTTCCTCTTGCTTAGTATTATAGATATACTAGATTTACAAACAAAATATTGACTTCTATTTAATGGACAAGGTGGTTGTTTTCAATAATTATTTTACTTGTTATATCAAACATAAAAATATAAATCAATAAATTGAATGTCAATTTTAGTACAAGGAAAGCATATTCCTAAAATAAAGCTAATGGAATTCAAAGGGAAGTGAGGATGTAAATCACTAGAAAATTTATGAAAAAGTTATGAGAAATTCATTGGAGTAAGAAGGCCTCAAATTCATCATGGAGCATAGAAACCACAGAATTCCGTCAAGGGTTTTTACAAGGTTGTGACAAAAAAATTGAGTATTCCAAACTTGATGAGTAAAGACAATCTTACACTTTGTTGTTGGAAATGCTTCTTCATCTACTATTCAATCCTATTCAAGAGGGTAAATGGCATGTTATGTCTTCAAGTATTAAGTAGAAAACTTAGGTTATTCCCAATGAGTGGAAATTTAGGACCAATATCAACGGGTCACTTGCAATTTTTTAAATTACAACCAAGTTTCAAAAGATAATATTTTCAAACTTGTTCCTATTGTTTCATGTGTAGGAACATTTTTAAGCTTTGTGGGGCACCTAGAATATGGGGAAAATGGTAGTTTGTTCATGAAAAATTCTATCAATAGTGAATTGATTAGCTTTTATCCCTTAGTAGGAAAACATGTACCCTAGAGAAGGATCGTACTTTGGTTGACTTGTTATTTTCAAGAGGAATAAACCATGCATCTTCTTCTTTGGTTGGGAGACGGAATGTAGATCTTTATGAAACCCCTTGCCAAAAGAAAAGAATAAAAAAAACTTGGAGAGGGAGAACTCAAAATCCATTCATAGCATGAAACCTATGATCCATGTCAAGGGGATCCCTCCAAATTAGTAACAACTTAGCTTTGTCAATAAGAAATTAGAAGGATAATTGGATCCAAACCAATCTATGCCAAATATATTTAAGGACACAAACATTGACACTCTTTGCAATTAATTATTGGAAATGCCACTGATATCCATGGTCATTTTAGAATACATTGATGATGAATAATTTGATCATATGGACTTCCATTTAGGATTTCATCTTTATGGATATGTTTTTTGAGTTAGTCTGAATGAAGAATGGTGATATTTTATATATAATGAAAAGAAAAGTATACAAACTATTTTTTATATCTCCTCAAGGAGAAGAGGATCAATCTAAAAGAATAAAATTAGGACAATTGGGATGATAATACTTGATTTGGGACAACCAAAACCACTCTAAAATATGTATATTCAATATTTTGTATATAAAGTATTTTTTTATCTATTCCTTTTATGGAAAAGTTATTGTCAATGGCCCCTAGCTCATTGACAAAATACGGTTCCTTATGAAGCAATGGTTCCCTTATTTTAACTCACCATTAAGGTCATTATTAAAAATCATCATTTAGGGAATATTGTTTAGTGTTCATTTTGAATACAAAGGCATCGAATATCTTATTTCTATTGATAATGATTTGGGTAAGTTTATCACCCAAGGGCTTGAACCTTTAAGGGGAAACATCTTCAGACTTAAGCCCAAATCAACGTTTGTGTGAATTCATTAAAACCTACTGAATAAATTTCATTAGAGTTCAAGAAACACAGTTAAACACAACTACTAGATTATGAAAATATTGTTTTTATCATAGAGAATGTTTTAAGCATAGAAATGTGGCATTTTTTTGTCTAAAGGAAAAGAATTACTGGAAAAATAGGGAGATGCACAAGAAAAACTCATGGTGGAAATACTTGGAAAATCATGACTTGAAAAAAAAATGGGTGGTACCAAAAAAAAAATCCCAAGGTCCCACGACACTTAACCATGTTGTTTCAGGAAAAAACATTGACCCGTCCACTGAGCAAGGAATTGTAGACATGAATATCATTATGATTCAGGAGTTAAAATCTCCATAGTTAGTCTTCTCACTTGACCATAATCTTGTAAGGATGGAGAGATATTAATTGGATAACTTAGATGGAAAAAGGAAACCAATCTCTTTGACCTCAACAAATGATGCACAATAATTAATGTTTTTAGAATCTCCTTCAACCCCACAACTAGTGTGTTAGTTGGATTGATATAAGGAAGAGAAAAGGGATAGGAAGGAAACACAACATATTGCACGACCCAAAACAAAACAAAACAAATTGATGGGTTACCTTATGCAAATATTGTGAATAGAAAAACTAATATCCACTCTCTAGCATGCATAATTTGTAGTTGTCCATCTAGATATGAATGATAAAAAAATGATGTTTAACACAAGATATCTACTCTATATTTTAAGGGTTAAAATGTAGCATATTAATCCTAAAAAGGGTGGCACATACTATAGCTTATCCTTAACGCTAATACAAGTATTTTATTGGGAAAAATAGAAATTGGGTAGAATAAATATAGGAATAGCATCTCCATCAATCACTTTATTTACATTTATGAATTGTACATGCATATTTTGTTAAGAAGAATATTTTTCTAGTGTAAGAACCTATCAATGAATAACGTAATGTTTTTTAATGCTATAAAACATTCACTAGGTAGACTAAATGGGAATTAATAAGAACCTATCAATGAATAATGTAATGTTCTTTAATGCTATAAAACATTAACTAGGTAGAATAAATGGGAATTAATCAAACTTTTATTCGTTTTCTTCTCATAATGATGGTGTAATCCCACCCCACAAAGATAATCTTATGATATCACTAACCCCTTTGGAAAGAAGACTAGATAACCATTTCACCCAATATTTTATAGTGGCCAACTCACTAATGGTTGTCATGTGGCTCAAACCAATGACCTACTCTTGGAAAGCACTCAAGGCAGTGTGATTCTAATCAAGGCACTCTTGTACTTCTCAGCATGACCCTTGTAATGAATATATTGTCCAAATCCACATACATGAGTCAATTTTTTGAAAACATTTTCTCATTGTCTTGATATGAGAAATGATCAAATGTAATAATGTTTTTTGAAAAAAAAATTATGTAATAATTAAATGTAGTGACCCCATCCACATAACGAATTTTAGGGATGAGAGCCAGTAGATGGATATAAAGAGGTTATTTATCTTTCATAATTCTAATGGAGGGAGATAAGAAAGTGTATGAGAGTCTAGTTGAAAAAATAGCTTCACTCCTTTAGCTTGCAAGGGAAGTGATTATAATATCTAGGTCTATGTGAATAATAAATCAAGTCTCATATTAGCCATGTTACTCGTGTTATAGTGAATTATGTTCTTGATATTATTTGTAAAACTTTTTGAATATGCTTAAACAAAAACCCTATTGTTATATTATTGATTTACTTCTCCTACTTACACAAGTTATTAATCTGAAATATTAAGCATTAGCATCAAAGTAAATACATTATAAGCCTACACATATAGATCTGAACTGAATAACATGCACAATGACAAAGTGACACACAAGGATTTTATGGAAAACTATCCCTGGAAAAACCTAATGCGGGAAAACCGATATTCTAGCTCTAAAAGGTTTTTATTATTAAGAATATTCTAAGTACAACGGATCTGGGCACAAAACTGGCTAACCCAATAGAGAAATAAATATGCAGCTATACCTATGTTCTAGAGACACAAAAATTGACTGATTCACACCCTCAAATGGGATTTACAAAACTCATCCCTTTCTGGCCTCTAGAAACCCCTACACTGCTATGAAGCCTACTATGTCAACCCTGCTAGCCTATGTCAGCCTCTGCACTGCTTAGGAAGGGCTTGTGTCACCCTAGACTAGGTTACATTGCCCCTGCACTACTTTGGTTGGGCCTGCATCAATACTCCTGGAGCTGCGTCAGTCCTCTTAACACTGCGGCAGCCCTCTTGGCCTCCTGTTGCCTTTGCGCTACCCCTGATGGGCTCTAGGCTACTTTGCGTAGCTACTGCTTCCTTTGTGCTGCTCTGGTATGTTGCTTCTATGCCCTTTTTGTACTCTTGGCCTGGGAATCCACCATGCCCCTCACCAATATTGCCCCCCGCTGCAACTGAAACACTTCTAAAATTCTTAGCAAACCACACCCTAGAATTCCAGCTTAGCTTCAGTGCTTTTCCAGTGTGTATGTTTTCCAACTGACCCCAGGCCCTTATACTTTTCTCATTGAAACATCAACGACCATGATCTAATCTTGAATCGATGGCTAAGATTATAAGATGCTTGATCCGTGTGACTTAAGTTAGTTTCATCAAATGTTTAATTTAATTAACTTTAATTTTTTAATTTTCCTAAGTTAGACTTAGGGTCCTTAATTAAAAATATTAATTAATTAAATATCTCTTAAACATGATGAAATTTATTAAATCACTTTATGGATCTTGGAAATCTCATGTACTCTAGTCCCTCCACAAATTTTGGGAGCTAGAGCACATCTGATGCTACTCCAACACCTCAAAATCTCAACACTCCTTCTTAGCAAGGAATGTGCTCTAGCAACAATACTTCACCCTGAAGTTTTGTACTGATCTCTGGTGTGGGTCTCTACGCTGATGCTTGGCCTGCTGCCCTTTATTATTGCACTGTTGTTGCTCTCCCTTATTGCTACCCATGATGCTGCCACTGCTACATATGTACTACAACTCCCTCTCAAATTTGTTGCATTGTGTTGCCACTGCTACATCTGTACTGCAACTCCCTCTCAAATTTGTTGCATTGTGCTTCCAACTACTACACTACCACTCAGTTGCTGAGAGTAGGCAAATGAAATATTGATGCCCAATATTTGACAAACAAGTCAGTTGGGTTGCATCCTCATCACTAAAGCTCCATAGGCTGCTGCTCTGTGTTGTCATCTAGAGGTTGCCACACTGCTACAGCTCTACATTGCTTAAGAATACCTCCTCTGCGTTGCCTCTGCACCAAAGTCTCTTACACTACTGTTGTGTTGTGCTATCCTCCTGAAGCCTCTGCGTTGTTGCAGCTCTACACTGCATAAGAAAGCCTGCTCTACAATGTTGAAGTCACATTAGCCCCTCTCCATTGTTGCTGCTACATCTGCATTGTGTTGCTCCCTCTCACAATCCAACTTTGCCTCTGCTCCATCTATGAACTTCTACACCCACTGCTCCACTTGTCCCGCTACTGTCTTAAGGCTCCAGTAGCTCGTATGTGATCCAAGAGTTGGGCTACTCAAGGATCCATCCCTCACTCTATAGTTTCTCTACAAATCAAGATCACCCCACTTTCGTGATTCATGAGCGCTCATGGCTACGTCATCTTCGGAGCCATCGTTTGCTACAACAAACTTGGAACTAGAAGCTTCCTTATCCTTTTTCTTCTTCTGATGACAATTGCTGGCGAAATCTCCAAGTTCGTCGCACTAGAAACATTTTATCTTCGACAGATTATGCTTATTTTTCCCTTGTTTCTTCTTTGATGCCAAGGTTACATCTTCCTCTTCTTCCTTCTTCACCTTGCTTGAACCAGTGTTGCACTGTCTTTTGGTCATCTGACGGATCTCCTCTTGTTGGAGGAGAGCCCACATGTTGTCCCAATTGAGAAGGTCTGCTCTGCCCAAGAGAATTTGGACAAAATTTTCCCAGTCCTCTATGACTGCATTAAGGGCAATCCTCATCACGACATCGTCATCTACCTTAACCCCCATGCCAGTCAGCTAATCCTAGATCGACTGTAGTTTGGATAGAAAAGGGTCGATCTCCTCTCCCTTGGCCATCATGAATAACCTCAGCTGGTTCTCCAGAAGCATATTTCTCTGGACGGACCTTCCTTCATAAAATGTGCTTAGGGCTACCCACATCTCATGAGTCGTTGCCTTCTCGGCTATGTGTGGTACCACATGATCTTTGCCCCCATCCATAATGAAGTGCTTGGCATGTGTCTTTGCTTCATTGTGCTACTCTAAGAGCTTCACATCGGTCGGTGTAGCCAAGACTTTCTCTGCATGCTCCCTTATGTTTTATGCCTCAAGAACTACCAGGATTCTGGCCTTCTAGATTGCAAAGTTGGACAGGGTGTCCAACCTATCTTGATCACGCAGTCCATGTGCCACCATATGCTTGGATATTTTTCCGAACTAATCCTCCTCTATTTGCTAGAGACTTAGATCTAGGTTCCTTGGCAAGAAAGGCACCCTCTCAACGTGTCCTATCTTAGCCAACTTCCCCAGACTGCGTAATCTTCACCCCACCAACAACTGTTGAAGGTCTGCATTTCAGCTTCCGGTTCACAACACTACACAGCAAATAAATTTTGGCCTCTGCATGAGCATACTGGCTCAGCGCAATGCAAGATGCTCCTGCGTCCCTCGAGAAGGCTCTACGTTGTCTCTGCATCACCCAGCTAGGACTGCATTAGCCCCTGTGTGGATAGCTTCCTCTGCGTCATTTTTTTGTTGTGCTACCCTCTCTGGATTATCTGTTGCTAATGTTTCTTGCTCTCCTACTTTCTGTAACAGAAATTATTTAGCCTTCTTGCTAGAGATCCAGCTAGATCTGTAATCGCTCTGATACCATGTGAAAATTTCTGAATATGCTTAAACAAAAACCCTACTATTAAATTATTGATTTACTTCTCCTACTTACACAAGTTATTAATCTAAAATATTCAGCATTAAAATCGAATTAAATACATTAACGGCCTACACATACATATTTGAATTGAATAACATACACAATGACAAAGTGGAACACCAGGATTTTTTGGACAACTGTCCCCGGAAAAACCCAATGCGGGAAAACTAGTCTTCTAGCTCTTAAGTGTTTTTATTATTAAGAATATTCTAAGTACAAAATATTTGGGCACCAAACATGCTAACCTGATAGAGAAATAAATATGTAGTTATACCTCTATTCTGGAGACAGAAAAACTGACTAATTCACACCCTCAAATGGGATTTACAAAACTCAACCCTTTTCGGCCTCTAGAAACCCCAGCGTTTCTCTGAAGCTTACTGTGTCATCCATGCTTGCCTGCGTCAACCTCTGCGTTTCTCAGGAAGGGCCTACATCACCCTAGATTGGGTTACATTGTCACTACGCTGCTCTAGTTGGGCCGACATCAATCCTCCTGGGATTGTGTCAACCCTACTGGCACTGCGTCAGCCCTCCAGGCCTCATGTTGCCTCTTCGTTTCCCTTGCTAGGCTCTAGGTCGATTTGCGTAGTTGTTGCTTCCTCTATGTTGTTATGGTTTGATGCTTCTCTTCCCTTGTTTTACTCTTGGCCTGGGACTACACCATCCCCCTCACCAATATTTCCCCTCATTGTAGCTGAAACACTTCTGAAATTCTTAGAAAACCACGCCCTAGAATTCCATCTTAGCTTCAGTGCTCTGCCAGTGTGTCTGTTCTCCAACTAACCCCAAGCCCTCTTCTTATACTTTTCTCGTTGAAACATCAACAACCGTGATCAAATCTTGAATCGACAGCTAAGATTAGAAGATGCTTGATCCGTATGACTTAAGTCATTTTCATCACATGTTTGATTTAATTAAATTTAATGTTTTAATTTTCTTAAGTTAGACTTAAGGTCCTTAATTAAAAAGATTAATTAATTAAATATCTCTTAAACAAGATGGAATTTCTTAAATCACTTTCTGGGTCTTGGAGATCTCATATATTCTAGTCCCTCCACAAAGTTTTGGAGCTAAAGCACATCTGATGCTACCCCAAAACCTCAAAATCTCAACATTACCTTCATGTCTAAGCACTTGAATTGTGTGTGTATAATGGTTTATAGGGTATTAGGCTTGGCACCATAAGATTCATAACACGTAGTTAGCTTGTTTGTATGGTTAATTTTTTGTTATCTTTTATTTTTTGTTTACCTCGAATTAATCCACAATGTTATATCACATAATCAACTATAAAAGTATAATGAATCTAGTAGCCTTTTCCCATTCTATTTTCCCACTCCCCCTCTCTCTCCTAAGGCTTATTGGTTTTTCTTTACAACAAAGTGGAAACTATACACTATTATTTCTCCTTGTAATTGTAGAAATTATACAACATGCATGTATATCTTAGATTCACCCAATCTAACAATGTACTAAATTTAAAAATTGAATCTCTTCTACAAATCTTTTGCAGAATTAAAAACACAATCGCCAATCACATGAAGTAAAGAAGAATCAAATCACACATAACACAGATAATTTCCTGGGGAAAGCTTGATGTTCAAAACCCCACTATCTTCTATTGTATATTCAGCATGGATCATGAAACAATTACATACAGAACTCTTCTCACAAGATCCCTCCAGTACTCAGCTAATTGTCTCACATTGTCATACAAAAATTGACCAATACTTAGCCAATTTATTGCCTCCAGACAGCCTGTCTTGCTTGTGCAATCCCTAAAAGATAGGAATTATGGCCTTCCTTGACTGCGCAAGTATCATGGGCACTCCAATGGGTGTTTGGTTGCATGTGTGCAACCCAATAATCCTACAACTGAGTCAACTTCCCTTTCACCTAGATCTCAACTGGGTCTCCACTGGATCTGACATGCATGCAACTAATAATAGTAAATCCTCAGTTGCATGTGAGATCATTGATTGTGAATTTATTAATATTTAATTCACTTGATCTCTCACTAGTGTATCTTCAGTTACAACTAGAAACTGAGTTTAACTCACTTAACTAAGTTAAATTGGTTGCAACCTCCATTAACTAATGCACCACCGCACTTCAAACTCTGTTACAACTAGAATTACTCTGCATGCCTCACCAACTACCTCTAACTTGAAATCCACTGGCTAATTGAGTTTATCACTCTTAGTTAACTATTACAAGTTATCACTGAGAATAGATTACAATTTATTGTCCATCTTAATTAAGGGATAACTAAAATAGACATGCACCCAAAAATGGAGTTGTCTTTAGTGCGACTTTTTGAAGGCTTTTCCGGTAGATTTTTTCAGGTTAATTTCTTTAAAATCTGGCAAGAATTTATTGAAAACAGAAATTTGATGGATAACTTGCACAATCGAAGTGTCCAAGGGGTTTTTTAGGGTGCTGAATCTATATATACAATAAAAAAACTAGTTTAAATAACAAAAATAAGATTTTACCTAAATTTTTTCACTAGATTTCGGCACCAGAATCTCCAAAAAGTCGCACTAAAGACTACTGACCCAAAAATAACATTGTGGGCCCCACCCTAGTGTAGGTGCTTAATGCACTAGGCGTAGGTGCTAAAATTTTCTTGTTGAATCTCAACAGTAATAGCATGGTGCCTTATAGAAATAAAATTAATTTACAAATATATTTGGAAATAAAGAAGCAACTCATCTAAGTTTCTATGTCAATTAATAATTTTTTTGTAAACCCAAAAGCAAATGAAACAAGTTATAACCTCGGATTACTAAACATAAATGAAACAATTAATAAGATTGTTGTATACCTAGGGGGATAATATGGGGTACATAGGGAGGTACCCAAAGGACTAATAATGTGATGTAATAAATAAAGTGGTTAACCTACATTATGTAAGGGACAACAAGTAGTTAGGGAATAATGTGATAAGCCCATTATATTTTTACATCACATTATTATTCCCTTGGCTACCTCCCTCTATACCCCATATTACACCCCCTAGGTATACTACAAAGACTCATGCTCTTGCTTAGTAAATATAAAATATGATTGTGTATAAATTATGATGTATATTTGCAACTTCTCATGAAATTTTAATCAAAATCACAAGACACAAACCTATTCTACTGCTCCACGGAAAGTAATTCACAATCTAGAACAAAAATTTTAGACATGCATTAAGAAATAACACACATGCAACAAGTATTTTTCCTGAGGAAAGCAAACTGCTAAAAACCCCAATGCCTTTTGGCATTAATCTAATGAATAGAGATGTGTTACAATTTTTTTTCTCAACTGAGCACAACCTACAAGTGCATAACCTATCTGTCCACTCATTGAGAAGATTTGACCTAGACTTAGTCAATTTCTGCCTCTGCTTGAGCTCTTATTTGCTTGCGTTGTTCTTGGGAAATTAGGCCCCTTGTATTTAGGAATTTCTCCAAAATGGATTGAAAAATTCCTTAGGTTGGTCATCTAACTGCAGCAACACCTATACACTCAAGACTAGTCTACAATTGATGTTACATTGCCTTGGAATCTCCACCAAGTCTGGGGAACTCGAATTTTCTGCATGCACTAGCTATTTTGGGTTGATCGATCAGTTAACTGGATGATCACCGAGTTTGACTGAAGTCCCACTGCACAACTGACCCTCTACTAGTTCCTCTAAAAGTTGGAACTAGTTTAATTGAAAAAAACCTAAGATAATTGACCTTGATTGTTACAAATTAGCAATCAAACATGCTTAAATAGTTCCAACTTTTCATGGGTGACTAAAGCCATGTCACAAATACAAATCATGTGACTGAGTAAATTGGGTGACTAAAGCCATGTCACACAAGTTAACTACATCCAAGTTGTCTACTGATGTGGTAATTTGAATTTTCTCAATTTAATCAAGGCAAAATCAAATTGAAAATTTCTTGTTGCATTTTTCAACACTCCCTCTAAGCAAGAAATAGATTATCAATCACCCCTATCTTGCATCAGTGGAACTCAATATTCCCTCTTGAAAAGGCCTTTGTAAAAATCTCAGCATCTTGTTCCTCTGTCAGAATGTACTGCAACAACATTATCTGCCTCTACACACAGTGCCGTAAATGGTGATACCGGATATCTATATGCTTGGGTCAATCATGAAAAACAAGATTCTCAGAGAGCTTGATGCAACTTTGATTATCACAGTAGATCACAATTGGATCCATCATATGAACAAACAATCCAACAAGTATCTTTCTCATCAAGATCGCCTCACATTCTTCTTGACTTGTAGCCATGTATTCTACTTCTACCGAGTTGAGCACCACAGATCTTTGCTTCCTTTTGCACTCGAAAACAGTGGCAGACCCAACACTAAAAATTTCACCTGATGTACTCTTTCTCTCTGATGGACTCTCCGCCCAATATGCATCTATGAAGCCACATAGCTTCACTCCTTCTGTCTATCTGTACCATAGCCCAAACTGGGTAGTGCCTCTAAGGTACCGTAAAACATGCTTAGCTACCTTCCAATATAATTTGGTTGGCCTAACCATAGCTTGGCTTAACTAGTTGATTGAATAACACATATATGTTAATGTATTCACAAGATACATCAGTGAACCCACTTGTCGTCGATAAATGGTAGCATCAACTTCCTCACCTGAAGTGGCATCCTCCTTCCTCTAGTTGGTCGCTAGATGTGTCTCCATGGGTTTGCATCACTCTATGTGAAATCTTTGTAGTATTTCATTTTCATACTTTCCTTGAGAAACAAATAGTTCCCCATCACCTTGCCATACTTCCAACCCGCGGAAGTAGTGCATGAGACCATGTTATTCATTTCAAATTCTCTTGCAAAGTCATCCTTGCAAAATCTGATCAGGTGTCCATCACCAATTAAAATTAAGTCATCAACATATAAGACAATAATAAAAAATTTACCTTCTACCACGATATGATAGAGGTTTGCATCCGCCTCACTTTTGGTGAAGCCCAAACTAGTGAGACAATTATCGATATTGGTGTACCAAGCATGGGGTGTTTGTTTGAGACCGTGCAATGATCGCTTGAGTCTACACACATGAGAATCTCGATCAAAGGTATCAAAGCCTTCTGGTTGCTCTATGTACACCTCATCGTCAATAACTCCAATGAGGAATGCTGTTTTTACATCCATCTGGTGGATCTTCCACCCCATCTACGTAGTCAAAGAAAGAATTGATCTAATGGATGAGTACCTTGCTATAGGAGCAAAGGTCTCCTCATACTAAATTCCCTCAACTTGAGAGCACCCCTTGGCCACAAATTTGGCCTTATACTTCTCTATGTTTCTGTATGTTGTCTTCTTTACCTTGAAGATCCATCACAAACCCACAACTGATTTATCTATTGTTTTTTAGACCACTTCCCAAACACTATTATTTACAATGGATTAATATTCGTCCACCATTGGAACAACCCATACAAGTTTCTCTATTCCTTCCTTGAAAGAGGATGACCCAATCTATACAGGCTCAATCATTAGATCCATGTAGCCAGTGCACCAATCAAGTGGCCTTCTCTGTCTGCACAAATTTGAAGGAGCACCCACATTATCACTCACATCCTACACAAGTCTCTCAGTTCCCTAGTTCTTTTCCTACCTTCTCTAGATTGTTCTTCTTTAGTGGCTGTCTCCACTCTCTTCTCCTCAATTTTTGGTTTCTCCACAACTTCTTGAGGTTCCTCCTTTGGAGCTAAAAGCTCCTCTTCTGGTGGGATATGAAGCTCCCTCTTAAGAGAGCACCATATCGCTTTCTCCTCATCAAATTTTACATCCCTTCACACAACTGTCATTCTGAGGAATGGTAAGTACACACGATAGTTGTGGAGAGTTTTTGTGTAACCCACAAATACCCATAATTTTTTTTTCAGCTCGAGCTTCTCCCTTCATTCTTTGAAGACATGGTAGTAAACAGAGGCTCCAAAAATCCTGAAGTGCAACACATCCTTCTTTCTCTGTGAGAAATCCTCCTTTGTTGTAATCATGCCCAAAATTCGATGAGGATTTCGATTCTGCAAATAGACTGTTGTGTTGCATGCCTCAACCCACAAATCCAGAGGTAGGCCTTGGTCACGCAACATGGCACTCGATGCTCCCACGATGATATGGTTTTTTCTCTTAGCCACCCCATTCTGTTGTGGGTTTTGGGTGTTGTCAATTCTCGTCGAATTCCTTCTTTTTCACATATACTTTTAAATTCATTTGACACATACTCATCTCCATTATCGCTCTTGAGAGCCTTTACCTTCTTGTCAGTTTCTTTCTCAACCATTGCCTTGAATTCTACGAACTTAGAGAATATCTCATCTTTCTTTTGTTTGAAGAAGATCCAACACTTTCGTGAGAAGCCATTAATAAAAAATATTTGTGTTTGATAGTGGAGGTTATCGAGAAAGGTCCACAGAAATCATAGTGGATCATTTCTAGGATTGCATGTGCATTGTTGTTCTAATCATGGAATGTGGATTTTGTGTACTTCCCCAAAGTACATCCTTTGGATACATCCTGCTGCTCAATTACTCCTTTGGGGAGGCATGTGGTTATCAGTTGCATGATATTTAGGGCACCATGATGCAAATGGCCAAGTCTTCTATGCCAAAGTAGACTGACATCGTAGATCTACAACTTCTCCGCCTTAGTGCTTAATGAAACACAATATTCTACATCTAGCTTATACAGGTTCTACACCTGAACCTCAATATGCTTCACCTGTCCCGTGGCTATGTGTCTTAGGAATTCCTTTCCTTTGCTGAAGATCACATCATAACCACGGTCTTCAAAACTGCAATACAAACGAGATTTTTCTTTAGGCCCGAAACGAACATGACATCCTTGAGCTTGAGGGGGGAGCTTGACTCCCTCTGAAAGGTGACTACACCAACCTTGACCATGCTATACCTTCCGTCGTCCCCCATCTCAATGTGCATCTGCAAATATTTTTCTTCCATGTCACTAAAGGAGTCTTTACATCTTGTCATGTGGAAAAATGCACCTGAGTCCAAGTACCACATGCTCCCCATCATTGTGTTTGAAGCGAACAAAGTTCCTTCTCAAGTTAAATACTCCATAAGGCTTGGAATAAAAATATATCCATGAGGATACAAATATTATATTAGATAGTATGATGAATGATTAGATGGTTGAATGTTACAAATGAGGCTTGCTTATATACCTAGGCAGGTGCCTCTTCATGAAAGTTCATGTCTCATCAGACATGGCCTTTCAACCTAATTACTAATTAACTAATTAATCATTATTTACATTATTTTATTCATTACATTGCCTTCCTCCTCAAAAATATTTGTCCTCAAAGCTTTTTGATGAAAAGCCTCGATTTATTGTCCTGTTACGAACATCTTCTCGTCTCGGGGCAGTCATCCTTGTTGATACAAGTTGATATGATCCTCTAAGTGACAAACAAAACTATCACACTGAGAATCGATCGGACCATCCTAAATCAACCTTATGTGGAATCTTACGATGACTAGGAACTTGTGACGACTTGTTAGCACATGAGTGGATTGCACCGACATTAGTATTCTTCGAAATATTAGCTTGTTTCTGTTCAGAATACATAGCTCAGTCGAGTTGTCTGCTCCCATGATTTGGATGTCGATAGGGAACCTTTTTGGTTTGACTTCTTTGATTTTTTTCTGGTGAGGACGTTAATGAGTTGGTTACATAACCTTCACTTAGAATGTTCCTTGTCTGAACTAAAACATCTAAGTTTGCATTTTCTGCAACTTTCTTGTATTCTTCTTGAGTTGTGACACTTACTGTCTCAATGTTTGTTTTTTCCTTAATTTGAACTTCTATATTTGAAGATTTCGATGCTTCATTTTCGACAAGTTGTTGCACTTTGTTTTCCAACGACTTATTGTCTTTCTTCAACTTCTTAATTTGTGTTAGTAATTTATTGCTATGATCCTTGAGGCGAGCAACCTCTTCATTCTTGTTAGTGGAGATTTTTTCAATTTCCTTCAGCATATTTTGTATCGCCTTTTTACCTTCTTGAGAAATTACTTTTGAAATTTCTTGAATGTCTTCAGGTGTCACTGAATTTAGCTTTAAGTTCACATCTTGTAGCGTTATTTTCTTCTTTTTGTAGGAAAATGTTAAGAACTTCTTTTTTGTATTAAGTATGAATGACCCTAGTGATTCCATCAGAGCAAACCCAGAACTATATCACTATTGTTGCAAAATAAAGTTTTAACAATGAATTGCGAGAAAAGGGAATACTCCCCAATACTTAGGTGTAAATTCCCTATGTTGTGTTGTTTGTCATTTGTGTTAAATGAATTTGCTTCAGTTATATTTGATTCAGGGATCACTAATTGGTTAGCACATTCGGTACTAACATAATTATTCTTTTGAGTAAGATCGATAGATATGAGAACCTATTTTCCCGCAAGTGACCCTTTAATTCCAATTAGCGCATTGACACACATACTATAATTTTTAGGAAATCTTCCCTCTTCTAGTTATGTTTTGGATGCCATTTTATCAGATAACTTCGGGATTTTTAAGGGTGACCCTTCCTAATATTTATAATAAAATGTTATTATTTCTCTTTAATAAACCCTCAAGCTTAATTATTCTTTCCAATATCCTTTACTATTATTTCTTCAATCTTTGGTAATGAATCCTTCATTAATATTCTCTTTTAAAAGAGGCTTAAATTCTTTTATATATGTATATATTCCATTTTTAAATAAAATCTTTATAATCTAATGATTTATCTCCTTTTCCACTTTTCCAATACTTAAACCTTCAATAACCTCGCTTTCCTTTTATTTACCTTCCAGCTTTAATAATGATTCCTTAATATTTTAAGAAATCCTTAAAAATATTTTTCCTTTCGTTTTTTTTTTTAAATTACTTCTTTTATATAACCTTAAATATAGTCTTCCTTTAGTGATGAGTTCTTTGACTAAGTAAATTCCAGTTTTATTTATCTATTTTTATTTATAATTTTATTTTATTTTTAACAATTGATTTTTTTTAACTCTTTGTTTTTTGTTTTGAAAAGTTACAACCCTAGTGAAACGTGGCTATTCACCTATATTCACGTATAAAATATATGTCCACTTGTGTGTATTTGACTCGGTTAATGTTCTCCACGTAAAAGTAAACTTACCATTCATACAGAGATTTTTTATTCCTTTTGTTCTTATTTTACCTTGCAAATACCATGGGCTTCTAAAACCAAGAGCTTGTAAACCACTTAAAGAATAATCAAAATAACCTTATCTACTCTTCCTTCTTTCTTTGTCCTTTTTATTTTTAAATTGTCTTGGTATGTACGTATATATACTACTTTATATATATCTCTTTTTTTCTTTTTTTCTTTTTTTCTTTTTTTTTACTTATATATATATATATTGCTTTTGCTTCTTCTTTTTTTTAATTTCCCTTTTTTTTTCTTCAAATTTTTAATTTTGGCCAAAGGCCTACTAGTGAAAATGGAGAAACTCCAAAACTGGTAGTGAAACGCTTCGACGACAACAATGTTGACGAATTTTTGATGGCCAAAAGCCTTGACCGAGGAGCATAGCTCTGTGCAGCGATGAGTGGCCAGAAGATCGAACTGCTCTGATACCAAATGAAGCGAACAAAGTTCCTTCTCAAGTTAAATACTCCAGAAGACTTGGAATACAAAGATATCCATGAGGATACAAATATTATATTAGATAGTATGATGAATGATTAGATGATTGAATGTTACAAATGAGGCTTGCTTATATACCTAGGCAAGTGTCTCTTCACGAAAGGTCATGTCTCATTAGACATAGCCTTTCAACCTAATTATTAATTAACTAATTAATCATTATTTACATTATTTTATTCATTATAGTGTTGTTCATGCATGCAATGAGAGTAAATTCAAGTTCAAACTATGAATCCAAGGCTTCACCTGATGCTCCTCTTAAGGTATTTTTGCTTGTCCTTTTGTGTGGACACTTTGTGGCATAGTGCCTAAATTCATGACAACGGAAGCATTTAATTTTGGACAAATCTTTCTTCTTGCCCCCTTGGCTAGACTTTGGTTTGGATTGAGATTTCTTCCCTTTTCTCTTGTTTTCCTTTCCATCCAATGCAAATTATTCTTCATCCTCGCCCTTAGATGAAGTCACGTCCATGGTATTTTGCCTTATTTACTCTTGTACCAAATCGAACCATGAGTGTTTCCAATTCGGTATTTCTCCCTCCCATTCCCTGAATCTTGATAGCTATGCAACCCTTGGGAAGGCCCACAAGGGCTAGGCTTACCAAGTCTTCTTTAGGGACATTAACACTGACCCTGCCAAGTTCATCACGACAGTGTGTGAACTTGCTCAGATACTATGGAATAGTGTTATTCTTAAGCATCTTGATACTTTGAAGTTTATCCTTGAGCGCCAACTTCCTATGGCCATTATTATTCTCGAACAATTCTGATAGTGCTTTCCACATCATGAAAGGAGTTTATTTTCCGTGGCTATTTGAGATAGTGTGATCCCATACTCCCCCCAAGAGTATTCTCCTCGCCTTAGCTACATATTTCTTCCACTGAGCAAGGTTATGGCCATCAGATTATGGTGGTTTTGCAACATCTATTTTGAAGTATGCTAGAAATACATTGTCATCCAATACCACCTCCATGTGATCCTTCCATGCAAAAAAATTTATAGGTGTCTTCCAAGGTACACTCTAGCTTACATCCATTGAAGGCCATCTTCTCGGCTCTAAAAAAATTCTGTTGCACTGAAATCCAAAATCGAACGTCCTAAGAAACAACTTCGAAATTCTTTCTTTAATGTGAATCTTGCTATGATACCATGTAGATATTACGATGTAGATTTGCAACTTCTCATGAAATTTTCATCAAAATCACAAGACACAAACCTACTCTATTGCTCTACTAAAAGTAATTCTCAATCTAGAACAAAAATTTTAGACAAGCAATAAGAAATAACACAAATGCAACGAGCATTTTTCCCGGGGAAAGAAAATTGCTAAAACCCCAATGACTAGTTGCATTAATCTGATGAATAGAGATGTATTACAATTGCTTTGCTCAACTAAGGGCAACCTGCAAGTGCATAACCTATCTCTCTTCTCACTAAGAAGCTCTGGCCTAGACTTAGTCAAATTTTTCCTTTGCTTGATCTCCTATTTCCTTGCATTGTTCCTTGAGAAATCAGGCCCCTATTATTTAGGAATTTCTCCAAAATGGTTGCACAATACCTTTGGTTGATTATCTAATTGCATGAAACACATGTACACTCAAGACTAGTCTACAACTGATGTTACACTATCTTGGAATCTCCACCAAGCCCGGGGAACTCGAATTCTCTGCATGCACTAACTATTTTTGGATGATTGATCAGTTAACTGGATGATAATTGAGTTTGAATGAAGTCCCACTACACGACTGACCCTCCACTAGTTCCTCCAAATGTTGGAACTAGTTTAACTAAAAAAAACTTGAGATAACTAGCATTGACTGCTACAAATTAGAAATAAAACATGCTTATATGAACTCTAATTCCTCCAACTCGAATTTACTGAGTAAACTGGGTGACACAAGCCATGTCACACAAGTAAACTGCATCCAAGTTGTCTACTGATGTGGAAATTCAAATTTTCTCAATTTAATCAAGGCAAAATCAAATTGAGAATTTCTTGTTGCATTTCGCAACACTATGAACTCAAATGGAATTCTTTGGGAATAAAGGAGGATGGATTAAGAGAAAAGGGAGATAAAGAGGCATATGTCTCACCCTAATCTTCGAAATTTGTTGTAACTCTTATGGGTGTTTTGGCACCTTGATGAATCATGCATGCTAGTGGCCACGTAAAGTGCCCAGAGGATTGTTTGTTGGTTTTGAGATATTACCCTTTTATTTATTTCTTGGCCAATTTTTTTAGTATGGTGCCTTACTAGGCTCCTTAGCAACAAAATAGTCTCAACCTTGGAAGAAACTATTTTCTTTCCATTGTAGTTTGAATGACACTACAATTTAATTTTGCATGTGCCTTGTTAAGGGTATTGTGTTTCTCAAGCACTATGCACTGTAAGGGTTTTCCCTTCAATCTAATGTGTCGTTTACTTGGTTTGCAACCATCCTATAATTGTGTTATAGGACAACATCACCTTGTCCCTATGTGATTGTCATTAAGGGCATGAACAACGATTACAATGATGGTGTTATAACACATTCGTTTGAGGATATGTCATGAAGTAAACATAACTATTATTCTTATTTTAGATTGCTCTGTGTTGAAGGATCCATTGTAACCATGGATTGGATTTAAAAGATTCTCAATGAGTCACCAATGAGTGTTTTCTATTCGAATGGTTAAGTGTTCATCGCATTGACCTAGGGTGTATTCTTCCCTACACCTCTTGATAGTTTATGGGAGATGTATCACTCATCTTTGTTAGGCTCATGTTATTTTCTTTGCACAAACACCACTAATTTGTAAAGGGAAAAGGGAAATTCTCTATGTAATGTGTCTCTCCCTAGTTTTCTTTCTCACGAGGATATTTCAATTTCAAATTTAGGCTCTAATGTTCTAATTTGAAATTCCATCTTCTATTATCGACTAAGTCTTTTGTTGATGGTCATTCAAAGTTCATTATTTAGATATGGTTTATACTTGAAATATGTGATCAATGAAAAGGCGGTGGTGTGTTTTAAGAAATACGAAATTCTCTACAATGAAAATACTTTATATGTTTTGCTTCAAATATCTTCAATTTTTCTAAAGTTTTATGTTGAGATGGAATTGAGAAAGGGCCACAATTTACAGTGGAGCAATTTATATCTTCTATTTTAAGTCTCTTCAAATACAAGAAAAAACTTCATCTCAAAGTATTTTCTATAATAACCCGTCCCATTGCAATTGCAACTTGAAATGTCACTTGAACAAAATTGTAAAAATGGATTTTAATATATATGAAAACATGTATTCTTTATTTTATATGTTTAGAAAAAATATATATAATTCTATTATTGAGAACACAAGGTGGACTTTCAAATCCTCAATTATCTATATTGACTTTAATAAAAGGAAAAGTAAATTTTCCTACTAAATTAGAATGCAAAAAATCCATTTAATACTTGGCTCAATGAGAAAATGTGCATTTCCATTAAAAGAGGCATTCAAGGAAGGGGGGATTGTATTGTCTAATATTTATGTTAGGTGTGATTTGCACATACAAATTTATGTGTGATAATTAGTTGATTCTAATAACATAAATTTCCAAGTATGACTCAAGGAAGCATTCTAACATAATTAATCAAATTTTAAACATGGATAAGCATCCTACTTAATTAATGTCAATTCAAGGAAATTACAAAACCCTAGAATCAAAGAAAAATGTGTGCATCTATATTATGGATATCAAAAAACAATGGCAGTTAAATCCTCGACATGTTTGCCACAAACCAAGTTGTTTGAGTTTACAAGAGCTACGGTGGTGATGAGCACTATTTTTGGAATCAAGGCATAGTTAATCATGTTGGGACATCAAGGTGCACCACATACAATGTATATGTGTGAAAATAATAAAATAATTTATAAACTAAACTAAAATTATGAATAATATAATATAATTTATGTTCAATGTAATTGATGCCCCCCTCCCTGCATGCTTAATATGTTTCATATGCCCCCCTCCATCCTTGGGCCCCTTTATTCTCTCAATGTATTTCCACATTGGATTCAAAGCATGCACAAGGCACCAAGATATTGTCATGACGATGGTTAAAAATATCAGAAAATGAGACATGGTAAATTTCTTTCTTCTTCCTTGATGTTGCTTCCATAGTAAAGAATATGCCTAATGGAAGATGGTGAAGTGCTTGAATGGAGGAATAATAGCATTATCTAGCTACTTCGCTCAGTATTAAGGAAAAACTACAAAAAATATATTTTAAAAAAAAACTGATATGCTCATAATGGGTAAGCATGTGATGAATGAAATTAGGACCCTAGAGAGAAATAATTAACCCAACAGTTATGCTCTCTAATTACTTTTGGCTCCAACAAGTTGTAAAATATATATGCTTCTTTAGAAGTGGGTTTTTTTAAGATATAATGGAGACTCAAACCCCTTGATAATGTGGCATCCCCAGATTGTGGGACTTCACTATCGAGGTACCCCAAAAGGTTTAAAGGAATTTCCAACCATTAGGGATGTTTCCCTCTCTGTAATAGGGAAGAGAAATGCATCCTCATCATGGGAACATCTCCCAACAGTAGGGGTGTAACTCCCTACAACATAAGGCACACAAGATACTCTGATATAAATTATTTACAGATGTTGGCAATAACTTACAATGAGATTGAAAACCAACTAGCCAATGGCCTTTCCAAACTTGACCTAAAAAAAACTTGACATTAAACTATTAGCTAGGCAAATTTGGATTTTGTCGGGGTGGCAAGGGATGAAGGGTGTGAAGCAAGTCACCTTGGATCCTAAAGGAAATAATGAAATGAGTTTTGCATGGAAGTTAGAAATGGCATCTAATAATCAAGCAGAGTCAAGGTGCTCTTTCAAGTATTAAATGTTTTAAGTGCAAGAGGGAACAATAAACTAATTGTAATGGAATTCAATTATAAAAATCTGGTATTTGAGACATCATTCAAATTGTAAAGATTACAATCTTGAAAGAAGGTTCCTCTTTAGAATTCATGGAGTAGCAAGAAGTATAAAAACTATAGATTACCTTAAAGCACTAAGAGATCACAACTCCCAAGCAAGCCACCTCGCAAATGAAGTAATAACCCTTGCAAAAGCATTCATAAGAACAAAAGGGGGAATAATAGTTCGTTCTGTATCCTCTAGACTTTAGTTTACAATCTATACTCAATGGAATTATTTAACTCCTTGATGGTTGAGGGAATTAAAAGCAAGTGATGGCAAGTTCTTATTGTGAGAGGATAGACATTGAAGTTGTACAATTCTCTAGTACCTCTCCTCATTTCTCACACAAGCTTGCAATGATAGCCCTTATTTTGTCATTTAATCATGCTAGTGATGCAATTGGAATTATTATCGAATGTTTGGCCTTTCTCCTCCAATATTGTTCTTAGCTTTGGCATTGTATGTGGCGTTGCGGTACTCTTTTCTCACTCCTCTAGTGGGTTGTTGTTTAATTGAGAAGGATTCCGCGATGAAATTTGCATTGGAGCTTCTCCTCCAATATTGTTCTTAGCTTTGGCATTGTATGTGGTGTTGCGGTACTCTTTTCTCACTCCTCTAGTGAGTTGTTGTTTAATTGAGAAGGATTCCACAATGAAATTTGCATTGACTCTAAGGTGTAAAGACTTGGAGAATGTCAAGTCCCTATTTTTGTCACTCAAAAGCACCCAATCCAACATAGATTGAAGGCAACAAATCACAGTTATTTAACACATTGTTCCTATGAATTGTCAAACCTCCACCATGCTCAAAGGATAAGTAAACAACTTTTCATAGACATTGAGGTTTCCATCTCACCTCTTAGTGATTGGTTGGCCACTCAAAATATCAAAAACACAAAAAAGTCTTAAGCTATGCATCAACAAAAAAGGCAAACTGAAAAATTGAACATTGATTGCACTATGCTATATAATCTTCTCTGAGGTAACATCAGTTCTCCTACTCTTTGGATTCTCATCCAACATCTTTAATTGGGTTTGCACCTTTGCAATCAAGGATGAAGACAATGTTCAACAAACTCTTGCGAATTTACAAATGGGCAATGTTGAATTGGTACACCAACTACCACAAACATCAAGTATGAAGCTCAAAGTGAACACTTATTTCCCTATGCTTACTCCAAATTTGGGTATATAGACTCGTTCAATGTAAAATTAAATTATGCATCTAAATAGTGCTTACATTTAAAATGTTAATAAACAAATAAGAATATAGGTTGAAAATATGGATTTTTTTTCAAATTCTTTCCCTCTAAAATTTCATCTTATTTTATCATTTTAACTATTACTTTTTTATTTTCCTTAAAAAGCCATTTTATAGTTCAAGTTCCATGTTTTTATGAATTTTTTATGAATATTTTGTAAAAAATGTTTTGCAAGATAACGCTGCTATTAAATTGATTTGTTAAAATATATAATAGTAAGAACCATAGTCATACTCTTATTTTATTTTGCTTACAAGGCACATTATATACCTCAAATTCTCTAATATTTTTTCAAGTTCCAGGCTCTAAAAAAATTACAAGATAATGTTGTTATCAAATCAAGTTGTTAGAATATATGTTAATAGACTGTTAAATATAACCGACTTACTAACAGCGACTTCTACCCTGTTCAGAGCAGCTGCAGCAGCTTTATAATTTAATTATATCCATTTCAGATCTCTTTGTAAAAAAAGGTTTCGACTCTGTATACAAGAATTAATTCTTTCACCAGCTTCCTCCTTTCATTGACAAGAAGCATGCCATACACCAATATAATAGTCTTACAATTGACGTAACTGGCTAACCACACTCAAACTGGAATCCTTCTGCTGATATCTATTCCACCAAAAGACCCCCAGGGCTTCCCCTTGCCCTAGCTGCAATCACAAGCATTAGTAATTCACGGCGGGCCACATGTCGCTAGGGGTACTGGAAATCTGGCGAGGGAAATTACAACCTCCGCTTTCAAGTAACAAGGCTAGCTCCCGTTCACACTTGTAAGCAGTTTTGAACTACTATACATGGCTGATAAAACGGGAACCTCACTACAATGCTCGTCTCATTCTAATCACAAACATCTGACATTCAGTTAAAGGATGAGATCAACACAATTATTCTCAAATCCTGACTAAGCTGAGCATCAATCATGAGCCTTTGAGAAAAGCATATATTCTCAAATCCGGGCTTAGCTGAGGATCAATAATGAACCTCTGACATGCAGATAAAAGATGAGATGAAAATATAGTCTCAAATTCTGGCCAAGCTGAGGGTCAACCATGAACATCCGATTCAGTTAGCAGACCGTCCGTTTACCTTCTGTAAAATTGAATTCGCTATTACGAGATGATAGCCCATCTTTAAAAAGATTCTCTGGTAGAAAGTAGAAATTCTACTTCAACACAAGACAATGTTTATCAACCGCAGCTAACAGATCCTACATCTTTGAAGCCAACAATGGCCCAATCAAAACAAAAGAAATATGATCCAAGGGTCAATTCTCTCTAGTTTGTAATTAGCTCCCATTTCTAGAGAATCACTGCTTCCAGAACCCATGACGAGAAAAAACAAAAGATATATCCAAGAATCGAAAATATTTTGAGACAGCTGCAAAAATGATGAGAAGTTAAATGTAACATCAATTTCTTCCTGTCTATGTTGTACATATTTGCAGCATTGTGGTTGTGGTTCTGTGGAGGATGACAACATGCACACCAGTAATGAATAATCACATTTGATAATTTCACTGGAGAAAAGTGTGTTGTGTTGGCAATGGCGACAGTTGATATATGTTGCAATCACACTGAAAATCCCTACACCAAAGAAAATATATCCAACGAATCATATGGGCCAAGATTACATTAAATAAAGTTACAATAAACTCATCATCACCATTACACCAGTGACAGGTTCCCGATGCTGCTATATCCTGAACAGCCCTGGCTTATAGAATCAAATTGCATCAATTTCCTCAATGCACTACAAAGAGAAAAGATACTAGCACGAATTTTTCAGCTGTATAAGAAGCAAAATGTGCTAGTCCTTGCTAGACTGCGCCATATTCATCTCTTTCAAGGTAACAACAGTAGAAACCGATCACCCCAAAAATTATATGCCAACGTAAGCCAGGTGACGACCTTAATCTTTATGAATTGCAACAAATAGTTAAAGCTCTTAAAACACCTTAGCAGGTATGGTTGACATCAGAAGTGTGCCTTTGAATCCTTCTTCTGTTTGCCCATTGTCCATTTCCTGCTCCGATAGTTCCTCTGCACATCAAACCAAATAGAAAATAAAGAATAGCTAGTAACGGATTCCATTTTCATATCATAATTATGAATGGAATTCTACATGTTCTGGATGAAATTTTTCTGTGAATACAATAAAACAGTCAGTTCACGGATTGTTAATACAACCCAATGATACTTTGGGAAGGAAATACAGATTAGACCATTACCAGCGATGTCCCGATTTTCATAAATTTCAGTGTCGGTCACCCATAAACTATCCCCAGGGAACACATTCAAGTCAGCTAAAGTAGCTGATTCTTCTGTTAGTTCAGTTGTGCCTTTGTGAAGCTTCTGATTCTCCTTCACCACCTAACAGTAACAAATGAAATCCAGTGAAGTGCACCAAACAACAGTTATAAAGAGAACATCAAATGAAAACTCTGGAAAGAATATCGAACTACATCGGCATAAATAAATACATAGGTTAAAAAGAAATTTGTCCTCGGAAATTCGACTGCTCAGCAACTAACAATAAAGAAAATTAAAGTGGCAAAAACACACAGATGAATTACAATGCATAATCAAGGACTTCCGTTCATTTAGTACCTTCCAACATTTCAGAACGTGAATATATGTGAGTTAACAAATGACATTTGCATAGGTGCCTTAACTGGAATGAGAACCTAAATCCATTGCTATAAAACTACTACAGAGAAAACTTGTCATTCAAGTGAAAAGTGAAAGCAAAGTATGGAATTATTGCAAAAAAGATAATCCTTTCAAATAAATCCAACTGGCCATTTCTTGCTTATCCATCACTGCTTGCTTGAGAAAGCTTTGCAGGGAAGCCTGAGACACGTGCGGATGCCAACCGAAATAGTGATTTGTTCCATTTTTTAGCCAAGGTTCAGTGTGGACTAAAACAATTTTGTAAGTGCATTGCCTGAAAGGATAGCAACATCTCCCCCCCTATGCTTGTCCTTTTCGTTATGTTCTTATGATCACAGAAGAGATTCTGGTACTTTGTATGAAATTCACCAAAGTCCTATTGCCCAAGTATTATTCATATTCTGGAGATATATGCGTATTTCAGTAAAAAGTCCAGTGACATTTGATATGTAGTTTGATCTATGAAGAATAACTGGTTTTGATATATGATCGAAGATGAAACTAGTTACATACTGGACAAAACTTCAACAGTAGACAAGTCACTGAACTTGAAGGGGAAAGGAGAAATTATTCTCAAACTCTAAAATTTTAAAGTCTGTAAATGTGAGGTTAAATCCCATAAATAGAGAAAGGAACTCAACGAATTCCATATTATATAGTTTATGTGGCATTGATGTACATACAAAATTACAAATATAGACTAACAATAACATAGTATCTCATAAGATGGCTATAATACAACATGATGAGCTCACGTTGATGTTTGGAATAATTGTTATGACACAAAATGTTCATCAAGTGAGTTGTTTCTCTAGAGGATTATTTTAAGTGACTTTACAGATAATTTTTATCCCAATATACATGTCAGTTACTTAAGGGACGCAGTATCTCGTTGTTTTGTTACAAAGAAAGGTACAAACACCACTCTACTGAACATATGAAACAAAAATACAATGGCATTGGGTTTTTTTCTGCTAGTGTGTTTCTGTTGTTCCAAGTCTATTAGCATGTTTGTGTCCATTGTCCACTGTCATAACAGGCATAAACCAAGGAAAACAGAAGCAAATCCTCCTTCCACCACACATTTTAAACAGTTCTATACAAAAACAAGAGCATAATCTTAAAGCAAACTAGCATCAGCTAAAATAAATGTGAATTTTGCAGGAATCTCTGTAGTAGCGACATATATAGATTCATAAACAAACTTGCTTCTACTACTGGCCGTGACATTGATCCTTGCCATGGTGTTGACCAAGTTGTTAAACACCAAGTGAACTTGACCATCGAAACACTGAATACATAATACATTAAAGCAAGAAGCCAAAAGAAATGCAGAAATGGCTACACTCGGAGCTCCCTGCAATGCCAAGCAAAAGTTTTATGGTCACCCCTCAGGAAAAATGCCCAAGCCAATGTTGCCACCTCCTATTCGTACAAATCCTTGTGGGTTTGAACTTATACATGCTCTGCTTGCTCCCTATATACAACCTACTTGAAAGAACTTAGCATTGGTAATTTTGCACAAAAGAAATTCTGTGATGTCCCCTCTACTTAAATTCACCTAGCAGCTACACCAATTTTGCAATTTTGTCTAAGTTATATTAATTTTGGCTCAACTTAGGATAAGTGGGTGGAAAAGGGAGAATTACTTCATTTTGTGGGAGTAAGCATAGCCTAACATTAAAACAAGGGAAAGATTAAAAATGCTAGTGGGAAGTGGGGGCCACCCAAAGGGTAACTCGCACCCCTTAAGCTCGTACGCATTTGTGCGAGGAGAAGAAAAGGGAGGCAAAGAGAATTGGGGCAGAGAGAAGGAAGTTTGGGCCAGCAAGTATGAGGAGAGAGCCTCCATTTGGGACTTTTGATCATTTTTACATCGTCCCTATTGTTCTCTTGAGTTGTTCAGCCAAGACTACACAGTGTTGCTTAGCACACGAGGTTTTCTTGTGGAAATCTCACCCTACCTTCTGTTGGGTGTGTGTCGGGGGGTTTGTACGGGGGGCAGTACCCCACTGCGGGAAAAAAAATTTGGATCCTATATTAGGTGAGCAGACCTACCTATGGTTTTGTGCATGGGATTGCACATGGTTTTGGGCATGATGGTTTCCTGCCCATGGTATTTTGTAGATCCGGTCAAGGGAGCTATGGTTAATGTCTAATCCATGGTTAATGGATTGGGGTTTATGAATGTCACAGTTTTGGGATCCAGGGGAAAATCTTTGCCGCCATGGTTTACTTTTTCAATTTTTTTTAAGAATTTGTTTGCAAGTAATTTATGTACGAAGTTAAAACCTATACCTTCAGGGGACTTCGAGTGCCAGCCCTAAGAGATAATCTACACTACATTGAGGAGTTGTTTCGAGAGATTTTTCAGGTGTTTTCGTGGAATTTCCTCAGTTGATTGGGCACAGGGGGAGATTTCGCACTTCTTGGGGGAGCTAGTTGTGGAGCAGATATTTTGCTGGGTTTTCAGTTAGAGATTTGAACTATTATTCGCTGGAGATTTGGAGTACTAGTTGGGCTTATTTCTGTGGGGATTTTGCAGTGATATTGGAACATTTCCAGGGCCTGCGTAGGAGTTATAGGCCTGCGCAGTCCTTAGTGAAGGCTGCACGTGGGAGACATTGGCAGGGAATTTGGTGTTGGGCTTTGCTAGGAGCTATAAGGAAGATAATTGGAGGATTTACTTAGCATTTTGAAGGTGTTTTTGGTAGTTGATTTCCTATAGTGTGAATTACCCAACTGGAGTAGGAGCTCAGTATAATTGGGGTAATTTCAGAAGGTTGGAACAAGGCCCAACCCTTTCTAGGTGTTTCTAGGTTATTTGAGGGGAGTCCGAGATTAATTTGGCTGAATATTCTGAGCACTCCAGAGGGCTCAAACAAGGGTCCCTTTCTAGCCAGCAATTGCAAATATTAAGGTCTAGCACAAAAGCTTGAGGACGAAGCACTTCATAGCATCAGAGCAACATATTTCTCACTAGGGTTTGTCCCGCTTGTTGTGGCAACCCAAGGTGCACATATTCCATACATTTGTGCTCTCCTCTTTGATAATAAAATAGCTCAACTTGGCGCAGTTTTTGGCTTAATTGTTGGTGTTTAATTGCTTCTTAAATATTTTGTGTGTGCATGGTGGAATTTGCTTTGTTTATCATTGTTATTTCCTATTAGGAATACTACAGTGGTATCAAAGCTCTTGTCTTGGCTCAGTCGTGGGAACGCTTCTATGACCACAGAGGAAAAGTTGAACATTACTTACCGGAGTCAAAGATACAAGAGCTGGGAGAGGGAGTTGGAGATTCTGAGACCCCAGAACAAGAGGTAGAGGAAAAAGACATTGTGGAACCCAAGAACAAAGACGAGGCAACATTCGATAGCCTCTTGAGGGCCTTAAATGACTCGGCCAAGGGACAAAAAGAAATGTTGGAAGATATTAAGCAACAAAACTGGGACAAGGGTATTTACCGAGATTTCTTGTTTGGGGAGACTTCAAGGGCTTCCCACCAATATGATCATCATTCCCCCGTGACTCACCCACACACTTTCAGTGGGCCAACCAGGACTACATTGCCCACATTTTTGCCCTCATGAGCACGTGAGCACGCTGGACAGGATGATATGCCTGTGGGGGAGTATTTTCAAGAGTGGCAGTCTATGGCGAGAATTTTCGAGTTGCACTATCCTTCTGGGACTTTTTCCAACTCAAGCTGAATGACAGGGCGAAGGTCGCAGGGGGCTCAAGTACGCAAAATTCAGAGTTGCAACGTACCAATGGGAGGATGTATCTTCCCACATTTGATTGGCCATCCAAGTGCAAGGCTAGGGCATGGGTGGAGAAGTTGAACACGTACTTTCAACTTAGCCGGATGCTTGAGGTGGAAGCCATCAAAATGGCTACCTTGCACTTGGAGTGGGAAACACATGATTGGTGGTTCCATGGGTAACCATGCTAGGGCATGCCAACGTGACTTCCTACGAGGACTTCACATAAAGGGTTGTGGAGTGTTTTGACAAGAGGGATCTGGAGGCGCATTTCAGAGAGTTGACACATCTCAAGCAAATAGGCAACCACGAGCACCACATATCAGGGTTCTTGAGGGTAGCAATGATGGCGTCGGACTTGTCTGATGCTAGTAGGATCTATACTTTTGTGGAGGGCTTGCTTGAGCCTTTTCATGGGCTAGTGAGGTCTCGCAGAGCAGTTACTTTGCAGGAGGCAGTGAGTTGCACCAGGGATCTATAGGATACAATTCCCAGAACTAGGGCACCTATTCCACCATGAGCTCCTTTTCCACAAAAGAGTCGTAACACTAGACCCCCACCACAGAGAGTTATTCAGGGGCATGGGTAGTTGGATGAGGAGACGAGGAGGGACCTCCGAAGGAGGGAGGTATGCTTTAACTGCCAGGAGCCTTGGGCCCCAGGCCACAGATGCACCATGCGCAAGGCCCATTATATTGAGGTCTTCTCTGACAGAGACCATGAGGATGATGTAGAGCAGGAGGAAGATGGAGGTGACAGTGAGCTGCATGCAGCAAGAGGACCACCTCCACCCCACCAATTGGGGGAGCACATTTCGCACCTGTTGGGGGAGTGCTTGCTTCATTGCGAGGGTTCCCAAATACTTGACCCTAGGGATCAAAGGCATAGTGCAAGGACAACGTACCTCAGTATTGGTAGGCAATGGGGCTACCCACAACTTTATTGATGCACAGATGGTACAGAGGAGTGGCATTCCCCTGGAGACTTTGAAGGCCTTCTCAATCCTTATGCCAGGGGACAAGACCATGTAGTGCACTCGGTATGTTACCTCTTTGACGGTGATCATGGGGAATTATTCAGTCACTGACCACTTCTTTATGGTTAATGTTCCGGACACCAACATGGTGATGAATGTCCAGTGATCGTATTCTCTTGAGCGGGTTACCACAGATTGGCAGAAACTAGAGATGGAGTTCACGCAGCCGGATAGGAAGTTAGTTGTGTTGAGGGGCATGCACTTGTATCCATCAAAGACAGTTTCGGCAGACAGGATGGAGGCAGACTTCAAGCATGGAGCCATTGAGTGGGCAGTGGAGCTGAGGATTTCAGAGGCAAGGAATCTGCCCCAACCACCACATCAAGATGTTCAAGCCATCCTAGACAAACATCCGGCAGCATTTAGAGACAACTCACCAGGACAACCACTTGACAGGGGGTTTGAGCACACTATCGAGCTAGAGCCAGGGGTACAGGTAGTCATCACGACCCCATATAGACATCCCAATGCGTATTGGGATGAGATTGAGCGAGCTATTCAGGAGTTGTTGGCATTGGGGCACATTAGGCACAACTCTAGTCCCTTTGTTTCATCAGTTGTCTTGGTGAAGAAGAATGATGGTAAGTTGCGCATGCGTGTCGACTACAGGGCTCTTAATAAGAAGACTCTGAAGAACCGGTACCCCATCCCTCGCATAGATGAGCTTCTGGGTGGGCTTAGAGGAGCCAAGTACTTCTCTAAGATAGATTTACATTCGGGGTACCACTACAGCCACTTTGAGATTTTGGTTATGCCCTTTGGGCTGACCAACACACCTACTACTTTCCAGTCTTGCATGAACAATGTATTCCACAAGCAATTGTGTAGTGTCATATTGGTGTTCTTTAACGGCATACTGATTTACAACAAGACATGGGAGGAGCACCTACAACATATAGAGAAGGTGTTTCGTATTTTGGAGGGGCAACAATTTTATGCAAAGTTGCCCAAGTGTGAGTTGGGTTGACTGAGATGCTTTACTTAGGGCACATTATTGGGGAGGATGGAGTGCAGGGGCATGGGGAGAAGAGTAGAGTCATCCGGGACTGGTCAGTTCCCCGGAATGTGACTGAGCTGAGGGGATTTGTTGGCATTTGCACATATTACAAGAAGTTCGTAAAGGGATTCTCACAGCTAGCCGCACCAATCACATATTTGACAAAGAAGGGGGCATTCACATTTATAGATAGGGCACAGGCACCATTTGAGCACCTCAAGAAGGTGATGAGCAGCTTTCTGGTGTTGGCTCTGCTTGATTTTACACAGTCATTCACCTTGGAGTGTGATGCATCAGCTCATTGGTGCAGTACTATCACAGGGAGACCACCCGATAGCTTTTGAGAGTCGGAAGCTCTTTAGTCATGAGATGTTGGCCATTATGCATGCAATGGCCAAATTCCGATAGTACTTGGTGGCAACAGGTTCAGAGTGAAGACTAATCATAATAGTCTCGCGACTTTTTGGAGCAGAAGGGCCTCCATGAGAGGCAGCAGAAGTGGGTCAACCTGATTCAGGCCTACGATTTTGACATAGAGTATGTCAAGGGCAAGCAGAACATAGTGGAAGATTCCCTATCAAGGAGACTTGCGACACTTTCACTTATGAGCATTTGCCATGATTGGAAGGCACAACTTTTGGTGGAGTACTCCAAGGATCGATAGACGTGTGAGACCTTGAATGGTACTCATGGGAATGAGCGCTATCAAGTAATGGATGATGACATTTACTACAAGGGGCATATATATTTGGTACCTGATTCACAGTTGAGGGGGAAGATTCTACATGCAGGACATCATTCACCACGATCAAGACATTAAGGGTTCTTGAAGACTTACAGGACAGTTAGAGAGCGCTTCACTTGGAGGGGCCTCAAGGGGGATGTGTTCAGTCATGTGCAGGAGTGTGAGTTCTGTTAGAGGAACAAGGGGGAGTTGACTCATCCCGCTAGGTTACTGCAATCACTTCACACTCTTGAGGGGAAGTGGGAGAGCATTTCGATGGACTTCATCACAGGACTTCCTATGGTGCAATCCCGTGACTGTATATATGTACTGGTGGTCTGATTGACGAAGTATGCCCTCTTCTTTGCTATCCCCACCAGGTACACTGCTTCGCAAGTTGCGGAGCTATTCTTCAAAGAGATTTTCAAGTTGCATGGTCTCACCAAGACCATAGTCAATGACAGGGACAATCGCTTCATGGGGGCATTTCGGAAGGAGCTCTTCAAATTCGTGGGCACAGAGCTCATTCTCAGTACCAGCTACCACCCTCAGACAGATGAGCAAACCAAAATAGTTAATGAGTGGTTGGAGGGATACTTGCGGAACTATGTGATAGGGAAGCAGCGAGCTTGGATGAGATGGTTGCACCTGGCGAAGTATTGCTACAATACTACCTGCCATATGTCTATTGGTATATCACCTTTCTATGCTTTATATGGATATGATGCTTTATCTTTTGCTGACCTTTTTTTTGGAGACAGCAAGGCCTGAAGGGCCAAAGATGGATACAGGAGAGCCAAAACATCCTTAAGGCTCGCAAAAAAATTTGCCAAATGCCCAAAATCAACAAAAAATGTATGTAGATAGGCACAAGGTTAAGAGACATTTTGAGGTGGGAGATTTGGTTTTCTTACATCTCCAACCATACAAACAGTCCACGCTGAAGCAAAACAGGCCCGAGAAGCTACAACGACGTTTCTATGGGCCCTACAGGGTGATCTGGAGGATTGGTGAGATGGTATATGAGTTGGAGCTTCCACCTAGAAGAAAGGTACACAATGTCTTTCATGTCTCATGCCTCAAGAAGATATTGGGACAATAGGTGACAACATCTACTAAGCTAGCCCTGTTGGATGATGAGGGGCATTTGGCTCTTGAGCTTGAGGATATCTTGGAGATAAGGGAGTGGAGATTGAGGAGTAGGACTGTCAGGGAGTATTTGGTGTGGTGGAGGAATTTGTCAGATGAGGATGCCACATGGGAGGCTGAATGTATTCTTCAACACCCTGCATTACAATTGCTTGGGGACAAGCAACATTTGAGGGGAGGATTGTGATGTCCCCTTTACTTAAATTCACCTAGCACCAATTTTGCAATTTTGTCTACGTTATATTAATTTTGGCCGAACTTAGAATAACTGGGTGGAAAATGGAGAATTACTTCATTTTGTGGGAGTAAACAAAGCCAAACATTAGAAAAAGGGTAAGATTAAAATACTTGTGGGAAGTGGGGGTCACCTAAAGGGGAACTCGCACCCCTTAATCTACTACACATTTGTGGGAGGAGGAGAAAAGGGAGGCAAAGCGGAGGAGTGAGAAGGAAGGTGGGACCAACAAGCATAAGTATGAGGAGCGAACCTCCATTTGGGACTTTTGAACATTTTTACATTGTCCCTATTGTTCCCTTGAGTTGTTCAACTAAGACTACACAATGTTGCTTAGCACATGAGGTTTTCATGTGGAAATCTCACCTTACCTTCGGTGGACTTCGAGTGCCAGCCCTAGGAGGTAATGTACACTACATTGAGGAGTTCCAAGACATTTGTCAGGTGTTTTCGTGGAGTTTCCTCAACTGACTGGGTGCAGGAGGTTATTTCGCACTTCTTGGGGGAGCTAGTTGTGGAGCAGATCTTTTGTCAGGTTTTCAGGGAGTGAATTGGACTATTATTTGCCGGATATTTGGAGTACTAGCCATACTTATTTCTGTGAGGATTTTGCAGTCACATTGGCACATTTTCAGGACCCGCGCAGAAGCAGTTATGGGCATGCGCAGTCCTCAGTGAAGGCTGCACATGGGAGAGGCTTGGAAGGGAATTTGGAGCTGGGCTTTGCTAGGAGCTATAAGGAAGATAATTGGAGGAATTGCTGAGCATTTTGGAGGTGTTTTTGGTAGTTGATTTCCTGTAGTGCGAATTACCCAGCAGGAGTATTAGCTCACTATAATTCGGGTAATTTCGGAAGGTTGGAACTAGGCCGAACCCTTTCTGGGTTATTTGAGAGGAGTGCAAAATTAATTTGGCCGAATTTTTTGAGCACTCCAGAGGGCTCAAAACAGGGTTCCCTTTCCAGCCAGCAGTTGCAGATTTTCAGGGCCAACGCAAAAGCTTGAGGAGGAAGCACTTCATAGCATCAGAGCAGAGCATATTTCTCACCTGGGGTTTGTCCCGCTTGCTTTGGCAAACCCAGGTGCACATATTCCATACATTTGTACTCTCCTCTTTGATAATAAAATAGCTCAGCTTGGCACAGTTTTTGGCTGAATTGTTGGTGTCTAATTGCTTGTTAAATATTTTGTGTGTGCATGGTGGAATTTTCTTTGTTTATCACTGTTATTTCTTATTAGGAATATTACAAATTCCAACAACAGTGTTCATGCTGAATAGGATTCCTACACGTGTAGATATTGGTGTCACCCCTGAGGATGCCCAGTAAAGAAGGAAACCACAAGTAAACAATTTCATAGTTTTTGGTCATGCATTCCATATATGGAAAGATATAAGTTGAAAGAAAAAAACAGAAAGTGCAGATTTATTGATTATAGCACAAAATAGAATCCATTCCAGTTGTACGATCCTGTTAATAACAAAGTCATTATTGGTAGATACGTGGCTTTTCATGAGAATCATCCAGAAATGCAGACACCTGATTGGCCAGATCAAAATTTGTAAGTGCAAGAAGAACAAAAAACGGAACTCTTATAACATAAAGGAAGAGAAGAGCAGCAGAAGTTTTGGAATCAGGAGAAAAAGAACAAGAACCAAGCAGTGCACAAAAAAGGCCAACGAGGTTTCACAAAACTAATTAGGCCTGTCATTATTAGTAGATATGTAACTTTATTACAAGGGCATAAGTTGAAAGGAAAAAACAGAAACTGCATATTTGTTGGTTACAGCACCAAATCAAATGCATTCAAGTTGAAAGATCCTATTAATTACAAAGTCAATATTGGTAGATATGTAACTTTTCACGAGAATCATCCACAAACGTGGACACCGGATTGGCAAGAAAAATTTGTATGTGGAGAAGAGCAGAAGAAGAGAACGAGAAGAAGAAGATTTAGAGTCAGAAGAAGAACCAAGCAGTGCATAAAAAAGCCAAAGAAGTTTTACAGAACTATTTAGAATGCAAAACCAAGTGATATAAAACATCAAGTTTAATTCCTGAGTCATACAATGCTCAAGGGACATAGGGCAGAGATGATGCACTGTTCTGTTTCACAAATTTTTAAAATGTCCAAATGTTAAACTGTTAAGTCGGCTGAAAATTTTAAAACACACCAATTTCTACTTTCTTCATGTGAGGTCCTATGGGTATGCATCCATTACAAAACATCCTGAAATAGGGATCCTACATTAAAATGTTAAAGATTTAAGCAAATTTAAGTAAAGTATAACATAATATGGGCTTTAAGTTAATGGAATTAAAATATAAGTATAAGATGAGTATCAGAATTAACTTTAAATGCCAAATAATAAATACAACCTGAACGGTCTGGACAGATTTTTCCTTGGGCTCAAATGATATACTTGGGTTCCAAAACTTTTCCCCAACTTTTTCTTTTACTTTCATCCATTTTCTCTAGAGAAAAAACGAATTTTTACAGGAAGCCTGCATCAAAGTCCTGTTTGGGAGGGTTTTTTAACCCAAACCAGGGTGTTTCCTAATACTTGTCTACACATACAAGTTCATACATGAACAGTCATGGTCAGTGCCTTTAAGTACTCTGAGAATCTTGGTACACAGAGGTAAGTACCTGGATGGTTGCAATGTAAGGAACTCTGTGGATTATGTACTCAAACCCCTCACAAATATGGGGCACAAATACAACCCTAACAAAAATTGGGTACACATACTAGTTATAGGTTTGCATACCGCAAATCTTGATGTGGCTACCCCTGCTAAGTAAATACATAGTCCTCAATGCAAGCTAGCTGTCACTCTATGGAAGTGACGAATGGGCTACCTTCTAACCACTATAATGATCATGAGCCATTAAAGCCACCCAACCACAAAAATAAAGACAAATCATTTGGGCAAATAATGTCTATTTAATCCATATTAACCAAGATGTTCCAATATCCCTCCTTAAGATTGACTCGGAGACATAAATAAGGAAAGTTGCAAAGGATATTTGACCATGTAAAACTTACATCCAAACACTCCCCATTAATTCATACTATGGAAAGACATGGAACAAAAGGCATTGGCCAAATAAACGTTGCAAGAAGCACAAGCTAATGTTTAATTGGTTAGTCCATAAATAAGGACAATTGGTAAAGACCAAGAAAAACTTACATCACAACAAATCCCGTTGATTCATACTTGGGAAAGAAGTAAAACAAAATCCTTAACAAAATAAACATTACAAAAATCTTCCCTTAGTATTTAGTTGTTTGGGTAATGATACAAGAAAGACCATTACCGACAACAATAACTTGACCATGACGAGATTTAAACAAGCTCACAATATAGAGTCCTTCATAAATGTAGCTGCCAAGGGAAAAAACCATCTTTGAAATTGGCAAAGCAAACAAAGGTTTTCCATAGGCACAAGCGACCAAGAACAAGGAATAAAATCCAACAAAGCATGCGGAAATTAAAAAATATCTAATGAAGTTGTGGACAAGTATGCAACATCAACAATAGTGCATCAATCAGGCAAAACAAGGAAGAAAGAGTTGAACATGCCCTTCTTCGAGGAGAGGATCAAAAAACTCAAAAAGGGATCCAAATAACACATACAACAATATGTTCCTCACATCATAAAGTATTCACATGCCAAGGGAACAACAAACAACCCTCACATCTTAACACTTTCCAATAGAGATTTCTACCATGATCTATCAGTTAAAGACAACTATAACAATTGTACATAGTGACACTATATAGTCAAAAATGCAAGTCAATAAGATGTCCTCACACGATCACTCAAGTGACATGATGTACATAGTGACACTATATAGTCAAAAATGCAAGTCAATAAGATTTCCTCACACGCTCACTCAAGTGATGTGACACGATGACAAATCGTCAATCCAACCACAATAGGCCTTATGAGTTGGTACTGATCCAAAACTTCCAGTGTTTCACCTCTTCTCCAAATACCTAAAAGAAGCAATGTTGGCATAGGAAAATTGATGCCAGCATGAGAGAGAGATGCAATGACTAATCACAATATTGTTGAAAGGCAGCATAAGAGTCCAGAGCTAGCTGATCTAAAATCCCAGCACAAGATTCCCACAAATCAATATCCTGCAAAACAATGGAAGTGGGAGCAATAGATACAAGAATTGGTTCCTACAAAATAAGCATTGTAGAGGGATCATCATGACTTTCATCCAGTGATGAAGTCAAAACATATCCAAGACTCACTAATTGGTCTAATATCAACGTCAATAGTTTTTACAATTCCATGTCCATTCTTAATAATGCATCCACTAATATAGCCCACAAAATGAAGTAGTCTGGAACCAAAGCCTCTAGTGTGTTCTCAAACTCAGGAGAACATTAATCCTGAGTAACAAAGAGTGATTGAGAAAAAGTGGAATCAAAACTGTTAAGAGCATCCACCCTATCACATATTTGAGGCTCAACCATAGGAGAAGACTGCTCATGAGTTATCACAAGTGTAAAAATGGTTGGATCAATGAAGGAAATAACATTGCACAAGAAGTGGTAAATATCTTCATCCAATAGTCAAGCAGTGCTTCATTTTCCTTTGCTTCATCCAAGAGCTTTTGTTGGAGCTCAATAATACAATACATCTAGTGCTCCACAAGACTCTTGTCATTCATAATGAACTTCACAAAAATCCATCTTGATTTATTCAACATTGACAATTCATGGATATATTAGTGGACAAACTTCTCATGAGTTTCATTATTTGACATCTACAATTCATGGATATAGTAAGAGATGAACGACTAATCGAAATTTCATCATTTGACATCAAAATTTTTGTGGATACATTAGTGAATGATTTGACATCGATGATGCAAGGAAACATTACAAAATGAACTTCTTACTTAAAGGTTCATCTTTTGGCCTCAATAGTTAGTGTGTAAATTATAACATGAACTCTTCATCAAAAGTTCATCATTTGGCATCAACAATTAGTGAATACAAGATAGGATGATTCAACATTAATAGTTCATTGGTGCTTTAGTGCTTTGTCCAAAGTTAGCAAATGGTCGCAAGTCTTCATTTTTAGATTTAAAGATTGAACATGTTTCTTGCATGAGATCTTCATGCCTTTTATTCACACTCTTAATAGCACAACATTGATAGTTTTCTTCAGTTCAACAATTTTCCCAATCATGCATGTGACATGCAATATATGTGCATGATTACATTTAGGAGGGTGAGAGCTTTAAAAGCATACTTGCAAATTATATATCCCACCTGGAGACATGCATAAGCATCAATGTTGACAACGATAGGAGAACATGAAAAATTAGGGTTTCTTAATTTTTGATATAAATCATAATTTTAGATACCATTCATCATATTTTTCAATACCATTTATGGGGAACAGTAGTGGGCCAATTTTAGTGGTTAACGAAGAACATGGAAAATTAGGGTTTTTACATTTTGCTTTTTTAGCAAGAAACCTAGGCCAACATTATGGCAATGAAGATGGGCTTTGATTTTCAGAAGATTGAACATGTTTCTTGCATGAGATCTCCATGCTTTATTCACACTCTTAATAGCACAATATTGACAGTTTTCTTCAGTTCAACAATTTTCCCAATCATGCATGTGAAATGCAAGATATGTGCATGATTCCATTTAGGAGGGTGAGAGCTTTAAAAGCATACTTTCAAATTATATATCCCACCTAGAGACATGCATAAGAATCAATGTTGACAACAGTAGCAGAACATGAAAAATTAGGGTTTCTTCATTTTTAATATAAATCATAATTTTGGATACCATTGATCATATTTTCCAATACCATTTATGGGGAACATTAGTGGGCCAATTTTAGTGGTTAACGAAGAACATAGAAAATTAGGTTTTTATTGGTTAACGAAGAACATAGAAAAATAGGGTTTTTACATTATGCTTTTTTAGCAAGAAACCTAGGCCAATCTTATGGCAATGAAGATGGGCTTTGATTTTCAGAGGATTTTGCGCAATTCAATATTTTGTAATGCATTGTATTTTTAGCAAAGAATATCTATAGTATGTATGTTAATCAAGTTCCTATACCGCTTAATTTAGCAGGGGTTCTAAGACGGTTTCCAAAGGGACTACCAATGGGAGGAATCCCAATATAGGGAAATCACTAGAATGATGAGGTCAATAACGATGCACAATGTGATTTCCAATGTCCATTCAAAGGAAAGGCTCAGATAATAGGTTGTTTGTTTTAGAAGCAAAAGAAGGGCTCTCCAAGAAAGGCGTGAGGGAAGGATGACTTCGAGTTTAGGTATATTAAAAAATGATGAATGCCTAAGATCAAAACTTCCAAAATCCCTCACTTGTGATTGATGTGTTTATACTAGGGTTCAAAATGAGGCAAGGATGGCTCATTCAATGGAAAGATTCAATTAAAGAGTGAGCTTTAGGAGATGCTAGGGTGACTTTCCACGAAAATCCCCTTGAGAGAAATACTATAAGAGACTAATGGTTGAGAGGTATACTTTGGTAAAGGCTCATCCAATGATCACCTTTAGTTAAGAGAAAAGGTTTTGAATGATGAAATGCAAAGTGTAAACCTTCAAGAAATCCCCAAGTCAAAGGAGCTTCAAGCGTTCCCTCTTGGTGTGATAGCTAGGGCATAAATTTATTTGAAATTCCATTGTCAGAATTCGTTTAAAACAAGAGGATGGCTAGAGGAGACATAAATGAAGAAACTTGTCTGTACAATATCCTAAAATTCCTCCTCCCTAAAATTTTGCACCAAGCCCTAGAAAATCTCCTTATACTTGTGAAAAATTTTGAATGTTACTTATGCAGAAATCTACTGTTAGATCTAGTTATAAGTTATTAATGCTGAAACTTGAGATTAACATTGAAGCAAACACATAACAGACTTTCACCAATTCAGAACTAAAAACAAAAAAGTACATGCACACATAGACAAAGTGACACAAGGATTTTCAGGACAATAGTCCCCAGAAAAACCCAATGCGAGAAAACCAGTCTTCTGGCTACTGGAGGGTTTTATTATTAAGGGTTTTTTGAATACAGCAAATCTGGGTTCTAGATCTGGAAAACCCGACAGAGATTATATAGATCTACATCTCACCTGTTGTTCTGAAACCAAAATATTGACTGATCCACACCCTCAAACGGGATTTACAGGACTCATCCAGATCTTGGCCCTAAAAACCCCATCGCTACCGTTGAAGCCTCTACATCAGTCTCTGAGTCCCACTGCATTAGCTTGGAGAGGGTTGCATAACCCCTGAATGGGTGACGCAGACCCTATGCTGCCCTTGAGGGACTCTGCGTAACCCTAGAGGGTCTCCTACTGCCTAAAGCTACCCCGGGAGAGACTGTATAGCACCTGCATAGTTGAAGTTGCCCCTACGCTGCACAGCGGCTACCCTCTCTACTACTAATGCTCTTGCTTCTCTGTGCTGCCTCTGGAAGCTGCTCTCTGCCTCTTGTTGATTCTAAGCATTGGGATCAGATTATCCCCTTTGCCTAAACTCCCCTCTCTACAGCTGAAACAATTCTGAGAATTCTTAGCAAACCCTGCCCTAGAATCTCAACTTAGCTTTAGTGCTCTGCCTCTGTGTCTCTCCTCCAAGTGACCCCAAGCCTTTCCTTTATATTTTTCTCGTTGGGAAACCAACGGCCATGATCAAATCTTGAATAAATGGCTAAGATTAAAAGAAAGCTTGATCTGTGTGACTTAAGACAATTTCATCACATGTTTAATTTAATTAACTTTAATCTTTTAATTTTCCTAAGTTAGACTTAGGGTCCTTTATTAAAAATATTAATTAATTTAATATCTCCCAAACCGGATGAAATTTCCCAAATCCCTTTTTGGGTATTGGAGATCTTATGTACTCTAGTCCCTCCACAAATTTTGGGAGCTAGAGCACATCCGATGCTACCCCATCACACAAGAAAACTCAACAATCCTTAGGGGACGAAGAAAAGAGGTGAAAGAATGATATTTCATTAAGTTAATGTGATCACCAAGGATCTAGGACCAGTGCCTAGTCTATTGGGAGAATGGAGTCAAGAATGAGACTGATTTAGGGTTTTGTTCTATCAAGGAGCCTAATTGCAGCTTTGCATGCCCTAATGAAGCAGCGACCTAGCTACAACAAGGATTTATACTTCAACTTGTCAAATAATGGAGTTTTAGGGTTAGGTTTTCAAAGACAACGCTGAGGAACATTCGCTTTTTCTTGCCCAATGAATAATGCATGCAATAGATCAAGACTACCAAAGTGATTCAAGATTTTCGAATAATTTAAAGCACACGTAGCATCATGATGCAATATTCCATACATTAAACACAGAAAATTTCAAATAAAAGAAAAACTTACATGGCAGAAAAAGTATATCCAACCGTCGAATTTGTAAGATAGAAGCTTCAAAATAGAATAGCATTAACCAAATATCAAAATGCATTAAAGAATATCCAATTTGTCCTTCAATAGCTATAGCGAAATTCCAAAAGAAACAATGATCCAAATCCAAGTGATGATGAGTTACAAATGAAGCCTCACTTGTATTTATATGAACCTCTAATAGTTCAATGGATCTAATTATCCTAACAAACCCCTAAAAGTGTCTCTAATGTGCAAAATAACACCCTAATTGGTGACAATCCCACCGAATAGCTCCATAACATGAAAAATAAGCATCTCAGGAAGGCAGAAATGATAATACAATAGCTAAGAAGGTCGTTGGAAGGCCTAATGATGTCCAACATGTGCCAAATTGGATGGAAGGGCTCAAAAAATAGTGATGAAGGGGGTGGCCTCTTGATCTCCAAGAAAATGACCAGTGGTGCTCCTAAGTGGATGTGGCGGCACAAAAACATCCTCATGGGTCTCGAAGTGGATCGAACAAGCATGTATCCCATCTGCAAGGGTTGCAACAATGATGCAAGCCCTCCCTCTGTCTCCCATGGTGAGACACATTGTCATATGGACCCTCGAACAACTACCAAGTGTGAGGTGCAAGTGTGTAGCTAGTTAGGCAAGGTGGTACAGGTACATCATCATCGTCAAATAAATGGAACTCGAGCGAGAATTGAGTGGAGCTGAAGGATCTCATGATGTGGATAACTGCTCTCTGCTATAGTGGAGGCCCATCACTCTCTACGCTCACCCTAAAAATGCCAATATGACCCTTTGGAGGGCTTGGACACCATATAGGGAGACCAAAGCCCAAGTCCAACACCCATCTACAATCCTGTATAAGATCCAATGTGTCTCCTCACCTTCCAATACAACAAATCATCAGTGCAATTGAGCAAATGAGCTTACAAATCATGGAATGAAGTGGACACTTCACGATGGCATGCCCTTCCATAATGGGCTTTAGAACGTACAAGTGTCTCTAAGTTCAAGAAGGAGGTTAATCAAGGACCCTATTAAGTGGTTTCAACCTCTAAGGGAGATACAAGTCCATGGTACATCCCTTAAGTGGCAGGTGTCACGTGATATAATGATGGAATGAAGTGGGGCTTCAGTGGAAGGCTCCAAGCCACATGCCACAGTACAAGGGTAGCAATGATGAGGGAAGCCCACACTTGGGTGTATGAATGTAGGAGGGAGCAATCGTGGCACATGAGTTACCCTAGTTTTTTATTTTTCACACTTCTTCATGTCTTTGGCCTTTTATTGATTTTTCTTATATCATTTCTCGGGGCTCTATGGGATGAACACCCATAGAGCCCATTAAACCACCCAACCTTAATGGGGTGTTCCTTACTGGGGTGTTCTAGCAGTGAACACCCCATTAAGGTTGGGTGGTTCATCGCCCACCAGAGGTTGGGACAATCATGGGTTCCTTAATGATGCAGGGGGCTCATATAGAGGCCCTAGGAACCTGGGTGATGGTCATAATGATAGAGGGTAGAGCTCATGTTGGATTTTTCCCACATGCTAAATTTGTATGTCTTGACCATGTTTAGCATCTTATGGCACATTTCTTGTGGAGAATGGCCAAATTATGTTTTTTACTTTCTTTTTAGCTGCATCAACCTCCGGGGCATTGTTCCAGGTTCGACCTAAAGTGTGGACAAGGGGAGGGGGAGGCTAACTCCTTGTGGACCCAATGGAAAAATGTCAACCCGGCTGGAAAATATGGTGAAAGGGGTTATAATGAGAGGAGGGTAGTGATGTATGTGGTGTCGGGAAACGCAACCACACAACCAAAATCGGGATTTCCAATGTAGTGCCAATTCTAAACCTAGTAGCCAATAAAGGAGATCCCATAGGAGTAGGATACAAGGTTAACCACCAAGTTGGACACAGGAGACAAGAGTACAAACCAAGCCCATTCTTTCCATCGAATCCCCCCAGTAATGCATGCACAAAAGTCTCCATCATAAGTAAGCCAAAATACCCAACTACATAATGAAAGGTTATACCTTCGGGGTTGGAAGGCCCACCTTCAAACATATGATCATAACAAATGCACGAGGGAGCATATGGCTGGCTTAAGTGGCAAAGATGGTGACACATCGAGCTATCTGGTGGCTGCAAGGGGCTGCTAGCTGTTGACAGAGGACCATCTAGGAGAAAATTTTCTCCTGTGGATATCACCCACAGGTGGCAGGTAACAATTCCAACATATGTTTTTCCATAATCGTATCCTATGACTTGACCTCTAAGAAACAAGACACATCCAACATGCATCCTATATTTGTATCCCATATGTCGAACACGTGTCCAACATGTGCCCTAGACATGTCCGAACGTGTCCACAAAAAAGACCCACGAGACTATAAAAGATAATTTTCACTTTCATCTTTTTTACTTTCAGTAGAAGGGAAAAGGCTCTCACTATCTATCATTATGCAAGAGAAGGGTAAAAAAAGCACAATTTGTTCTCTCCTCACCTCGGGTTCAATTCTTGGAAAGGGACATGTTGACTTGTTGTGATAAGGCTAGAGGGTAGACAACCCTTGGATAGAGGTTCACACCCTTGCAATGCTTCGAGCCACCTTAACCCTTTCTACGTTATAAGTTTCCTGCTACATGATGACTTGTAGGATGTTGGAAGCAGCCTAGAGGTCATAGTGGTAGTCAATCAGCTTTAAACATGAGCCTTGCTCATGTAATCCCAATGGGTTAACAATTCCTCTACAGCGAAAAAAATGATGATTTTCCCTTTCATTTTTTCACTTTCAGCAGAAGGGAAAAGGTTTAACTATCTATCATTATGCAAGGAAAGGGTTAAATCCATATTTGAAGGGATTCCAAGAGATTGGAATGTAGATTAGAAAACCAGATTTGTTATAACAACATTTTTCTTTCTTCATTCTATAGAAACCATTGCTTAATCATCAAGAGTCGTTTCCAAAGGTCAAAGGAAAGGGAGGAATGTCAATGTTAGTGTCCCCAACCCCCCCCCCCCCCCCCAAATCCTTCAAGTCCACCATCTCTATTAGTTCCCCATCAGTTGCAAATAACCCTATTGTATCAAAATAGCAAGCTCTAGAAAAAACATCCATTGTGCCAATATGTAACAAGAAAACAAGGGCCGAAGGAGCAAGAAATATTATTTGAACATGTAATTACTATAATATTTAATATAAGCACCTATTATGGAGTTAAGGGCCATTTTTTGGGCCTTTCCTTGGACTGGGGGCATGTACAAAGGTGAACACTACCCAACAAAAAGAGATAGAACAATAGGATGATATTGGCTTGATGAAGATGGCACTACCAAGTAGGAAATACAAAAAATGAGGTTCCTCTTTTATTCTTGATGAAACCATATAGGAGATTTGGGAGTCATATTGCAATTCAGCCATGAAAAAAAATGGCCATCCCCAAGTAGTAGTCCAATGGACAAGATTTTTTAACAAGAGAAGAGAGAGGAGGTTGATCTTACCATTAGGTTCCATTAATATCTCAATTTCACTTCATTTAATGTTGCAGGTCTCCTTTGTTTATTGAAATGTATTGACCTTTAATGAGAAAGCTACAACCACATATGTGCTTCCTAGTTTAAAGAAGCTTAGAACCAAATTGTTTACTAAGGCAAAATAGGAGGTGGATAAAATCCTAGAGACTATTAAATCATCATGGCCCTCATCTAGTGTTAGTATTGTTTCTAATGGATTAATGGATGTAGCATGCAATCCACTCATCAATTTCACGGTGTCTTCCATGAAAGGCCTAGCCTTCCTAAAAGTAGTGGATACTCTTGGTCAATGCAAGTATGCACAATATATGGGTGAGTTGTTCATTAAACTTATTGAAGAAGTAGGTGTTGATTCTCAAGTGCAAATGATCCTAGATAATGCACATTGTTTACAAGGTTGCTAGCATGATTGCGGAAACTAAATATCCACAAACATTTTGGATACCTTGCTTTGTTCATTCTTTGAATTTAACACTTAAAGCTATTATTTTGGATGTGACATGGACGGGGACTCTTATTGATGATACATGTCATATCTACAATTTTGTACAAAACCATATCAATGCCCTCACAATCTTAAAAAATACACATCTATAATTGTTGAAAATTGCATATACTTGGTGCAATCATCATGCTTAAGAGGTTGAGGGAAAACAAGACACTTTCAATGCCATGGTTTTTTAAGAATTTTGGTCTTCTTGGAGAAAGACATATCAAATTGCTTCACAAAAAGGTCCACGATATAGCGTTAGATGATGTTTGGCGGGAGACATAATAATCAAGGCCGGATCGGCCATTCAATCGATAAACCCTCCCCAAACAAGGAACCGATCAGAACCAGACATAAACTGGTAAAAAAAACTACACCAAAAAATTGATCAACTAAAAACACACAAATATTCAAATTTTAAAGAAAAACATACATATTCATGTGCACCCATATGAATCCAAACCATCTATACACAAATAAGCAAAGTACTCATTTATATAGCATGTAAGGGCGCACATAACCAAAATAGCACCGAGTACAATCCATCTCTAAACCAAAAATACATCAACAATCAAGCTCCACATGGCCTCAACCATCCAAAAAAAAATTATGCTAAAACAAATACCTACATATCATCAAAATCATCGCCTACATTGGGATATTTGTCATCAATATCACGCTCTAAGCATTAAAATAAAATAGAAAAAGCATGGCATGTCAAGTTAAGATTTTGTTTGAGTGATGGGTGCTTTCTTTAGTAGGCCCATGATAGAGGAGTTTGACACCCAAGGCCACTAATATCAAGTTACATAAAGGGCTTGGTGCTCTTGATTAAATACTAGTTCCATACCCTCGTACATGACAAAATCCAATGTAGTGTTGCAATCACCCCAATCCTGAAATCCTGGAAAACTATCAAGTACGCTGGATTTTAAGTGAGATCTAGAATTCTACTTTTTCCATATGAAATCGAATGAGGCCATAACCACTCTCAAACATCTTGAGTCATGTCATGGTACTATTAAAAATTGAAGCAAAAAGATGAAAATGAAACATAAATACATTACCATGAATTGAATAGCATTAGTAGGGCAATATGGTCAAATACTAAGCTTCCCCTATCATAAATCGCTGTTTTTTTTTAAACAAAAATTGCATTCAAAGGGTCCTTGGAAGCAATGTACAAAATTGACTGGTTCAATACCAAACAGGTTGGTTCAATGAAAAAGGTTCGGTTCAGTATCGAACCTGTTAGTCATCAGTAAATTTTGTTGATATCAAAGCATGACTAAGTTCTAAATCCTAAGATTTCTAGAAACAATATCTGAGAGACATTGTGAGTTTTAGAAATCTCACTGCCTTCATCATCCTAAATTTCACTGTTTCACTATAAACTTTATCTATTTCCTTCTCAAAGTTTACCCTGCTGCAAAGAAGAACTCCATTTTTGGGGGCCTATTTCACCTCATTTTTGTCATCACATCCACACCCTCATTCATCCCCTTTCTCCTATAAAAACCCATTTCTTTTCCCTAAAAAAGCCCTCATAATTCCCTCCTTCATCATATTTCTTCTTAAAAGGCTTTAAACAATGTAAAAGTCTTTTTACATTGTTCAAAGTTTAACTTTAGGCCTATCGGACCTTCTAAAAACTTATAAAAACTCTGTTTTTATAATAATATCGGCCCTCTTTGTAAAAAAGGCCTTTAAGCCCCTCTCAGGCTTAAAACCTCAGCTCCTCACTCATATGACCCTAACCCCGGCCTTCCGCTATGTTCCTAAGTCCCCTTCATTTCGGCCCTCGGTCCCCTTTATCCCCACGGGGCCATTTCTCCCGACTTTTTCCTAGTCTCTTTCCCCTTTACCTTACCCCACCTTTTTCCTAGCCTCTTTCCCCTTTACCTTACCCCGCCTCTTTGTTTTCTTCCGACCACCCACACCGTTGATCTTGAACCCTAGGCCCTGATCCAACGGCAGTCGCGCCCCCATCACTCCACCCATTCGTTACGCAAACCCGCACTACACGACAAAATCTCCCACGTCATCGCGCCTAGTCCCCCTGCCAACCAACCACTGCCCACCATCTGTCCACCGGTCCCATCCTCCGAATCTGCTTGTCGTTCCCGGAATTTGTCCGCACCGTCGATCTCGCTCCTCGAGATCTGACGTTCCAGATCAAATATCGCACAGATTCTTGCGCCGAGCTTTAACGGCCCCAACCCGTGCAAAATGGGCGGTTTCACCCTGGACACGAGGCGAACGCCTAATGGAATCGCGTCCAATAAGCTCAAAACCGCTTACCGCTCATCACCCAAGCGATAAACCATTTCCGGTTTTCAAAAACCGCCTTTCACCTTCGCGCCAGAATTCAAAGTTCTTCGCCTCTGTTTGATTTTCCCCATGATTCCACCTACTAAACCTTCCCTCTGCATCCTCTCTCCCTCTATAAATCACCCCCCAACGCCTCAGAACCCTGAAAGTGCAGTTTCACCCCTCTCGCAGGTTTTAAAGCTAATGTTTGTTTGTGTTTTATAGATTTTAAAGGCGGAGATGCCCACAAAGGCATTACACTGATCAAAATATCCTCTAGATGACGATCCAAGAGGTGAATTTGCATTAAAAAGGTCAGGAGGGTTACATAAAGGCTTAAAACCCTCGATGAATCATGATCATTGATGGGTTATAAAACCCTCCAGCACATGAAGACCGCATCCCTGCACACAGCAAGCACAAACAAATCAGAGAAACAGCAAATAATGAAGATCAAAAGGATTAAAGGGCTAAATCAAGATCAAAGGATAAACACACTGGATTAGCCCTTAAGACAGTGATTAAAGGATAAAGACCAAGGTTAAGGACAAAGAATAAGTGAACAAAATAGTCATAAAGACAGTAAGGCAGAAAATGAATGTTATATCAAAGGTTCAGAGGCCTAATGAAGAGTTTTGGTGATTAAACAAAGACAGATTGACCCAAAGATAGCTTCGAATGATTAAATCAAGAAGCATTTACTCCTCCAAAGATCAAACTGCCACCTACAACATAAATCCTTTCCATAAAGGCAGTGGGCAGTTATTACACAGTCAGACATATTTTTTATCTGTCAAGGCAGTTATTGTAAAGATAAGAATAGGCCTTAGAGTCAAACAATTCTCCTATTTTTCCTTGAGAAGTTAAGACAGAGTTATTGAAACAGAGAAGTAGCTGCAGATATTCCTACCTTATGCCTTGCATGGTTTTCAAGGTTAGGAAAGCACTTACTCTGTAATAAATGATACTCAAACCCTATCTGGGTTCTTCACCTCCTCATTTGCAGCATAAATACTGCATTTGAACTCATTGTATTGTTGGCATTTGATGACTCTTTGAAGTAATACATAATCTCTTGGAAGTTGAAGGAAAATTAATGTTTTGGACCTCGTGGATGCCCTAATTTATTTGTTGATGGAGGAGGCTAGATCACTGAATCCCAAAGCTTGGTTGTTGGTGAAGTGCTTCTATCTGTTATTGTTATTTCCTGTTTTCGTTATGTTTCCATCTTTCTTTGTTACAGTAGAGTAAAAGTTTTAGGCTAAGAAATGTCTTTTGAAAGCACCTTAGTTCTGTTTACTCTTCACTGTCTTAATGTTTTCTTCTGCAAGATTTGATTAGAGGATTCTTAATTGCCCTCCAGTTCCATCTAACTTGTTATTTTAAAAATAATTCAATAGAGTATAACCAAGGAGTCTCCCTTTTGGTATGTCCATGTTCCTTTGAGTACGGCTTCAGAGGTTGTTTTGAGGAATGATTTCAATAGAGTGAAACCAGGAAATTTAGTGGTGAGTCCATGCTCCTTTGAGTACAACTTGAGATATTGTTTTTAAAGATCTTTTCAAAGTATGCTTAGTAGAGTCTAAACCAGGGAAGTCTATGGTGCGCCCTGTCCTCTAGTCTGCCTTTAAAAGTTGCTTTGAATACCCCTAGAGAGTTAGTCAAAAGCAGATTAGATTATTTCTGTTTGATCTTAGGCTGCTCTTACTATTTTCTTATATGTTTTCTTTATCTGAAAGTAGTCTTTGATTGCTGGATTGTTGTCTGAAAAGTTTTCTTATCAAAAGTCTGTCCAAAGAAGTCTATGGTTTGCCCTGTCCTTTGGCTTGCTTCAAAATAGATACCTTGAAAGATGTCTCTTGTTTAAAGTACATGATAAAGAATTCATAATTGCTCTTTGTCCTGCTTTTCATTCTTATCTTTAATGTTCATCTCATTATCCTAAAAACTTTGAAAATCCACTAGCCAAATTAGATTTGTCCTATGATACTCCCCGATCCTTTAATAAACTTATCATGACTTCCATTTGACTCCATTGCCCAATGACTTAGAGATTTCCCATTCTATCTATGCTCTTTGATCATTATGTCCAACCAAAACAATCAAACAAACCTCGTACTTAATAACTAGCCTAAAATCAACCCTTAAAAAGCAAACAAGCACATATCCTTTGCAAACAATTTGAGAGATTCCTCTCTGAATATAGGAAGGATAGGTCCTAGAACTCTAAAGACTGGTTCCATGTTGCCTTGTCATTTGGTATGCCAATTTGCCAAATCACGGGACCCCAACAGGACTGGCCAAAAATGGTTGAGGTCACCGATCGAAACCGGTTTTGGCCTCAAACTAGTTCGGTCTGGTTCTGATAACACTAGTGGGAGAGAATAGATCATACCATTAAGATCATGCACCTCATCATTTCTTTGTGTAGTTTAAAGACACACAAAAGTCCATCTTACGAGATGTTTATTGTAATGTCCACAGTTTTGCGAGCATGAGAATTTTGCCCAAATTTGGTAATATTAATTAAAAGGGGCAACTAGTATTTTGGAGAAAGGTGGCAACTATTATTTTATTGCAGATTGGAGACAAATTATTATTTTATTAAAATGGCGGAAATAGTAACTAAGTGGAAAATGGACCCCACTAATGAAGATTGTAACTAGGTTCGGTCTTCATAAATTATACTTGAGTCAAAATATATTGTACTTGTCAAAAGGATAAAAAAAACAATTTATATTATTATTAAATGACTTATTAAAACATGGGTTTCATGCTTGGGTCATATTATTTTAGGTCAGAGTCCCCATTGTGGACTTCTAGGATTTATTCCGAGTTTATAGAGTCATTACAAATTTAAATTGACCCCACTTGGGCTTTTGCATCATGTAAAAAGGTTTAATATTGAGTCAAAAATTAATTATGGAGCCTCCACACCAAGTTGGCCTTAAAGTGATCAAGTCGGCCTCAACTCAAGGAATTCGAGCTCACCTCAAGCCTATATATACAAGGCGATCAAAATCATTTGGAGCATCATCTCTGACACATAAATCTGATATATACTGCTGCATTGGAAAAAGTGCCAAAAGGATTACGAGTTTGGACAAGCTAAAGGAGTGAAGGAAAATAGAAATTTTGGTGTCTCTCTCTCTCTCTCCCCCACATACCCTGGATTGGAAGATCGAAGTCCCTTATTGTTTTGTTGTTTTCAGTTGTTGCATGTTGTTGCTGCCAAGAGAAGAATAGGTCGAAGTTGTTTTTGTTGGACGTTGGTGCCTTGAGAAGTTGTATTATGTCAAAATCTAACTCCCTGAAGAAGGATCGAAGTCTCGAAAGCAAGGTCGAAGTGTTGCATAGTGTTGTTGTTGTTGCTACTATTTCCAGGTTGAAAGGAGGATCAAAAGGATGATTGACTTGGTGTGGAGGAAGTGTGAGTCAACATCTAGAGTCTCAGGAAAACTATTGAAGGAAGAATTATTCACTAGGTTTTCCCTAGAGTGGAGTTTTTCCCTGACTGTCCGCCTATATCTAGTGTCCTTGATCTCTGTGCTATTGCTTTGATATTTGCTTGATGAACTAAGAGAAAAAAAGATAATAAGAAACTAATAAGAATTAAGGAACATCAAAACTAATATTAACAAGAAAATCTTTCTTCCTTTCTGATTTTCTAACGCCCACCAATAAAATAATATTAAAAGGAGTCTACAAGGATGGAGAGAAAATATAAAAGGAGGGATTCATTTTGTGGACCTTCTTTTTGTTGTTACACTTCATATTTCATCTTCTCTTGGAGTTGTTTAGCACAAGGGCCAGGGTGTCGTTTAGAACCAAGAATTCCAAGCGGAATTCCACCCACATTTCGGAGAACTTTGAGTGTCTCCCTAGTGAGGAAATTTGGCGAACTCAATTCAGAGCTTCCATTCGACATCATTGCAAGAGTTTATTCAGTAGTGTGTTTTTCTTGGGCGCAGAGGTATTTTGTGGAGCACATTGTGGGAGCAAGCGTGGGTTAGAAGTTTTGAGATTTTGAAGGGAATTTTCTTATTGTTAGATCAGAGTTTGGAGAGTGATTTGCCGAGTAGGATTGCAGGGTATCTCCTGAGTCGATTTTTCTAACTTTTCACAAGGGACACAAAAGTTATTGACCAAGTGTTGCACAAGTGTTCAGAGAAGTTGAGTCCAGAGAGATAAAGGTTGGAGATAGGAGGTATTTCTCAGTGGAAGATTTAATCGGACCTAGGAGAAATTTCTCGTGGTAGATTTGGGCAGAATTCAGTAGTATCAAAATTGTGGGGTGTTTTCTAGCCAAATTGGGCAATTCACACTTGTTGGGGGTCACCGGGGGTCGAAGGATTCATCCCAAACACTTTCTGGGATTTTGTGGGTTTATTGAGAGGAGTCTCCCACTAATTTTAAAGAATTTTCTAGGCGATATTTGGGCTTGAAATCCTCATTCTTATAGCAGGCCATATTGTTTATTAGCTAGTAATTTGCATCACTTTGTGGATTCAGTTTTAGCTTGGAATTGGGTCAAACCCTTTCTGGGTATTTTTGGGTATGAGTGGAGCTCGTCGCTGCAATTTCAGGGTGATCCAGGCATTCTTCAGAGCATAATATTCGGTCCAATTGTAGCAACAACAACACTAATTTCCTAGGTAATGCATAGTACCAGTTTGGGCCAATATATGCTACATATCAAAGTTGTCTCACCTAGGTTTTGCATAGCTTGTAGTAGCAAGCCCAGGTTCCATTTTCCTTACTCATTGTACTCGTCATTCTCAAGATTAATAAAATGGCTCAGTTGTTCTGCTTTATTTTCCTGGTGTGCAGTATTTGTTTATGGTTGTTGTTCCTCGTACATGTTTCTGTTATTTGTTGTAAATTTTCAATTTGAAATATTACAGTGGTACTAGAGCCATGATCTTGGCCAATTGTGGACCTTAAGTCAAGTGATGACAAGACCAGAATAAAAAACTAAGAAATCATGGGATCTAAAGAAAAGCTGAAATCAAACATGGCAGTAACCTTGAATGAGGTGATTAGGATGCAACAAAACATGATTGATGTGGGGGAGAAGTTGATTCATACCACAATTGGGAATCAAGACCATTCTCAACTACACAACAAATACACTATGCCCAAAGTTATGGATAATGCATCAAGATGGCAAGACATGATTGCAATTGATGCGGAGTTATTGGCAACAGATTGGAGGGCATACATCATTGGGGCATGACATTCAGGCGTCCCTCTCCTTTTGCGAGTTCGGTGAACTAAGAGACATGCACAAATCATTGGGAATTCATTGGAATTACGCAGGGATGATGAAGAGGATCAAGACAAAAGATGAAAAAGTAGTTGAAAGGGCCATGGTTAGCAAGGAGACGACTGAGCATACACTCATTGATGAGATGTCGACAATTGATGAGGTACCTAGTGTTGTGACCGAGATTTCAGGTGATAGCAGCCTACCACAGGTTGATGAGGTGTCGGGAGACATCTCCACCGTTGATGGGGAGCTGATAGGTACAAAGGAATCCAAATCTATGATAGAGTTTCCAAATGACAATCACCTACAACTGACCATTGAGGATGTTTTATATCATAGGTTGTCGATAGAGGAGCAGTTGGATGCTCAAGTTGAGGCCGTGATGGAGGAGGATGCGCAGCCATCCTTAGGGCTAAACATTGATGAGGGGCAACCCAAAGAGCACACATTAAGATTTCAGCGCAATTCGCTTCAGAGTCAAACTGACAGGGTCCACAACGTTATTATCTCACCCTTATGCATTGGATTGAGAGAGGCAGAGTTGTCGAGACAAATCATAGGGTATGATGGGGTCAATAGAGGCCAGCGACTTGAGTTGAGTATGGCACAACATCAGCATGGAGGGCTTGTCCTATACACGGGAGATTGTACATTCAATCCCTCCGTTGGGATTGCATGGCGAGAGGTACTAAGATGGTACCTGATGGAGCAACTTGGGCGGCAGGTACATCCATGGCCGCATTTCAGCAGAGGTCGTGGATTACTAGAGGAGTACGAGGGCCATATTGTTATTGGGATATAGGTGGGATTCCTCGTCACAACATGGGCTTGGTTATAGATGGCATTAGCAGCGTGATGGATCTAGTGACCGAGCGCCCACACACTTTCAACTCTTCATCAACACTAGTGTCAAGTTGGATTGACATGGGGGCAGGCAAACTCCACGAGTTGTCCGGGGATGTTGGGCATACATGGGACTGTAGGATGTTCAACATATTCTGGAAAGGGCTGGTCAGAGGAGGTGGCATCAACAGGCTATTAGATACAGCATTGTACGGAGACAGTGCTCTCTTATTGGCATATTGGACACAAGAGATACTGAGAGTAAGCACAGTAGTATCATTCCCATTATCATGTGAGGAGTTAGGATGCTCAGGTCTACCAGGGAAAATGAGGAGGTGTAACCCACATCATGGTGGATTCACTAGCAGAGTAGTGGATGCACTGACGCATGTGGGATGGTCGAGGATGTAGGGTGGTGCGGCCATTGGCGTAGGTGTTCAGTGGTGCACATAGGCGTGCCACAGAGTTCAGTGTTTTGCAGAGGAGCATAGAGATGCATGGAGTAGTGTCGTGTTGTGCGGGCTTGCACTATGGATGGTGCTCTGGATGCAAGTGTTAATGACAAGCTTTCAAATATTGAGAAAATTTCTTCTAATTCAGGTGGAACCTCTTCTATTTCCTTTCCTATATCACTCATCAACCTTCAATTTGTTTACATAAATTTAAACTTGCATTAAAAAAAAGAACCCACTTTACTACCCTTTCATAATGACGGAACCAGAATTATATAAAATATATAATTTGCAGCAATAAAGAAAACCACGTATAGCAAATATTTGCTAAGTGGATTTTAGTTGATTCGGTGACGAATTTATACCAACTTTAAATTATTTTCGATAATTCTATCGCATCCAATTAAAACAATAAACCTCATACATTTAATTATGTGAAAGCTGTCGGATTGAAACCCTTGATGCGAAGACCGATAGATCGAAAGAATTTTTGGGCGATCAGTTTAAATTATCAAACCTGGTCTATAAAATATCGGGTCCATTTGGAAGGTTAACCTCCTTGCATATTTAAATGCGATATCTGTTGATCATAACGGCATCTTGATCGGATAGTTCTACGATTCCAAGTCTCGGTTTTTCTTTTAATAGATTCCAGATATATTTGAACATAAAACTCTCTGCAACTAAACTGCGAGTTCCGTCAGATTTCAAGCCTGCGATGGTAATTTACCTTGGCTCTGTACGCACTAAAATGATCTCATTTCTTTACTTTCACCAGAATCCCTCCGTTTAAGAAGCCACGGTTTCTTGGCAATAATAATTTACAATCCTTTCATTTATCAATACCACTGATCTCTCTCGACTACACAGTGAACGCAATTCTTTGAAGAAAAGATACACACAGCAATCAATTAATCAAAATTAACTTGAATTGTCATCAACTCAGAAATTTCAAATAATGAATAAAACTTCCCAGATTTGGCATTTACGCACAACCATATAGATACAAAGGAAAATGTAATATTCTTCTATTCGATTCCTTTTTCCATCAAATCCCTCCTCTTCTTGATTACATTATGTAAATTTATGTAGATTTTCTACGCTTGATGCAACTTTACTTATCACTACAACAATCACATAAACAATCAAGTAAAATGTTGATAGAACATACCAGTGGATCTACAAAAGACAAACCAGAAACAGAAAAATGCGGTGGTGCGTTACCGCAGTCAACAGGATGCTTCAACCAGCAAAGTCTCCCTAGTTAGCGAACCCAGCATGTGTCACAACAACCCTCAAAACAGCCACACGGTCAACTCAAAGTCAACCCCAGAAAAGTCAACGCTGCAGCAACGGCAACAACACCAGCAGCAACGACAACAACGGTAGCAACACCAGTAGCATCACCAGCAGCAATAAGTAAAAGTCAACGCAGCACGGTCTACGGTCAACCTTTGACCTCGATTCTTATGCCAAAATGTACAATCTTCCAAAATCGAAGTCTCCACCAAAAATCAGCTCCTTTGGATCATGCGTTGACCAAAGTCAACGCTGGTCAAAATTGCATGGAAGCCCTAGATGCAGCAGCTTCCTCTTCGTCCTCCTTTCCCACGTGTGAACTGAAACTGCCTCCAAGGAGCTCGAACCAATCAGAAGAAGAGAGATGATGTGTGAGGATGAGATGAGTGAAATGTCCTCCAATGTTGACTCTATTTATATCAATCACTAAGGTGTGTGACACATTTGCTGGGGTTGTAAAACCTTAAGGCCGACTTGCACATATTTTGAAAGTATTCAAAATAATGTTCTATTCATCGGATCAAGATGATCTTTAGATTGATCTTGCACCTCTTCGAAAGAGGAACCCAATAAAAAATTTGGTGTCTTCATCTGAGCATCACAACATGGAGTTTGGACCTAGTTGTCCAATTTTAACACATTACAACTTACAAATATATAATGTTCACACAATCCTTTCAATCCGATTCTTTTGAATCGGATTTGCCCATTCTTGCATAAAAATCCTATTACATTATATTTGCCCTAAAATTCTCAACTAAAACTAAATACATTGAATTCAAAACAACTCAAATCCCCTAAATACTAGTCAACTCTTATCTACTAAAACTGTAATTGCCAGCTAAAGGAACCCACTCCTTTGCTGGTAAAACTTTTTTGTATTTTTGGAATAAAAATGAAGTTTTTATCTCGAAGCCTCATGCTCCTGCATCAGACTCCTGAGGACAAAATTCTTCATGGGCTACTGTCCATGAGCGCCTCCACAAAACTGCCCAATTTCTGTAGCATGGTTTCTGTCATCCAAGTAGCCTCTGCAACTGGTTGATCTTTCCACTTGATCAAATACTCAAAATACTCTCATCCTCTTGTCTTCTTAGACAATCTTTTGTCTAAAATCTTCTCTGGCTGCAATGCTTTTGTTGTAGGTAACTGTTTCAACCAGTCAATCTCTTCTTTGCTTTCAGCGGTATCATCTGTGTCGTTGCCTTCATACCTGTACAAATCAGCGACATTGAAAATTGGAGATATTCCAATGTCAGGGGGTAATTCAATTTCATATGCATTTGCAGAAAATTTTCTTAATACTTTGCATGGTCCGATTTTTTTAAATTTCAACTTATTATATGCCCTTTTTGGAAATCTTTCCTTCCTCAAGTGTGCAAGAACCAAATCTCCAACTTCAAAATTAACTTCCCTCTTCTTCAAATCTGCTCTGCTTTTATATTAGATATTGTTGTCCTGTAACTGTTGTTTTACCTGTTCATGTGTTGCTCGAATTTCTGAAGCAAACTCTTCTCCATCAGCACTTATGATCTCCGCGTTTCCTAAATTCCTTAATTCATACACTCCTCTTGGGTGCATTCCATAAACTATATGGAATGGACTCTGCCATGTACTCCTGTTAGGAGAGTCATTATAAGCATATTCAGCCTGTGCCAAAATTTGATCCCATTATTTAGGATGTTTACCTGCAAGACTTCTCAAAAGATTACCCAAGCTTCTGTTCACCACCTCAGTCTGTCCATCAGTCTGAGGGTGATAAGTTGAGCTGAAACTTAGTTTAGTACCAAGCTTTTTCCACAATGTCCTCCAAAAATGACCAACAAATATGGTGTCCCTATCAGAGACAATGCTTTTAGGTAACCCATGTAACCTTATAATCTCTTTGAAAAACAGATTAGCAACATGAGTAGCATCACTGGTTTTATAACATGAAATAAAATGTGCCATTTTAGAAAATCTATCAACTACAACATAGATTGCATCATTCCCTCTCTGTGTTTTCGGTAAACCCAAAACAAAATCCATACTTACCATATCCCAAGGTCTATCTGGAATAGGTAATGGAACATACAAACCCGTGTTTTGACTTCTTCCTTTTGCATACTGACAAACTTTACAATTTCTCACATACTTCTCTCCTTCAGATCTCATCTTTGGCCAAAAATAAAAATGACTCAGTTGTTCATAAGTCTTGTCTGCACCAAAATGTCCACCAAGTCCACCACTATGTTTCTCATTAATTAAATTTTCTCTCATAGAACAATTTGGTATGCACAGCTGATTTCTTTTAAATAGTAAACCTTCTTGCAAGAAAAAATCTAGCCACTTAGTTATGTCCAACAAAACAAGATTACTGCATGCTTCAAATGCCTCTTTAAAATCCAAATCTATTTTATACAATTCTTTAAGAAACCAAAACCCAACATTTGAATTTGACTTTCTTGAACTAGAATATTTTTTCTACTTAAGTTATCTGCTACTTTGTTCGCTTGGCCAGTTATGTGTTTCAATACAAAATTGAAACTCTAAAGATACTCTATCCATTTTGCATGTTTCTGATTTAGTTTTGGCTGCTGCATAATGTACGACAATGCATGATTATCTGAATAAAGAACAAACTCTTTAGACATCAAGTACTGTCTCCACTTCTTTAATGAATGCACAACTGCATAAAATTCCTTGTCATAAGAAGAATATTTCCTTCTTGTCTCATTTAGTTTTTCACTGAAATAAGCTACAGGTCTGTATTCTTGACTTAACACAGCTCCAATAGCTTCTCCACTAGCATCACATTTCACTTGAAAAGGTTTGTGAAAATCGGGCAAAACTAAGATGGGCTTTTCTGTTATCTTTCGTTTCAACAATTGGAAATTTTTCTTTGCTTCATCAGTGCATCTAAATGGTTGTTTGTCCTTCTTTATGGTTTCAATAATAGGAGCATTGATCTTACTAAAATTCCTTACCTCAAAAACAAGACCATGGAAACTTCTTACCTCAAAAACACTCTTAGGTGAAGGCCATTCTATGATTGCCTTTATCTTCTCTAGATCCATCTTCAATCCATCAGCAGAAACAACAAAGCCTAAATATATCAACTCTTCGTTCATGAATGAACACTTTTAAATTTACCAGCAACTTTTCTTGATGCAACTTCCTTAAGCCATAATTCAAATGTCTTTGGTGTTCTTCTTTAGACTTGCTGAAAATTAATATATCATCCAGATATACTATTATAAATTTACCAATAAATTCTTTCAATACTTCATTCATAAGCCTCATAAACATACTAGGAGCATTTGATAATCCAAATGGCATTACCATCCATTCATATAATCCTTCATTGTTTTAAAAGTTGTTTTCCATTCATCTCTTTCCCTTATCCTAATTTGATGATAACCACTCTTTAAATCCAGTTTTGTAAAATATTTTGCACCACTTAAACAATCCATCAAATCAATTCTGGGTAAAGGAAATTTATGCCTAATTGTTATTTTATTGATTGCTCTTGAATCAGTGCACATTCTCTAGCCTCCATCTTTTTCTGCACTCAACACTGTTAGCACTACACAACGACTCAAACTTTCTCTGATTAGTTCTTTATCTAACAGCTCCTGTACCTATTTCCTGATTTCTTCATTTTTTGTAGGAGTCATCCTGTACGCTGCTTTATTTGGCAAATTTGCTCCTGGAATCAAATCTATATGATGGATGATTTTTCTAATAGGTGGTAATTCATCCGACAAATCATCTACAATAATATCATAGTAATTTTCCAGCATCTCTTGAAATTCAATTGGTAAATCAGAAATTTGAGTGGAAGTAATTACTACCTTGGGTTTGCAAATTAATGCAAAATTTACCTCATCACCTTCAATCTGCTGCAGATATTCTTTTCCACTCAGTAACAAAGCTTTCGGATCAGATCTTTTTTTTGACACATTCTCTTCTTCTATCGGCAACAATGTATGATTAACACCACCTTTACAAAACTTGTATGTGTTCTTTTTCATATCATGCATAGCTCCTCTGTCATACTGCCAAGGTCTACCCAGCAATATGTGACATACGTCCATAGGCATTACATCACACATAATTTTGTCTTTGTAGCTGCCCAACTGGAATTCCACTTCACACTGTTCTTTCACTAACAGCTGATGTCCTTTCTGAAGCCATGACACCTTGTAGGGTGTTGGATGTTTCTTTGTCTTCAATTTCAATTTCTCCACCACTTCTGTAGAGACCAAATTATCAGTGTTGCCACTATAAATTACCATTTGACAGCATTTTCCTTGAACATTGCACACACTTCTAAACAAAGTTTTTCTCTGTGTCGGTTCAACAACTTCCTTCGTTGGTTTTAAAAAAACTTTGTTGACTACCAAAGATTCTCCTTTCTCTGGTGTATTTTGTGCTTCTAGCACTTTTGTTACTTCTAGCATTTTTGCTGCTTCTTCTTCATTCTGAGCAACAATTACATTTCTCTGATTTGTCCCCACATTCTCTGGACATTCATAAGCTCTGTGTCCCAGCGTATTACATCTATAACATCTAATTTCTCTTCCTCTACCTCTGCCTCCTCTTCCTCTGGAAAAACTCTTTCTGCCACTTGCATCACCTTCTGTAGATGTATGCTGGCTTGAGCTGTTGCTAACTCCTCCTCTAGGTGCCGTAGATCTTCCTCTACCACCTTGACTTCCCTTTCCTCAGAAAGTACCTCTACTTCTAGCAGATTGCTTCCTTATGAGTTTTTCTTCAGCCTTCAAGGATATTTGATAAGCCTCTTCCACTATTTTAGGAGACAACAGACTTATCTCATCTTGGATCTCCATTCTAAGACCATTAATATATCTTGCAATCTTCTCTTTTGTATCTTGAATTTGTCCTGCTCTTATGCTCACTTTGTAAAATTCCTCTGTGTATTCTTTGACTGTCATTGATCTCTGCCTAAGATTTTGCATTTGTCTAAATAATGAAAGTTGATAATCACTTAGCAAAAACTTACCTCTCAACTTTGCCACCATCCTGTTCCAATTCTTTATTGGTTGCTTACCAAGACTCCTTCTTTCTGCCTGCACTCCATCCCATCAAAGCGCTGCATGTCCTTTCAATTTTGTGACAGCAAACTTCACTCTTTTTCCTTCATCCATTTCTTCATAATCGAAGAACTTATCCATGTCATTAACCCAATCTATTAATTCCTCTGGATTTAAGCTTCCTGTAAAAACTGAAACCTCAAGTCTAGGTTTAGATGTGGATCCCAACAGTCATTCAAAAAATCTCATTTCAAGAGTAACTTCTGCAGGTTCTCCTTCTTCTGCAGATTCAACTTCAGGTTCACTGACATCTCCGGCAACTGCATCTCTTTGATTTCCCATTTCCAATGCTTCTAATCTAGCTTGCATTTGTTGCATAACTTCCATCACTTCAGCATTTGCAATTGGTCTTCCTCTTCTTCGACCAACGCCACCTCCTCTTCAACCTATGTAAGCCATGTTGGATTTCTTTTCCTGATCTTTGGGATCTCGCAAGATTTGAAAGCTTGTCATTAACACATGCATCCAGATCAATGTCTAAATGTTGCTCTGATACCACTAATGGTGATCTGGATGCATGTGTTAATGACAAGCTTTCAAATCTTGCGACAATTTCTTCTAATTTAGGTGGAACCTCTTCCATTTCCTTTCCTATATCACTCATCAACCTTCAATTTGTTTACATAAATTTAAACTTGCATTAAAAGAAAGAACCCACTTTACTACTCTTTCATAATGACGGAACCAGAATTATATAAAATATATAATTTGCAACAATGAAGAAAACCACATATAGCAAACATTTGCTAAGTGGATTTTAGTTGATTCAGTGACAGATTTATACCAACTTTAAATTCTTTTCGATAATTCCATCGCATCCAATTAAAACATTAAACCTCATACATTTAATTATGCGAAAGCTGTCGAATTGAAACCCTTGATGCAAAGACCATTAGATCGAAAGAATTGTTGGGCGATCAGTTTAAATTATCAAACCTGATCTAAAAAATATCGAGTCCATTTGGAAGGTTAACCTCCTCGCATATTTAAATGCAATATCTGTTGATCATACCAGCATCTTGATCGGATGGTTCTATGGTTCCAAGTCTCCGTTTTTTTTTTTAATAGATTCTAGATCTATTTGAATATAAAACTCTCTGCAACTAAAATGCGAGTTCCGTCAGATTTCAAGTCTACGATGGTAATTTACCTTGGCTGTGTACGCACTAAAATGATCTCATTTCTTTACTTTCGCCAGAATCCCTCCGTTTAAGAAGCCATGGTTTCTTGGCGATAATAATTTACAATCCTTTCATTTATCAGTACCACCGAACTGTCTCGACTACACAGTGAACGCAATTCTTTAAAGAAAACATACACACAGCAATCAATTAATCAAAATTTAACCTAAATTGTCATCAACTCAGAAATTTCAAATAATGAATAAAACTTCCTAGATTTGGCATTTACGCACAACCATACAAGTACAGAGGAAAATGTAATATTCTTCTATTCGATTCCTTTTTCCATCCAATCCCTCCTCTTCTTGATTACATTACAACTTACAAATATATAATGTTCACACAATCCTTTCAATCCGATTCTTTTGAATCGGATTTGCCCAATCTTGGACAAAAATCCTATTGCATGATATTTGCCCTAAACTTCTCAACTAAAACTAAATACATTGAATTCAAAACAGCTCAAATCCCCTAAATACTAATCAACTCTTATCTACTAAAACTGTAATTGCCAGCTAAAGGAACTCACTCCTTTGCTCGTAAACTTTTTTTGTATTTTTGGAATAAAAATGAAGGTTTTATCTCGAAGCTTCATGCTCCTGCATCAATGGAGTAGGAGGTGCGATTCACACCACCTCGAGGTTTCACATGGAGTGACAACTACTTCGTCACAAGAGGGATACTGAATGATTTAAGATTATATGGCGACCGGTAGTGGTGTCCAGCAGTGCACAAAGGTGTGCAACTAAGTGCAGTCATGTGCCAAGGGGCACAGAGATACATGTTCTTATGCAGGGGAGCGCAAGTATGTTTGGGCGTATGTAGTGATGTGTGATGCTTCCCATTGGGATTTCTGAGCGTTACCACCAGGGAGACTGCCTGATAGAGACAGCAGGCATGCCATGCCATTGGGTATAGTTCACCTAGGATCGATGAGGATATATATGAGCATCATATGATGATATCCATGGGGACTCGCTCGAGACAATTAGTTGGGACACAGAGTATCCAGGGAGAGATATCTCGATGGTGGCATCTGGATAGGGCACGAGCTGATGGGTGCAGGCTCAGGGAGGTGACCGTGAGTGTGCTGCTAGGTGCATTATCGACAAGACAACTCGAGGTGTTATGTCAGCACGAGGTACAGGGGATGACAATCCTCATTGGCAGGAGGATGCCCAAGCTCCAAGAAGTATCCAGGTACATCATCATGAGCTTGGATAGCAAATTCCACTGTGTGGTCTGGCAGGAGCAAAGCAGTTAATCATACACGAGACAGATTCTTGATGAATGGTGCCCATTTATTGGATAGTTACAAGGGTCAAAGACGAGGCATAGAGGAGTCCCAGTAGCTAGTTGCATGTCACTGCAACAGGAAATGAGGATTGGGAGTTGTGGACCTCTAGTATGGTTATGGGATCTAAGGATCCAGTTAATTGGTGGGACACTCCATTCCTTGGTGAGTACGGTCAAGATACCAGGTGATCTGGTTCATTCTCATATGGCAACGCAGGTTGTTGCTCGGGATTGGGGCTGGCCATGGAGTGATAGGCTCTGCCATTACTGACTCACTTGCGCAGGTTGGGCATAACCTTCATGATCACACATATTATGGCCAACAGTTACAGAACAGGAGGCTCTGGTACGAGCATGTTGGGCAGTCAGTCATGACCGGAGTGTCACAGGGTCAACGGGACAGTTTCTTCCTGCAATGGGCATGGGACCTTGGCGTCATAGCACTTGACAGTTCAACTACCCTTAGGGATGAGCTGGTTTCGATAAGGGGAGATCATCTTGATCTTCGATTGGATTTTAGTGATTTGTTGTTGGCGTGGGGGATTTCACCATCATGGACAGATGATTAGCAGGAGGAGATCATTGGAAGCTCACACGGGCGAAGATTCATCTCCACCGAGGTTGGATTGTATTTTTAGGAGTCCACCCTTGGAGTGCATGAGATGGGTGACTCCGTAGAGCAGTTGCATGACGAGTTGATCAGGGCTTTATACTATCATGATGTTATAGTTACTGACAGTATGCAAAGGGCTTCGGGTGCCTGTACCGGGTTGGGCAATGAGTGGAGCAAAGGGTGCTTTACGCTGATCAGAATGGCTTGGGACCCTAGTATCAAGGGACTTCTTCTTGACAGGATAGTGTTGGGGATAAGCATGACTTGGTGGCACATTTGGGACATCGATATCATTTGCAGTAGCCATTTGGGTCAGTTGATATAGAGAGTGTGTGTTCGAGCATTGCTTGAGGACAAGCAATTTTTGGTGGGGAGGACTGTAATATCCCCAATTTTGTGAGCATGAGAATTTTGCCCAATTTTGGTAATATTAATTAGAAGGGGCAACTAGTATTTTGGAGAAAGGTGGCAAGTATTATTTTATTGCAAATTGGCGGAAAATAATTATTTATTCAAATGGTGGAAAAAGTAACTAAGTGGAAAATGACCCCCACCAATAAAATAATATTAAAAGGAGTCTAGAAGGATGGAGAGAAAATATAAAAGGAGAGACTCATTTTGTGGACCATATTTTTTCTATTACACTTCATATTTCATCTTCTCTTGCTAGAAGGATGGAGATAAAATATGAAAGGAGGGACTCATTTTGTGGACCATCTTTTTGCTATTACACTTCATATTTCATCTTCTCTTGGAGTGTATAGCACAAGGGCCAGAGTGTTGTTTAGCACCAAGAATTCCAAGTGGAATTCCACCCTCATTTCAGAGAACTTCGAGTGTCTCCCTAGTGAGTCAATTTGGGGAGCTCAATTCAAGGCTTCCATTGGACATCATTACCGGAGTTTATTCAGTAGTGTGTTTTTCTTGGCCGCAGAGGTATTTTGTGGAGCACATTGTGGGAGCAAGCGTGGGTTAGAGGTTCCAAGATTTAGCATGGGTGGAATACGCCAAGCGAATGTCATCAAATCCCATAAAAACTCCTCAAAACTCCCCTGGGTCCCCTGATGAAATAATCCTACTCCCATGACCTAGCCATCTCGTGCCCCGGAAATCCACCTTGACTATATTGCAGAGGAAAATAAAAACGAAGACATGAGAAATCCTCCCGCCCCAAGATTGCTTGCCCTCAAGCAACCAACACATGTCCACTGTAGAGGCATCTGGAAATTGCTATGTGGATCCCATATGAACCACTAGACCACATCATGCCTCCATGTAATCTCAATATGAATGGATCCCCCAATAACTCGATCCCAAACAAACCACTGACTCAATCTATCATACATGGATCCACCTAGATCCCAAAACCAAGATAGGCAATCATCCTCGTCCATACCTCACGGCTCTAGTTGTGCTCTGTCTATGACCGTAGATGTTGCTCCACCAATAGAATACCAACTCATTAACTCTCTCCAATCCAACATTAAACTAGGCCAAAGTCAATCCCACTATGCTGATTGTAATATTCCTAATTAGCCCAAGCTAATAGGAATATTTCATTCTGTCTTTAAGGACGACATGAAAAACTCCTAAAACATAAAATTAAATCAATGCCCAATTTGAACAGAGACAAATCGGGGCTTTCTTAATAAAAGCCACTTGTGTGTGAAACAGGTTTGAGCTATTTGACTGGGTCAACAGGACCAAATCTATAGCGGTGTCTAGGTTCAATGTATCTCCTAAAGGGGCAGCGCAATTCTAGAAGGAGGACCTCATGTGAAAGGGGTTAAGTGATTCAAGGTGGTTTAAGGTTTTGCACATCCTCATCTTATAAAAGGAAGGAGAAGGCTCAAGAGAAGGGTTGTTGAAGATATTCATAAATTGGTCCCCTTAGACTAATTCTATTTCTCTGGGCTGTTTAGCAACAGAATAGTGAGGGTTTCCTGTTTAGGAATCCTCCCTCCTTCCTTGAGGATTTCTTGGAGGAGATCGTGTTGCATTGATCCACTATTTGGCTTTTTGGCCAAGCCTCATCTTACATCTACAGCGCAGTCTTGTTTGGGGTGAGCTGTCTATGTAGGCTGCAGCAAGTGGAGTTCTAGATCTGCGGAGATCTAGTTTGTTTTGGGTGTCTCTTCTCATGGAGTGTGTCTTTTATCCTCCTGGAAGAGTGCCTCTTTAGTTTGAGCTTCAGATTCTTATCTTGGCATCAGGCCAAAGTGTGCCCCACTTCTTCAGCACAGTCACTTGACGAAACTACGTCCTCTTTGCAGGCAAAGTTGCAGTGTACATTTGATAGCAGTTTGGAGGAGAGATCTCCGATGGAAGGACTCCTTTCCTTCACTGTGGTGATCCCTGGATTGGCAAACCAATACATGTTCTATTTCAAATCTGATCTGTTGTGTATCATATTCTTCAGAAATTTCTGAAGATTATTGTAGATCTATGGTGTAAATCTAAGATCTATTCATTGTTATTCATCTTTTGCTGAGATCCCCAAGGGGAATGTACTAAAATGCTCTTTTTGCATATAGATCCCATTCTGATCTGTGATTTTCAATTCAGATCTGTTGTAGATCTAAAATATAATGAAACACTGCTTCAGCCCCCTGTAAATTACGTTGTTCAGCTTTGCTGTCTCATTCCATGGTTGCAGCACTTCATTTTGTGGCCTTTCTTCATGTATAAATCTGTATTTTCTAATATCAAGCCATTGAATCATATTTTGAACTTGCCATACTGATATTCCATCATTATTTCAGCTAAACCCTTCAAAAAATCACGTTGTAGAAGCTTTAGCACTTTCTGCATAATTTAAGCCATGGGAAATTAAGGTTTTCTAGCCTAGTTAGGAAAGGAGGAACTGTTTAATATATCAAAACGCCTTTGTTTTTGTTGAAATTCGACATGGGAGTCCCTCATAACCCTAGCTATCATATCCAACCGCTTTCCCATCTTATTTTTACGCAAATCTCTGCATACATTCATTTTAGGGCCTAAATCATCACTATTCCCCACCTTTTGCCTTATAAAACGCTGTATAAAGTTGTTGTTGTATATTTTATTAAAGGATAAGTGATTTGACATCTTTTCTAAGGCCTATTGCTGCATCTCCAACTCTGGAATACCTTAGGGTATTCTCATTGTTGTAGAAATTCCAGTTTGGGAACATTACACTGATGTTGGGCTAGTGTTGTTGGAAAACTGATGAATTGTCAGTCCACATCCCACTTCCCACTAAAACATGCAATTACCCTCACATTAAAGAGATTTTGATGTACTTTGCTCCTAATTAAGAATGATACTCCATCAATAGGATACCAACACATGATCTCCAGCCAATACATCCTATGGGAAGGATCGAATGTGTAAGCACCTATATATGGAACAAGTCCCTTATGTTGTACTATGCCCAAACCACGTAACCCCACCCAGTCAACCTCCCTAATCTGTCTAAGGCATCCTGCCCCTCTCTTTATAATGGGAAAAAGTGGGCAAGTTGTGCTGCAAACCCTACCTACATACTCCTTGAGAGGGTTGTTGCCTGAAAATGTTGCAGCTTTATTGGCTGCCACTACATCTGTTTGCACCTAATCAATGGATAGACCCAAAGATGGATGCATCACCATCCCCAAAAAATACTCCCTCATCTGACTGAAGACTCCACACTTCCCTACTCTACCAGTCTCTACAAAACTATCCTGTCAGGCTCCAACAGCTCCTGACGACAAGTCTCTGCAAATACTACCACCCTTGTGGTTGTCTAGACATTTTCCTGCTCCTCATCAACGACTGGCCCCAATGATGGTTTCTCTTCCTCCATCATGGGATCAACACGAGCCACTAGCTGACCCCCCCAATAATACCCCATCACACACACTGTGCTCCATTTTGTGTTGCTTATGTTGAATCATCACTAGTAGCTCACCCCCTTAGTCTCCTCCTTGGAATCCTTCCCACATGGGAACAATTTACTTAGTCTCCTCCTTGGAATCCTTCCCACATGGGAACAATTTACTACTCATCAATCTCCTCTACCAAACATGGTTGCATCTCCGAGTTGTTGTCGACAACTCCTTGTGACTTCTCACGCTCGTTAGAGGTATCCTCGTAAGAACCCATGGTCTCTACTATAAAAGAAGAATCCTCATCCGGAAAGTTAGAAGGACTCTCCTCCTGATCTACCTTTGCCATCTCCTTTGTATCACTCATGCATAAATGGTCAGCTCCTCAAGGTCCCTTACAGATGAAGCAAAGACCCCTCCTCCTTAACTCATTTTTACTGTATGGTCCACCAATCTTGAGCAGCTCCTCTAGTCAACTGCCTTTTGAATAGTTTTATGTTCTACTTCACCAACCTTTCGGCTAGTTCATAAGCAACAGATGAGACCAATTGTCCCTTCCTCCAAATGGACAACAACTTGGACTTCAACCGCTTGCCAGCAACACCACCGTCAACTAGCAATGAAGAAAGGATATCCTGCATGTTCGCCTTCATCTCCACAGGGTGATGCTCTCTGATGTTGGTGAAGAAGAATTGGCACATTTGAAGGACCAAATCATCATGTCCTAGATCGAGCATGACTATATAGGACCTGACTTTGGCCATGATTTCAAGGATCGTGAGTCCTTGACCAAAGGTAGGGCTCTAGGCATCATGCAATCCCTGATAGCATTCCACAATCAACTGGAAAACCTTCCCCATGATGTCATCATTGTAGGGAGGTAAGGGTGTTACTATCCAAAAGATCTCACTAAATCAGGAGGCGATTATAGGCTTAACTCTTTCATCCGGATGCTCTAAGAATCTGGTTTGTATTAATGGAAGCATGGTCGGCTCCCGAGCCCAATTCAAACTCCAATCTGATTGATCCATCTTGGAAAGATACGATTCCAGCCTTTCTGAAGTGGGAAGGACATCTTTTGATCTTACAGTCTTCAAGTCTGACCCAAATGTGAAAAGCCAATTCACCACTTCTTTTTCCTTTTGTATGTCCCACAAATACCTTTGTTGGAACATATTATGGACCTTTCTGGTGAAATTTCTGTTGTTCCACTTGGTTTTTTAGTCCATGTTTTAGCTTAAGAACAACTGTTATAATGAGGCCATTGTTTTCTGAGTTTGTTGAATTTCTCAAACACTAAATTCCCTTCTCTTCAACCTTTAAATTTTCAACAATTTTCTGGGTTTGTGTGTTGAAGTTTTACTGGTACTTTTACAGTATTGGTATGTATTGATTGTTACAGAGGCAACCTTCCAAAGAAATTTCTACCTCATGTGAAGCAAAGGCACGTTGTCCAAGAATGCATCCACTTGTTCTGACCTTTAAGTGCTGCCACGTGACCAAACCAGCAAACATCCCCTAATACTAGTCACTTATAGTGTTACTCGCCACAAACTTATGTCCAACGCAACACCAAGAGCAATGTAACACGCACAGTTATGGTGATACACAGTTTCCACACCCAGAACTTAAGCCCACGAACAGTCTAGTATGGCAGGGTGGTGACTCTTCAATGAAATTCGGCCTTGGTACCAGATCTGGATTCCAAATTCGTCCTCCCAATGGCTTCAGCTTTGGCCCAAGGATGACCCAGCAATGCACTAGAGGGACAGCGAAATTTATTTGACACATTAGCTTAGATGGGCATTATGAGCAGAGAACAGTAGGCAAGTACTTCACGGGTATTCACTCCATTAAGTAAATTTGGGCACATAATAATTCTTTTGATGGTAGATATCAGCTCCAAATTTCAGATGCAAACCCAGAGATCAGTTCTGTGAATTCTTGCTTGGTCAATATGGACTACAGGGTCCTCCTTGAAAGCTTCAGCATATACTTTCTCTTATCAATGGCAATCTCAGCTCTCCTCACCTTCAACACAACTCAGAAGTGGTGCTACAGGGACTGATAATACGCTCAGCAAGGGAAGACTTCAGTGTCTGGTTCAAATCAGCTAGTTAGACTCCCAACTCAACCTCCTTTGGTTGTACATTCCTCTATCGTTGTACAAAGAGACTGCGGGCACTTTACAATCACCCACGCAGCCTTCTCTAATCGGGAAATGGTACCCAATACGCTACCCTCAGTCTAGAGAGTGCTATCACTTGTGCGTCTGCCCAGGGACTCTGCTACAACAAGGAAAACAATATCTACAAGTTTCCAAAGTATATGCTCTCCTTTCCTGTCTGGTAACTGTTGATTTTTGTAGCGTCGGATGTGCTCTAGCCTCAAGATTTTGCAGAGAGGCTAAGACACATGCATTCCACAATACCCAAAAAGTGTTTTGGGAAATTCCACCCGGAGAGGATTGAATTAAAATAATTAATCATTTTTAATGTATTCCTAAGTCTAAACTTAGGAAATGTGATTAATTAAAGTGTATTAATTGGATCGGGCGTGAATCCTCTAGATAAAGACACGGATCAACTCCCAGTGAAGCTTAGCTTTTGATTATGTTTTAATCTTGGTTGTTGATATGTCAACGAGAGAATATAAGAAGAAGCTTGATAGGCATTTGGAAGATACATCAAGTCAGAGATCAAGAGATCGATTTCTCAAGAGAGCTGTAGCAGTTGTTGGAGGAAGATCGAAGTGATTTCTTGTAGTGAGGTGCAGGGATAGTTTATCGGAGGAAGTTTTTCCTGATCTTGGGAATACATTGCAGAGGAGGCAAAGAGAGGTTCAAAGAGGTTGCGCAGTGCCTCTGAGGAGATTCACAGATCTGCTAAGGAGCAGTCCAGATCTAGTGTCGGGAGTCGGGGTGTAAGACCGGAGGGTCGGAAGTTTAAGTTTCCAGTTGGCAGATCAATCAATCGGAGGAGTGACGCAGTCCCTAGGAGCTGTGACACAAAGCCAATGCAGTGACTTCCCAAAGGCTACACAGAGACAGCGTGGGGCTAGCCATTCAGTGGTTGGATCAGTGTTAGATCGCCAGTGACAGTGTGAGATAATTTATCACTATCGTTTTGCCAATTTATTCTCTATATCAGATTGCCAGTCTGGGCATCCAAAGATTTGTATTCAGAAACAACTGCATAATAATTAAAACCCTCAGTTGTTGCATCGGTTTTCCCGCATTGGGTTTTTCCGGGGACATTGTCCAAAAACAACATTGTATATGTGTGTTTATTTCTTTCCTATTCAATTCTTGTTTCCGCGGTATTTTTATGTTTTGAAGATTACAGTTATATTTATTTCGATGTTTACAGTGTAACATCGTAAATAACTTGTATCAGAATTAACATGTAGAATAACAACATTAGATTGCTGCAGTAGGGATTCCTATTGAGAAATGAGGGTGTTTAATTCAATTTCTCTTTCATGATAATTACTCGTGATTTCGTTATACTTCTTTCTCTTAGAGCTTATCTTCGTTAGCTTATTATGTCTTTCATCAAGTCAATTACCAAATACACAAGAGACACAAATATTTAGGCTTTCAAGCCAAGGACAAAAACCTCTCCCTCTTGGAGAGGAAAACCCGATAATAATTCTTCTTATAGATCTTCAATTGACGAGTACCATGACCATGACACAGACCTTTGACACCATTATGTCTCCAAGACCCTTGTCACTACTCTTCTCGGCTTTTCTAGCTGATCTCTCCTCTCTACACTGCTTTGCACCGTACCGCACTATCACCTAGACAATCTCGGCCTCTAGCCTTTGATAATATGCTTCCTCCCTTTCGACCTCTAATAGTTTCCTAATTCAGTCTCCTTCCAACAAACCTCTACACTTTTAACCAACCCTAGACCGAATTGTGTATGCACATGAGGCAACCTTCAATCTTCACTATAATTAAAGTGATAAAGGTACAGACTCAGTCTGAAACAGAGATAGACTTCTTTGCAGATCCATGTATACCATATAGATTTTACTCCTTGTTGTATCACCCTTATTCTTCACGCTATAGTATCCTCATCCTTCATGTTGTAGCACCATTCTCCTTCACGCTATGATCCACACTTTTATCTGCACTAATTACTACAGATTGATCACAAGTGATCTCAGACTTAGACCGAACTAAATGGACCCTTCTTCACTGAACTATGATTCTCCTTCGCAACTATCTTAGACCTTATCTCACTGTTCTTCCACAGAAGTTATCCGAAAATCTCAGACAGATCCGAACTGATCTTCCTGTCATTTTTGCGGAATTGCATATGGTTATATATAGTGGTTTGTCATTGATAATGAGCCGACATGACCTATGAATAGATGTGTCTTCACTTTGAGCCGACTTGAGTAGTGTGTTCTCTGTTTTGAGGACGTCTTCAAGGAGATACTGACAAGGTCTTGGAGCATACAGTTCCATCAATAATTTGCCCTTTACATGAGTGTAACATGACTTCATATATATGACTCAAATTATATTTATGACAGGACAAATTCCTAAAGACATCAAGAAGTCTTTGACCTATAATAAAAACTCCTTGCTCATGAAACCAATGATGCAACATTACAAAATACATTTTATTATCTTTTTCTTCTCCATTATATAAATTCATGATTACTAGTCATTATGAAGACCGAACCTAGTTACACTTTTCAACGCTCTGACTCAACTAGGGAGGTATTCATAATGGTACATGGTCACTCTCAATCTGAAGAATCTCATAAGAAGAATTCAATTGGTAATTCATCCGTTATAACATCATATTAACCAACATTGTTATAGTGCAAGGCCTTGACTAACAACTCCTCTCCACGAGACCATTAGCTACAATGCTGATGAGACCAATGATTATAGACACCTTCATCATTGTCTCCAAGGTACATACTCCACCCGAGTGTTCACCGAGTATGACCTCATAGGACTATTCTTATCAGAATAGCTATTCCTCAAAGAATATTCGTCCTTCCATGACTACTCTTTACTTGGATGCCCTAATACATCCCCTAAAAGAGTATCATATGCCAGATGATTACCCAATCCTCCATTCTGTCTTCCCATGTGAAGATCAGAATAACATGTCTATCTCCCCCTCTTAACTAGGGAGGACATACCCATTCTTATAAAGGAATGTTCTCAATCTCCCTCTTATCCAAGGACTTGTCCAGGCTCCTAGCGACTTGCTTCCAAGCTACCTCTTAGCCAAGGACTTGTCCAGCCTCTTGGGGACTTGATCTCAAGTTTCTACCAAGTAAGAAACTTATTACCAAGCTCCCTCTTAATCAAGGACCTGCTACAGCAATGATGAAAACACCCAACTACTTACGAATAACTCTTTCTTCGATGTCATGAATTTCTTCGTTGCTGAGGAGTCTTCATCTTTGGGATCTTTTCATTAGGGCACAGATCATCCATCACTTTTCTTTTTTCTCAGAAAGTGATCCATCAATTTTTCATCTGGTATAGCTTCATATCATGTTGCTTTCCTTCGAAATATACGTCTTCCAAGGATATTTCATCTTTCCATATGATTGTCAACCTGTGGAAGACATATACTTCCCTTTGGCAGCCCTGTATAAGCTCATCATATATTAATTTATTATAAATATGAACTTTTAAATCAAAAGTTACCTTAGTGATGATCTTTCACCATGACATCTTCTTGTGGCATCAGCATCCTTTGTTTGCAGATTGACACATCTCTTAAAGATATGTGTTTTCAAGGATCTTCATGTTTTCCAGACTTCTATCAGAGTCTACATATATTCTCAAGAGATTTTCCAGCCAAGTCTTCTTGGCTTTCTTTGGATGTTGATTGCTTCTAGTCATGGTTGAGTTTCACATGATCTCTTCCCTTTCTTTCTTCACACAATTTTATTTCATTCCCAGGAACTTCCAATGTGCAGCTCCTTGATAAAATATAATCACCTCATATTTCCATATGAGGACATATTATGTTGATTTCATTTGGTGTGGTAACCTGTGCATTGGAAGAGTATACTACTTGCAACCATATGACATCACTTCATAGCATCCAGTGTTAGCATATATATATATATATATATATATATATATATATATATACCTCATCCTTTTCCCTTTGAGTCATCCTGCAACAAGTTTCCTTAGAACAAAGATGTTTATCCCCTTGACCTACTGACCTACTTCATAAATATGTCATCATATCCTAATCCCAAAATTTTGCAAGTTAGAATTCTCAATGAAACATTTTTCTAACTTTCTAATTAGTGAATCCAAAGAGGATTCCATTAGAAAATGTCAACACTTGTTTTCCATATTGATTATTGAATGACAACCCTTGATCTTGATGACTGCCTTCTATTAATCTTGTTTTCAGTGAGGTTTCCAGGAGTCACTTTTATCTCATAGCATAGATGTCACATAAATGTTTTCAGACATCCTCCCATGAAAGTACTCCTACTTTAATGCTTCCATCATGATTCCAATTCTAAAGTGATGTATCTACCATAATATTTTACAACTGATAGATACCTCTTAAAGGGGAAGATGATCTCACTCATAATAGAGATCTTTCAGTTCTACTTTCCTAGGTTTCTTTGAATTTAGTTCTTCATTTTTCCGGTGACATGGGCTTCATCCTTTTTCCTCTTGTCCTTAATAGATTTGGGACAATCCTTCTTATAGTGCCTAAGTTTATTACATCCACAACATTGAAACTTATCCATGTTTCTTCTTTTCTTCTGCAGACCAAATCTTCCCTTTCTACTTGACATGGCAGAATAGATTTAATTCTCTTCATTTGATCCTATGTCAATTTTAGCTTTTAACCTCGTCTCTTCTATCTTGCATAGAGACCATAGATCCTAGGATGGTGTTGCTTCTTTCTTCCCATGGATACTTGAAGTGAAATATCCCACCCTTCCAGTAGAGCATTCAGTACCACTGTAGTCATTCCTCTATTACACATTACTTCTCCCAATTTTGCGAACAACTCCACCAATTTGTCATATATTTCTTTTGAAGATTCTAGTTTTGATACATAGGGGATGAGCGAGTCCTTTATGGATTCTATAAGAATCCTCTTGGCTCTTATGTCTCCCTTTCATGTATTTGGCATGTGCTTGAGTATCTTCTTTTGAAGGTTTTAGATAGCGACCCTCTGATATGACTTTATTCTCAATAAGATTTAGATATGTCCTTTTATTCCATGCAAGAAAGTTTGAAACCCCAACCAGTTTGATGCTTTATTTGCAAAAACACATTTTGACATATTCAAATGAAGTCGTAAATATACTTACTGTGAAATTTTCAAGACCGAAAATTATTACTGCAATGATTGGTTTATTTCTCCTACTTATGACATAAGTTATTTATAGATGCTTCAGTAAATTCTGAAATAAACACATTTGCAGATCTTCACTCTAATCAAAAGCAAAAGAACAGAAAATTACACAAGTAGCACAATAGAAACAACCATATGAACACAGTTATTTTTGGACAATTGTCCCCGGAAAAACCCAATGTGGGAAAACCAGTGCAGAAGATGAGGGTTTTGTATTTATCTTCAGAAATGAAAAGTACATTTACAAGAGTCCTGATGAGCAGAGAAAAATTAGCATACACCTGGCTCAATTTTCTGGAACCTTTAGAAGAATTTCTGACCCTCGGGGTGACCTCCTTCACCCTCTACGTTATCCAGCGTGAGAGCTTTGCGCAGTCTCTCCTTGGACTACGTAACTCTGCATGGAGGGGTTCTTGCTACCAATCAACTCACCCTTCCCTTCATCCTCCTGTTGTTCTGATAACTTAATCCTCCCTGCTTCCGCTTCTGCAAACCCGCCTCTACAAACTCACCCACTGAAATCGAATTCTCTTGCGTCGGAATCGATTTCCTTCAGGTACTAAGAATGTCCCCGCCTTGATTTCCAAATGACCCTCAAGCCCTTTCGTATAGTCTTCTCACTGATGAATCAACGGCCAAGATTATATCGTTAATCAATGGCTTAGATTAAAAGATGACTTGATCTTCGTATTCTATAAGATTCACACTCTGTTTTATTAATACCCTTTAATTATTTAATTTCCCTAAGTTTAGACTTACATTCTGCATTAAAATAATTAATTATTTTAATAACACCATATCTGAGTGGAATTTCCACAAATGATTTATGGGTTCTCTGAATAACTATTGTCGAAGCCTTTCCACCAAAAATGAGACTTAGAACACTTCCCGATGCTATAAAAATCAACACTCCCTCTTAGCGAGGAAAGTGTGTAAGCAAGATACCATTGTACTGCTTTGGCTCTATAACATCTGCTGCGTTGATGTTGTCCTGGCTGTTGCCCCTCATCTCTGCGCTGCTGCCTTCTATGCTGCTTCTTGTGACATTGTCCCTGCCACTGCCTCATTCGTACTGCAGCTCCTTCTGTTTCTGAAGACCACCTTTCCCTCTAATGGAAAGGGTTATCGACCATCCCCATCTTCTCTCTGAAGTAAGTGAACTTAATCTTACTTAAAGCCTTTGTGAGGATATCTGCCATTTGTACCCCTGTAGGAGTGTATCGCAACTGTATTTCTCCCCTTTGGACATAGTCCCTGATGAAGTGCACCGAATGTCAATGTGTTTCGACCGGTCTTGAAACACAGGATTTTCAGAGAGCTTAATGAAACTCTAATTATCACACATAATCCCCGTCGGTTCCATCTGCTTCTTGAGCAGGTTCAAGAGTAGCTTGCGGAGCCATATGGCCTCGCACAAAGCTGCGCTTGCTGCCATGTACTCTGCCTCGGCTGAACTTAGTGCTACGGACTTCTGTTTCCTACTACACCAGTAGGTCATTCCTGATTCGAGACTGAAACAGTACCCACTGGTACTTTTCCGATCCACTATGCTTCCAGCCCAATCTGCATCTACGAACCCACTCAACTGGACCTCATTGCCCTTGGCGTACTTCAACCCATACTCGATTGTCCCCTTTAGATATCAGAGAACATGCTTGACTGTTGCCCAGTGAGCCCTCCTTGGTCAATGAACTAACTGAGGGTATTCACTGCATAACATATGTCTAGTCTAGTATTGATCAAATACATCAATGATCCGATGAGCTGCCTATACAAGGTGCGATCAGCCTCATCATCTTCCATTTTTTCTATCTTCTTCCAGTTAGTAATCATTAGCGTGGCCATGGGTCTACAGTCTTCCATCTGAAATGTTTTTAGGATCTTTGTTGTGTATCTTCCTTGCCCTAGGAAGATTTCCCCTTTCTGCTGCTTGACTTCTAATCCAAGAAAATAGTGCATCTGCCCCAGGTCCTTCATGTCGAATTCTGTAACCAGATTCTCCTTCTAGTCCTTGAAGAGCTTGGACGATCCAATTAGAAACAGAACATCCACATATAGTACTAGAATTAACAACTCATCCCCTACTCTTAAGTAGTATAGGTTGGGGCCTGCATCACTCTTGACGAACCCCATCTTCTGCAAGTAGCTATCAATTCGCCCATACCATGTCGTGGGGGCTTGTTTTAAACCATATAGGGCTTTCTTAAGCCTGTAAACATGAGTCTTCTGCTCATGTGTCTCAAAGCCCTTTGGTTGTTCTATGTACACTTCCTCTATCACCCCGTTCAAGAACATTGTCTTGACATCCATCTGGTGAATCTCCCATCCCATCTACGCTGCCAGAGAGATGACGGATCTGATAGAAGTGTAGCGAGCTACAGGGACGAAGGTTTCCTCATAATCAATGCCTTCCTTCTGTTCGTACCCCATAGCTACAACTCTTGCCTTGAACTTCTCTATGCTGCCATCTGCAACATACTTGATCTTGTAGATCCACCTAGATCCTACAACTAATTTGTGCTGTGGTCTAGGGACTACTTCCCAAACATCATTTGTCATGATGGAGCTATACTCCTCCACCATGGCATCCACCCATACTTGATGTTGAGTTGCTTCCCGAAAGCTGGAAGGTTCTCCAACCTGAGCTACCAGTGCCTGATATCTGTCTGGTTGCTTCTTATCCTCTTCCCTTCCATAGGGGCCCCAACAAATTCTTCCGCATCCTTTAGAATTTGTTGAAGTTCTTTGCTTGGCCTCCCATCAATGGTGGGCGGTCTCACGTGCTCTCCTTCTTGTTCTCCTTCTGAGCAACTCTCATCAGAATCCTTGTGCCTTGGAAAGGCACTCAACCCATCCTTTGTAGGCCGTTGAGGTTGTACTAGTGGATCCTCCTCAATCTACGTATTTGTGGCCATTTCTCGAGGTTTTCTGAAGAATCTCTCCTCCATGAATTTCACATCCCTTATTACCAGGATTTTCCTGCTCTCTAGAATATAGATGCGATATGCTTTCACATTCTCACTATAGCCCACAAGAAAACCCTTTTCTGCAGTCTGGTCCAACTGCTTCCTCTTTTCATCTGGAACGTGGTAGTACACCATGTTGTCGAATATCCTAATGTGGCTAACCCCTGGCTTGCTGCCTATGAACACACTCTCGAGAGTCACCTTCCCCAAAGCTCTATGGGGAACTCTGTTCTGTACATATACTGTTGTATTCCAGGCCTCTTCCCATAAACATTTGGTCATGTCTTGGTCGTACAGCATTGCCCTTGCAGCTTCTATTATGGTCCGATTCTTCCATGCTGCAACTCCATTTTGCTCTGGATTGTATGGAGTTGTCCATTCTCTCCTAATGCCTTCCCCTGCACAGAAATTTGCGAAGTCTTTATCAATATATTCTCCATCGTTATCTAGTCGCAGCGTCTTGATCTTCTTTCCCATAGAGTTTTCTACCAAGGCTTTGAATTTTTTGAATCGATCAAAGACTTCAACTTTGGTTTTCAGAAAATAGATTCAAGTTTTTCTAAAATGATCATCAATGAAGTTAGCAAAATACTTTTCACCACTAAGAGCAGTTGTAGACATTAGACCGCAAATATTCGAGTGTATTTACTCCAATACACCCTTGGCTCTCCTGCTGCTTCTTGGAAACGTTGCCCTAGCGTACTTCCCTAGTACGCACCACCTGCAAACTTCATCTTTCTTTGTGCTGAGCTCAGGAGCCCCTATGACAGTATTCTTGAGAATCCTCAACGCTCCATAATGTAGATGCCCCATTCTTATGTGCCATAACTCATTTAGATCTTTGTCGTCTGTACTGCCAATCAGGGCCACCGGGGATTCAAGCTGGAGTTTATATACCTTCCTAAAGACATCAAGAAGAAGTCTTTGACCAATAATAAAAATTCCTTGCTCATGAAACCCATGATGCAAGCATTACAAAATGTTGGAAAGTGTAACTAGCTTCGACCTTCATATTGAATATGTAATTATGTATTTCTGTAATGAAGAAGAAAAAGATAATAAAATGTATTTTTGTTATGCTTGCTTCATGGGTTTCATGAGCAAGGTTTTTATTATGGGTCAAAAGACTTCTTCTTGATGTCTTTTAGGGATTTGTCATCTTGTCATAAATGTATTAATTAAGAGTCATGTATATGAAGAGTCAAGTCAATGAAGTATGCCTCAAAGACCTTGTCAAAGTAGCTCAACAATATGGCTCAAGAATGGTGAAATACTTGATGTAAATACTCTTCAAGACAGCCTAGAATACGCTCTACAAGTCAACTCATATACCTCTCCTACTCAGCCTATAAACAGTGCACATGAATCATCACACCTTTTCATTGGTCAGGTCGGCTTATTTAGAGGCTCAGACAACTATATATACCTCAGTGAACATCGCAGAAAACAGTTGAGCAGAATTCAGATTGGTCTGTAATTTTCGGACCGAATTGCAGGAAATTCAGATGAGGATCTGTGGAATAAATGTGTAGGTTCAAGACTGTAACTAAGTGTGAAGATAGGACCGTGGTTTGATGTAGTTCCGCGAAGAAATAATTTTAGATATCCCTATGGTTATCGGTCAAGTTTGCACTGTAATTGCGGATCTCAATTCAGGGCTATCATTAAGTGGAATAAGGTGTTGAAAGGAGGCCGAAGGGAGAAGTCACTTGGAAAACTAAGGAAACAAAGAATTGTTGAATATAGACTGAGTTTCTCTAGGTAACCAGTGCAGAAAGAAGGAAGAAGAGTGTTAGAGACCGAGCTCTCTCACAGTAGTGCAGAAAGGTTCAATACAGTGCAGAAAAGAAGGATCAGCCTAAGCAGTCAAGGAAGAAGCAGTGACAAGGTTTTGGAGGCATACAGAGCTCAAGGGTTCGAGTCATGGTTATGGTACTTTTCAACTGAAAGCCTATAAGAATAATTTCTTGCGGGTTTTCCTCTCCAAGAGGGAGAGGTTTTGGCACTGCCTTGAATAGCCTAAATTTCTGTCTCTTGTGTCTTTGTCATTTCATAATTGACATGATGAAAGACCAAATAAGCTAACGAAAGAGAAGACATAAGTAAGAAGAGTAAGCTCACAAGTAATTATCAAAGTAGAGAATTGAATTAAACACTGCCCTACCTAATTCTCAACACAATAAATTTTATCATCTTTGTCTTCTTCACTACATAAATTCATAATTACTAGTCATTATGAAGACCGACCCTAGTTACACTTTTCAACAATTCCCATTGTGGAATTTTCACATGGTATCAGAGTTTAGGTGAAGCAGGAGAGCAGAGCGAGAAGAGCCCAGCGTTGAGCAGAAGGATGAGTTCAAAGCACTGAGTAAGCAACAGATCGAACCCCAAAGGGCCTACGCAGTCCATTGGCCTGGAAGGCTAATTTTCGTGGAAAATAACCTCTCTGAGTGAGTCGACAGAGAGAAAATTTATGGATCAAGATCATGTCAGCGACAGAGGCAGTAGTGCACCAAATTCAGCGCATAGCAGATCTTCAGTTGGGACTCAGTTTTCTGCAGCAGTTTGTTGGGACATAAAAGTGTCAGAAGAGGAAAGAAGGGCACATTCTGAGGGAATTTCTTACTCAAAGAATTATGAGCCAAGGAATTTGATTTCTCACTACAGAGCAGCAATAGCTGAGAGCAGATCTACTTATTTCAGCAGGGAGTGCATAGAGCTAGTCAACAGTTGCGCACAGGAGAGAAGAGGCAGTTCAACATTTAGTTTGGCGAGATGGCATCAACTGGGTTGCAAGATCAAGATCGGTTGGAAGGTGCCTCCAATTATGTGATCTGGAAGGCAAGGGCTTCTTTCCTTCTAGACGAACATGATCTCAAAACTTATATCACTAATGTGGTAGTTGAGCCAACAGATGTAGATCAACTTAAGGCCTACAAGAAGCAGATGGCGAAGCCTAAGACGTTGATCCTCGACGGAGTGAGAGATCACATTGTATCTCACATAGCAGGCAAAGACACAGCCAAAGAGATGTGGGACGCATTGGTCGCGTTATATCAAGGATCTTCCGAGGAGAGGAATATGTACTTGGAGAAGAAGATGAGATGCACGAGGATGCACAAGGGGGAGCGCGTAGACCCCTTCCTAGCGAAACTTCAGGATACCCGAGATCAAATGGTTGTTGTGGGAGCAACGACTCGAGGTACTAAGTTTGTACGACGGGCCCTTAACAACGTTTCCAAGGAGTGGCAAGTATTTGTCCAGAGTATTCTGGGCAGGGAGAAGTTGCCTGATTGGGAGAGAGTTTGGGTTGATCAACAACAAGAGGAAATGAGGCGTGATTTGGTGAAGAGCACCATAAGTGGCAACAACAGGAGTGGGGTGAAGATCGAGAAGGAAGAGGAAAATGCAGCCCTCGCATCGAAGGGACAACAGGAGCAGCGTAGGTGCAAGAAGGACATTTCAAAGATCAAGTGTTTCCGATGTGGTGAGATGGGCCACTTCAATTCTCAGTGTCCTCTTCGAAAGGACAAGGAGAAGGAGTAGGATCAACAAGTTGCTACCTTAGAAATTGATAGGTTGTCCTCCAAATTGGAGGAGGAGCTTGCTATGATTGCCCATATACCTCTAGGGGAGAGGCGGGGTGATGTGGGTTTGTAGCCTCAGAGAGCTACAGGATGGGCAAGATCGTTGAGGAGTCCACCTCTCGAATCATCACCTTGTTGCGGGAGCCCATAGCAGCAGTATCATGATGGACAAATGACAGATGGTGCAATCAATTGCTAGAGTGACAGATGGTGCAGTCAATTTCGAGAGTGACAGATGCAGTGGTTAGCAGCATTAGGTACAGAGCAGGGGCAGTGCAGAGTCAGCAACAGCACAAAGGTTTCAGTGACAGCACAGAGGTTAGTAGTAGTGAGAACTTGGTAGATATATGCATCAATCTAAACACAATTGGTTCAGTTGATGGACATCGCTTAGCTGCAGCAGCAGCAGATGAGAGGGAGTTGCAGATGTTGCAGTGGCAGTAGTGTTGAAAATTGGTTACTGGAGGACAGGTGGTTCCCTAAGGCTTTGATCTTTGGCCTAGGGAAAAGTGTCCAAAAGAATTTAATTTTTCTCCTAAATTGGCTTTATAAAGTTATAAACTCAAATCTAATTTAAAAGTGACTTTAAGTGATAAAGTTACCAAGTCTAATTTTAAAGTGACTTTAATAAAGTCAATGTGAAATTAGAAAGTAAAAAGTGACTTTGGAAATAAATGACTAAGTGGGTCTTTATTAAAGTGGGGTGAATTAAAAAATAGAAAGTGAGATTTAAATGAGCATTTAATCTCAGCCCTAGATCTAAAGCGATCTCAGCCATTGGATTTAGGGATTCCCCAAAAGTCACTTAGGGTTAGGTTAAAGAAGGAAAAGCAGGGAAAAGGTCATTCATTCTTTCATGAGCAGATTGAGAGAAGGAGAGCAAGAGAGCAAAGGATATTTTTGAGCAGAGAAGGAGGAAGAACATCCCCTTGTCACGCATACTAAGGCAACAAGATTTCAGCAAATCCGTACACCAAGCAGCAGCACGAAGTTCAAGGCAAGTGGCACGAATTTCGATGAGGGAAAATAGCATTTAATGCAGCACAAATTTCGAGGTTCGTACAGTAGTGAAGGAGGCACGAAAACGAGGTCCATGCAGCAACAAAAACAAGTCTGTTTTCTGAAATCCGTACATCAGTGTTTCAACACACAAATCAAGGTCCATACAGCAACCGTATAGCACGTTTTTCGAGGCAGCAAGTGGCACAGTTTTCGAGGAGGCAATACAACTATTCTGGCACTATTTTCGGTGTTGTCTGTACAGCATTTAATGCTGTACTTTCTTCTGTAAAATTCTATTTCTGTTTGGCACGAAAATCAAGGCAGACTTCGTGCACGGTTTTCGAGATAAGTAAAAATACCGGTTGTTGGAATTTTCTGTGTTTTTCTATTTCTCTGTAAAAGTTATTTATCAAAAATAAAGGAGAGCTTTCGAACTGGTTTTCCCCAAGAGTTGTAGGGGGTTTTTCCAGGGTCAAGTTGACCAAAAATCAGCGTGTCAATTTTTTGTGTGTGGCTGATTTAATTTTTTGAGTTTTTATTTCTGCATTTCAGCACTGTGAAATTTCCAAAATTTGTGTTTTCAGAAAATATTTGTTTTTTCCAGCTTGTTGAATGTATGGCTATGGGAATGGGCATTAACTTTATGGGAGAAATAAGGAGAAACTGAAAATCGGGGTTAGGAATCAAATTTTTACAAGTAGCAACAGATTTGCAGTGCAAATGCAGTTGAGAGCAGAATGCAGAATCAGCAACAACATGCAGAGTCAGAAGTTTCGTGAAACATAGCTCTGAGAAGATTCGCAGATCTGCTGAGGAGCAGTCAAGATCTAGCGTCGGACGCCGGGGTGTGAGACCGGAGGGCCAGAGATCTGAGCTTCCAATTGGTAGATAGATCAGCTCGAGGAGTGACGTCGTCCCTAGGAGTTGTGACGTAGAGCCAGTGCAGTGACTACGTAGAGGCTTCGCAGAGACAGTGTGGGGCTAGCCATTCAGTGGTTGGATCAATGTCGGATCGCCAGTGACAGTGTGAGATAATTTATCACTATCTTTTTACCAGTTTATTCTCTTATCGGATTTCCAGTCTGGGCATCCAAATATTTGTATTCAAAAACTACTACATAATAATTAAAACCCTCATTTGTTGCACCACTTTTCCCGCATTGGGTTTTTCCGGGTACATCGTACAAAAACAACAGTGTATATTTGTGTGCTTATTTCTTTCCTGCTCAGTCCTTGTTTCCGCAGTATTTTTATGTTGTGAAGACTACAGTTGTATTTATTTCAATGTTTACTGTGTAACACCGTAAATAACTTGTATCAAAATTAACAACTAGAAGAAATAACATCAGATTGTTGCAGTAGTGATTCCCATTGTGGAATTTTCACAGTTACACGCCCAAAAAAATGTACCTATGTCAAGTAATTCAACTCGGCCTCAATTCCTCTAATGACAACATGGCTATATGAAATTTAGGGCATCAAATGATAATAGCTACAAAATCACCAGCAACATCTTCTGTCTACCATTCCAAAACCATGATCCACAATAGGTCATTTCTCTTATTGTTACACGTGGAACCAATGCAAGGTCAACCTCTGTCACTAATTTCCAACCCCTGTACACACACTTCAGTCTCACGTAGGTCAGCAATATGACTCTAGTAATAATCTTCTGCTACAGGTGTTTCTATGGTTTTAGGCTTCAGCACATAAATTAATGCATATCCAAAATTGGAGCTAATGATTAAATCAACCAATGGTCTAGTTATCTATCTTTGCAACCAAGTAGCTTTGTCGCTGCACAATACTCCGCTAGAGGTACCCTATATAAAATATTCCTCTAATACAAGTCTCTCTATTAGCCAAACATAGAGCATCATAATCTATGATTAACTGGCAAACTTAGCCCTCAACATCATACACATCATTCATGATTTGATAAACCAACTCCGTAGGGAATGAGGTCGAACTCCTACAAGATTGAGTCAACACGTGTTGTTATAGGTTGTTCAACGCAGGAAGACTTGTATTTAACAACCATGAATTCACATTCTTGGACCACTTGCACTAAAGCCATATCGCACCCTTAATTTTGGCAACCCAGTGCACGCAATCTCGATCCACACATTCCCTAGCAATGCAACGTGCAGATATTTAAGTTGCTAAACGCACCTATCATAGAACTATCGCACAGGTATACAGGTTGCCCACTAACTGCGCTACGATCGCACTTCACAGTGAATGACCCATCACTAATCGTGAAGTCAACGCACGGCTCTGCCTAACGGGCCTGATCCATTCCAGCCACGCATAGTCTCCTTGACAGTCGATTGTTCCTTTGGTCCTTCTACGTTGGATGCAGTCTCCACATCGTTTCTCGGCCTCCCTATCGATAAGCAACCATCCTACACGCACATGGCAACCACGTCCTATCTGCAGTAACCTTCAATTGGTGAGTGGGTCTAAATTATCTCCTCGGGCTTCCGCGTGGCTTCTCAGGCGAAGAACGTACAATAGTCAAATTTTTGCTCGTGTCCAATAACACGGATCTTCACAAGGCCTTGAATACGTACAACAACTCGTCCAAGATGCCACAGCATTCACCATTCGCTACCTCAATGATTAAGAAAGGGGCTGAGGATCCTAGAAATGTTGACTAATTTGACGTGGTGCAAAAATCAACTTCAGAAAATTTAGGGGGCATGTCTTCTGCAATAACCTTGGATTTGACTCGTATAATTTGTGGAATTTTCACTTAGTAGAATGATGATTCTAACTCCGGCAAAGATTGATAAAAGTGGCCCAAGGAAACCTACAGGCTTGCAAGATGCACTGCTCTGATACCACTGTGATATCCCAAATAGGAAATTTTGCAATTTTTTCAACAAAATTCTTCCCAAAGAAATTTCATTCATCCAACATAAGATTGCCATGTAAAATATAACAAATAAAGTGTTGCAACTCAATAATATGATGCACAAAAATAATCTCAATTTAATTATAATAGATAAATTGTGGTTACATGCAGATACAACTAGTATATCTGAGATGAAAAAACGACCTCAAGAATCTGCTCGAATGTTGCACTGGCCCTCCAAAACTAAACTGAAATGGAATTGCTAAGCTCTCCTATGAACTCTGAATGAATTCACCAAGGGAAGAGTTCAATGCTCGCCCACTCTCACTGAATCACAAGAGGGTTTATGTCCTAGGCCTACTACTAAAGTTGGGAACTCCCGATTCTCCAAACCTTTCCACAAGAAAGAAAGCTCAACTCCAAGATGTCCACAAATGATCACATCCTCCTCTTTTATAGATCTGATGGACCCCTCTAGAAACCTTTACTTTATTATTATTTTAATCACTTGATACTTTTACCCTCCTTTTATTTTAATTAAAATACCATTTTAATTTGGGAAAATGGTAAATCGGCCACCATCCCACCTCAAGCAACTAAAAGTCACTTCTTACCATCCTATCTTGTAGGTTTTGTCTCGGTTCCAACGAGTTGTTACACTAAGGTATTCCATCAAATATTCCTCCCTAAAAGCCACCTCAAGTGCAATTGATTTAGTCAAACCCATTTATAACCCTATTTTATGAAAGTTTTCGAAATGCAACGGAAAGAAAGGCAAGTTGTGCAGATGACGAAATATGCCAAGTGAATGCCATCGGATCCCTTAAAAACTCCTCAAAGCTCCCCCAGGTTCCCTGATGACATAATCATACTCCCATGACCTGGCCATCTCGTGCCCTGGAAATCCACCCTGACTATACTTTAGAGGAAAATAAAAATGGGGACATGACATGATCCTTTGTGCTCTCACTTCTCCCTTCTTGTATTTTGCTACTCTTTGTCTAGTACAATAATTTCACCAAGAACATATTCCATGACCTCATTTTCTATGAGTTTCAAATCAATCCTCTTCTTCCATGCTAGGAAGTTTGTTGTCCCAACAAGCTTGTTGTTTTCCTTGCAAAATGTAGTCATATGTTATGTAGAATGAGATATGGAACACAAAATGGTATGTACTTGTCAAATGAGTATCCTTCTTGATGATGTCTCCAACTATCTTAAAGCTTTCAAGACCATCAAATAGACTTCAATGATGCACTAGAATGATGACTTCTAGGATGCCTTCAAGAATAGTGTCTTCAATAGCTTCAAAGAGTGGATGATGGTCCCAAGATTCCTTGATGCTTCCTTTAAATATGTTTTTCAACAAGCCTTCAAATTGATAGCTTTTCAAGAGAGATCAATATCCCTTTCAAGATAAAGCAACCTTCCTTCAAGATGTTGCTTTAAAAACAAGGAACCTTCAAGAGAGAGACAATATAGATATCCTTTCTTCAGATGGTGAGACAATATAGATATCCTTCAAGATGGTAGCCTTTCTTCAATGAGAGCTTGGTTCTTCTTAAGATGATGATTTCTTCCTTTAGCCCTTTTGCAAATGATTCCCCTTAACAAGCAATCTCTTCCTATGTCAACAAGATGATCTCCAAGTTGCCTTCTCTTTCTTCACCTTACCTTTGATACCATGTTGGAGAATCTGCTAGGGCAATTATTTAAACCAATTCTCCTTAACCTTAATAACTGCTTGTGACCTATTAGTTATCTTCTTATGTTTATTTATTAGATCTTTCCATCAAACAATTATCAAGAGAAAAAATATTAAAGACAATGGACACAAGAAGTAGGGTCCAAGCCAGGGCAAAAGCCCTCCAAGGGGAAAACACAGAAAGAATAAATTCTCTTCTTATATAATCTGATTCAAATTAGAAAACTAAGACCCAAAACCATAGACCAAGTCCTCCTCCAAGCACCAAGTCAACCCTCCAAGAATCCCTTCCAATTAGGTCAATGATTAACCAAGTCAGTAAGGGTCAATCCTTCTTCAACTAGCTTCAAATCTCAGCTTCGGCCCCCAGCTTTGGATCTACAACCTTGACATGCAATTTTCGGCCTTGCAATAGCTGCAAAAACCCTAATTTTCGAACATGTGGACATAAATAGAGAAGATTTTGAATCTCCTTCCTTCAATTGGTCTTTCTCCTTGTCTTCTAATCTTTCACTCTTCTTTTATTGCTTCTCTTCCTTTAAATCGAACTTGTTTCTTGAGCGGATTGAATTGGTGACAAATGAGGTTGGAATTGCTTCTATATATACACAATTGTGGAGGTAGAATGACGTCTTCTGGGCTGACCTGTGCTTGGAGGTCTTTTTGACTCTCTAGACACAAAATTAATATATTTTTCATGTTACATCTTGCCGAATAGGGTATTTATACAAATGATATTGACTCTCTTGACTCATGACAATAATTCTTATGATATGACAAACCCTAGAAGCATGAAGAACATGCTTAACCTAGATGACAAATCAAAAGAAGCATGAAACCCATGCTTGAAAATAATATTTTTCTTTTCTTCTTTTCTTCTTTTTTTCTTGTAACATAAGATATACATAATGACACGAGTACAATGACAATTATGAAGACAAAAACTAGCTAAATTTTCCAACAATCTCCATGTTGACTTGCATTCCTCAAAAGCTTCTATTATAGCAAATTTTCCTTAATTGACTTTTCTCTCAAAGAAAAAGCTTCCTATTTTGAGAAGAGGGCATTTTTAGTTGCACAGATGATTTCCCTGGAGATTACCTATGTTATACTTAGCATGCCTTTCTCTTTTATCTTTATCTAATAAAACTAGGGTGCAAACCTAAAGGAGGCCTCCTAACTTCATAGTGTGGATTTTCTTGTTAACTATAAGCTAGAGAAGCGGTGCTCCCTCCTCAAGAGTCAAGACCTTCACTCTGACTGTTCTACCATGCATGCAGTCTATTCTACGTGAAGCTTTACTTCGAAGTCTTTTCTAGGAGAATTGCAATGCTTATGAAAAGGGTGACATGGATAATTTTATCCTTTTCCATCTTTATAGATTAGGCAATGGGCATGCATGCAAGTTACCTTTAGCAAGGGGAAGGTGCCCCCACTTGTGATGTTCAAGGCAAATTTCAATGCTTTTGGAGGCTTTTTAGTGCATGAAAGGGACACTTCCTTTATTTTTCAAGATACTTTCTAAGAGCAGGGCTCAGCATTATTCCTAATTCTCCTCCCTTTTCATCTTCTCTAGGCTTACAAATCAGAGTGTAAGCGAAGAAGACAGGTTTACAATTCACAGTACATGCAAAGGAAGCAATCATCAATGTCTTCAAACTTCCATCTTCTTGTTTCCATTCTATTCACTTGAAGATATGATTTTTCTGCAAGCATTTATGATAGGTATTGGTTGAGTTGCCCAAATTCACTACCAAAGTTACAGTTCAAGTGGTGTGAGAAGATTGTTTTTAGGGTTTTATTTTGGGCCTCTATTTCAAGGCTAGAAACACAAGTTATGTAATTAAAAACATTTCAAAACTTATGAAGCATTTGTTGACACTTCCCACAACAATTTCCCATTTTGAGCATGTCATACATTGTTTCCAAAAAGTGGATATGACCTTGAAACATCCAAAGGTGTATTCCCTTCATATCCAACTTTAGAACACAGAACTATTGGAAAGTGTAAATAGGTTTGCTCTTCATAATGACTTGTAATTATGAATTTATGAGGAAGACAGATAATAAAATGTATTTTGTAATGCTTGCTTCTTCTTGATGTCTTTAGGGTTTGTCATATAGTCATAAATATGTAATTTAGAAGTCATGTATGTAAAATGTTGTTACACTTGTAAAGACAATCAATGATGTAATTTGTATGCTAAAAGACCTTGTCAAAACGCTCCAAGGAAGTCGGCTCAATTATGTTGAATATATCTATATCCCTTAATCAAGTCGGCCTACAAGCAAGAGGTCAAGTCGGCCTAGAGATAGGGAACAGCCCCTATAAATAAGTGGATTGCGGCCTCATAACATATCAATCAAGTTCGGATCAAGTTATGAAAATAAAGTGCGAAGAAAGGGTCTATTTCTGGGTACACAAGGACGAGCATAATCAACGAAGAAACAAGGAAGTCTATCTTTGTTTTGGGTCATATACACTATTGTGGCAATATCCTTTTATTTTAATTTTCAAAAATACAAAAAAAATAGAAAACTTGTTATGAATCTAATTCATAACTAAAGTAATAAATATAGTTATTAATGGAATAAAATAGAATAAATGTAATTACTAAATAATCAGTTAGGATTATGTTAAGTAGTGATTAGGTTAATGAAAAGGCATGTCTAAAAGACATGCCTGTTCATGAAAAGGTACCTGCATGGGTATAAAAGCGGGACCTCATTGTAAACTTTCAATCATGTCATATCTTATCAATAAAATATTATTATTATAAATACCCCGTGTATTTTTATAATTAAAGCCTTTTGCTATTAAATCTACAAATCTGCAAGTCTTCTGCTACAGTATTCAAATCTACAACTTCCGTTGTTACAGTGGTATCAGAGCCATCTTGAAGCCAGGTTGTGGACAGGTTGAAAGAATGGCACACAGCGTCGTTCTACAAGCCTACGATTATTTACCATATAATGTGCCATTACGTCAAGATCCCAAAAATATTGAAATACTTAGAAAAGTTCTAGAAAAGCTTGAGAAGTTATGTGCAAAATATCCTGTAGTAGTCCATAATAAAAAAGATGAAAAATGCAGTAATAATAATAAAGCAGTTAGTTTTTCTAAAGGAAAATCAAGTAAAACATCCATGGAAAAGCCAACCAAATATATTCGCCCACCAAAGCGTGATAAAAGTAAAGAAGAAGGGAAATGTTGGAAATGTAGAGACAAATATTTCGTAGGACACAAATGTGCCTTTTATACAAGAAATATCATTGCCAGCAACAGTGAAATAGCACAAAAAGATGATGCTGATTCAGGGAAAAATAATATGGAAGAAGGCTATCATGAGAACCTGGTTGCAGTAAAATTATTGAATGCACCAGTAAATTTATTGAATGCACAAGCTAAAGAAGCACAGCGTTGTGTTGAAGAACATGAAGTAATGAAAAATCATGATATCCTAGGTAATGCAGTTCCTATAGCTTTGTTGAGTATAGAAAAGGCCGAATCTGCAGAAACTGGTCATGAAGGTCAGACTGAAAGTGTAAATGAGAGGGATGAGGAAAAAGCAAAAGCTGTTGCAAAAGAAGAAACTCCAAATTTATTTCGTTGTGGAAGCAATGAGAAAAAGAAGTTTAGATGCATTTCAACTGCAGTGGCTGAAATTCCAGACAAGAACAACCTTCCTGAGTATTCGGCTAATAAGAATAAACAGGCAGATTGTAAGCTGGAATCAAGATACTACAGCGTTAATCTTGATGTAAGTGCTGCGGAGTTGGGTGAACATTTTATAGATGCAATTAGTCAGGCTAAGAGAGCAACTGATAGTGAGAACAATTTTTCCTCACCTGAACAAAATGAGAGTCCTAGAAATGTTGAGAATGAACCACATTTCTTTGGTCTTAGAAAAACGTCTTCTGGCAGGTTTGAAGCAAGTCTTTATGACAGGAATAAGAAGAAAAAGGTGTATGTTGGGATGTATGACAGTATGATCGAGGCTGCTCGTGCAAGAGACCAAAAGGCAATAGATTTGGGTGCTGCTTCAGTTCTTAACTTTCCAGAACTCCAAGAGAAAACTAATTTGCAACGTGAAACTGCCCTGCTTGACTCTACCTCACTTAAAAACCTATTTAAGGTGCAATCTGCAATGCAACAACTCTCTGTTAAAGCAGAGAGACATGCGAATGTTACCCGACAAAAAGAGATAAAGAGGAAGCCAAGAAATTTCCAGAAGTTGCCTACAGCTAAAAGAAGTAAAGTAATAGACCATTCTGCTGGAAACAATAATAAGCCCATTCATAACAAAAAGTGGAAAGACGCTAAACTTGATCACCAGAAGTGGAAAGAGCTAATTGAGAATCGCAAAATGGATATACACAATGGGCTGAAAACATGTGTACGAAATGGACCATATCGAAATCTCTGCATCACCACAATATCTCACATAATGGAAATTGATAAAGCCCAGCAGACATTGAACAAGGTTGTTCAAGCCGTGGTTTCGTTTCAAGTTACCGCTGCTCGCCCTTTTGATACGGAAATTGCAGCTAGGGGCGAGGGCACTGGTTTCGTAGTGGATAAAAAGCGCGGGCTCATTCTCACCAATAGGCACGTCGTTGAGCCTGGGCCTGTAATTGCCGATGCTACGTTCTCTAACGGAAAGGACTTTCGCGTTTATCCTCTTTACCGTGACCCTGTTCACGATTTTGGATTTTTCTGTTTTAATCTTCCTACCCACATTCATAACCTCTGTCAACGCAATTTGGCAAGCAACGTGCCAGATCGATACAGCGTGGCAGTTAATACGGCACACCTGTTCGTTGAGCGGGCACACCTGTTCATTGAGTGGTTCGTTGGCAAAGTCGAGTTTATAAATTATAGATACAAGTCACGTAACAAATAATTTAATTAATTTAAAATCTAAAAAAAAAACTTTATAAATCTATATAAGTAACTTTATTAAAATATAAAGTTATTTTATAATAAGTTTTATAAAGTTTCATTGAAAAAAAAAATTATTAATTTAACTAATTAAAATTACTATTTAATTAATTAAATTAATGAAAAAAAAAGAAAAAAAAAGAAGGGGGAGGTTACTTAAAAATTTATATATACATATATATATATATCAATATATAGAAGTACAAATTCAAATGAAAGGAAGAGGTTCTTCATAAAAAAAAAAGAGAAGTTAAATTATATATATATATATATATATATATAAAAAGGGAGAACTCAGTTCAAGGAAGTATTATTGGAAAATTATATATGCCAAAGCCCCAGTGATTAAAGACATGCTTATCAGATAATCCGAAGTGAAGAAAGTTGTCTAAAAGTTAAAGCTTTGAGGACAAAGCTTTTCGAAGAAGGAGGCAATGTTATGAATATAATTCATAACTAAAGTAATAAATATAGTTATTAATGGAATAAAATAGAATAAATGTAATTACTAAATAATCAGTTAAGATTATGTTAAGTAGTGATTAGGTTAATGAAAAGGCATGTCTAAAAGACATGCCCATTCGTGAAAAGGTACCTGCATGGGTATAAAAGCGGGACCTCATTGTAAACTTTCAATCATGTCATATCTTATCAATAAAATATTATTATTATAAATACCCCGTGTATTTTTATAATTAAAGCCTTTTGCTATTAAATCTACAAATCTGCAAGTCTTCTGCTACAGTATTCAAATCTACAACTTCCGTTGTTACAAAACTACTAAAAAGATATGTTAGACTATTACAGTTCATATACTCTAGCATAAAATAGATCTACTCGTTATATTAAAGTTAAAAGTTTAAATACTTTTAGGCTTTATGAAAGCGAGTCCCAGTTCAAAGTTTAAATATCGATCACTTTATCGAGTGGGATTCGATGATTTACTAAGCACGGAGTAAAGGGCTCAACCCGCGGGCACATTTAGCGCGTGAAGTTAACATGGAGGGTGCCTCCGCAGTTGACTGTGTTGATTGCGGGAGTAACCTAAATCAACGGTCGAGATTGATTGCGGGGGCATAAGCCAAATAAATCCTTCGTACCTCGAGGCCCCCTGCAGTGATGTTTGCTGCCAAGTTGGTTACAGTTGTCATCCACGTCAGGGTTTCTTAACGGTATGTTGGCGCGTCTTATCAGCATTTAAGTTCAAAGCCACACCACCTATTTAAGGGAAATTCTCATTCTTTCTGAAATTATCATTGGTTATTTGAAGTTTATCTGTGTTGCGTCTTTTTTAGTTTTCTGTCACCCTGTCAATTATTGGTCATCCTGTAAGTTGTCTACCATCCCAAAGTTAAACTATGGCTAAACGCTCATCCCTGTCAGGTTCTGCTAGTCACATCCCTTTCATGGATACCGAGAGGGATATCCAGGATACAAATTGTTCCCTTGCCCACCTTTCTTTTTACCAGCAAGTTCTTCTAAACGAAAAGAATTCTTCAATTTACACCGCCATGGAAAAAACTGGTGTGTTGTCTGCATGTATCCCGAAAACTCATCTTTTTCCCGAATTTATCTACTGGCTAGTGTCTGTTATGTACCCTAGGAAATGTTTTGTAATGAATTATCAAGGGGAAAATGTTCTGCAAGTGTTAGTTTAGTTAATTCGCCAAGCTCTATGTTACCCTGAGTCGGAGTCATATGTCCAATTCTCTGATGATTCCTTGATAGCATATTATGACAATCTTGCAGGTCAAGAATTTAATTAATTCATTCATTTTCTGAAGCCAAATACACAGCAGTTTGTACCTGACAGCAAAGAGTTCCCTATGGAGGTTTTTGATATTAAAGTCAAACCAGTGTTGAGCTGCATTGCAAAGATTTTGGGAAAAGACGACGACAGTACAGTGGACAAGTCAATTTTGGGGATGTTCGCCATGATGATGAAGCCAGGATTGGTGTTGGATATTCCATCCTATTAGCAAGAAGCTGTTAACTCTCAGCTCATGAGCTTATCATTAACGGGTTCATTCAGGTTTCCCTCACTTATTGTTTACTTATTTTTATATCAAAATGTAGAAGAATTCATGCATCCGGGGTTAAACATTATGGATATGAATAAGAGGAGACAATCAGTAATATTTTGGATAGATATAGTGAGAAAAGAAAAGAATGAGGGTGGTTTGTTTGATTTTGTTGGTCAGTTTATGTCTTCTGCATATAAAGTGTTGAATGGAAGTTCTCCCCCCTGTTTTTTGCCCTAAGCTCAAGAGTTCTTGCATTTGGGGGCAAGTTGTAAATTTGGTGATTGGTTTGTTTTTGAAGATTATTCTGAAATTAGACTTTATGGAGCTAGTGTAGAACCTTATAGGCTTCCTGTGTTTGTGCCTATGAGATTATTTGCTCTGGAGTTTATTAGGCAAAGTCTAAATGTTGACCAAATTCACTTTGTGCCTATGAAGAAGGGTCATATGTTCAAATTTCTAATGACTATGAGTCCCTTTATAGTGAATATGAGGCAAGCATTTGATGAAGTCACTCAGATGTTAGATGGAATGCACTTACTGTTAGGAGAGAAGTGGGCTTATGACCCTCACAGTGTCATTTCTAGTAGAAGAATTGATAATGGATATTCAACCTTCATTCATGACAGCAGACCTAGTAGAAGAATTGATAATGGATATTCAGCCTTCATTCATGAGCAGACCAGATCTAGAAAGTTCAATGAAGAGTCTGCAGATACTCAACCTGGTTTTTCATTACAGTTGCGAGATGAACAAAATGTCCCTGCTTCACCCAGGAAGCATGAGAGCACTCAGGATCTCAAGTGCCTCTAATCAAACAAATGTTTGCCCAGATTGCATAGAGAAATCAGAAGATGAAGGCAAGTATGGAAGCTCAAGCTGAGTACTAGATAGCTCCAGACCAAACAAGACTTCTAACTGCAATGGATCTTGAAAAAGATCAATTCAAAATTGCCCTTTCACATCCTTCTGATATGTCAATTAGTTCTTCTAACAATTTCAATATAAACTTGACTGTAGATGTGAAGAAAATCCCATTGCTGGATAAAGTGAATCTACACATGCAAACAGGTCAGCTGATTGTGAATGACCTAACAAAAATGAATGCAGTGGCAATGAAGGCAAAGAATATGCTTGGAAAAGTGATAAAGCAGTTGAAGTTAGAAAAAGCCAATTCCAGGGCTTTGACAATCCAGAACGAAGAGCTCAAGAAGATCATAGTAAAGATTGGAGTAGATCCCAATGATAGGCAGTTGTGCAGAAGCTTCTGCAAAGTGCTGAATTAGAAATATCTGTGCTAAAGAAAAAATTGAAATTGCCTACAGAAGAACATTCCATGGCAGCAGAGGTTGCGGAGGTGGAAAATGAGAAAGAAAAACTTCTTCAACAGCTCATGCAAAAGGAAGAATAAGTCACTAAATTGAAGCAAACTGCACTGTCATTGCAAAACCATATTGAATCTCATATTTGCACTTTTGTTTTTCCATCAGGTAGTGAAGATCCATCAGCACAAATTTCTCAATTAACCACTGAATTGAAGATGGCATAAATAGATCGGAAAAAGGCACAATCTGATTTGGAAACAGCAACAAAGTTCATAAAAGCTACTGAGGGAGAAGTCAATAAATACAAAATGGAATGCTAAACTGCTAATGCTGAGATTAAAAATCTCAAAGAAAGATTGAAGGGAAATATATCCTTCATACAGGCTAAGAATATCATTTGGAATGATATTATTAAAGAAATGAAAACATACTGGGATTTTCTGACTGTTATTGCAGAAGAAAAGGGTATTATCAGAGAATTTGAAGAGTAAGTCATGACAGACAAACAGAAGACAATCAATAGGGCTATTTGGGCAAGGAAGTTCATTAATTTCATTGATTCTAAAACAGATCAGGAATTGGAAGAAAATGAAATTAAAGACAGAATTTTATATGCAGTAGAAATTAACAAAATGATTGTCAAAAATGATTGTAGGAAGTCTGTAGAAAAGAAGTTGATTGAGTTAAAGGAAGCAGTGAGTCAATTTGATAAATTATTTGATAAAATAACGAGAGCAGGTTTGCCATCAAGTTGGGGGCTTGGAGGTGGTCTTATGTCATGGGATTCTTATGAGCCCTTGCTAGTTTTGGCAAAAAGTAAGGTAGACAGCACTCATGAGAAAACTCAGGTTCTTAAAGGAGCAACAGTGATTAATTTCATTCAGAGACATTTTCCACTGTTGTGGTTAGTGAAAACTCTGTTTGTAGAAAGACCATCTTTCAACAGAATCACTGCTTTCAGATTGGAGTTTCACAAGTTGGTTCATTCACCAAAGACAAACATCGAAATATGGAAGAAGTGTAGAGCCTGGATGACATATTTACCACAGAATCCCTCGACTGCAAAGAAGGATAAATCAACCAGTCAATGAAATGTAGCAGCATCATCATCAATCCATATTCAGTATATAGAGTAGGATTTTAATTTCATATTATTTCCTCTTTTAAAGAGAGAATGTAATTGTTATAAGACATTTTTGAAGACATGTAATAGATAGTCTAGGACATCCTAAGTAGTTAAAGTAGTTAAGATCAGTTACAGCAGTTACAAATTGCTTTCTATTGGATTTAATGTGATAGAGAAGAAAGAGAAGGGTTTCGAGTTTTGGACCTTCAGACTACAATTTTTGTACTCAAATTTCAAAATATTAATGAATGAAAAGTAAGTTTCTAGCATTTGTTGATGTTGATGTGTCTTCTAGTTTCCATTGTGTACTTTTCATCTTTGAATAAAACGAAGTAATGAAGCTGCAGGTCTCTTTTTACTTGTGTAAGTAAGAGTTAAAATCCTTAATAGGTGCTCCTTCATTTTAACTATTTCTTTCCTTATAATTCTTCTGGAGTTTGGGGTGATATATTCTGTACAAACAGTATATCAGTTTGGGCTTCTTTCTTACATGTTCTTCTAATCATTCCATTCAATATCAACAGATAATAGCATTGTGGGAAATTCATTATATTTGATCTTTGAGGGTTTAATGATAAATACTTGAGGGTGATTAAACAAAGACAAATATTTCTGTGACATAATCATATAAATGTCTTAAGCATTGATTCCTTATCACAGCTAAGGGATTGTCCCTTAAGCTACAACATACACAATGATCATTTCAGGACTGCTGAGGGTTATTTCAGGAAGAGACAAGATAGCGATATAGTGCAAAGAGTAGTGCAAGGCATAATCTGAAATAAATATTCATCTCAGCAAAGGAGAAGAGTCCCATCATCTTTGTCCAAGTTTGTGATAAGGTTCTGTAAATTTTTGTAGATGTTCTATGCTTGATGCAACTTTACTTTTATAACAGCAATCACATAAACAATTAAGTAAAACGCTGATAGAACATACCAGTGGATCTATAGAAGACAAACCAGAAACAGGAGAATGTGTTGGTGCGTTGCGGCGGTCAACAGGATGCTTCAACTTCGGGAAGAAAGTCCTCTCGTCACCCAACCTGCATCGGTGTCACAAATAAATTCAAAATGCTCGTCTACCAACTCAAAGTCAACCCCAGAAAAGTCAACGCAGTCCAGAAAAGTCAACGCATGGCATCAACAATAAAGTCAACGCAGCTCCAACTTCGGTCAACCTTTTGACCTCGGTTGTTGTGCCAATGTGTACGGCCTCCCAAAATCGAAGTCTCCACCAATTTTCAGCCTCTTTGGACCATGCGTTGACCAAAGTCAACGCTGGTCAAACTTGCGTGGAAACCCTAGCTGCAGTAAAATTCGTCCTTCTTCCTGGCTGCAGTAATTCGTCCTTCTTCCCACGTGTGAATCGAAATTGTCTCCAAGGAGCTCGTACTAAATCAGAAGAGGAGAAGAGATGTGATGAGTGAGTGAAATGCTCTTCAATGTTGACTGTATTTATATCCATCATTGAGGTGTGTGACACATCTGCTGGGGGTGTAAAACCTTAAGGCCGACCTGCACATATAGTTTATTATAAATAATAAATTCAAAATAAATGTTCTGCTCATCGGATTAAGATATATTTTATATGGATTTTACACCTCTCCGAAAGAGGAATCCAACAAAATTATCAGTATCTTAATCCGAGCATCACAACATGGAGTTTGGACCTAGTTGTCCAAATTTAACACTCCCTCTCAACTAGGGAGAACTCCATCCATCAGTGCAATCAAACATCGTGCGTCATCCCGCCGTAACTTGCTTTGCTGGCCTCTTTATTTCAGAACAGAAGTGGGTCAGTCACAAAGACATCATCCCCCCACTGACATAATCAGTCCAGAGGTTCGAAACCTCTATCAGACTCACAAAGAGTCTCCAACCAACCCGAAGTTGGTTCATCTGACCCGAAGTCAGGCAGAGGTCCCAGACCTCACTAAACTTGATCCCAGATCAAGTGGTTGGACCATGCCATCCTAGATAGAGAGTACGGCAATCTCTGATGCGTCCATCAGTCTTTGCTACTAGTCTCTAGCTTTTCCCACCTCATTGGCCAAATGAGAGGTACTTCCCATGAGCCCTGAACTCAATGGGTAGGATGCATACGGGGCACAGATAATGAGAGGTGAACCAACTCAATAATCACAACGTTGGGGTCCAAGCACACCAACAAGGTTTGGCAAGCCTAGCCTTGTGGTTGCTCATAGCTCCGAGAAGCTGTCCCCAAAGCCCCCCAGAGCTCCTCGAGCTCATTGTCCAACAGGACCCACATCATAGGGTCGTTCCACAATACCAAGTCTCTCATGGAAGGTTAGGAACTTGACCTTCCCCAGGGGCTTAGTGAGAATATCCGCGACCTGCTCATCAGTTCCTATATGATCGAGCCTTACGGCGCCTCGCTGTACCATATCCCGGATAAAGTGGTACCTGATATCAATATGCTTGGATCGGTCGTGGAACACGGGATTCTCAGTCATACGAATCCCACTCTGATTATCACAGAGTATCACAGTGGTATCTAGCACATGTCCAAACAGCTCACTAAAGAGCTTCCGCAACCAAACTGCTTCACAACAGGCCATACTAGCAGCAATGTATTCGGCCTCCGCGGTGCTCAAAGCCACCGACTTCTACTTCCTGCTCATCCATGAGATCGAAGCAGAACCAAGATTGAAGCAGCATCCCGATGTGCTCTTACGATCCACCACACTGCCAGCCCAATCGGCATCAGTATATCCACGGAGTGTCACGCTCCCGGCAGTGTATCTCAACCCATGGTTTATCGTGCCCCGAAGGTATCTCAGAAGATTCCTGGCACCAACCCAGTGAAAGTGATGAGGCTCAACCATCTGTTGACTCAAAGTGTTCACTACAAAACATATATCTGGATGGGTGTTCACTAAGAACATCAGAGCCCCTACGAGTTGACGATACTCAGTAGGATTTGCCAATACGGGCCCAACAGCGCTGCCACTCAACTTCTTGAAGTTGAGTTCCATTGGTGTTGACACGGACTTGCAATCCACCATACCAAATCTTTCCAGAAGTTTCACAATATATTTTCCTTGAGAAAGGAAAATCTCTCTAGGTCTTTGCCAGACCTCCAGGCCTAGGAAGTGGTGCATCAGTCCTAGGTCCTTCATCTTGAACTCAGCAACAAGCTCCCTCTTGCATTGATGAATGAGAGGGTCAACACCAGTCAAGAATAGGTCATCCACATACAGCACCAGAATGAGAGGCTTCCCCTGGCCAACCTTGAAGTAAAGGTTCGGATCAGCATTACTTCGAGTGAAGCCCAGCTTCATCAAGTAGCTATCTGTCCTCTCGTACCAAGCTCTGGGTGCTTGCTTCAACCCATAGAGGGCTTTCTTCAACCTGCAGACATGAGTGTCCCGATCCTGAACTTCAAACCCCAGAGGTTGTTCTACATACACCTCTTCTTTTATTGCACCATGCAGAAAAGTGGTCTTGACATCCATCTGATGAAGACTCCATCCTTGCGTAGCAGCAAGGGCTGTGATTGATCGAATGGTGGTATATCGTGCCACAGGTGCAAATATGTCATCATAATCTATTCCTTCCTTTTGAGAGAAGCCACGGGCAACAAATATTGCCTTGAACTTTTCAGTACTTCCATCAGATCCATGCTTGATCTTGTAGAGCCATTTCGCGGTGACAACTGATTTGTCCTTCGGTCTTGGAACCACATCCCAGACATCATTCTTTATTATGGACTCATATTCTTCGTGCATAGCATCCTTCCAGACTTGATGCTTTACGGCTTCCTCAAAAGATCCAGGTTCAGATTGTACAAAAGTACTCATGGCAGCTAGATACCCTTGGTATCTAGACGGCTTCTTGCTTTCTCGGAATGTCCCCCTTGGGGCAGCATGTCCCTCAGCATCTTCGAGGGTGTCCCTGAGCCATGATGGTCTCTTTCTCAGTGAAGGAGATGGATCTATTGGGTCCATTGGTCCTTCAACATCAGGCATTGTCTCATCCTGCGGTTCTTCTTGATTTCCAAGCCTTGCTTCATGATTTTCCTCAGATCTCGGAAGATCTACTACTTTCCTCAGGGAAGCATCTTCGTCAAAGGTGACATCGTGGCATATCTCCACTTCCCTTTGACCAGGCACATAGACTCTATAGGCCTTCGAAGTTTCACTATAGCCCACAAACATTCCTTTCTTTCCAGAAGCATCCAGCTTGCTTCTCTTTTCTTTCGGCACATGAAAGTAAACAGAACATCCAAAAACTCTAAAATGTGAGACGTCAGGTTTCTTACCAGAGAAAACCTCTTCGGGTGTTTTGGAGTCTAGAGCGGAATGTGGACATCGGTTTTGAATGTATACAGCAGTATTCGCAGCTTCTCCCCACAGAATCTTCGGTAGACCTTGGTCACATAGCATGGCACGGGCAGCTTCCACAATGGTCCTGTTCTTTCGTTCAGCAACGCCATTCTGCTCAGGAGTGTAGGCAGTAGTAGTCTCCCTCTTAATGCCAGCTTCTCTGCAAAAGTCCTTGAACTCATTTGACTCGTATTCAGTACCATTGTCGGTCTTCAAAATCTTGATCTTCTTCCCTGTCATATTTTCCACCAAGGCTTTGAAGGTACGGAACCACATGAAAGCCTCATCCTTCTTCTTCAAGAAGTATATCCAAGTTTTGCGGGAGAAGTCATCAGTGAATGTCATATAGTAAGAACATCCTCCCAGGGATGTTACGGGTAGCATACCAGATAGATCAGAATGGACCAGATGCAAAATATCAGATGTCTTTGTGACACTTGAGGGGAAAGGTCCCCTTGTATGCTTTCTTTCGGCACAACCCTTACATACACCTTCATGATTATTTCCAAAATCAGGCATCCCTGTCACCACTTTCCTTGCTTCGGGAAGGGCCTTATAATGAAGGTGTCCAAACCTCCGGTGCCATAGTTCGGTTTGTCAAATAGTATCACATGTCATTGCTCCCAACGGACTTCCTCCAACCTAGTAGAGTGTGCCAACTCTAAACCCAATCGAGATAGCTTCCTTGAAGCTCTTCTTCCACATGAGCACCTTTCCATCAGTGAATGTCACATTGAACCCTTTGTCTTCCATGGCCGATATAGACAGAAGGTTCTTCTTCAAATTTGGTACATAGAGTACCTCTTGTAAATGTAGGACTTGTCCTTGAGACAAGTGGAGGGTCACAGTCCCTGTCCCTTTCACGGGATATGTGGCATTATCTCCAAGGATAATTTCCAGATTAGTATCCTTCTCAACCATGTTAGAGAGTGCTTCCTTGAACCCAGTGATGTGTCTTGAGGCACCACTATCTATCAGCAAGACATCCATAGTGTCGGGTGGGGATGCAACAGAGAGGGCAGATACAAGAATGTATTCATTCCTTTTATCAATAACCTATGTTGCCAGGAAACGTGGGTGCGGGGATGGGGACGAGGACGGGGACGACACTTTTTGAAACAGGGTGCGTGGGTGCGTCGGGGGTATATACTATATATATATTATATTATATAATATTATATATAAATTATAATTTATATATGTGAATTTGTATAAAACAAGAAAAATAAAATATTTTTTATTTAAAAATTAAAGTTAAACTTCAAGAATCAAAGATTTAAACATGCACATCATTGAACAATGAACATTCAACATTCAGCAATGCAGCAATAATTCCGCAATGAGCCCTACCCCAAGTTCACCAGGATGTGCTTTTGAATCTTGATGACCAGTCTCCAGTCTCCAGGTGAAAGTTCACCGGGATGTGCTTTTGAATCTTGATGACCAGTTGGCAGTTTCCAGTCTCTAGGTGAAGGACTTGGAAGCTGTCACTTAAATTGTAAAAGGCAATGCAAGACAAGTATGACGGCTCTAGTGCCAGCAGATGTGGAGACTCGATGGCAGGTGTGATTGTGGTGGATGAGATATGGGTTGTGGACTGACCTTACTTCACAATCGGAAACAAAGAAGGAACATCGACTTAATTGAGACCAATTCAAAGGCCGAGGATTGCTATTCATTATAATTTATATGTGCTTTCTAAGGTATTGTATATGGGAAATTTAAAAAATTAAATATGACCATCGTAGACTGTCCATTCCTCAATAATTCGTTGCATAAAGACATCCTGTGTGCCTGCATTGATTAGGTGTTGCAAAGCTGTTTAACTCGCCTTCAACAGTCAGCTGATCCTTTTCCATATCATTTCCCTTAGTTCAAGTTTCTGTTGTGATGAATAGTCATTGACTTGAGGCTTTCAAAGGGTATTTTAGGTTTTCTGCAAGTATGGGCTTGCAATGATTTATTAATTTATTAGCTATAACTTATACGTTTTTGATGATGCTGATTATTTATGCAACTGACTGCAGAGCAAGTGGGCAATTTCATTGACTTTTGCAGCTAATGTGATTTGGAAACATGATGATAAAAAATAAAAATTTGAAAATTACCTGTCTGCACAGCGCTGAGGATGACGGCGGCTGGACGGCTGCTGGACGGCGGGCGACAGACGCAGAGGCAGCGAAGGAGGGTGAGGTCGAGGGTGCCGGCGCCGATTGCAGTCGATAGACTTGGTTGCAGACTTGCAGACGCAGTGGTATAGTCGATGATCGATAGACAGAGACAGTGGTATAGTTCGATTGCTGGTATAGTCGATGGTCGATCGATAGACAGTGGTATAGTTCGGTGGTATAGTCTTAGGGTTGGTCGAACACTTTTAGTTTTAAGTTTTAATTTCATTTTTAGTTTTTAAGTTTATGAGTTAGCCTTTAGGTTTCAAATTTTAATTTTAATTTTAAAGTTTTAAATTTTAATTTTAATTTTTAATTTTTATGTTTTTATTATTTAATATTTAAATTTTTAATAAATTAATTTAAGTTTTGAATTTAAAAAAAAAAAAAAAAATCGAATAGACTATAGTTAACTTATAAGTTATAAATTATTTAATTTTAATTTTAATAAAAAAATCTTAAATTTTAATTAAAAAAATTTAGATTATAGTCGAATTTTGATTAAAAAATTAAAAAAAATTACCCTAAATTGCCCTCGAAGAACCCAAAAAGAACCCATTTTCAGGGTTCTCCGTCGCTGAAGAACCCTAAAAGAACCCGAAGAACACTAAAAGAACCCTAAAAGCACCCGAAGAACCCTAAAAGAACCCTAAAAGCACCCTAAAAGCACCCGAAGAACCCTAAAAGAACCCTGTTTTTGAGTTGGACGTTTCGGGTTCTTCCATGAAGAGTCGGGTTCTTCAGGGTTCTTCTGGGAAGAACCCGTCCCAGCGCCCGGTACGTGGGGACGGGAACCCGCTGCGGGTGCGGGCACCCTACCCCCGGGTGCGGGTACCCGTGCAACATAGTCAATAACATTTGACTCCTCATACCTGGAGTTTCTAGACCTTTTGAACGGTTGATTGTTTCCGCCAGAAGGAGCCTTCCTCTTTCCTTTGGACCTGTCGTTTCTTTGATTTCCATTCCTTCGGTAGTTGTTGTTGTCATCACTATCGGGAGAATCCTTTTTGAAAGGACATTCTCTAGCACAGTGACCAGGCCTATGACAAGTGAAACACTTGCCCTTCTTTCCTTGGGCCCTTGCTCTTCCTTTGTTCTTAGGACCACCAGAATTCTTCTTTCTAGAATGAGTAGCGTAGGCAGCATTTCTGTCATTTTCATATTCCTTCATTCTTGTCTCTTCTTGCATGCATCTTGACAGTAGCTCGTCAAAGTTAGGAATTGTATTATTATTGAGAATGGTAGTGTTGAATACTTGCCATTCATATGGGAGCCCTCCAAGTGCGGTGAGTACCATCTCATGATCGGCTATTGTCTCCCCAATAGCCAGCAGATTGTTCCTGATCTCGGTCAATTTCAGAAAGTATGTTTGGACAGACTCATCCCTGCCTTTCTTCAAATTCTTCAATTGATTCTTGAAGAATAGCACCTGGTTTGCATTGTTTACTTTGAACATTTGTATCGGCTTATCATACATCTCTTTGGATGTGCCTAGCTCAGATATGTAGGCAACCAGACTTTTATGTATGGATTCCCTGATCATTAGCTTTGCTTTGATCTCCCCCTTCTTATACTTGGTTTTAGCAGCAGCAGTAGCAATGGATGGAGGTTCTTGTATCTTACCCAGTACATAGTCCATGAGATCATGGTCTTCCAATTTGAGATCTAATATCATCTTCCAAGCATGGAAGTCATCCCTTCCAGTCAGCTTGTCATCCTCCTTGAAACCATAACTTGTGGAACCCATTTTTCTTAGTTGGTGATTGCTATAAGTTAGGGCTTGTCTTCACCTCCGCTCCGATACCATGTAAATTTTTGTAGATGTTCTATGCTTGATGCAATTTTACTTTTATTACAGCAATCACACAAACAGTTAAGTAAAATGTTGATAGAACATACCAGTAGATCTATAGAAGACAAACCAGAAACAGGAGAATGTGTTGGTGCATTACGGCGGTCAGCAAGATGCTTCAACCAGCAAAGTCTTCTTGGTCAGCCAACCCAAAATGTGTCACAACAGTCCTCAAAACAGTCACCCAGTCAACTCAAAGTCAACCCCAAAAAAGTCAACGCAGTCCAAAAAAGTCAACGCAGGGCAGCAGCAATAAAGTCAACGCAGCTCCAACTTCGGTCAACATTTTGACCTCGGTTCTTGTGCCAATGTGTACGGCCTCCCAAAATCGAAGTCTCCACCAATTTTCAGCCTCTTTGGACCATGCGTTGACCAAAGTCAACGCTGGTCAAACTTGCGTGGAAACCCTAGCTGCAGTAAAATTCGTCCTTCTTCCTGGCTGCAGTAATTCGTCCTTCTTCCCACGTGTGTATCGAAATTGTCTCCAAGGAGCTCGTCCTAAATCAGAAGTGGAGAAGAGATGTGATGAGTGAGTGAAATGCTCTCCAATGTTGACTGTATTTATATCCATCATTGAGGTGTGTGACACATCTTCTGGGGGTGTAAAAACTTAAGGCCGACCTGCACATATAATTTATTATAAATAATAAATTCAAAATAAATGTTCTGCTCATCGGATTAAGATCAATTTTATATCGATCTTACACCTCTCCGAAAGAGTAACCCAATAAAAATATTGGTATCTTCATCTGAGCATCAAAACATGGAGTTTGGACCTAGTTGTCCAATTTTAACAGGTTCCAAGCTTCAGTGCATAAGAAAGGTTACTTACTAAACAAGGAGAACAGTCATACACTTCGTTGATCTCAAGGATCACTACAGCAGTAAGGTAAGGCTATATACAAGCCTTGATTTATATCTCAGAAGTACCTACAGCAGAAAGAAGATTTATGTCTAGAGGACGAAGAAAGGTAGGTCGAGGAACTGTGATTGGGGAACTAGGGACCGAGCTTCCCTACGGCTCGTATAGAACAGTGACAAAACATAAGATCAAATTGAGAAGCCAAGAATGTGAAAATTCGGCGATTGGAATCCTTCTACAGCGACTGGTTAAGCTTCTTCTATTTTGTTATATAACTGAACAAAATTATTTATTGTTTGCTACCATAAATAACGAAACTAACACACTGCAGTATTCCCAAATTTAAAAAATGTTGCAGAAACAAAATACAGCGCAGGAAATAAATAACACACATATACACCGTTATTTTTGGACAATGTCTTGGGAAACCCAATGCGGGAAAATCGATGTAGCAATTGAGGGTTTGTATTATTATGCAGTAGTTTTTGAATAGAATTTTGGATGCCTTACCGACCATCCACACAAAGAACTTGACTGACAAAGAACTAGTGAGGATTACCTCACACTGACACTGGAAAATCTTGACTGACCAAACACTGAGCCGATGAGCCCTACGCTGCCTCTACGCAAATCTACATCTCTACGCGGGGATTGTGTCACCTCTACTTGCTGGCTCTTCTACTAGTTGGATATTGATCTCTGGCCGCTCAGGTCTCACATCCCGACACTCTGACACTCGATATGACTGATCCTCAGCTTAATCTCGGATCTCCCCAAGGCTGCAGCGCTGCCTCTGCATGGCACTGCGATGCCCAGCGTAGCTACTATGCTGCCTCTTCTGTGTATTGTCTTCTACCTTCTCTGCAATGTATTCCTGTCTCAGGAAGAGATCTTCCAACCAGAACTATCACTGCCCCTCACTGCAATTGAATCAACTCAATGATCTTCCCCAGAGCATTGATCACTTGAGAAAATCGATCACTAGACTCACTCGGTCTAGTTTCCAAATAACCCATCAAGTCCTTCTTATAATCTTCTCATTGAGACTGCAACGACCGACATTAAATCGTTAATCAACGGCTAAGATTAACTTAACTTGATCTCTGTCTTTTCTAGAAGATTCACACTGTTTTAATTAATATCCTTTAATTATTTTAATTCCCTAAGTTTAAACTTAGGGTCCCATTAAAAATAATTGATTATTTTCTTAAAACACAATCTGAGTGGAATTTTCAAAAACGCTTTCTGAGTTCTTTGGAATACATGTGCCTAAGCCTTCCTGCAAATTTTGAGACTTAGAGCACATCCGATGCTATCAAAAATCAACAAAGAAGAGCAGTGACAAGGTCTTGGATGCATATAGGTGTCAAGGGTCTATGTCATGGTTATGGTACTTGTCAATTGAAGATCTATAAGAAGAAATATTATTGGGTTTTCCTCTCCAAGAGGGAGAGGTTTTGGCCCTAGCTTGCTACCCTAAATTTTGTGTCTTTTGTGCATTTGATAATTGACTTTATGAAGAACATAATAAGGTAACGAAGATAAGATCTAAGTGAAAGAAGCATAAGTAAATCATAAGTAATTATCATGAAAGAGAAATTGGATTAAATGCCCCTAATTTCTCAACATGAACAACATTTCCAACCTCCTTGCCAAAGATTTTAACTTCAATGTCACACCTAATAAGTTCAAACTATCAACCAAGCAATAAAAGTAGAAATATAAATAAAAAGCATACATAACCCAACAAAATACTAAAATAGTAAATAGAGGAAGCCCAGCCAATGGGCTCATGCACCAAAGACTTCATAAAAAATTGTTGAAATTTGGTTACCGAAGGACAGGTGGTTCCCTAAGGCTTTGATCTTTGGCCTAGGGAAAAGTGTCCAAAAGAATTTAATTTTTCTCCTAAAGTGACTTTATAATTTTATAAAGTCAAATCTAATTTAAAAGTGACTTTAAGTGATAAAATTACTAAAGTCTAATTTTAAAGTGACTTTAATAAAGTCAATGTAAAATTAGAAAGGAAAAGTGACTTTGAAAATAAATGACTAAGTGGGTCTTTATTAAAGTGGGGTGAATTAAAAAAATAGAAAGTGAGATTTAAATGAGCATTTAATCTCAGCCCTAGATCTAAATCTATTTTAGCCATTGGATTTAGGGATTCCCCAAAAGTCACTTAGGGTTAGGTTAAAGGAGGAAAAGGAGGAAAAGGTCATTCATTCTTTCATGAGCAGATTGGGAGAAGGAGAGAAAGAGAGCTGGAGATTTTTCTGAGCAGTGAGAAGGAGGGCAGCAGTGAAGATATTTCAACAAAGGTACAACAGCATTTATTGGCACACATACCGAGGCAGAAAATCCATACAGCAAGGGAGAGGTAGTGTTTTCAAGTGAGGAGGCACAGAAATCGAGGAAGAAGGTACAGTGGCAAGCACGCACTTAAAGGCACAAAAATCAGGCACATTTTCCAGGGAAGAGGGTGGCTGTCATTTTCGGCACAAAAACCGAGGAAGAGGACAGCAGCACAGCCCAGATTTTTGGCACAGATTTCGAGAGAGGTTGTTGTACAAAATCTGTATAGTCCGTACAGCAAAGTACAGTTATTCTGGCACGCTTCCCGAGGTGGACGTACAGCATTTAATGTTGTCCTAAGGTGTTGTAAATTTTCTATTTTCTATTGTTGCTGATTTGGCACAATTTCCGAGGCAGTGTGCAAGCACGGAAATTGAGATAAGTCTGTAAATTGGTTGCTGGAATTTTTTCTGAGTTTTTCCTGTTTCACTGTAAAAAGCAATATTCAGAAAATAAAAGAGAAGCTTTCGAACTGGTTTTCCCCAAGAGTTGTAGGGGGTTTTTCCAGGGTCATGTTGACCAAAAATATCAGTGTTTAAATGTGTTGAATCGCTGTTTTAAGCTTGCTGATTTTTATTTCTGCATTTTCCAGCATTCTGTAAATTTTCCAGAATTTGTGTTTTCAGCAAAAATTATTTTTCTGTTGTTGAATGTAAAGATATGGGAAAGGGCATTTAACTAAAAGGATAAATAAGGTGAAACTGAAAACCGAGGTGGGAAACAAGAAATTTCTACAAAAATAATAATAATAATAAAGAGCAAAGAGGGAGAGATGAGCAACATTCCTACCTTAGTGATATAGCAAATGTAAACGCAAAGTAGAAACTGTCGTGTCAACCCAATGTCTAAGGGATAACCTCAAGCAGAAGGACCACCTAGTCTATCTCATATGCAACATACTAAATGTCTAGCAAGTGAAACAAAATTTTACATGTACAATTCTTAATGCCAATGTATATTGACTTGTTACTTTACTTCACATTCTGAAAAATATCAATCACACAGAAATTTAAGCAAACAAACAAACAAAATAGTGAAAACATGCACCTATGGCTTTAACAATCTTCTTAACATTCTCAAGAACATTACTATCATGTTATTTAATTAAATACTTCATTTGACAAACTATTTATGTACTTATATTGATTTATATATATTTTAAGATCCAACAGAGTTTTAAATTTATTATTAACAGAAATCTAAGTTGTAAGGAAACACGGGTTTGAGTACGGGTACAGGGACGGGGTCGTTTCTTTTTGAAACAAGGTGCGTGGGTTCGTCAATGGTATATACTATATTTTAGTTTATATATATTATATATTATATAAGTTATAACATATATGAAATTCAAATTATGAATTTTCAATTTTGAAATCTTCCAATTTACAACAAGAAAAATAAAACATTGAACATTCACATTAAAATTTCAAATTTAATATCAAGCAAAGAGATATGAATCATGATAATAGATATATATTATATGTCTAGGACTCCATTGTCATACTACACTCAAAATTTTCCTTGAGGCATTTCCATGCATGAAATCGAAAATTACAAAAACATGTGAAACTGAACAATGAACAAGCCTCAAGATAACTAATTTGGCCTCCTCAAGCAATGTCATCACTCATCAGCATCCATGTCATCATGATCAACATCACTAAGCTCATCAATCAACAGGATCTCTAGGGAGAGATCACTCTCATCTGGAGGCTCCTACTGATCCATAGCAACTGGATGTAGCTCAATAAGACCATCTGGTTGTATCTCTTCGTCCACACATGCAGCATCATCTATGTATTGGTCCCATCTCTAGAAAGGACCCCCCTTGTACCTTGGGTCTTTCCGAGATATGAGACGAAGTGTTATATGAAAGTAGACTAAGTTCTCAGCCTTCTCAGTTTCGTGAATGACTAAGTAGGTGTACCTTCCGTATACCCTTTTTCGAGGAACCCCACACCCTTTTGCGAGGTACCAAGTACTTGTCACAAAGAAAGAACCCATTTTTAATTTTCAGCATATCAGGTGCTCCATACCCAAACTGGGTTTGAAAGGGTTCGTTTGAGAACAACCTGAACCAGTGTCTGGTACTTAGGTGCGTGAATCAAGTACAAGTACGAGAACCCCACCCCTGGGTTTGGGTACCCCTACTTCACATTGTAATATTCCTAAAGTAAATTCAAATTGATAAACAAAACAAACATAGCAAGGTCACAAATGAAATTTACAGACAAGCCAGACACCATGAAATAAGCCAAAAATTGTGCTGCTCTTGAGCCATTTTATTATAAATGTATGGGGGTACAATAGAAATTTGGAAGTGCGCACCTGGGCTTGCGCAAGGCAAGCTAGTAAAGCCCAAGTGATGAAAGCAAGTGCCCCAACTATTGCGCAGCTGTCCCCTCTATGGCTCTACGCTACTCACCCAGAAACTAAATTGTTGGTTGTAAAGAATGGTTGATTTGACGCTCTTCTGGTGCTCAGAAAACTCTGGGAAATTATCCCGACCTCTCCTCCAATAACCCACCAAAACCCAGAAAAGGTTTGGCCAAATGTTGACCCCGGAATTTCAGCCCAATTTCCCCTAGCTCCTCTAGCTACTGGTTGAGTTGGGATTCCTGTTTGACCCCTCAAATCTGCCCAAAAAGTTCTGCCAAGTTGATCTTGGCCTCTCCTCAATAAACCCAGAAAGGGTTTGTCCTAGTTTTGATGCTCCAAAATTGACCCCAAATACTTGGCCCTCCTCCTTCAGTAGAAGATGTAACCTGTAGCCAATGTTGTGTGTGCTACCCCACCAAAACGCTGGAAAATCCCCCACAACTCCCTCCAATCCAACTCCAAATAGCCCAGCTCCTCAATCTCTTTCTCAAGCCACCCCCACAAGTTGCCTCAAGAAAGGACTACGCAATCCATGGACATAATGACGCAGGCCCTCCTCCAAGAATTCGAATGGTTATTGGTGAAACTTGTTGTCCTTGCAAATCTCCCTCATGTGCCAAAGAAATGATCAAAGGGTACCCCAACAACAAATACAACCCCTCACTCCAGCTATTCTCTCCTCCAATGGTTGTGTGGCTCCCTGAACTGCGTCCCAGCTAACTCAGAATTCGTGTTGCCTGCATGGTCTTCCTTCCAACTCCCAAAATTACATAGAGCTTGCCTCCCTAGGGTGGCACTCGTGGCCCACCAAAGAAGAGGGTCAGATTTCCCCTTGGAAACCTTTGGTGCTAAACAACACCTGTGACTCAGTTGAACAACTTGAGCAACAAAGAGTAAAATTTCAAATGATCAAAAGTCGCTCAATGATGTTGCCTACCTCTTATTTATAATGGTTGCTCTCTTCCTCACATGGGCCCCTTCACCAAGCAATTCGAGCCCCCTCCTTAGCCATACGAATTTCTCCATCAAGGGTGTGTATTTCATCATGGTGGGCCCACACATTCCACTAAGGTTGGAATTTTGGGTTTCTCCTAAGTCCCACATACCAAAATGTCTCCAACGCGTAGATTACAAAATTGTGCTAGGCTTAGCACTTCCCCAATAAACTTTGTAAATCCCTTTAAATGAAAGATCAAAGTTGGGGATATTACAGTCCTCCCCGCCAAAAATTGCTTGTCCTCAAGCAATGCCTGAACAAGCATCCTACCTAGCTATTGCTCCCCACTATTACTGAAAATGTGCTAGGATCTCAAATGCGCCACTAAATCGTCCCTGACCTTTGCACTGTCATGTCATGAAGGAATCCCTCAATCCCAAGATCCCAAGCCATCATGTCCAACCTGAAGCTCCCCTTGCTCCACTCACTATCCTACTTGGTATAAGTACCTGAAGTCCCCTGCATACCAACAATGAGTAGGGGCTTATGATAAGGTGCTACCATGCCCAACTCCTCAAGGAGTTTTCCTACCACATAGGCCATCCCATGTACTCCAAGAGTAGACTCTCGAAGATACCACCCAATCCCCACAAGACAGTGTCTCGTTCACGTGAGCTCCTCCTAATATCATCATGTTGGCCTACCTGCCATGCTAATGAAGTCCCCCACTCCATCGATGACTCACTAAAGCCCAATGGAATATCTACATGATCTCCCCCCATATCAGCTAGCTCATCCCTAAAGGTTATTGAGTTGTGAAGAGTTGTGATGCTCAGGTCCCTCACTAATCTCAGAGTGGTGCCACCACGCTAACATTGCGCAACTCTAAATGTGACATACTCCCCATCGTGCGCAGATTATACCCTCCTCTCATGAGGCCTAGTGGCGAAAAATTTGTGAGAGTCAAGCTCATCCTACCCGGCCATCTCCATGATGCCAATATCTACCCCACCACTGCCCATCTCGACCCTAAGTAACAACAAGATAAGTCTGCCCCACCATGCAATGGAGGTCTCAGTGACCCTCCATGTGGCAAACCAAAGTTAACTGGATCACCCTCTGCCATAACCTTGTTCATCACAAAGTGGAGTGATCCACCCACCAATTGGATCCCTAGAACCCCCAACCATACTAGGAGCTCATAACTCCCACTCCTCACGGGATGTCGCTATGTAGCGCTGCTACCTGCTAGAATCCATCTGGCCCTCATCTCTGACCCTTGTATGTATCCCACAGGTGGACCCCAAGTATCAAGAGTCTGCCCCACGCAAGCCAACTTGCCCTACTTTTACCAGACCATGCAGTGAAATCCGCTATCCCAACTCCTAACGATACACCTGGATACTGCGCAGAATCAGGGTGCTCTCCTGTAGATGAAGTTTACCACCCACCGCACCTCAAGCTCTTGTGACACCTTAGACTGTCTCGCCAGAAGTGCATCACGCAATTCCCTCGCCATCGACTCCCCATGAGTGAGACCAAGAGTGGAACCTATGCTACCTAACCAATAAACCAAGTCGTCCCTACGCCTGTACCCGTTAGCCTCTGACTCCACCAAACGTCTCAATTGGAGAGTAATGGGTGGGTTGGTCCCCAAGGGTAGGATCAAGAATCTGCAAGGGTACTAAAGAATAATCCTATGGATGCCCCTTTCTCTGCCTTAAATCTGTTGATAAATCAATTGAAGACCTTTCTATGTTGAACATGGCATCCTCAAGAGCTCAACCGCGTCCTCGTCGATCCCGAGTGAGTTGCACCTAACGGTACACCTAATGTCCCTGTCCACAAGTCTCATTGGAGGCAATGCTCCAAGGGCCCGTCATGCCACACCATATGCCACTTCATAGCACCAAGTACCACCACACTCCTCGACATGCCACTATATGCCGCAACCTATCCCTATACACCACAGGATATCCTGGGTTGCCGCCATACCATCCTTTACGATCCCGTGCCCTGGTTGTGTCAAGGCACCAGTCACTCCCTGAGTGTACTCAATGCAATGTAAGACACTCCTACTCCATAACATAATCCAACACACCACGGCACACCACCATGCATCTACATGCCCTCTGATGAATGGATCTCCACTCCAAATCCTTCCTGAGGGACCCAAGAAGTGAATCTCCCTGTGTGTCCATAACGATGCCACCATTGCTCTACTCCTCTACGTCCTTTGTCCCCCACACAAATGTAAAGAATCCCCAACTCCGTACAAGGCACCGTCTAGTGGTCTGCCAATGTCATCCCCTCCGACAAACTCTTGCTAGTCTGAGCTTTCGGTATCACCAGTGCATGGAAGCTCCTGCTAAGTTACCCCTGGGTCCACCACCATCTCCATAGCCCACTCCACCGGGTACCAACTCAAAATCTCTCGCCATAGCCCACTCCAGCTAGAACATCCCCAACATGCGGATGTTGCACCTTATGCAACTTTGATCGTCTCATCCCGCTATCCAGGTCAACACATGAGAGTTGACTAGGTAGCTTTGTCTCTCTCACTCCCATGGGAAAAGGTGATCCAACAGCACTGCTAGCCCTGTCTATGTATGCCTAAAGGGAGCTATTGTTGGAACATACTACATTTTTGTTGGTTGCTTGAGTATCTGTCTGCTCCTTATCAATGGTTGGCCCAAAAGATGACTTCCCATCCTCATCAACCATGGGCTCAACATGAGTCACTAGTTGCCCCTCCATAGGTAGCTCATCATCCATAGCATCCTCATCATGCTTGATGTCAGGAATCATCTCCATGCAATGGGTCTTGCCCTGATCAAAATCTGTGTCTATGTTGTTCGGTAACTGAGTAGAAGGATGTGATTAAAGTCATTGGAGAGCGGTGACTTATTTGCTAGGCCATCTCTGCCACTGTCTATACCATGATTTTGGACTCCCCCTTCAACTACAAGAGCTACATCATGAGTCAATAATCATATCATATCATTTTCTTTTGGACTCTCTTCTAGTTTCTTCTTTGGGTCTTAGGCTTCAAACCTGCAAACATTTTTCTTCCTTGCTACCCGTGATGATACCTGTTGTAGAGGTAAATCCCCTCTGCGGACAGAGGCAATCCCTACTAGCCCAGATCGGATCTAGCAACAATCGTATCACGCTAAGACGCAAGTTCCTAATTGCAATAGACCAAATTGCGAAGAAGGCCTACCTTAAGTCCAATGCTATTGTTCGCGAAGAAGATAGCGCTTCCGTTTCCTTGCTCTGGCAGATCACAATTCTCCCGCTTGTCGCGATCAAACACCTGCACATACAAGAAACACGATGAACACACAAGCGTAAAACCCAATATATGCAATTATGTATCAGTCAGAGAAGATACAACTCATGATCGCAAAGTATGAACAATACAAGTGGAACCATAACCAAAGTCTCTTATCATTAATGAATACAAAGAAAGATACAACCTGCGCTCTAATGTTGGATCTTCCCTCGGCGGGTCGACAGTGGAGTACGTCTCGATAAAGCTCGTCGGGAATGGGACAAGCCTCTCTCTTCGGTTGTCTTGACAATAATCTCCTTGCTACTGATTTGGCTCTATCAGGACTATCAAGGCTCTTTCAGCATTCTCTAGGCTATTGAGGGCTCTTGAAGGCTAGCTTGCAAAAGGAAAATGGCAAGCTTATATAGATGGTGGAAGGGGAGTTGAGATCCCTATAATCATGGGAATGGCCCTATCCTCAAGGAAGCTTCCATGAGAGGTGGAAAACCACTTCCTTTACATGGAGATCTGGAGGCAAACCTCCCAACTCAATTTAGAGACCAGTTCAGGAATTGGTTGGAGTCAATCTTCCGCCATTTATTTTTAAAAAACACTCTTTAATAAGCCTAGCGCGGGTATAACACTGGGACAGTGCGCCAGCTGGCGCGCCCTCTTTGGAGGATTTCCCCCATTGGCGCAAGGGTTGAACTGGCTAGCCGCGCCAAGGACAAAAAGGCTATATTTAGGGTTTTTCACAAGGAATTGTCTTCAGGGGAATGATTGTCCTTGTCTAGGGGGATGCCATGAAAGTGGTTTCAGGTCATGTCACTGCTCACAAGTCACGGAATAAGCCCTCCAATGTGCGGGACGGGGGATTGTAGGGATGGTGACAAATTGTTGTGTAACCATGAGAATTGACTAGGTACCTTTGTCTCTCTCACTCCAATGGGAAAAGGTGATCCAACAGCGTTGCTAGCCCTGTCTATGTATACCTAAAGGGAGCTATTGTTGGAACATACTACATTTTTGTTGGTTGCTTGAGTATCTGTCTGCTCCCTATCAATGGTTGGCCCAAAATATGACTTCCCATCCTCATCAGCCATGGGCTCAACATGAGTCACTAGCTGCCCCTCCATAGGTAGCTCATCATCCATAGCATCCTCATCATGCTTGATGTCAGGAATCATCTCCATGCAATGGGTCTTGCCCTGATCAAAATCTGTGTCTATGTTGTTCGATAACTGAGTAGAAGGATGTGATTAAAGTCATTAGAGAGCGGTGACTTATTTGCTAGGCCATCTCTGCCACTGTCTATACCATGATTTTGGACTCCCCCTTCAACTACAAGAGCTACATCATGAGTCAATAATCCTATCATATCATTTTCTTTTGGACTCTCTTCTAGTTTCTTCTTTGGGTCTTAGGCTTCAAACCTGCAAACATTTTTCTTCCTTGCTACCTGTGATGATACCCATGCTTCCAATAGTTCTATCATATCTAGGAGAGCGTCATTGTTTTCATCGAATATTTGAGCAAATTTTTCTTGATTTGAAAACATCATGGAATTCCCTCCTCTTCCTTGATACTCCTTGGTTTTAAACCCATAGCAGGCCAAGAGCATTAGCTCTGTTACCACTGTAATATTCCTAATGGAAATTCACAATGATAAACAAAGCAAACATAGCAAGGTCACACATGAAATTTACACACAAGCCAGATACCAAGAAATAAGCCAAAAATTGTGTTGCTCTTTAGCCATTTTATTATAAATGTATGGGGGTTCAATAGAAATTTGGAAGTGTGCACCTGGACTTGCCCAACGCAAGCTAGTAAAGCCCAAGTGATGAAAGTAAGTGCCCCAACTGCTACGTAGTTGTCCCCTCTATGGCTCTGCGTTGCTCACCCAAAAACTGAACTGCTAGTTGTAAAGAATGGCTGATTTGACCCTCTTTCGGTGCTCACAAAATTCTAGGAAATAAACCCCGATCTCTCCTCCAATAACCCACCAAAACCCAAAACAGGTTGGCCAAATGTTCATCACGGAATTTCGGCCCAATTTCCCCTAGTTCCTCTAGCTATTAATTGAGTTGGGATCCCTGTTTGACCTCTCAAATTTGCGCAGAAAATTCTGCCAAGTTAATCTTGGTCTCTCCTCAATAAACCCAAGCAAACCCAGAAAGGATATGTCCTTGTTTTGACGCTCCAAAATTGACCCCAAATGCTTGGCCCTCCTCCTTCAGCAGAAGATCTAACCTGCAGCCAATGTTGTGTGTTACCCCACCAAAATGTTGGAAAATCCCCCACAACTCCCTCCAATACAACACTAAATAGCCCAACTCCTCAATCTCTCTCTCAAGCAACCCCAACAAGTTGCCTCAACAAAGGACGACGCAGTCCATGGACAGAATGACGCAAGCCCTCCTCCAAGAATTCGAATGGTTGTTGGGTGAAGCTTGTTGTCCTTGTAAATCCCCCTCTCGTGCCAAAGAAATGATCAAAGAGTGCCCCAGCAACAAATACAACCCTTCACTCTAGCTCTTCTCTCCTCCAATGGTTGCGTGGCTCCCTGAATTGCATCCCAGCTGACTCAGAATTCGTGTTGCCTGCATGGTCTTCCTTCCAACTCCCAAAAATATGTAAAGCTTGCCTCCCTAGGGTGGCACTCGTGGTCCACTGAAGAAGACGATGAGATTTCCCCTTGGAAACCTCTGGTACTAAACAGCACCTATGACCCAGTTGAACAGCTTCAACAACAAAGAGTAAAATGTCAAATGATAAAAAGCTGCTCAATAATGCTGCCTCCCTCTTATTTATAATGCCTGCTCTCTTCCTCACGTGGGCCCCTTCACCAAGCAATTCGAGCCCCCTCCTTAGCCATACGAATTTTTCCATCAAGGGTACATATTTCATCATCGGTGGCCCCCACATTCCACTAAGGTTGGAATTTTGGATTTCTCGTAAGTCCCACATACCCAATATGTCTCCAATGCCCAGATTACAAAATTGTGCTAGGCTTAGCACTTCCCCAATAAACTTCGTAAGTCCCTTTAAATGAAAGATCAAATTTGGGGATATTACACACACATAGAAATCAATTCAAAATAAACATTAGCTGGGTTTATTGGAAATTCAATTCAAAGCTAAATTGCATGAAACAGGGAAAGAGGTATGAATTTCAGAATTGGAAACATGCTGGAAAGGTGACCTCTCAAAATTTTGGAAAGGGGAAAACATAATATAAGTAGAAACACAATATATATATATCACATTAAATTGGAACTTTGAAACAAAGTATTATGCATAAATGAGCAAACACATTTAACTGATGAACAATGCTCCATCATTGATTATATTGTGTTGGAACACCTAATCCTACATGGGTAGGTGTGGAATATGAAAAGTCACAATGGAGTCCAAGTGACCTTGGAATGTGAAACCAAGAGTCACACCATTGTACTATAAATGTACATCTTTGTATAATGGAAAATAAGAAAGCCTCACGCTTATCTTTCATTGTGTGGAGTCTCTTGTGTGTGTGTGCATTCTTCCTCATACACCATGTGTGTGTTTCAACATGGTGTTTAACATGATATCCACTCCCTACCCGCTGCATACACCAGCGACTTCTCGACTTAATCTCTGCGCACTCTTTCAAATCTCAACGCCTACGCCTCACATCACTGTATACGCGCCTGCACTCACCTGTCATACCATTCCGCTACCATACTCGGCCAGCCCTACTCTATAATCTCCACCTGCAAGGCCGGCCCCTCCAACTCTCTCCACGACCTGCTCTTCCCAACCCGGCTATCGCTCCCCTCCTGTCACAATCTGCAATACAATCCTCATACAAAACGCTTCACCTCCCACTCCCTTTACACCTCCGCTCCATGTGAAAACAAGTCCGCGTTTTTAAAATTTTAAAACTTTTTTATATTCACTCTCCACACCATTCAATGCAACCAGCCTGTATACAATACCGCCCAGCCATCTTAATTAAATTCGTTTTTTAATACCACCTCCCTCCATTAATTCCCCCTTCCATTTTTAATAAATTCCCTCCCATTATTATAGTCCCTCTCCATTTTTTTAATCCCCATTATAAAACTCCCTTTCTCTTTTTTAAAATCCCCACCTTTTTTAATTCCCTTCCATTAATTAAACACCCCCCCCCCCCCACATCATATAGTTTCCCTTTCCTTTTTTATCTTATCCCCATTTTTTAATTAATTAAAAAAAAAAAAAAAAAACACACCGCAGAGAGAGGAGAGGAAAGAGAGAGTATGAACAGCAGAAATAATGAAGAAAATAGCATATGAGGAGCAGATAGATTGAATAAATTGCAGATTTGCTTTGTGATTTGTGGCATTAACATGAGGGTGATTTTTTGAAGATTTTTACATGAGAAGATAAGTTTGCCATCAGTTTTAAAACAGCTATTTGAAGAAGAGATTTCAGCTGCCTTAAAGGCCCTTTGCACAATTGTTTTTGCTGCACATTTTTGCAGAAATATTGTATTGAGTTGACATTGTATTGCATCTTCTTCATAGTTGCAATCAGTATTTGAGTTGTTGGATTGTTGATTGCCCTCCATCATTTGAGGAGCACACTTTGTATTTTGAGAATTTCTTGAGTCATTTGTATTTCTTGTTGCATCACATTGTAAACGGGTGCATTTTCGGTTGAAGCCGACACCCTTTCATTTTTTGAGCCTAAGTTGTTGAAATGGCCAAAATCAATGAGGCATTAGTGTTGTTGAATGACCTCATTCATTCAAATGTTCATGATATGATAAAAATGAGCAAGGATGCTCTATGTAACATTCATAGTTGTTTGCTAGATGCACATGAAAGACAGTTTTTGGATTGAATCTAAGAACATAAGGCAGAACTTATAAAAAATTAAACTTAGAACACTGTTCATTGAACATTATGTAAGATACATGTTGTCCTGTTGAATTAGTTAGGTTACATTAATTCCTTAACACTGAGCTCATTAGCAGGAGTATACATGTGAATCTTGACGACTCAGACTTTTGCACTTTCTCAGCCCACTCAATTGAACCTTGGAAGGTTGTCCACAACAAGCACTGACTGGTCTTGGATATGACAAGGATGTGTCCTTTCATATTCAAACTACCCTGGCTCCATCATATTGAGTCTTAGAAGTTCGTATGACGAGTTCACTGTGAGTTGTTCGAGATCTGTATCAAACAGCGCAGTTGAAAATGCCAACAACGTGATCGAGTTGGCCAATGAATCACTGTTTTGATCTTCATCCATGCAACCACTGTGGTCGGCACACTCATTCTTCAGACAGATGCTTCAGACACAAGCCTCCTGCAAGAACCAAGATTCATCTTGGATGGATCGCTTCTTGGCAATGGGCATCAGCAGCCAAGAAGATGTTTACAACACATGTTAGAACTTGTTCACGGATATTGAGCAAACTTGCAGTTGAGTTTTCGCCATCATCTCACCTTGTCCCTGACAGGGGGGAAAATGGTGGTCATGTGCAAGCTTCGACGACAGATCAAGCGAGCCTGAGCCACAATCTCTCATTCCATGTTCAGAGTTGTAGCCAGCAGTTCAAGCGAGCCTGAGCCACAATTCGTCATTCCGGATTCAAAGATGTAGCCAGAGATACGGATGCCCATGAGCATACCTTCGGTTGGTGGATAACCTAAAACCATCATCTTTGGTTGGTGGATAACCTAAAACCATCATTTTCGGTTGGTGGATAACCTAAAATCATCATCTTTGGTTGGTGGATAACCTAAAACCACCACGAGCGGTAAGAACCTCCCTTCTTTTAGGTTCAAGGTCTCCCTTTTTTATGAGGGACAATTCCTCTAGCAGAAGCTTTCAGCTTCTAGCCAGTTTTGGAAGAGTTCCGGGAACTGCAACAAGTTTTGCGTTCCAGTGTTTGTGGTCATCCTAAAACCACCTCTTTTTTTCCAACATTTCAGAGAGTTGATTCAGCCAAGTGCTGCCATGTATACTTTGCAGATTTGTATTACAACTCTTTTCTTGGACTCACACATACCCCTTCGGATTAAGGGGGGATGTTGGAACACCTAATCCTACATGGGTAGGTGTGGAGTGCGAAAAGTCACAATGGAGTCCAAGTGACCTTGGAATATGAAACCAAGAGTCACACCATTGTACTATAAATGTACATCTTTGTATAATGGAAAATAAGAAAGCCTCACGCTTATCTTTCATTGTGTGGAGTCTCTTGTGTGTGTGTGCATTCTTCCTCATACACCATGTGTGTGTTTCAACATGGTGTTTAACATATTGGAATCCTTGTCACTATTATCACCCTCTACCTTCTCATGTAGCCTTTTTCTCCCCCTCGATCCTCTAGGGACATACAGTCAACACAATTCCAATTTTGTGAAACTGCCTGATCCAAGCCTTAAAAAATCGTAGAAAGAGCTTAACATGCCGAATCAATAATTTTGCCACGAGTGAATGGTACATTTTTGCTAAGGCCATGACAAAGGATTTCAACAATCAGCACCACCAGCATAGGGTTACATAAAGAGTTTGGTGCTTTTGATTAAATGTCAGTCTCATAACCTCATACATGATAAAAATCTAATAAAAATGCTGCAATCCTGCCAATTCAGAAAACCTGAAAACTGTTAAGTCTGTTAAATTTCGAATGAGATATGAAACTCTACCTTCCCCATATGAAGTCTGATGAGATTGGAACCACTCACAAACACGCTGAAACAAATAATGATAATGTTAAAAATTGAAGTAAAATGATAGTTAAGAGTTTAACATTACCATTAATTGCCAGCATTTTTGGTCAAACCCACTAAAAAACTAAGCATAAAAAAATAGACAACCCACTTTGGAAAAGCGTTGTATTGATGGCACAGCCCAAAAATGTGTTTCTGGCCACACAAAATGTGTTTCCAACATGTGGACACATTTATATGCCAGAAACATGTTTCAGGGCCATACACATGTTTCTGTGTTTCTCTACAGACATGTGCATGGTGCTGCCCTGTATTTCCAACATGTGGACACATTTATATGCCAGAAACATGTTTCAGGGCCATGCACATGTTTCTGTGTTTCTCTACAGACATGTGCATGGTACTGCCCTGTACTGAACGTTTCCTGCAACTTGGATACACAGAAAGTATTAGCAGGGTTTCATAGATTTTTAATATCTCCTAAAGAGAATTATTTGGGTATGTTCCCAGATATTTTTGTATCAAACCTTCTAGAACATGGCTATACTTTTCAATCAACAAAAATCTCGTACCATGTTACTAGGATTTTTTTATGCATGTTTCAAATAATATATAACATCATGAGTTTTGGTTAGTGATGCTCACATATTAACCCGTAAATCAGAATCTTTATGTGATGTTTGCAACATTTAGAGCCATTACAAGTTTGTTATACAATGTCTTTGCCATCTAATCATTTTTTCCTGACAATACTGCTGAGTACTGTCCACACAGTGCTGGAACTATAAAATATGGATTTAATGCAATTTTGATTGTTCAGCATATTCCATGGCTCTCATCCATAGATCTCACAAAATACAATCATGAATTTATTTGCAGCACCCGAAACTATGCACAAACATGACTTCTAGTATACTAGTGGCTTATTTATTTCCTAAGAATTAATACAAGTGCAGAGTTTAACAAATGATTTGCTTCCAACTTACAACCATCAACCTTCTATGTTATAGCCATTTTACAAATAAAAATATTATCTATCCTTAACTTCCACTCTCCATGGCATTTACGGACATCTAAATTTCAATAGTAGCTAAAACTCAATACAGGAGAAACCAGTCGAAGTTCACTTACTCCAAAAGACTCCCAAATCATCATCTTCAACTGATAGATAGATGTGCATCCAGAAACCTTCAAGTTAATTAAGCTACCACTTGTTGATGCCTTTCGAGAGCGTTTTGAAGTACGTCGCTCAGCATCAGATACTGTGCCAGAAGCAGCCAGAATAGACCTAGGAGGCTCTTTCCCTCGGACAAGATAAACGCGAATCTCCTCATTACTATATTCCAATTTACGCATCAATTCAGAGCTCTCTCTTTCCTCTATACATTCTTCACAAATCTGCTCAAACACAAAAGGCAAGTAAAATTAAGGTCAATGTCAGCTTCATCATAAACATACTTTCTGCCTCTTAACACAACATACTGTCTTTGGTATTCAAGTATAACCAATAAAACCATTTTCTCTACTATGAAAGATGCTGTCAAACTCACCTCTGGCTGCGTTCTCAGGGTAGGGATTCTGTGGATCTTACACTCTGAATCATCACCATTTAAGTCCTCATCGGTAATTGGCACTTCCTTGCAGTTTCCAGAAATATCACTCATTTCAGCAGATTTCAATTCAATGACAGCACTAATGCCTTTACTTTTAGGCACATTCCATTCTTCGCAGAAAATCTCCCAGTCCTTCTGTGTAATAATTGTGAAAACATCTACCTGCACATAAATGACAATAGCTTAGGAAAACTTTCAATAAAAAATAACAAACCAGGAAACTTCAATGCCTGCCAAGAGTTTTGAGATCAGTGTGGTGCTGAATCCACTATTCTCTTTGTGGTCCCCTTTTATCATCAGAAACCTGTTTTTGGCGTCCAATTCATCCAATTCCTATTTCTCGACAGGATGTCCAATTTCCATATTTCAAGAAACAACCAATGTTTCTGGTTAGTCCTTTCCCAGGCTTCTAGTCTGTGAGAAACAGTTAACAGAAATGACTCTAGTTCAAGTTTCCAATATTATAATTTAAATCACAGTCACCATTTTGCTATTAATCTGAATAGGGCATCTAGAGGTTTCTATGCCATGACAAGTGAAACAGATGGTGTGAAAAATAGTGGTCATATCTTAGGTCATTCCTACCAACAATTATATGAGGGACCAAACAATGTATCATCCCTGGCATATATTATAGCCTCACTCCACAACCATCTTGCAATTTCCATGTTCAGAAACATCCATAGACCAGGTAGCTAATAATACCTAAGATTTCTAGCCTTCACTTATTTAACTTAGTAGCTAAAATTTTGTTCTTTACTAAGGCTCCACATATCTAGGCCATACCAGGGCAATAAATAATCAAATATGAACAATTCAAATTCAAATAATAGTTTGCATGTCAGCAAAATCCTCATTCTAGACATCAAAAACCAAAAAATCCCTGCATGATATAGACAATTCACATATACAGGTGTCATGATTTTGCAAATTTCACTTAATCTTGTTCACTATAATCCCAGCATATGTAGTGTGAGAAATGAGTGCAAAAAAGTTTACGTTATAAACATCATAAGAATATCATATATCAAATAATCAGAAGTGGCTAGAACTCCTATGGTACTGAACATCCTTCACTTCAAACAATTAAACATCACAGAACTCATACTAAAAGCTAAAATTACAGTAGAGATTTATTCCACCGTAATCTGCAAGAAAAATGCATGGCAAACAAAAGCTCTTACTCGAGAGGTGTCATGCAAAGAAAAGAGGAACCTTTTTTGGTTTTTAGTTGCAGATCAGTGCAAAAGTAAAACATCATTGGTAATGATGAATTATATATTCACCTTCTAATTTCCATGGAAAATTAACACATGTTTGTTACAGTCACATGCCTACACAGAGATACCTTAGGACACATTTTATGATTCATTTTTTTGCCATTGTTCTTCTTCATAAAGAATATGGAGTTACTTGATCTACTTACATTCGTAGTCTTCTGCACAAATTCACCTCGCTTTCTGACAAGATCAGGAGGTCTATAAAGCAATCGAAAATGCTGTCAAAAAAAGTACAAAGGAATCAGTTAGTTGATCAAATAAATGTTTTGGAAAAGTACCAAATAAATCGAGCAAAGTACTAATTATCTCACTATGTAGCTAACTGCTTATGCGACGCTACAATCTTACAAGCAATCTTGGACGTAGGGGATCATTATATAGCCTATAATAAGCCACCATAAAAGTTGGAAATCATACTCTAATCATAAGTAAAATAGTGTAATTTTGAATGTCCTAAATTCTAACACAGCCTTGCAGATATGTTTACGTAGACTGCTTCATTTTCAGCAATAAAAATCACCAATAAATACACAAAAGCAATAGCATGACTTGTTGATGATGATCAACATTTAACCATGTAAGTAAACAGTTTACTTCCCTTTCCATTTAACTCTGGCAATACAGATAAGCACATAGTTTAAACTTTATAATAACCAGTGTTATACTTATCGCAATAATATCGTCAAAACCAACCTCGGCGATAATATTGGCAGCAATTATCACGATAATTTTCCTTTTGAAATTATCACAATAAATTCAATTTATTGCGATAATTTAGGTAATTATCGTGATAGTTTTGAAATTATCACCCTGTTTTTGTCAATTTCAACTTATTTCCAATTATTTTTTTCCTTTGGCCCTAATTTTTTAAAAGTGAGTTAGGGGATTGAACTATGAGGATACTCTGACTATTTCCATCAAGCAAACAAGGGGAAATCTATTGTTTTCCTTTCCCATGGTTCGTAGTCAATGGTAATATTAAATTCCTAAAGTAAAAGTGACGTGACATTTTCCTTTATCTTTCATTTTCATTAAATGAAAATGAAAGATAAAGGAAAATGTCACGTCACTTTAAATTAAATTTTTAACATTACCATTAATTGACTCAGGATGTTTGAGAGTGGTTCCGATGTCATTGGATTTCATATGGAGAAAGTAGAATTTTAGATTCCACTCAAAATCCAACAGACTTCACAGTTTTTAAAATTTTAGGATTGGTGGGATCGCAACATTTCTACAGCTTTCTGTGCTGTACGAGAGTATGGAACTAACATTTAACCAAGATCACCAAGCCCTCTATGTATCTCAATGTTGGTAACATTGATTGTTGAGCTCCTCCTAACCCTATTAAAAATGTACACTTCACTCAATTATTCATGACCCTAGTAAAAATGTACACTTCACTCAAGCAAAATCATTGATTAGGATGGTAAGCTTTTTCTATCATTATTTTAATGCTTGGAGGGTGATCTTGATGAGGAGGAAAGAAGGGAAATCTGTTGTTTCAATTGCCGTGATTCATCTTACAGCATACATTTATTTTTTGTTTTGATATGATTTTGTATCATTCTATTAGATCCTATGACTCAGGACAAATATCATATTTCAACATCGATGTCTGATGTATCACTTGACATCTTATACATCATATATTTAGATTTTGTTTTCATATTTATGTAGAGATGTCTTTGTTTGATGTTGATGTTGTTTTAGATATTAAGAAATTGAGAAAAAAAATAATTATTTTTGTGTATTTTTTTAAATTTCCCGATAATTTCCGATATTTTCCCCGATATTGCCGATAATTTAAATTTTGGACCCCCGGCGATAAATTGCCAATAATGATAAATGTGACATTGGTTTATATAAATGAGCTCAATCGCAAATTAAGATTTATGAGTATCACTAATCAACAAACAAAATATATAAAAACAATCCTCACTGCATCCTATTATGAGATAAAACAAGGAAATGGATTATCCTACCCATAGAGTGAATCTCAAATAATTATATAAGATTGCAAACAAACAAACCATATGCAGGTTATGTTCTGTTGCAACAAAGGTGAAAACTCTCTTTCGACAAACTAACAAAAGGCAAAGAAAATCAAAAGCATAAACTTTAAAGTTTACAACATTCACATAAAACATTATTTCATTACAAGCTGAGAATAACATGACAAGTAAAGTTAACTTCCAGCAGTAACTAGCAACCAGGGTCTTAATTCTCCCTAAACTTGACAGATCTACCAGATCCTTCACAAATGAGACTGTTCAAGAGGAAAACATCAACTATCCCATCAGCAGATATACTTTGAATACAAGACCATTCCACCCTAAGTGTTTATGTATCAAATCTGCCTTGAATAAAATAGTCAGGTTAAAACTATTCAAGTAATTTCACATGGAGAAAGCTCCCTTGGCAATCCAGGAGGCAAGCAAACTAAAAGAAACTTTCCTGCAATATAACTGCTTAATGCTTTAATATTCCAGATAAAACAATCTAGAATAGGTGAATAGACATAGCCCAATAACACTCTGCACAAAAGTCACACTAAAATACAAATACGCTATTCCTGGGAACAGACAATACTATTAAGTGCAGTAAAGAAACAACTACTTCCACACATGTAAAAATCTAACAGGATGTACTTTCAAAGGAAAAAAATGTGAAAATGTAATTGAAGATTAAAACCCAAAAACATGAAGAAGAAAACGCCAAACACAAAAGGCATTCATGATTCAGTTAATCATCATAAACTGGTGTGCGGCTTCATGTCAAATGGGACAAAAATATTTTGAAAAAAGATACAATATGAAGCATCAATCCAAAACCAAGCTTTTATTGATGGTTATCGTACGTGGTCCACAAAAATTAAGTAGGATGACTGGCCAACTATGGTTTATACTTCAGGCCACACATTCTAGAAAAAGTTCATTTTCCATCAGTCTTTTTATGTGGATGTTTATAGGTGTTATTTGAAATTTTGTTCATTATGCAGAAATGGACTATCATAGCTCAAAGAAACAAAGAAATCCATGTTCACCCTATTACCACAAAATCTTTCATTCGTGGAAGTGTAAAAGTCTAGGGAAAATAGAATCCTACCAAGGGGGTTTCCCTATGGGTTTCTAGGCTCACTTCATTTAATATGGAGTGGCAGTAAAAGAGAGCTTTGCAACTTAAAAAAAACGGAAAAGATGGATTCTGATGGGGGTGGTGGATAGAAGGGAATGACCGGTGCCTTATTCGTTGGGGTTATGGAGTCATGCATGCAAATTAAGAGGGCATAGTAAACAAACAACATTATTTTTGATACTGAAGAAGAAATATATTTGTGGTTTCTTGTGTGAAAATACTCCAAGTTCTACAACTCAGTATCGATCCTACAAACCCCTGAAGCATCCCGCTAGAGTTTCTTTGTTGATTCCCAATGGCGATAGGCCCGAGAGGGGCCCTTCCCTCAAGTGATGAGGTCGTTTCCTTCCATGCCCTAATACCAAAGCTTAAGTCCATTCCTAGGCCAAAGGAACAACAGTCTAAATTTGTTAAGAAGTGGATAATGTACCTGCAATAGCACTTCCCTCGAGCTTCCGAAAGACTACTTTACCCTTCACCAATTGTTCCTTGATCAGAAAGTTCATGGGCATGTGGCCCTCGCACATATTTGTAGAACAGTGGACTAATAAATCATGGAGTCCCATGATGAAAGGTAACCTGGGGGTATTTGAAATTGGAAACGATTTTTTTTCCTCTTTGAATGCAAGATGGATAGAGACATTGGATTAGGAATGGACTGTATTTTTTTGGCACAAGAGGAATGTATCTAAATGTCTGGTCCCTGGACTTCAATCTGAATGAGGATATTCCCACAGCAGTGTTAGTCTAGGTTAAACTCCCTCAGCTACCCTTGTCCTAGTGGAGCGACGAACACTTGAAAGCGAATGGAAATGAAGTAGGAAGGTATCTAGATCGATCAGAGTCAAAGGGTCAACATCTTGCATGCGCCAAAATCTACATAGAAATGGACTTGGAGAAAGGCCTCCCTGCTGAGACTCTTCTGACTCAAGGAGAATGGAAACATATTCAGCCCCTGGATTATGAACAATTGTCGTTCAAATGTAAGAGTTGTGATGATTATGGGCACTTTTCTCGTGACTATAAGAAATCCCAAGTTGGAAACGGGAACAGAGCGACTCCCCCACAAGATGTCCAATGGCACACTCAAAAGAGAGGGTCTAGCAGAGGGGAAAGCGGAGCCTATTGGGTATGTTGTCATTGATGTCAAAGTGGGTACAAGTGCAGCAGGTGCAGGCAGGGGTCGGATGTAGAGTGAGTGTAGATATCAGCATTAATTTCAGGATTAGGAGGCCATTGATGTGATGATGTCCAACTTGATGATGCAGTAATGAAACCCTAGCTCTAGGATTTGGCCTTCCTGGACGATGGACACACCCCGCAATCATTGATGATTTTGATGATGTAGATTAATTAGTTTGTCTTGGAGACTCTTGTCATCGGATTCTCCTCGTCATGTTTATTTTGATGGTATGTGGAGCATCTCGTGGGCCTTCACGGTTTGGGAGAAACGCTTGGTCCAATTTGAAGACAAAATCTATGTACCAAAACCCCAAAGGTTTGTTCATGTGGCCATATTCAATTGATTGTCTAATGATGTGGCACCAAGAGTGATGACATGGCAATGGCTAACTAAAGATAGGGTTTTAGACTTTCGTCATTAATTAAATTAAATGATGTTACATAGGGTGGTTATGAAAGGTGTCAACTTTTATTAAATATGAAGAAAGGGTTTATCAATGCATGGTCCCAAAGTCAAAGGCAAAATTAAATAAAAAAGAGGGCACAACGATTAGTTTACTCTTATGGACGTGGGCCCTAAGCTTTGTCTCAAAATATTTTAAATTTAAGTTTCTCCTCCTATTCAATGTCGGCCAACCCTCCTAGAAACTTCTCTAATTTATTAAAAAGAGAATTCCTCGCTCCTTTCATTTATATATGATCAATTCGTGGATATCCAAGAAGCTCTAAGGAATGTGTGCGGTCGTGTGAAGATATTCAGTCTGAAATATTTTGTTCACCACTTATGACTTTGAAGAGCGACGGGAATCATTTTTAGCAAGGGTTTATGGGTCGTATTTTTTTTCTTTGATTCTATGGCATTCGTTGAGCATTGAAAACTTGTGCAAGTCTCGACAATCAGTGTAGAATGTTAATGAAAGATTTTGAAGAGTGTTCCAGTGCAACATTTGTTGAAATCTATTGCAAAAACCCTTTTGAACAATTCGTTGGAATTCTTAGGCTAACTTCAAAAGCAGTATTTGCACTCTGATCCGTCTGTGTAAGTAAACTAGGTCATACTCGAACCATCTTGTGAAAATCTTGAAGGCCTATATTGTTGACATGTTTTGTTATTGAATATTCACTGAAGAGCATCGACTCATTGTGTCGATACCATGTTGAGTATCCGCTAGAGGACAAAATAATGAAGGTTTCGTTGGATCATATCTAACTAAGATACATTTTATTACAGAATCATTTAGCCTGTGAAATTTTCAAGAGGAAAATATTTCTGCAATACTTGGTTTATTTCTCCTACTTATGAGATAAGTTATTTACAGATGCTTCAGTAAATTCTGAAATAAACACATTTGCAGATCTTCACTATCATTAAGAGCTTAAGAACAAAAAGATAATTTACACAACTAGCACAATAGAAACAACCACATGAACATAGTTATTTTTGGACAATTGTCCCTGGAAAAACCCAATGTGGGAAAAAAGGTGCAACAGATGAGGGTTTTATATTATCTTTAGAAATGGAAAGTACATTTACAAGGGTCTGATGAGCAGAGAAAATTTCCAAACACCTGGTTGAATTTTCTGGACCTTCCAAACAAATTTAAGACCCTCAGGGTGACCTCCTTCTCCCTCTGCGTCATCCATCGTGAGAGCTCTACGCAGTCTCTCGCTGAACTGCGTGATTCTGCGTGGAGGGGGTCTTGTTGCGGATCAGCTCACCCTTCCCTTCGTCCTCCTGACTTCTGCTTCCCGATAAGTGACTCCTCCCTCCTTCTGCTTCTGCAACCCTGCCTCTACAATCTCACCCACTGAAATCGAATTCTCTTACTTCATAATCAATTTCCTTTGGGTACTGAGAGTGTCCCTGACTTGATTTCCAAATGGCCCTCAAGTCTCTTCTTATAGTCGTCTTGTTGATGAATCAACGGCCAAGATTATATCGTTAATCAATGGCTCAGTTTAAAAGATGAATTGATCTTCGTTTTCTAGAAGATTCACACTTTGCTCTATTAATACCTTTTAATTATTTAATTTCCCTAAGTTTAAACTTAGGGTCTACATTAAAATAATTAATTATTTTAATAAAGTCATATCGGAGTAGAATTTCAAGAAACGATTTTTGGGTTCTCTAGATAACTGATGTCCAAGCCTCTCTACCAAAAATGAGACTTGGAACACTTTCTGACGCTATAGAAATCAACACTCCCTCTTAGTGAGGAAAGCGTTTAAGCAAGATACCGTTGTACTGCTCTGACTCTACATCATCTGCAGTGCTGATGATGTCCTGGCTGCTGCCCCTCATCTCTCCGTACTGCAGCTCCCTCTTCTTCTGAAGACCACCCTTTCCTCTAATGGGAGGGGTTCTCGACCATCCCCATCTTCTCTCTGAAGTAAGTGAGCTTGATCTTACTTAGAGCCTTTGTGAGGATATCTACCACCTGTTCTCATGTAGGAGTGTACCTCAACTGCAATGCTCCCCTCTGGACATAATCCCCGATAAAGTGACACCGATTGTCAATGTGTTTCGACCGGTCATGAAACACAGGATTTTCAAAGAGCTTAATAAAACTCTGATTATCGCACATAATCTACGTCGGTTCTATCCGCTTCTTGAGTAGCTTCAAGAGCAATTTGCGGAGCCATATGGCCTCGCACGAAGTTGTGCTTGCTGCCATGTACTCTACCTCGACTAAGCTCAGTGCTACGGACTTCTATTTCCTGCTGCACTAGGAGGTCATTCCTGATTCGAGACTGAAACAGTAACCACTGGTACTTTTCCGATCTACTGTGCTTTCAGCCTAGCCTGGATCTCTGAACCCACTCAACTGGATCTCATTACCCTTGGTGTACTTCAACCCATACTCGACTGTCCCTATCAAGTATCTAAGAACATGTTTTGCTGCTGCCCAGTGAGCCCTCCATGGTTCCACCATGAACTGACTAAGGGTATTCACTGCATATCAGATGTCTGGTCTCGTATTGACTAGATACATCAATGATCCGATGAGCTGTATGTACAAAGTGGGATCAACCTCACCATCCTCTGATGTGTCTATCTTCTTCCAGTTAGTAATCATTAGCGTGGCCATGGGTCTACAGTCTTTCATCTGAAATCTCTTCAGGATTTCTGTCGTGTATCTTCCTTGTCCTAGGAAGATTTCCCCTTTCTGCTGCCAGACTTCTAATCCGAGAAAATAGTGCATCTGCCCCACGTCCTTCATGTCGAATTATGTTGCCAGATTCTCCTTGCAGTCCTTGATGAGCTTGGATGATCCGGTCAAAAACAATTCATCCACATAAAGAACAAGAGTAAGCGGCTCAACTCCTACTCTCAAGTAATATAGGTTGGGATATGCGTCAATCTTGACGAACCCCATCTTCTGCAAGTAGCTATCAATCCGTCCATAACATGCCCTTGGGCTTGTTTTAAGCCATACAAGGCTTTCTTAAACCTACAAACATGAGTCTTCTGCTCATGTGTCTCGAAGCCCTCTAGATGCTCTCTATGTACACTTCCTCCTCTATCACCCCATTCAAGAACGTTGTCTTGACATCCATCTAGTGAATCTCCCATCCCATCTGCGCAACCAGAGAGATGACAGATCTGATCGAAGTGTATCGCGCTACTGGAGCGAAGGTTTCTTTGTAATCAATGCCTTCCTTCTATGCATATCCCTTAGCTACAAACCTTGCCTTGAACTTCTCTATGTTGTCATTTGCAGCATATTTGATCTTGTAGATCCATATGGATCCTACAACCGATCTGTCATCTGGTCTAGGGACTACTTCCCATACATCATTTGTCATGATGAAGTTATACTCCTCCACCATGGCATCCACCCATACTTGATGCTGAGCTGCTTCTCGAAAGGTAGATGGCTCACCAACCTGGGCTACTAGTGCCTCATATCTGTCTAGTTGTTTCCTTATCCTCTTTCCTTCTCTAGGGGCTCCAACCAATTCTTCTGCATCCTTAAGAATTTGTTGAAGTTCTCTGCTTGGTCTCCCATCAGTTGTGGGCGGTCTTACCTGTTCTTCCTCATGTTCTTCTTCGAAGGAGCTCTCCTCAGAATTATTTTGCCTTGGAGAGGCACTTGACCTCTCCTCTGTAGGTCGTTGAGGTTGTACCAATGGATCTTCCTCAATCTGCATATCTGTGGCAATTTCTCGAGATTTTCTGAAGGCTCTCTCCTCCAGAAATTTCACATCCCTTCTTACCACGACTTTCCTGCTCTCTGGAATATAGATATGATATGCCTTTGCATTCTCACTATAGCCCATCAGAAAACCCTTTTCTACAATTTGATCCAACTTCTTTCTCTTTTCATCTAGAATGTGGCAGTACACTATGTTGCCGAATATCCTGATGTGGCTCACTTTGGGCTTGTTGCCTGTGAACACACTCTTGGGAGATACCTTCCCCAAAGCTCTATTGAGAACTCTGTTCTAAATATATACTGTTGTATTGCAGGCCTCTGCCCATAAGAGTTTGGGCATATCTTGGTCGTACAACATTGCCCTTGCAGCTTCTATTATGGTCTGATTCTTCCGTTCTGCAACTCCATTTTTCTCTGGATTGTATGGAGTTGTCCATTCTCTCTTGATGCCTTCCTTTGCACAGAAATTTGTGAAGTCTTTATAAATATATTCTCCTTCGTTATCTGACCGCAACTCCTTGATCTTCTTTCCTGTAGAGTTCTCCACCAATGATTTGAAATCTTTAAATTGATTAAAGACTTCATCTTTGGTTTTCAAAAAATAGATCCAAGTTTTTCTGGAATGATCATTAATGAAGGTCGCAAAGTACTTTGCCCCACTGAGAGCAGTTGTGGACATTGGACCGCAAATGTCAAAGTGTATTAACTCAAATACACCTTTGGCTCTGCTGCTGTTTCATGGAATTGTTGCCTTAGCATACTTGCCTAGTACGCATCCCCTGCAAAATTCGTCTTTCTTCGTGTTGACTTCAGGAGCCCCTATGACAGTATTTTTTAGAATCCCCAAGGCTCCATGATATAGATGCCCCATCCTTCTATGCCATAATTCATTCAGATCTTTGTCGTCTATAATACCAATCAGGGCCATCGGAGATTCAAGCTGGAGCTTATACAGCTTGTGACTCCTTACTCCGATTTGTGCCTTTTTGCTTCAATTAGGGTGTTTGACATACACCTTATCTCGAATAAAGTATACGTCATAGCCCTTTTTCTGAAGTTGAGACACTGAGAGTAAATTCATCCCCAACCCTGGTACATGCAGAACATTCGTGGCTCGAATCTTGTAGCCATCCTCTGTCTGAAATGTTAGGGTACCTCTCCCAATGGGGGTACATTTTGCCTTGTTTCCCATAGTTATGTGAAGTTTTTAAGACGAAAATATTTATGTAATACTTGGTTTTTTTCTCCTAATTATGAGATAAGTTATTTATAGATGCTTCAGTAAATTCTGAAATAAACACATTTGCAGATCTTCACTATCATTAAGAGCATAAGAACAAAGAGACCCTTGTCCTATTCCAACAAATCTCGATGTGTAATATCCCCAAAAGGGAAAATGACGGTAATACAACCAACAATAGACTAAAACTACAGTAAAATAAATTACACCATCAATAAATGAGAAATTGATGCCAAAAGATGAGCTGAGCCATTTTATTAATGTCGGGAATTGAGTACAAAAGAGGTGTTGGAATGGGTGCACCTGGGCCTACTCAAGGCACGCTAGAATACTTCTCAACCCAAGCTGAACTGACTCTCTGAAACTGGCTCGGCGTGGCTTTGATACTGCACTGCTCTGCCCAGAAATGTTGTTGTTGGCTGACTTCGGACTATTGGTTTGGCCGCTTCCACTACTCATAAAATTATGGACTTTTAACCCCAAACTCTACTCAAAAAACCCATAAAAACCCGCGAAGGGATTGGCCAAATGTTGACCCCAGAATTTCAACCCTATATTCCCCTAGCTCCACTACCTGCTGGCTGAGTTAGGATCTCTGTTTGACACCTCAAACCTGCCCAGAAAATTCTACCAAATTAATATTGGCTTCTCCTCAATAAACCCAAAAAAACCCAGAAAGGGTTCGTCCTAGTTTTGACCTCAAAAATTGGTCCTCTTGGGCTTGGCTCACCCAACTGCAAGGAAATTCGACTCCTGCCTGGAACTGTTGGTAGATGTCTCCAAAATGTTGCCAAAATCCCTAGTAGGAGGTGGCTAGCCTGCCCCACAAATCCTCTGGTTGAACATCTCTTCTCTCCCACACTCCTCGCACTTCCTCTAGACTGCACTGAGCAATCAGTGTGTAGTCCCTGTTGCCTCTACGCAATCTTGAAGGGACTACACAATCCTGTTGTTGTTGTTATGCCAACTCCTCGCCAAAATTGTGGAACTACTCTCCTGAGCGGGCACTCGAAGTCCCCCGAGGTAGAGGTTGAGATATCCGCCTGAAGATCTCGTGTGCTAAACAGCACGACAAACTTAGCACCTGACACAAGCATCCAATGGCAACATGACAATCAAAATAGAAGATGAATGAATGAATGAGGAAATGATTTGCCTTCACTTCCTTTTATCAATTGAGCCCCCAACGTTCCCTTGGGCTCACCATGGACTACACAATCCCCTCATCCAGCCACTCACTGTGATGCCCCCATAGAGCCTCTCCCACGCTGGCACCTAGGTTGTTGCCTCCAAATCTAATGTTGGCCACATGGAGCCCACTAAGGCCACAATTTTTCCTTGTGAACTATAGGAGTATGTTGTAGTTTTTCCCTTAATTATTAATTGTGGGTCGGGACCCACCTTATTTCTACTTGGCAATAAAAACCATCAAAATTTATCAAAAATTAATATTATAATTAGCAGAATAGCTAATTGGGGATATTACACGATAATTTCTCTTCTCACTCTTGCTTGGGATTTGTCTTCACCTGGGCTCTCATACCATTTTCATTTTAGATAACAATGGTATGTTCTTTGCTTTAGAGAAATTTACTTCAATTTTTTCTTATTAGCCCAATATCAATTTTCAGACTAGCAATCACATTAACTTGATAGTAAATGCAGATAGAACATAAACAATAAGTAGAAGACAAGCCAAGACAAGAGGACACAATGTTTGGCGGATGCTAAGGAAAAACCCTAACGCGGGGAAAACCCTTCGATCAAATCTTATTATTATTCTTCAAAAGTTTAGCAGAGAGAGAGAGTACAATATACAAAATACACTTTCCCAATCGCTGTCAAAAATAATCTAGTCAATAGGATGCCCTAACCAGAAAGTCAAGGCTGGTCAAACCAGTAGAAACACTTCCAAATTAGCTCGGTCAAACTTAGTCAATGCAGCCTCCAAAGATAGTCCAAGTCAGCCCAAAACAGATCCGAAAACCACAGTCAATGGAAATTCAACGCCGCAGTCAAAGGTGTTGCGGTCAATGCAGGTCAACCTGCTCAGATTTTCTCGATTTTCATGCCAAAAGATGCGGCCTAGGGAGAGCGAAGAAACTTTCTGAAAAACACGGCAAAAATAGTGAAGTTGACCCTCGCTCAACGCTGTTGCAGTTAGCCAAAAGTCAGATCTGTGATTTCATAAATATCCAGTCACTCTTGCCACACGTGTGAAGAAGAGAAGTTGCTCCTTGTATGAACCAATGAGGAAAGAGAATGTGTTGAGTGATGATGTCCAAAATGAGGAAGAGGTCTCTCATATTTATACAATTCGTTGAGAGTGGAGACACGTCTGGTTGGGCTTATGAGCCTACATTAGAATTTTGGCCAACCTTGACAATTTGCACATGTGTGAGAATTGAATTCAAAATCTCACTTCTGCTCATCCAAACAAGATGATCTTTCGATCAATCTTGCACCTCTCAGAAAGAGGAATCCAACAAAAATATCATATTTATCATATGAGTTGTCCGTGGTGGAGTTTGGCCCTAGTTTCCAATTTTAACAGCACGAGTTTGTGCGTGGAGCTTGTGAGAGAAAGAGAACGAGCCTAGGTGAGGCTTGGGGGAGTTTGAAGAAAGACAAGTTCCTTGGTTAGGAAGCAGAGATCAAGGTGCAAGCAAGGGTGTTTCAGTTTAATGTCAACAGAGAGAACACGGTTCTCTAATGAAACTTTATTGTATTGTAAAAGATCCATTGTTCAACCTTCTTCAATAGATCTCTCAATAACAAGCAGACGGTTTTCTCAGTTGGGTTCCCTAGACAATTTTGTGTTGTTGAATTGTGTAGTTGGGTTTTTATTTCTGTTCCTATTCTGCTGCAAATTTGAAGTAGGGAAATTCTGCATTTTAGTGAAAAGAAACCAACTTTCAATTTTCAGATTGTTCACTATGGCAAATCAGAATTTCGTGGATTTCCTCAAAATAAAGATAGCACATAGAAGAGCAAATTCGTCATAGTGAAGAGGCATATGGTCTGAGGTAGCCGCAAGCACTTGAGGAGCTAGTTCAGGTGGAGCGAAGGAGCAGGAGGTGTCTCTTTTGAAGTCTGAACAGGGTCGAGTTAAGGGCAGATATCAGGCAGTGTAGAGGGCAGATCTGTGTGTTGTTTTGTGTAGGATTTCTCAATTACACAGACTCAGATTTTTCTGTGTTCTGGAAGGAGGGCTGAGCATTGTAGCATCTGATTTGGAGGGGTCGATAGGCATGAACAGGTGACAAAACAGTCCTATAGTCCAGCTCATATAGAAGGATTGTAGAAGGAGGATAAACACAGGTTCCTGAGGGAGTTCTGGGCAAGGTTTATGGGAGCTAACGTGGACAGTCAGTAGCACTAACTAGAGAGTCAAAGCTTCAGACTTAGATGCACAGGCCGAGTTGATTTGGGGACAGAAGTAATCATCCAAACCAAAGGTATGTTTGTCTTCTTCCAAGGTTGATGTTTTTGCTAAGTGTTTGTGTCCAGATTTAGGACAGTTTTGGTGGACATCTTATGTACTGTTTGGATGGAAGTTAGAAAGTGTCTTTGGTGCCCTAATTCCATCATTTGAGGAGAACATCAAATCTGGTTGCAGCGGCAGAATTGTTGAAGCTCGGGGTTGACCCTTGAAGGGAAAAAGGAAGCAACCAAGAGGGCTTAGTATTCAACCCTAGTTCATTGTGTAGAGATGGACTTCTACAGTGAGAGTGGGCAGCCTCCATTGCCCTAAGACTTGTCTTATGCGGAGCAGCAGTGAGGCAAGTATTGGGCAGGTTGAAGACCATATGATTTGGCATCCCTGATGGACAAAGTAGCACCTAGAGGGCAAACTGTGTAGGCCAAAGATCAGTTACCTAAAGGAGTTACATTCACTGATAGTGGCAGATTGTGGAGCTGAAGATGCATGCCTTCAGAGGGAGCAGACTTGAGCAGCAAGGCAGGAAGTCTTTAGAATAGAGAAGTGATGGACTCGCAAAGCATGGTGCAAAAGAATGGGTCTTCAAATCAGGTTCTGCAGAAGAAGGCATGGAAGTCTTCTAGTTCAGAGGGAGCAGCTACAGCGGCGGAAAACATGGTAGTGGTGAAGAGAGATCCAGGTGGACGAGGCGTAGAAATTTTGAGCCCAACCACGGTTATCAGTTTCTCCTTATTACTCCCATGTAGTTAAATGCCCCTTCCCATAAACATACATTCAACAAGCTGGAAATAATAAATATTTCTAAAAACACAAATTCTGGAAATTTCGAAGTGCTGGAAATTGCAAAATTAAAACACAGAAATAATTTCAACCATACACAGAAAATGACACGTTGATTTTTGGTCAATATGACCCTGGAAAAACCCCCTACAACTCTTGGGGAAAACCAGTTCGAAAACTCTTCTTTATTTCTGAATATTGCTTTTACAGATAAATGAAATGTACAGTAAAAATTCCAGCAACCAGTAATTTTTACTTATCTCGAAAACCGTGCATAAACTCTACCTCTATTTTCGTGCCAAATGCAAATAGAAAATTACAGCAAACAGTACAGCCTTAAATGTTGTACGGACAGCATCAAAAACAGTGTCGGAACATCTGTATGGCCTTCCTCAAAAACTGTGCCAAAGCTGATGTACGAACCTCGGTTTGTGTTGTTGGGTTGTTGTACAGACCTCAAAAACAGACTTGCCTCGCTGCTGTACGGACCTCGAAAATTGTGCCTCCTTAATTGTTGCCGAAACCTAAAAATTTATGCTGCAATAAATGTTGTTTACACTTCCTCGAATTTCGTGCCACTTGCCTTGAAATTTGTGTTGATGCTTGCTGTACAGATTTGCTGAAATAGAGTTGCCTTGGTAAGTGTGCCAAGGTACTGTTTCTCCTTCAACGTCTCTGCTCGGAAATTTCTTTTGCTCTCTTCTCCTCCTCTCTCAATCTGCTCATAAAAGACTGAATGACCTTTTCTCTTATTTTCCTCCTTTAACCCAACCCTAAGTGACTTTTGGGGAATCCCTAAATCCAATCGCTGAGATAGCTTTAGATCTAAGGCTGAGATTAAATGTGCATTTAATTCTCACTTTCTATTTTTCAATTCACCCCACTTAAATAAAAACCCACTTAGTCTTTTATTCCTATAGTCACTTTTCACTTTCTAATTTCACATTGACTTTAATCAAGTCACTTGAAAATTAGACTTAGTAACTTTATCACTTATAAAGTCACTTTTAAATTAAATTTGACTTTACCACTTATAAAGTCACTTTAATTGAAAAAATTAAATACGTTTAGACACATTTCCCTAGTCCAAAGATCAAAGCCTTAGGGAACCACTTGTCCTCTGGTATCCAAATTTTAACACTCCTTACCGAGGAAAGTGTTCCTCACCACCCCCATCTTGTCTCTAAAGTAGACATGCTTGCCCCGTGGTAAGGCTTTGGTGAATATGTCCGCTACCTACTCATCTATGGGAATATACTCAAACTTCACAACTCCCCTCTAAACATAGTCTCTGATGAAATGATATCTGATCTCAATATGCTTTGACCTGTCATGAAATACTGGATTCTCCGTGAGTTTAATGCAACTCTGATTATCACAGTATATCACTAAAGGTCTCAACGCTTGACCAAATAAGCCAAACAACATCTTGCGAAGACATATGGCCTTACAACTAGCCAGACTGGTTGCCATGTACTCTGCTTCCGTTGAACTCAATGCCACTGACTGTTGCTTCCAGCAGAACCATGACACAACTACCAAACCCAACCCAAAACAACACCCAGAAGTGCTCTTCCTATCAGAAGCACAACCTGCCCAATCAAAATCAGTGTACCCTGCCAATCTCACTCAATCTCCCTGTCTATAATCCAGACCATAATCCATTGTCCCCTGCAAGTATCGCAAAATGTGTTTTCCAGTGACCCAGTGCACTCTCCTGGGCTCACACATGAACTGGCTCATCGTGTTGACTGCAAAACATATATATGGTCGAGTGTTGACCAAATATATCAAGGAACCAATCAGTTGTCTATACAATGTAGGATCCACCAACACGAAATCAGAAGCGTGAAGCTTCTTCCAGTTAGTGATCATAGGTGTCGACATGGGTTTGCAATCCTCCAAGTGAAATCTGCTAAGAATGTCCACAATATACTTCCCCTGTACCAGGAAGAAATGCCCCTCCTCCTACCACACCTCCAATCCCAGAAAGTAATGCATCAAGCCAATGTCCTTCATCTCGAACTCTGAAGCGAGATCTCTCTTGCAGCCCTCTACAAGTCTCTTTGCACTCGTAATGACCAAGTCATCCACATACAGCACCAAAATGAGAGGCTCCTCACCTATCACAATAAAGTATAGGTTTGGATTTGCATCACTCTTTGTGAAACCCATCTCCTGCAAGTACGTATCAATCTTGGAGTACCAAGCTCTAGGAGTTTGCTTCAGGCCATAAAGTGCCTTCTTCATTCTGCATACATGAGACTCCTTCCCATGCACCTAAAAGCACTGCGGCTGCTCAATGTACACCTCCTCCTGTATGAAGCCATTGAGAAATGCGGTCTTCACATCCATCTGGTGGATCTTCCAACCCATCTTTGCTGCTATCGATACGATGGAGCGAATGGAAGTATATCGAGCCACAGGAACGAAGGTCTCCTCATAATCAACTCCCTCTACCTAGGAGAATCCTTTAGCCACACATCTTGCCTTGAAATTCTCGATGCTGCCATCTGCAGCATGATTTATCTTGTAAAGCCATCTGGAAGTAACCATGGATTTCCCCTCAGGCCTCGGCAAAACCTCCCAAACATCATTCTTCATGATAGAAGAATACTCCTCCTGCATGGCCTCTCTCCAGACCTATTGGCTAGTTGCCTCCTCATAGCTAGAAGGCTCGGAGTCAACGATGCTAGCAACCAATGCCATATAGCTACAAAACTGCCCAGGTGATCTACTCTCTCTAACCTGTCTCTTCGACCCAACAACAGATGTGGCCTCTCTCAAGGTGTCTTGAAGCCACTTGAGCTTCCTCTTCCCCGAGCACGCTTCTCCCACTAGAGTGGGAGAATCCTCATCCTCATCAAAAGCCTAAACTCCTGAATGTCTGTCTGCTGACCTCCTGCCTGAACCTGTGCCTGCAGATGCTGAAGTACCGTGTGAACTATCCATCAGTGAACTGCTTTGCATGTTGCCCGAAGCACCACCCCTCTGACTCTGCAAGCAACTGCTCACTGATGGACCTGACATCATAATTGATGTACCTCCTTATCCCTGTCCACTGGATTCTTGTCACTGACTCAGCTACTCCTGAGGGTCTGGTGAATCTAGATACTCTAACTCTCGTGACCTCCTGAAAGCCCTGTCCTCCTCGAACTTCACATCCCGCCTGACAACAACTCTCCTCCGTGCGGGAATATAAATCCGAAAGGATTTCGAGGTCTCATTGTAGCCCATAAAGATGCCCTTCTCTGTAGTGAGCTCTAACTTGGTCCTCTTCTCCTTGGGTACGTAGAAGTATGCAATACACCCAAAGATACGAAAATGACCAACATCAGGATTCTTCCCAGAAAAATCCTCCTATACAGTCACATGCCCCAAGGCACGATGTAGACTCTTGTACTGCAACTACACAGCAGTGTTGCAAGCCTTTGCCCACAAAAACAACGGTAACCCCTGATCATGTAGCATGGCTTTGGTAGCCCCAACGATGGATTTGTTCTTCCTCTCCGCAACCCCGTTCTGTTGGGGGTTGTAAGGAACTGTGAACTCCCTCCTAATGCCTGCCTCCGCACCTGAGGGACTTGATTTTCCGACCTGTCTGAGTCTCCACAAGAGCTCTGAACTCCTGAAACCGCTTGAAGACCTCACTCTTGGTCTTCAAGAAATAAATCCAGGTCTTCCTGGAGTGATCATCAATGAATAAAACATAGTACTCATATCCACTCAAGGAAACATGAGACATCTGACCACTCACATCGGTATGAATCAAATCAAGAATCCCAGTAGATCTATTGTCACTACTGGGAAAAGGGTTTTTGGCAAACTTCCCCATAGCACATCTTCTGCATGTATCAATGTGATCAGAACTAAAATCTGGCACACCTGTAGTGATCTCTCGCAATGTCCTCAAGGCCCCATGATACATGTGCCCCATCTTGCGTTGCCAAATTTCGCACAGCTCTGAACTGCTAGCTCTGTTGCTGGTACTATTGCTCAATGCCATAAGGGGTTGAAATGAAAACTTGTACACCTTGGCATGTCGTACACCAATCACTCTAGCTGAATCAGCTGGAGCGCCCTTGGGATATATAAGCACATGTCCTCTCCTCAACAATACCTCATACCCTCTGTCCTCGAATGCTGAGACGGATATAAGATTCTTCTTCATCCCTGGCACATATAGAACATCTGACACTTTCAAGGGAGGTTTGGGTTCCCTATCAAATGTCAAAGTCCCCACACCGACTACTCTAACAACGTTATCGTCTCCGAGTACTACCTCTATATCAGTGTCACTCTCTGAAAGCTCCAAGAAGTACTCACAAACTCCTATCATGTGACGAAAGCCCCACTGTCAAAATACTAAATACCTGAAGATGCTTCGCTAGTGGAGGGAAGTGCACACTCCCTCTCAACCTGTGTGGCAGATGATCCTGCACTAGTGGACTCAAAAGCTAAAAACCCAAACTCTTGGTCAAAGCTCTCTGAAAAGTCCTCTATCTATGTTGATGTTGCCATGGTCTTGTCCTTTCCCTTCTTCTTCTTCTACGGACATACAACTGCATAGTGTCCAAACTTCTGACAATTCCAACACTTGACTTTAGAAAATTCTTTCTCCTTGTTCACCTGCTACTTACTTTTACCTTTGCCTTTGCCCCCACTTGCACTTGTGGAAGCTTGCTTCTTTCCCTTGCCCTTCTTGCCCCTTGCTAACAATGCTACATTGTCATCCTCCTCAAACCGGTTTGGCTGCCCCAAGATGGTTCTTTCTGATTTCATTCTGAATGCAATCATACCACAACCTCTCCCAAGTGAGAAGGTTTTCTCGTGCAACAATCCCATCCACAAAACTCTCCCATGTCTTGGGAAGACCATTCAATGTAGTCCGCACCAACTCAGTGGGTGGAATGGTCTCTCCAACAGCAGCCAACTCATCTCTCACAGTAGTGATCTTTGTGAGGTATCTTGTAACGCCATCAGTCTTAGCTATCTTAATGGCCTTCAACTTCTCCCTTAGGACCATTTTTCTGTTTTCATTGGTACTCTGGTAGAGATTGGTCAAGGATGTCCACATCTCATGTGCATATGTCGTTCCTCTCACATGAGGAATGACATAGTCTTTAACACCATCCAAAATCAGTGTTTTTCCCTTGGCATTCTTCTTATTAAACTCAGCCAATTGAACAGGGTCAGCAGGCACTGCTACTGGGCGCTGTGTGGTATGTACCATTATGCCCCAGACTTCTGCCTCCTCAAAGATGCTATGGATTCTCACACTCAATGCACTGTAGTTGCTCTACCCATCCAACCTATCCTCCACCTTCAAGCCCAAAGACATCCTTGTTGTACTAACAAACTGAAAATTTCAATGTTGTGCTAAAGGTTCAGTTTTCTGTGTGAAAAATAAGCTTGCTGTAATTTTTCACTTGCTGTCCCAAACTGCACTTTTCAGCGACCCAAGCTCTGATACCATGTAGAAATTTTGAGCCCAACCCCAGTTATCAGTTTCTCCTTATTACTCCCATGTAGTTAAATGCCCATTTCCCATAAACATGCATTCAACTAGCTAGAAATAAGAAATATTTCTAGAAACACAAATTCTGGAAATTTCAAAGTGCTGGAAATTGCAGATAATAAAACACAGAAATAATTTAACCCACACACACAGAAAATGACACGTTGATTTTTGGTCAATATGACCCTGGAAAAACCCCCTACAACTCTTGGGGAAAACCAATTCGAAAGCTTTTCTTTATTTCTGAATATTGCTTTTACAGAGAAATGAAATGTATAGTAAAAATTCCAACAACCAGTAATTTTTACTTATCTCGAAAACCGTGCATAAACTCTACCTCTATTTTCGTGCCAAATGCAAATAGAAAATTACAGCGAACAGTACAGCCTTAAATGATGTATGGACAACATCAAAAACAATGTCGGAACAGTTGTACGGCCATTCTCGAAAACTGTGCCAACACTGTTGTACGGACCTCGTTTTTGTGCTACTGAGCTGCTGTACGAACCTCGAAAACAGAGTTGCCTCACTATTATACAGTCCTCGAAAATTGTGCCTTCTTTACTATTGTACAAACCTCGAAATTCATGCTACAATAAATGATGTTTTCACTTCCTCAAATTTCATGCCACTTGCCTCGAAATTCATGTTGCTGCTTGTACTGATTTGCTGAAATAGAGATGCCTTGGTAAGTGTGCCAAGGTACTGTTTCTCCTTCAACTTCTATGATCATATATTCCTCTTGCTCTCTTCTCCTCCTCTCTCAATCTACTCATGAAAGACTGAATGACCTTTTCTCTTCTTTTCCTCCTTTAACCTAACCTTAAGTGACTTTTAAAGAATCCCTAAATCCAATGGCTGAGATAGCTTTAGATCTAGGGCTGAGATTAAATGTGCATTTAATTCTCACTTTCTATTTTTCAATTCACCTCACTTAAATAAACAACCACTTAGCCTTTTATTCCTATAGTCACTTTTCACTTTCTAATTTCACATTAACTTTAATAAAGTCACTTTAAAATTAGACTTAGTAACTTTATCACTTATAAAGTCACTTTTAAATTAGATTTGACTTTACCACTTATAAAGTCACTTTAGAAGGAAAAGTTAAATACATTTGGACACATTTCCCTAGTCCAAAGATCAAAGCCTTAGGGAACCACTTGTACTCTGGTACCCAAATTTTAACACGAGGTTCTTCTAGGAACAACTTCCTCGCTAAGAGGGAGTGTTGAAAATATTAGCGAGAAAAGGGTTCCTTGATTTGTGCCTTAATCATCGGACTTAGAACGAGTTCCTTCTTGTGCATGACTCGAGTCCCTAAAAATTAGGAAAATCCCTATAAATTAGAATGGGTTCCTATCATTTAGGAATCAGTCCCTACAAATTAGGATGAGTTAGGTTGCAGTTCACTAACGTGTTGAAATTGAAAGTCAAGTTATTGATTTTCTAGTGTGAGTTGATTCAGGGAAAGCACAAGTGATTGAGTTTCAAGTGGTTGACTTGGAATAAGACAAATTGAATGAGAAGTTAAAGAGGGATGAAGGCATGTGCCATGTCAATCCCACATGAGGTTAACAAAACTTCTGAAAAATAGTTTATAGATAAGGAAAATTCGAGTTATCTAAATTCTAAAAAAAATTGTCATATTAACACATTATGGTATCCAAGAACAATGACCACAAAACTGTCTAACAGTCAAATCATTTAACCAAAGAATTTAACATAACATACTAGATAGTAGTTAAAATAAAATAGTTACAGACACTCTTGAGTCTTAACCCACTTGTTCATTCCATCTAACAATGACATTGGTAAGATCTGCATGGATTGTTGAAGGACTGCCCCGATTCTTAGGAAAATTCATTGCTATAGTTGCAGAAATTCTAACGCATGAATGCAAAAACAGTATTAGTGGCATTCTTCAAGGTCACCAATCACGAGATTCAAATAACCACAAATCAAATGGTATGTCAATGAAAGTTGACCTTTAACGAGACTGATCACTTCAATGAAAATACCTTTCTGCACAAAACAGATTCCATACAATGCTCCAAATTTTGTGGCTCTTCTGTTGTAGAAGCATTCCTGCCACTTACTGTCAAGTAAGCTTTCCATTTTGCAATCCAGAATGAAGGCACCAAATAATATCTAACTTCGGGTACCACAGCAATGCTTTTACCGGAAGACAACAGTTCATGTCTTTGCCGTTGTTCCATCTTGGTTGCCCTAAAACATGCAAAATGAGTGAGATTACAAAATCCAATTTTCACATTAAAACAGCTACTGTATCTCACAAACCCTCGCAAAACCGGAGCATCTTTTATCTTATTCCAGTGGAACCTGCAGAAATGCTCTACTTACCTCAGATGGTCTTGTAGATTGGCTGCCTGTGTTAATTCCATCTCACAAACTTCACATGTCTCTGAATCCGATGGAAAGGGGGTATAGCCTACATGATTATTAGGTTCAACTTTCAAAGCATTTTCATGAAAATAATTCCAGATATTCTCAGGCAACAACTGCCGCTTGGCACCAGTTGCCTGTTCTGGCAGAAGGCCTCCATGAGAACATCTAAGAGAAGCTGTTGGACCAGCATCACCATCACAAGGTGCATCCACAATTTTCCGCCGCAACCATTGCATCAACCTAAGTAACAGGATCAAAGAGATGGGTTACAAGCATCACTTGAACACATCAAAACTGCCAAGCACAAACAACCATAACAGATTTACACCAACTTCAATCATTTTTCAAGGAAACACTGATTCTCATGTACTGTCTGAAATTTCTGATTTTGAATTTAGGAAGCAAGAACAATGTTGATCCCTCATATAAATATCAAACTAAAAAATGTCTTAGGTAAGTGGAATATTACTTGGAAATTGAGTGTGAAAATCGAAGAAACAAATACAATTTAACACAACGTTAAAAGTAAGCCATTGTCTATCAAGGAAAATAACATATGAAAAAAAAAAAACTTACCATGTTCTAGAAACATAATACTGATTCCCATCTAAATAACGTCCTGCAAGCACAGCTTCCACTGCATCTTTCATAGATAACCTTTTATCTCGGTAACTATTAGCTGAAACTGCCATTTTCGCCTCGTCCTTAATACAGTCAGCACAATATTCATTTTCCGACAACTCTGAACCCCCGCCATACTGTGTAAACAAAACAAAGTTAACCACAGATAAATATTCATACAAAATGTAAAACTCAAGCATGCTAGATGGATGTGCAGTGTTTTCTAGGACTAAAACAAACAAGTGACTCAGTCATGATGCAACACTAGAGGAATAAAAGATTACATGTAATGAAAGGCAGTTTTTGGAAGAACCAATTTCAAAAAGATGATGCTTTGTGTCTTTTCATTTAATTAAGAAGCATGCCAAGCAAAAGGAATCACCTCGAGAACATTTAGAGTTTAGCAGCGAGAATTCCCAAGGGATATTTGATATTTCAGCTCTAATGTTATTATGAAAGGATGCATATTTAGAAATTTATTGCCTGTGCATTTATTGCATGTTTAGAAAATTGTTTCAATTTCCATGCTAATCACTGGCTCAGATCAACACAATGCAAACAGATGTTCTTTATTTCTTAAGCTCTGATCAAAACCCCTTGGATTACAACACAGAAATCACCACACATCAAAAGCCAATAATAATAATATCACTTTAAACTTTAAATTCGTTGTCTAGCCAGACACCAAATTGATGTATGACACCCCCTTGTTTGTGGGACTCCTCTGCACAACTACTTAGTCTATGCAAGTGTACATATCCTACCCCCATCCTGACTCAAACCTCTGACCTCCAATTAAGAAACACATGTCTAAACCATTGTAACCACTAAAGCAGTCAGGAAGCCTCAACTCAATTTAGATTTCTAAAACTGGAATTTAATGGAATTTACAAATACATTAAAGAATGTCTGGTGTTGTACTATATCAGAATATCCTAGAATATGTGTTGCTTGGATTAAGTATACTCTTAAGAGCCTTCCAAAAGGCATGCAGATTATCTGCATGGCTAATATTTTAACTTATTACAAATCTGACTCAACAACATGAAACCCATCGTACACCACTATTGGCATTACAGTCCTCATTTCCCTCTAACATTTCAGAAAACCATTTGAATATTGATTTATTTGTAATTTTGCTCATCGCGCAGTCTTTAAAAGTTAACTTACTTTCTGAAATCTTATCATATCATCAACAATGACAATGGCAAATTAGAAGCAAGAAGCCCAAACTGTCTTCCAACTGGTTTGTCAATGACTTGTGCATGTTATCTGGGAGTTCATTACAGATGTTAATCTATGACTTCAAATCAAGACTAAATCACATGAAGAGCTTTCGCAAATTAGAAGCAAGAAGCCCAAACTGTCTTCCAACAGGTTTGTCAATGACTTGTACATGTTAGCTGGGAGCTGAAGGCATTCATTAATCTAAGACTTTGAATCAAGGCTGAATCATAGGCAGTGTAAAGAAAGGAAATCATCCCTCCTATCATAGTCAATTAAAACTGATGTAATGGAATTTAACTGAAACACACAATCGGCAACCTATTTGGAAATTAAACATAGAAGGAAGAGAAACTGACAGCAGGAATAAGTTGTGCTTTTCGACCTCTACTGCAACCAAATAGTCTTCTATATTCTAGATGGAACATTGTAATATTCCCAATTAACAGCAGCTAATTGGTAATATTATTTTTTGGCCATTTTACTTTATAAAGTTTAGTCATTAAACAAAGTGGGTTAGGAGAACACTCAACTCACACTTAGGAAAATAAAACACTTCCTAAAAGTCACTTGAGCACCTTTACTTAACAACGTGGGGCCCAAGAGGGTCAAAGTGACTGCATGGGATTAGTGGCAGCATGGGCAGCGTGGGTCCTAGGCAGCGCAGAGTTGGATGGACAGCCTGGCCAAGAGGGATAGCGCATTCTTGGCGGGGCCTAGGGGAGAGAAAGGCACTCCAAGCATAAAAAGGGAGAGAGGCCCTTCATTTTCTCATTCGACTATGCATCTAGTTTTGTCTATTGACATTGAGCATGCTTTTGTTGTTTAGCACACCGGGTGTCTCCGAGCGGAGATCCCAACCTCAGCCCCGGGGGACTTCGATTGCCTACTCAGGTGAAGAGTTCTATCATTGGATTTCTAGGTGGGAGCCATTGCATCTACAGCAGGGATTACGCACTTGCTTGGGCAGCACAGTCTTGAGGAGGGGTAGCGCAGTTCTTGGAGGAGGTAGTGCCAAGAGCTGAGATTTATCAGGGGATTCAGCCCGGGATAGTGAGAAGGGATCAGCCCTTAGCTATTCCAGCATTTTGTTAGAAGAGGAGGCCATCATTTGCAGTGACATCTTCAGGGCCAGCGCATTTCACAGGGGCAGCATGATTTCTCTCGGGAGGTGATTTTCCAGGGTCATCCAATCCGGAAACCCCTTCTAGGCTTTTCTGGGTATTGAGTTAGGAGCTCATTCCCAAAGTCCCGCATTTTTCTGAGCAAGGGAACAGCCCCAAAATATCATCTTATTCCAGTAGCAGCAGCAACAGCAGCAGCAGCCTTTGGGAGATAACGCAGTCATTGCTAGAGCAGCCATTCGGGAGCATTTCTGAGAGTATCTCTAGCTTGCCTTGTGCAGGCCAAGGTGCTATCATTCTGATCACCTTTGTACTCATTTCACTTTCAGTTATATAATAAAATGGCTCAGCGTTCTCCATATTTTGCAGTCTATGTAAGATGTCTCTGTATTTGCTATAGTTTCATGTTTATGTTGCTTTATATTGTTGTTTATTTCTAATTGGAATATTACAGTGATATCATAGCTCATAGACTTGGCTCAGCCTGTGGAGCAGACTGTCTATGACACCCGCAAGAAAACCATACATCACTTACCAGGGAAGGAAGTGTAAGGGCCAATAGAGGCAACTTGAGGCCACTTTTGGAGAAGGTGACTGCATTCCGGTAGAGGATAATGAAGAGGAAGAACCCATGGCAGAGCAGAAAGATGAAGGGAAGGAGTTCGGGGAACTTCTGTGCAGGACAGAGACAGATGGGCCAGAGACAACGTGAAACCCCAAGGGGTTTCCACACCGGAGAAGGGTCCAGCACATCCCATCACTTGCAGGAGCACCTCATAGTGCAGCAAATGGCATCACTGACTCCCCCACGTTCCACAATGCCCAATTTTCTAGCTACAGGCACAAGGGCAGGAGCACCTCAGGAACCGGAGCCAGTTCACATGGGGGATTATTTTTCCGAGTATCAATCCTACGGGCGAGAGTTTGGTGAGGCTCTCACTTCCCATGACTTTGTTCAGCTCAAGAAGGACAACAGACCCCGTAACCAGAATAGAGGGGCCAGATACACACAGGATGGGGATTTACAGCCTACAGTGGGCAGATTTTACCTGCCGACATTTGATGAATCCTCAGAGTGTTCGGCAAAGGCTTGGGTGGAGAAGTTGGATATCTACTTCCAGCTTAATCAGATGGCAGAGGCAGAAGCCATCAAGGTGGCAGCGCTGCACCTGGAGGGTGAGGCCCATGATTGGTGGTTCCATGGGTTGGCCACGCTGGGGCACTCAGGGGTGACAGCATATGTTGAGTTTACACAAAGGCTGATAGAGCGGTTTGATCGAAGAGACTCGGAGGGGCACTTTGTTGAGCTGACTAAGCTCAAGCAGACCGGGAGTCCGGACACATACATTTCTGAGTTTTTGAGACTCCCTGTGATGGTGCCTGACTTATCTTCAGCCAAGATGATTTACATGTTCATCGATGGATTGGCAGAGCCTCTTCAGGGGTTAGTGAGATTTTTGAGGCCTGCTACACTTTATGACGCAGTTGGGAGGACTCGGGATTTGCAGGATGCCCTACCCAGGACTAGAGCTCCTTTCCCCCAAAGAGCGGTATTTCAGCTGAAGGGGAAGGACACGAGGGTTCCGCCTCCAAAGGGGAACCAAAGCCGAGGGCTTTTGGATGATGAGACCAGGAGAGCTCTGAGGCGAAAGAAGCTATGCTTCACATGCCAGGAGCCATGGGCACCAGGACATCATTGTGCCGATGGGAAGGCACACTATAGCGAGGTTTTCTCCGACAGTGAAGGAGAAAAGGATGAATATGAGGAGATAGAGGCAGGAGGCAACAGTGTGGTACAAAGAGGAGATCATCCGCCACCTCCACCACTAGGAGCGAGAGGTGCAACGTTCGCACCTACCAAGGGAGTCCTCGCTTCTTTGCGAGGGGTTCCTAAATACTTGACACTGCATGTCCGAGGTACAGTGCAGGGACAGTGTGTTTCAGTATTAGTGGATAGTGGGGCTACCCACAATTTCATTGATGCACAGTTGGTAGAGCGGAGGAGCATACCAACAGAGAGCTTTGATGGGTTTTTGGTACTGGTTCCAGGTGCCAAAACCATGCAGTGTGCTAGGTATGTGCCAACCTTGGCAGTGACTATGGGGACTTACACTCTGACAGATCATTCCTTTGAGGTGGACATTCCGGACACCAATGTGATACTCGGAGTGCAGTGGTTGATCATGCTGGGGAAGGTCACCACAGATTGGGAGACCTTGGAGATGGTGTGGACGAACAAGAAGATCGGGAAGCATGAGATGATTCGGGGCATGCACACTTATCCGCCACAGACAGTTTCAGCACACCGGATGGAGGCAGACTTCCGGTAGGGAGATATAGAGTGGGCAGTGGAGCTGCGTGTTTCGGAGGCAGGATCTACAGGGTAGGCTGTACACCCAGATGTGCAGTCTATCTTAGACAGATATGCCACGGTTTTTGGAGATATACCACCAGGGCAGCCGCCAGATCGAGGGTTTGAGCACACCATTGAGTTGGAGCAGGGCATCCAGGCGGTGATCAGTGTTTATGTCGCTTTATATTGCTGTTTATTTCTACTTGGAATATTACAAACATTTTCTGTTAAGGTTCGTGTACTCGTCATTATATATAAATTGAAACATTCTACATAGATTTGTTCATCTCAGGATACTTTTCTCTGATATATGGTATTTAATTTAATTAAAAACACACCTTTAGTTCCTCATCCTGTTCCCAACAAAAGTGCCTCCCACCATGTTCCTCTCAGCCCTAAGATGGCATTATATGTTGCAATTATTGCATATTGTTAGTCAGTCTCATTGTTCATCCAAACTACCTAAAGTAATAGGGCTCAAATAGCCCTCAGATCCCTTTTGGCCAATTCAGGTTGCTCTCTAATCAATTCAGTCAAAATTGAATATCATAAACCGTGGGAGGATAGGATCTCCTGACTTTGTTCCTGGTATGAGATAGAGATGGATGAACAATTCATATTTAAATGACCTATCTACCATGAGATCTAGGAAAATTTTAATTTGTCTATAAAGAGAATTTGGGGGGTCCCTTACTACCATCTTTTGTTATCAAGAGCAAAGGTGTTTTCCCATGTATCTACAAGCCTATTACTTTTAGATAGTTGACTTTGTAGGAACACTCCAGCTCTACAAGATTGATCATCACCTTGTTTCTCGACATTTAGAGGAATCAACTCCCTAATAGACATTGTAGCCATAGATTCAGCCAATGGTAGATCAGAGGTAGTTCTCCACCACAAAGGAGACCACAAGACCACCTCGGATCATTGCTCCTTGCACCACCATCATAGAGGAACAACTACCATTCCTCATATGATAATTGCCCACACCTACTTTTCTTTCCTCATTGAAATAACCATCCTCCATGGGTGTTAAAGAGTTGTGCCAAGGAGTTCCCAACGTTCTCCTAGGATAGCATATTCAAGCTATCTTAGCCAAAGACACTATTTGATGGGAATTATCAAGTTTATCATTGGCAATACCATGATGGTTGGCATCGATATCAACTAGAGTTTTATCATTCATAAATCAAATGGTTTCTTTTGCTACAAGGAAGTTTGTTCGTATAGTTTTTTTGTTTCTACAAAATGGACTATGGTTTGAATGTTTGAATTTACCCAATATTAATTTTTATTGCGATCTTTTTTGTTTCTCATCTTTGCGAGATGTTGCAGGAACTACTCCATTACTATTATTACTTCTTACAATTTTAGTGTGTGATTGACCGACTTTGTTCATTGTTCGACATTTGTATAATTTCAGTTAATATGCACTTTTCCTGGTGACCTATTTAAATCCATGTTTATCACTTTTTAATTGAAGCTCCATCTTAAGTGTGAATATGCACACTTTGCTGGAAGCATTTCACAAAGTATATTTTCACTTCTATTTTGGGAGGGTTGTATTGGCGAGAGGGACGATTTGATCCCAGGTCAAGAGTACAACTGAGTTAAAGAGGCAGCGTACCAGAGCAGCGCAGAGGCAGCCAGGAGCTACGCAGTCCAACAGAGGCCACGCAGAAGCAACGCAGGGGTAGCAGGAGGCCAGCAGGGCTGACGCAGGCCCATCCAGGGTAGCATAACCCAGTCTGGGGTGATGCAGGCCCAGCCAGGGCAACGTAACCTAGTCTGGGGTGACACAGGCCCTTCTTGAGCAACGCAGAGGCAGACGCAGGCCAGTCAGGTTGACGCAGAGGACTTCAGTGCAACGCTGGTGTTTTCGTGGGCTAGAAAGGGCTCGAATTCATAATTCCCCGTTGAGGGTCGAATCGGCCATATTTTCTGTCTTTGAAGATAAAGGTATTACTTGCCGTATTATTTCTCTGTCGGGTTAACCAGTTTGGTGCCTAGATTTGTTGTACTCAGACTCTGCATAATAATAAAAACCCTCCAACAGCCAGAAGACCGGTTTTCCCACATTGGGTTTTTCTGGGGACCGTTGTCCAGAAAATCCTTGTGTGTTACTTTGTCATTGTGCATGTATTCAGTTTAGATCTATATGTGTACGCTGTTAATGTATTTACTTCAATGTTAATGCTGAAGATTTCACATTAATAACTTAATGCAAGTAGGAGAAGTAAATCTGAAAATTAACGGTAGGGTTTCCGTTTGAGATATTCAGAAATTTTCACATGGTATCAGAGCGATTGCAGATCTAACTAAATCTCGAGCAAGAAGGCTGAATAATCTGTGCTACAAACAGCAGCAGAGAAAGCAGCAGCAGCAGATAAACCGAACCAAAAAAGGCAGCCCAGCAGCAGAACGAAGCAGAGCCGAGCAAAGGCAAGGGTAACGCAATCTCCCCACAGGCTCACTCACTTACTGCGCAGACGCTGCGCTGAGACTATTTTCTCACACAAAGGCCAGCTAGGGTGACGCAGTCCAGAAGCTGTTTGTTGATCAAATTGCCAAAAGTTGAGCTGCAGACCTTCAGCAGTTGCTAGTGCGGTGAAAATTCTGCACCGAATTCTGTCAGTGCAGAATTTAGCCTAATTTAAGCTGACGAAGAGCGGGAGAAGAACAACTTCTCTGAAGATTTCCTGCCAAAGAATTCTAAAGATCAATCAGAGGATCGAAGAGAGTTGATTCATTTTATTTGGCAGACTTCCAAGAGAGGGAGTCAATTGTCAGAGGGAGCAGAGGGCTCCTGTCTCGCCAAAGACCATAGATCCGGGTCTCTAGGATACAGATGAGGATTCGTTCCGACACATTTTCTGAGCAGATGGTACCCCATGGACTAAGTGATCAGGATAGTTTGGATGGTCTATCCAAATTTGCGATCTGGAAGGCCAGAATCCTGGAAGTCATGGAGGCATACGGCTTGAGGGAGCATGCAGAGAAAGTCCTGGCTACGCCGACCGATACGAAGTTCTTGGAGAAGCATGAAGAAGCAGCGACACACGCCAAGCGTTTCACTATGGACGGGGTCAAAGATAATGTGGTCCCACACATAACCGATTAGGCAACAGCTCATGAGATGTGGGTAGCTCTAACCACACTATATGAAGGAAGAACCGTCCAGAGAAAGATGCTTCTGGAGAACCAACTGAGGTTATTCATATGGCCAAGGGAGAGGAGATCGATCCTTTTCTGTTCAGACTACAATCGATCCGGGATCAGCTGACTGGCATTGGAGTCAAGGTAGATGACGATGTCATGGTGAGGACTGTTATCAATGATGTCATAGAGGACTGGGAAACTTTTGTCCAAAGTCTCTTGGCAGAGCGGACCTTCCCAACTAGGACAACATGTGGGCTATCCTCCGACAAGAGGAAACCCGCCGAATGACAAAGAGACTGTACAGCACGGGTTCAAGTAGAGTGAAGAAGGAAGAAGAGGAAGATGCAGCCTTGGCATCAAAGAGCCAGCAAGGGAGAAAGAAGCGTGATCTATCAAAGATCAAGTGTTTCAAGTGCGGGGAACTAGGACATTTCGCCAGCAATTGTCCTCAGAAGAAGAAGGACAAGGAAGCTTCTACTTCCAAGGCTGTTGTGGCGGACGATGGCTCTGGAGATGATGTAGCCATGAGAGCTCATGAACCACGAAAGTGGGGCGATCTTGATCTGTAGAGAAACTACAGAGTGGTGGCAGGATCCTCGAGTAGCCCAACTCTTGGATCACGTACGAGCTACGGGGGCCTTAAGACAGTAGCGAGACGAGAGGAGCAGTGGGTGCAGAGAATCACAGAAGGATCAGAGGCAAAGCTGGATGTTGAGAGGGAGAAACACAGTGTAGATACAGCAACAGTGTAGCAACAGCAGCAGCAGCGCAGAGGGGCTGATGTGACTTCAGCAGCGCAAAGCAGGCTTGCTTCCACAGTGCAGAGCTGTAGCAGGGCAGAGGCTTCAGGAGGATAGTGCAACGCAACAACAGCGTAGAGGATTTCAGCGCAGAGGAGGTATGCTTACGCAGTGCAGAGCTGCAGCAGCCTCCAGATGAAAGCATGGAGCAGCAGCCTATGGAGCTTCAGTGATGAGATGCAGGCCAACTGACTTGCAGGGAAAATTTTAGGGGCTAATATTCGCAGATGGGCTAATTTTCCATGCTTTTTCCAAAAAATAAATTCGCCAATTCCCATTTTTTCTTAAAAATGATTCGCCCAAATTTTATAAGAAAAAATATTTTACCTTAAGAATCGCCAAAATTTTATAGGGACTATATAAGATCATTAGAAGTTCGAATATTTTTGCTAAAATATCACCAAGCATTTTATAGTTTGGATATTATGGATTAGTAAGATTCGCCAAGGTTTCTAATCTTTAAGATAAATTTCCATCCTTAAAATTTTCCCTGCTGACTTGTATATCAAAGATTGGGCAGGAGAACTTCAGTTGCTTACGCTCAAAAACTAAGTTGCAGTGCATCACGATGCAGCCGATTGCGAGGCAGTTGTAGTACAGATGTTGTAGTGGCGGTGGCAGCATCATGGGCAGCAATACGGGAGAGCAGCAGCAACGCATTGATGAAGGGCAGTAGGCCAAGCATCAGCACAGAGACCCACACCAGAGATTAGTGCAGAACTTCAGGGTGAAGTATTGTTGCTAGCGTACATTCCTCACTAAGAGGGAGTGTTGAGATTTTAAGGTGTTGGGGTAGCATCAGATGTGCTCTAGCTCCCAAAATTTATGGAGGGACTAGAGTACATAAGATCTCCAAGACCCACAAAGCGATTTAAGAAACTCTATCATGTTTAAGAGGTATTTAATTAACTAATCTTTTTAATTAAGGACCCTAAGTCTAACTTAGGAAAATTAAAATATTAAAGTTAATTAAATTAAACATGTGATGAAAATAACTTAACTCACACAGATCAAGCATCTTCTAATCTTAGAGGTTGATTCAAGATTAGATCACGATCGTTGATGTTTCAACTAGAAAAGTATAAGAAGAGGGCTTGGGGTCAGTTGGAGAACACACACAGTGGCAGAACACTGAGACTAAGTTGAAATTCTAGGGCATGGTTTGCTAGGAATTTCAGTAGTGTTTCAGCTACAGCAAAGGACGGAATTGGTGAGAGGGATGGTTTGATCCCAGGCCAAGAGTACAATTGAGGCAGAGAGGCAGCATACTAGAGCAGCGCAGAGGCAACCAGGAGCTACGCAGTCCAGCAAAGGCCACGCAGAGGTAGTGCAGGGGCAGCAGGAAGCCAGCGGGGCTGACACAGGCCCAGCGAGGGCAGCGCAGGGGCAGCGTAACCCAATCTTGGGTGACATGGGCCCTTCCTGAGCAGCGCAGGGCTGATGCAGGCCAGTCAGGTTGACGCAGAGGGCTTCAGTGCAGCACTGGAGTTTTTCGTGGCCCAGAAAGGGCTGGAATTCATAATTCCCCGTTGGGGGTTGAATCAACCATATTGTATGTCTCATCAGATAGAGGTATTGCTTGCTGTATTATTTCTCTGTCGAGCTAACCAGTTTGGTGCCCAGATTTGTTGTGCTCGTACTCTACATAATAATAAAAACCCTCAACAACCAGAAAACCTGTTTTTCCACATTGGGTTTTTCTGGGGACAATTGTCCAGAAAATCCTTCTGTGTCACTTTATCATTGTGCATGTATTCAGTTTAGATCTGTATGTGTAGGCTTATAATGTATTTACTTCGATGTTAATGTTGAAGATTTCAAATTAAAAACTTAATGCAAGTAGGAGAAGTAAATATGAAAATTAACAGTAGGGTTTTAGTTTGAGATATTCAGAAATTTTCACACTTGGCACCACCATAATGAGGCAAATGCACTTGCTATTTGGCAAGATCTCATAATTCTCAAACAAAAGGGATTGGAAATTCCTCTAGATCAATGACTCTGTGATAATCATAAGAGCTCTACAATCCTGAACTCTCCTATTCCATTTGTATCTAGTATACTAATCAACAATTGATAGTTGTCCGCAAGGAATTTGACTATATGCACTACTACGAGTCCATCAATTTAGTTCAGAGGACAACCAAAAAGAAAATGAGGGCATCCTCAAATAAGGATGTTTAAACATGAAATAAGGGGGCATTATAACAGATACCACTTGCCCCATTCCACGAACATTATCAAGGAGGAATGAAATCAACTTGACACATGCCTCCCGAGAATCTTATTAAGGCGAGAAGCACCTTACAACAACACACTTAGTATGTAGATCACGCAAAGCAAATTAATCATTAACCATTACCTACTTTTTGTTACCAACTTCTTCCTCCCTAGTGTTGGAATGAATGAACAAAGGAACTCACAACCCCTTCATTTGGGAGGCGAATTCTAATAATAACTTTCAAACATGTCATCAAAAGTGGTGTTAATTTTGGGCAACTCAATGTCAAAATCATAAGCCTGGAGCTTACTCACCCACTTTTGTTGCCTCTCCTACAACTGCTTCTACTCCAAAAAGAATCTAAGGTTGTTGTGGTATGTTCTCACCCTTAACCTGTTCCCCACTAGGTACTGCCTGAACTTGGCTAGCGCATGCATGATGGCTAGCATCTCCTTGTCATAGATGGGGTACAGCCTCTCATGAGGCAATAACTTCCGGCTCTCAAAAGCTATGGAGTGCCCCCCTTGCATCAAAATTGCCCCCACTCCCTCCCCAAATGCATCGCACTCCATGACAAAAGGCTGCGTGAAGTCGGGGAGAGCAAGGACAGGACAGTTGCTCATCATCTGCTTGAGCCGCTCAAAAGCCTCCTACGTTGTTGTGGTCCAGAGAAAGGCTCCCTTCTTGGTCAAATCCGTGAGGGGCGCTACTAACTGTGAGAAGCCCTTCACGAATTTCCGATAGTAGGTGCATATGCCCACAAATCCTCGAAGCTTTGTCACGTTCTTGGGCTCTGGCCAATCCCGGATGGCCTTGATCTTCTCCTCATGCACCCTCACTCCATCAACACCAATGATATGCCCCAAATAGAGCATCTCAGTCAACCCAAACTCGCACTTGGACAGCTTTGCGTAAAACTGCTACTCCACCAAGATACGCAGCACTGCCTCCCCATGTTGCAAGTGCTCCTCCCATGTTCGGTTGTAGATCAAGATATCATCGAAGAACACCATCACAAACTTTCTCAACTAGCCACAGAAAATGTGGTTCATGCAAGATTGGAATGTGGTCGGACCATTGGTTAGCCCAAAGGGCATCACCAGAAACTCAAAATGTCCATAATGACACCTGAACGCAGTCTTAGGGACATCCTTGTCCCTCACCCAGATCTGATGGTACCCAGACCTCAAATCGATCTTGGACAAGAACTTAGCTACCCTCAACTCATCCATCAGCGCGTCAATTTGAGGGATGGGGTAGGTCTTTTTTTCAGGGCCCTGTAATCGATACACGTCTTCAGCGACCCATCCTTCTTCACTAGGACAACTGAAGAAGCAAAACGACTAGAACTAGGCCTGATGTGCCCCAATGCCAAGAGCTCATGAATGGCTCTCTCTATCTCGTCCCTGTAGACCTTACAATGCATATAGGGGGTAGTAATCATTGTTTGCACCCCGTGCTCCAGATCAATGGTGTGCTCAAAACCTTGGTCAGGTGGCTAGCCTGGCAGTATATCTCCAAATAATACTATCTATCTATCAAGGATGGCCTAAATCTCAAGATGTGGTGACTTGGTCACACCCCAGCATCAGATATCCTCAACTCTACAACCCACTCTATATCCCCGCACCTCAAGTCGACCTCTATCCTGTGAGCAGAGACTGTTTGTGGTGGATATGAGTACATGCCCCTTAGCAACACCAGTTTGCCATCCAGGTCCAGAAAATCCATCTACAATCTCTTCTAGTCAATAGTGACTCTTCCAAGTGTGTAGAGCCACTGGACTCCCAACACTATGTTGGTGTTCGGAATGTCAACCACGGAGAAGTGGTCAGTCATGGAGTAATTCCCCATGGTCACAATTACCACTGGGACATAACGTGTGCACTGCATGGTCCTGTCTCCTAGTACCAACACTGAAACTCCTTCGAACTCCTCTGTAGCAATTCCCCTCCTCTGCACCATTTGGGCATCAATGAAGTTGTGAGTGGCTCCACTATCCATTAACACTGAGATACACTACCCCTGTACTGTCCCCCCAATCCTTAAATTCAGATACTTGGGTACCCACACAGTGATGCGAGAACCCCTCCTGAAGGTGCAAACGCAGATCTTCCTGCTACCAGTGGAGGTGGAGGTGGGGGGCCTCCCTCCTGGGGTGGTGTGTTGTCCTCTCCTCCCATCTCAAAGAATGTCTCCTCATCCCCATCATTGTCTGAGTAGAACTCTATGTAGTGTGCCTTCCCCATGGTCACAGTTAGCACTGGGACATAACGTGTGCACTGCATGATCCTGTCTTCTAGCACCAGCACTGAAAATCATTCAAACTCCTCTATAGAAATTCCCCTCCTCTACACTATTTGGGCATCAATGAAGTTGTGAGTGGCTCCACTATCTACTAACACCGAGATATGTTGCCCTTGTACTGTCCCCCCCAATCGTCAAAGTTAGATACTTGGGTACCCCACATAGTGATGTGAGGACCCCTCCTGAAGGTGCAAACGCAGATCCTCCTGCTACGAGTGGGGCTTGAGGTGGGAGCCCACCCTCCTGGGGTGTTGCGTTGTCCTCTCCTCCCATCTCAAGGAATGTCTTCTCATCCCCATCATTGTCTGAGTAGACCTCTATGTAATGTGCCTTCCCTGTTGCATACCTGTGGCCTGGTGCCCATGGCTCCTGGCAAGTAAAGCAGAGTTTCTTCCTCCGTAGATCCCTCCTAGTATCATCATTAAGTTGCCCCCGACCATCGTTGCCTCTTGGGGGTGGAGCTCTCATGTCTCTTCCCTTTTTCTGGAACCTCGGTCTGTTGGGCAGTGGTGTTGTAGCCTTGGGTAGGTCATCCAGCAAATCTCTAGCCCTCTCCACTGTGTCCTGTAGCGTAGCAGGTCTGTTGGACCTCACTAAGCCCCATAATGGTTCTTCCAATCCCTCAACGAACATGTAGATCCTCCTAGACTCAGACAGGTCTGAAACCATCACTGATAGCCTCAGAAACTCAAAAGTGTATACCTCTACATTCTCGGTTTGCTTGAGTTTGGTACTCCCCGAAATACTCCTTCGGGTCCTTCCTCTCAAACCTCTCAAGCACTCTCCTAGTGAAGTCATCATACGTTGTCATCCCTGCATGACCCAACGTAGTCAACCCATGGAACAACCAATCGTGGGCTTCTCCCTCTAGATGCAGCGTGGCAACATTGATTGCCTTTGTCTCAATCATTTGGTTCAACTGGAAGTACACATCCATCTTCTCCACCCATGCCTTTGCTAAACTATTAGAAGAGCCATCAAAAGTTGGGGGGAATAGCCTTCCCACAGTACGCTGCAAATCACTTCCCTGTGTGTAGCCTCCTCCGATTTGCCCCTTGGGTTTGTCGCTGCCTTTCAGTTGGCAGAAGTCTTTGAAAGTGATGGCCCTCCCAAACGCTGGGCCATAGGATTGGTACTATATGAAGTACTCTCCATAGCGAGTCTCCTCCTGCTCCTGAGGTCCTCCTCCTGAGGCTAAGAATGTGGTTATAGTGGATCATGGAGGTGTGTAAGGCACTGTAGGCATAATTGGGTTTTGTGATGCCTAGAGTTGTGAGGTGCCAGACCTTTCTCCCACTTGGAACTTCGCTTGGACTGTCTTCCCCTTCCTTCCATTGTTGCCCCTGTGTTCCATCTCTTCAATACTCTTGGAGAGATCTTGCACTGCCTTCAACAAGAGGTGAGCAAACTCCTCCTTGCTTTGCTTCTCTACTGCTCCCCCCATGCTCTTCTCTTCAACCTCTGGTTCCCTAGCCACGGGGTCTAGAGTGATTTCGAGTTCCCTTTCCCTACTCTTATACCGTTGTCTTCTATAGGCAACGTTCTTCTGGTCTTCTGGTGTCATAGATTGCACTGCTCTCCACAAGATGAGCCAAGTCTACGAGCTTCGATACCACTGTAATATTCCTAATTGGTAAATTACAGTGATAACAGGCTTAAATAGACAAACACATGCAGCAAAAATAAGCACAACAATTAGACAACCATTGAGCAACAAAAACTGTGTTGAGCCATTTTATTAATTTCAAGGAATTGATACAAATTGAGGAGTTGGGACAAGTGCACCTAGGCTTGCTCAAGGAAAGCTAGAGAATGCCTCAAAAAGTACTACTGAACTCCTCCAATCCTCCTCTCTGCGTGGTTGGATACTCCGCACTGGAACTGCCCATAAATACTGATGTTGCTCCAAAGGATCTGCTGCTAGGGCCTGTTCTACTGCTCAGAAAATTTTGAGCTTTTAACCTTGGTCTCTACTCATAAAACCCACAATAAGCCGCGAAAGAATTGTGGAATGGTTGGCCCAGAAAATTGGCACTCTTGGGCTTGGCTCTCTGCGCTGTTGGGTAAACCTGTGCTCTTGGAAATTTTGCTACGGACTGCTCCCAAAATGTGTGCAATATCCCTATTAGGAAGCATGGGTTTCATGCTTGGGTCAACGGTCAATAGGTCAAGCTTCCATTGTAGGCTTCTAGCATTATGTCTTGAGTCATTTCCATCATGATCTTGTTCTAGACCATTCTTGGGCTTTGTAAAATCAAGAAATAAAATTTATTAAGGTCAAAAGTGTTATGCATACTTCATCCTCCAAATCAACCTCAAGAAGACATCAAGTCGACCTCATGAAGGGACTCGGCCATCCAATAGAAGCCTATATATAGACATGTATTCGAGCCATTGCAAAAACATCATTATCACCAATATATATCTGCAACTAAAGGGGTGTGAAAAGGAAGTCTGAAGAAAGGATCGAAGGTATAGAAAATAAGGTCAAGATCAGCCGAAAAATTGTTATTACTCTACCACATATGTGAAGATGTCTATGGTAGATTGCAGGACCGAAAAATATAAAGTTGCAGTCGAAAAGGGTTAAAAGTCAAGATTTATTGTCATGTGAAGTTTTGCTCCTACTAAGTACAAATTTCCCTATATGAAGTTACGTTGAAGTATGCGAAGTTTTGATGGCTACTAGAAGTTTTGTTGACTACTGCAGTATGCGAAGTCAAACTCTTGAATCTTGGGCTAACTTGGAGGATTGAAGGAGGTCACTGTTTGGGTCAAGTGGTCAAGGTTGTCTCAAATTGATTTAAATCTACTAGTGGAAGAATTTGATAAGCATGTAAGAACAAAGAAAAAGAAATAAGAACTAATCACAAGAAATTGTCAAGTAAAAGAGAAATCAATTAAAGAAGAAGCCCTAAATATTTTGCCTTGGATTTCTCAACATGGTATCAAAGCAAGGTTCGTTTGTGTAAGGGCCGAAAGAAGGTCAACTAAGGCTTCAAGACAAAAAGAGCAACGAAGTCTCCTAGGACTGAGCTCCTAGAGGAATCAAAAACAATTTCTAGGCACATCAATAAGCCTTATACAAAGTCATTAGGCTGCAAGCAATTCCAAGAAGTTTCAAAAGTTTAGAAGCATTGTTTCAAAGGTCCTAATAGATGAGAAGACAACTCCCTTAAGGCTGAGCTCCTTGAGCTAGAAATTGAAGTCCTGAGCATCATCCTTGTAATCTGAAATCACTCCACAAAGGGTCTGAAATTTTGTGTATCCTCAAAAAATCCAAAAATCATTTGTGTCACCTCTATAATTCAAAGATTGAATATAGATTAGCAAAGTATCTCCACTTGAAAGATTCTAAGGTCGAATTAGTTGAAGGTATTAAAGGAAGACCTGTCATAAGGTTACATGCCAGGTATAAGAAGAACCGAAACACTTATTACTAAGTTTTGGGCATATGTATATACATTGGAAGGCCTTACGTAAAGATTCAGCCACCTAAGAGGAGTTTTGAGCATAAGCATGTTTGAAAGAATTGATTAAAGCCTTTATCATCCAAAGGAACCATTAAAGACTACATAGAAAAGGATCCAAAACAAACTTGACTCGTCAACTATACACAATCCACCATGTTTGGAATAAATTTATAGTCCTTACAGTGACAGAGAAGTCGAGACATCTGAGACAAATATTGGAAGCCCTGTCAATATATATACATTCTCCTCACCTACAAAATTAAAGCAAAATGGCATCCTACATTTGAGGGACCAACTCGAAGAAATCAAGTATTGTTGCTATTCTATATCTAACAAATGTGTGTGCAAAAATAGCAACAAGTCTAATAGAACATCAATCTTCCAAATCAAAGGTATGTAACCTTGAAGTATGTATAACATATTCATTTATTAAAATTGCTTATATGATTCTAGAACTTGAATGTTTTCAATGTATTCTATTTCATACAAAATTCCTATCTTTTGAATTATTGTTAGTCCAAAGTGAAATTGGAAATTATAATAAGAATTTAATCTAAACTTAAGGCATGTATACTCTTGATAGTACTTGTCAATGATTGTCGTAAACTCATAAATAAATAAGGATGATATTTCACAAAACTAAGTTTGCATGAAGAAATAAGGAATCTTCAAAGAAAGGCTCATAAGAAGCTTTGTCTAAAATCCTACAAGGTTTGTAAAGGAAGACCCTTAAAGGATGAATAAAAACTTGTAGCAAGATCTTTTTCATATTAAAAGAGATGGTTATTTAGAATTTCTTTTATATCACTAACTTTCTCATGTTTAGGTCTTTTGAATCATTAAGATTCTTGTTAGGGTGCTTAATCTTTAGATTGAATCTACCCTTGTCACATTATCTCCAGTTGTTTGTTGATTTCGATGAAACCCTAGCCTTTAGGGTTCACTGTAAAACCCTAGCTCTTTAATGCTTAGGGTATATTAATAATGAAACCCTGGTCCATTTAGGGTTTCTTGATAAAATTTAGATCACCTGATAAATTCCTAATGTTTAGGGTTTTTGCATTGTCATAACCCTAGCCTTTTTAGGGTTTGTTGTTCACATCTAGAAACCCTAGTTTTCTTAGGGTTTGGTAAATTAGGGTTTATGAAAAAACCCCTATAATAGTCAATATAAAACCCTAGAAATGGATCTTTGGGTGTATGTGCTTTTGTATAATTGAAACCCTAGCCTAGTTAAAATTTATTGTATATCTAATTTTAGAGTCTAATGTTTATATCTAGGGTTGACAATAAAACCCTAGTATGAGACAGATATAAGTTTCTAGGAAATAATAATGGAACCCTAAAGATGAAGTGTTGGTATGCAAACTTGGTTGTTGATTTAATTTTGAAATCTAGGGTTTGTAATAAAGCCCTAGTGGAGATTGATATCCTAGGTCATGATAATGAAATCCTAGAAGTATAATGTTTTTGATTATTTATATGATTTAGTTTTGATGATGAAATCTAGGGTTTATGACGAAACCCTAGTAATTATTGTTGCAAGAAGTCTAATGGATGAAACTCTTGATTGATTATAAACCCTAACTAGGTTTAGGTCTTGAATATCTAAAATTTTATTTATTGATAAAGTTGACTTCATGCTCTTGTGTGTATATATATATATATATATATAGTTGTGTTTTCTTGTATTTGTTGAAGGTTTATAGGTACAGAGTCTTTAAGATAATGAAGGTGCCTACCTCATATTTGATGATAATTTGATGATGATGTTGAACATGATGGAAAGAGAGTTGTCACAACCTCGATGACATTAAAGTTTGATAGATGACTTTACTGCCATGTGAAGGAATAATAATAATTTTTTAGAAGATCTAAAATCTTCGATGAGTTGTTGATACAAAAAGGAAGAGCCAATGTGATTGGAAGAGAAGAATAACATAGTTGATGGACTTTTCCCCAATTACTTGGATAAAAGGAAGTGCATATCTCCCTAGTTGAGAGGGAGCTTGAAGAGAAATGAATGAGGTTGTTTGAAATCGGAGAATAGTTGAAGCAATAATGATGGTTATTCGTGATTGATAAAGTTGTGAACAAGACCTGGATGTTCTCAAAAGAAGTAGTGCTAAGGCTGAGTTTGGTGTTGTTGGAAAAGATGAAGAAGTAAATCTTCCGACTAGATGTGTTTGATATGATAAAGAAGCATCAAAATGATTAAGAACCCCGAAGGTTTGTGTTACATATGTATAGTGAAAATTTCTTACTAACTGGGGTTGTGTTTGTGCAGGATTTCTCCATAAGAAGGTTGAATGTTTGAAGCATGCATGGATTGGTAGATATACATGGTTTAGTTGATAAGGAGAGATGAATCATCTTGGGGCCACAAGATGCTTGGGAGGACATTTGGCCAGCCTGTGATGATGTCTAGATCCCCAAATAGGGAGGGTGGCATTGGTCTTGGAGCTCTGACCTTGGATGCAAACCTAGATCCCTGGGTTGGTGTTAGAGCTAAAGCCTAATTGTACCTAGAGAGGCTAAAAGCTTGGAACATACCTTAGTCCCACCCAATTAGATACCTTCGTCAAGTATCTAATCTGTAGCATTGTGTCTGTTGTAACTCTTTGTGGAGCATATCATTTTGAGATCTTCCATACACCTACATATATATGTAATTATGAATACCTCCCTAGTTAAGAGGGAGTGTTGAATAATGTAACTATTGTCTGTCTTCATAATTGTATTGGTCAAAAGAAAGAAAAAGAAATTTTTATTATTAAAAGAAATTGACTTATTAAAGCATGGGTTTCATGCTTGGGTCAATGGTCAATAGCAAGCCTCCATTGTAGGCTTCTAGGATTATGTCTTGAGTCATTGTCATCATTATCTTGTTCTAGACCCTTCATGGACTTTGTTAAATCAAAAAAGAAATTGTATTAAGTTCAAAAGTGTCATGTATACTTCATCCTCCAAGTTGGCCTCCTGAAGGGACTCGGCCATCCAATAGAAGCCTATATATATCCATGTATTTGTGCCATTGGAAGAAGATCATTATCGCCAGGATATCTCTGCAACTAAAGGGGTGCGAAAAGCAAGTCTGAAGAAAGGATCGAAGGTATAGAAAACAAGGTCAAGATCAGCGGAAAATTTGTTATTACCCTGCCACATATGCAAAGATGTCTATGGTAGATTGCAAGACTGAAAAATATAAAATTGCAGTCGAAAAGGGTTAAAAGTCAAGATTTATTGTCATGTGAAGTTCTGCTCCTACGAAGTATAGATGTCCCTATACGAAGTTCTGTTGAAGTATTTTGATGACCACTCAAGTTTTGTCGACTACTAAAGTATGCGAAGCCAAATTGTTGAATCTTGGGCTGACTTGGAGGATTGAAGGAGGTCACTGTTTGGGTCAAGTGGTCATGGTTGTATCAAATTGATTTGAATCTACTAGTGGAAGAGTTTGACTAGGTATTCCCCTTGTTAGAGACTTTGCCTTGCTTGAGTGCCTACATGATGTGTTCTCCTGCTGTCTTTGAAGTCATGATGATAAATATGCAATAACAAAGAAAAAGATATAAGAACTAATCACAAGAAATTGTCAAGTAAAAGAGAAATCAATTAAATAAGAAGCCCTAACTATTCTACCCAGGATTTCTCAACATCTTGGACTACCAAAGATCAACTATATAACTTACTATTGTAGTGAAGCTTTGTCTCTCCAAGAATGTCTTCTGCTCGAATGCCACAAAAGGAATAAAGCATGACAACACAAAATGAGAGAATGTAAAGATGGATGTGATATAGGGAGAATGTATGGAAAGTGTCAAGGAATATAAGAAGGAATGTAGAAGTGCTTCCTTTTCTAACATGGTTATTTATATGTGATTTTGGGATCAAAAGGGGATATGCCATGAGAACTTTGCTATTTGTCACACATGCCCCATCCTTTCATTCTCATCTTCAGAAAATGGGTCAGCCTTTATTTCATTATAATGCATATGAGCTTCTACTATATATTTAAGCAATACATCATATGCACTTTTGTGGTTCATGCTTTTGACCACAAAAATAAATAGAAACTCTTGAATAATGATGCAATGCACTTGGGCTATCAACCATATACATCAAAAGAAAGCATTAATAGTCCACATAGCCAATAAAATGTGCTAGGTGTGCCAAAATGAGGTGCTATAATTTCCCATTCAACAAAAATTATCACCACTATCTTCAACTCTACGCTCATTTAAGGCCACCTTAATGCAAGTTGGTGCAAAATATTGTAATCTCTAATTTGCTAGATCATGAAGCACGTTATTTGATGTATCACCTTTACACCAACACAACCTCCAGCGAAATACCTATTATATCTTTTCCATTGACGAAACCAGCCATTACATCATTTTTGTCAATCTTTGTTGCTACAATCTTCTTACTCTTAGCATGTCACCCCTCAATTAGCTTGAGGCCAATAGTAGTGATTTTTTTCACTACAATTGTGATCTCTATCACAAATGGAAGTTTACAACTTGATGGGCTAGGGTTTGTGCTTTCACTTGATAAGGTTACTAGTGATGTAGTCATGCATATTTTGTGCTTTCACTTGATAAGGTTACTAGTGATCTTGATACTTTGGTTGTTGAAAATTGGGGCAGTTATGGGACGAATTTCCCATAAAAGCCCTAAACCCAAAAAGGGAAAACCATTATACCCCAAAGAAGAATTCAATTTGGTCAAAGGAATTATTGTTAATGATTAAAGAATTATTATATTATTAATTAGCAAATTCAAATTTGATGTTCCCTCCAAATTCTATAAGTCAGCTTGGCTCTTTAAGTCACCAAATCAATCATGTGAAATTATATAATTAAGTGATATGGGCATTCAACAATAAATCAACTAGCAAAGATCAAGAGGAATACGAAAACCCTATGGATCAGTTTCATGTAATTTGCATCATGCATTATCTATTGGTTTGTTGACTTTTATCTAAGGTTTGCATTCTTTTATTGTTCGTGTTTTCTGTAGTGGCTCAGTCAACCTGTGACTTGCATCTCCTATGGTTCGTATTAGACCAATAGAGGCACATTATAATCATAATTGCATCAACTAGGCATTTGCGTTGTTTGTAGCATTGAATCGGCACTCGTTGTGTCACGGTGGCATCGCATTTGTTTGTGGATCGAATTAGTGTCACGACATCACATTGACTTATATAATTTGGATCACTATCTCTGCGACATCGCTTTTCTGGTATATCTCACAAATATCTATTGGTGGCTCGCTTTTATAATCTAAGGCCCGCAAGTAAATCACAGTAACTCGTATCATTACTATGGTTCGTATACAATGGTAGGTATTCTCTATTCTAAAGCTTAGATCATTTTTCAGAGATCAATGGTGTACTCATTCCCTGTACGGAAAAGTCTTTCTATCCAAAGCACGCATTCATATTACAGTGTGACTTTCTATCACTAAGTTCACATTATTACTACGAATCTCTTTACTTTGTGGTTTGCTCTTGTATTCTAGCAACTCAGATAAGTACATAGTGCTCCGAATATGTTTTCTATAATTCTTCATATTCCATGGCTCATGACTCGTTATCACTGTGGTTCATTATATCTTGATATATCATTGTACTCACTATAATGTATGCATAGCGACGCAATATAGTGGCACTTACACAAAAGGATGGCCATAATCTTGGTCAGATTATCTATTCTCTTAATGATATGTTTTGATAAATATGGTGATCAACATAACAAAGACTTGAATCTAAGTAATGGTAACCGTGGCGTGACAGTGATCTATATGTGTCTTAATGATATAAGACAAAGAATCAGTGTCCTTGTTAACAGTGAGACAGCAAACTATGTGACAGTGAGACAATGACTTTGTTGGCAGTGAGACTATAATCAAAATGACAGTGATCATGTTACCTAACAAGGATCTTGATATGTGACCTTGCTTTTATAAGGTGGCAGTGACCTTGCTTTAAAATGATGCCAATGATCTTGGGCAGTGACCTTACTCTTCTTATAATGGCAGTGACTTGTTATGGATACATGATAAGAGTGATTCATGATGGCAACGAATATACATGGCAATGATTCTATAGTGATTGATGATGTATATGACAGTGACCTTGCACCATGATGACCTAGTATGTATGGCAGTGACTTGGTATAAGCCCATCAGACATGACAATGCTTGATGATGATATTTTTGCTTGCAATAGTGATATGGCAAAAGCTTTGTTGGACTCGTTTGGTTACCGGAAGTCAGTTCACAATCGATGTAGTGAATTGACTTGGATTGGCCCTAGGAGGCCTAATGTAATGATGTATCTCACTATGGATGTACTTTGTATCTCAGTTGAACATTTGATGAATATCTAATGACAGAAAAATTTGATTGGGTTTTTAGCCTTGTGGGGTTTTTCCATGGTCTCTAATCTAAATCATGGTGTCTCTATTGTGCATGCTTTTCTTTAGTTGTTCCTTTTTGTTCCATTGCATTTTTGTTTATTGTTCTCTCTAATTAATTACTAATGATGATATGATATGGGGTGATTGTTATATGGAAAAAGGTAATGTGAAATTGATGACAATCTAGCCCTAAATTTAACATCAGTTACCTTGTTGATTGTTTTCATTTGATGCTAGTAGACTTGATTATGGATCCCTTATGACCATTAATTAGTTATTGATACATATTGGTATGTGATCCTATGGTAAGAATTCCCTAGCACTTTAAGGCTAAGTTGACATTTTAAAGGCATCCTCATTTGATTATAGAATACTTGCCATACACCAACCTCTTTTCCATATGATTTATTGTTTTGATGAGTGGGTATTAATATGGTTAGAGGCCCATGTCTCCAGTGCCCTGGCTCTTGTAGATGTTTTCCACACAAGGATGTGTTACTTATGAGGTGGATCATGGTCTTGTGTGGAGCATTACCCTTTCTTGGCTGATATGTGGAAGCCAATACTCATTTACCATCATTTTATGCATCATTTGATGAAGTCATTCCCTTCTTGATTAATCGGTTGATGACTAGGCATTTAGATACATGGCTTGGATCTAGCATGTTGTACATATGTTCCATGATGGATTGATTCCTTGCTTTATGAAGCTAGCCCATGGCACACTGATGGAAGGTTGTTACATCTTGGACATTGAGCTTGAGTGGTTTGTTGCACACTTGTTGATGCTTTATTGTTGTGTATTAAGGCACTCCACCTTATTAGGACATCTTGCACACATTCACATGCATAATTACTCACACATGTCATCTTTGGAGGACTATCTTACACATATGCTAAGGCGAATTATTATTATTTTTTGTTCACGAGGCATTGCCCCTTTTCTTGATGGATTTAGTTGAGCATTAATGACATTCCACGTGTGTTCTTCGTAGACTTGATGCCTTGTTTCATGGATTTACTTGCTTAGCACTTGACTTGAGGAATAAGTCCACCATTTGAGGCCACTCTACACACTTTGGCCACCATTTAAGGGAATGTTTCACTTGGAGATCTCACACTTGCTATCTCTTAAGGTTTGACTTGATTCAAATGCTATTTTAAGGAGAAGTCCACCTTCAAGAGATTGAAGGCACTCATATCAATGCTTGTTATTGAGGATGTCCTTCTTCAAAAGCAATGTTGCACGTCATTTATGATTGGAGGGTGTCTCACCTTAGAGAGACACATATCCACATTTATAGGTTTTGCCTTATCATTACATGCCATTAATGAAGATGTTTTGGACTAGATCTAGGGTTTCACTACATATTTTAACAACGCCCAAGCTTCAAGAGCAGTCATCTTTTTAATATTGTGCCCAAATTTTTGCTAAATAAATGCCATTAGATGCAAAAAGGTCATGGAATTTCAAAATTGTGATCATTATAGAAATTCCAACAAAACTTGACTACGTTATGGTGTTTTCAAAATTGTTGCAAGCACCTATTTTGAGTATCACATGCCACTTCATGGATGTTTTTTGGACCTATTGAGGATGCATTGATGGAGAAACTTCTTTTGGAGGGATGTTATCGAGGACGTTGGAGTATACCATGTCTTATGCCCTCGTTAATGGAGGCACTCCAACTTCATGTAACTATTTGTTGGAGATTGCATACGTGGCTTCACTAACAATTTGTACTTCATCTATTATTGATTATTTGGTTGGAGAATATTATTCATTTAGTGGACCTTAGGCTAGATTTAAGGATTTGGTAGTGAATATTATTATTCTATTATACATGAAGATGGACCCCAAACCTATAATGGTTTACTCTATTCATTGTTTCTCATTGTTGACTTGTGAGGAATCTCTCCTTTTAGACCATGTCAGATATCTTTGTCAGGCTAGGTTTGTAACTCCGAACGAATTAATTTTGCATTAAGAGAAAACATGGATCCATACAAGGAGAGGGAGACTATTGGGATTCATCTTCCAATGTCTCTTCATCTTCCATTGTCTCTTTATTTTGCTATTTACAATATTTACACTAATTTCTCAATCCTTCGTATTAGATGTCAACATTCCCCACCTTAATCTGAAGGGATGTTGGTGAGTCCAAGCTTCATTCTAAATCTTTCAAACTTTTCTCTAGTGCTTTGGTGAAGATGTCTACAATCTGTTTGTTTGTGGAACAATGGAAAAAGTGAATAATTTTGGCATCAACATGGTGTCAAATCAAGTGATACTTTGTATTGATGTGCTTGGTTTGAGCATGGAACTTTGGGTTCTTGGCCAACTTTATTGTATAAGTGTTGTCAATCAGAAGAGGAGTTGAATGCAATTGTTTCTCAAGTAGATCTTCCATAAGTTTCCTGAGCCAAAAAATTTCCTTTGTTGCTTCATTTGTTGCCACATATTCCTGCCTCAGTTGTGGAATCTGTTGGAACTGATTGTTTGCATGACCTCTACGAGACAGCTCTTGATCTAAGGCTCATAACATAACCTGAAGAAGATACTTCATTTTGTTTATCTCCATCAAAATCTGAATCAGATTATCCAATCAAGTTGAAGTCATCCACCAATGTATACTTGAGTTTAAAGTCTTGAGTTCCCTTCAAGTACTTTAGAACTCTTTTTGCAATAGACCAATGACTCTCACAAGGCTTTTGCATAAACCTGGAGAGGATTTCAATAGCAAATGAAATTTCTAGTCTGGTAGTAGTCAAGTAGTTGAGATTTCCTACGAGTTGTCTGCACTTTGTTGCATCCTCAAATTCTTTTCATTTAGTGGATGTCAGCTTTAAAATTTGTTCCATTGGAGTAGTCAAAGGATTGCACTCAGCCATGCTAAACCTATTCAACAAATCTCCGATGTACTTCTAAGAGAGGAATATAAACTTTGAATGTTGAGTTACTTCAATACCAAGAAAGTAATGAATATATCTCAAATTTGTCATTTCAAAGCCTTTCCTCGATTCTTTCTTTATGGATGTAATGTAATTCTCATTGTTCCTTGTCATCAAAAGATCATCAACGTACACCACAAGATAAAAAATTGTTTTGCCATCTTTCTTGACAAACAAAGTTGCATCATCATGATCATAGTGTCAAATTGAGTTTCGGAAGATGCTCAGTCAATTTCTCGTACTAGGCTTGCGATGCTTATTTGAGGCCATACAAAGATCTGACAAGCTTACATACTTTATGTTCTCGACCGTTCACAACAAATCCTTCTGGTTGGGACATAAAAACATTCTCTTTCAGATCTCCATTCAAGAAAGCAGTTTTTACATTCATTTGATGGACTTTCCAACAGTTCTGAGTTGTCAAGGCAAAGAGAGTTTGGGTGGTAGCCATTTTTCTATGGGGGCCAAAGTCTCCTCATAATCAACCCCTTCCTTATGTGCAAAACCTTTTGCCACAAGCCTAGCTTTATGCTTGTCAAGTGAGCCATCTGCTTTATACTTGTTCTTGAATACCCACTTCCAGCCTATTGGTTTGGTTCCCAATGAGGATCAACCAGCGTCCAGGTGTCATTCTTTATCAAAGCATCATATTTTTTTACATCGCTTCTTTCCATTCATCATGAGAAGCGGCTTCTTTGTGTTGAGAAATTAGGGCTTTTATTAAAATTTCTCTTTCATGATAATTACATGTGATTTCGTTATGCTTCTAGACAACGTTCTTCATCAAGTCAATTATCAAATGCACAAGAGACACAAATATTTAGGCTTTCAAGCTAGGGCCAAAACCTCTCCTTCTTGGAGAGGAAAACCTGATAATAATTCTTCTTATAGACATTCAATTTACGAGTACCATTACCATGACCAAGAACCTTGACACTTGTATATCTTCAAGACCATTGTCACTATCTCTTGCTCTTCTAGACCTCCAAAATTCTGTCATCCTTTGCTTTGCACTGTACTGCACTGCCACCTAGAGAATCTCGGTCTCTACTCCGCAGCCCTTAATAAGATGCTTCCTCCCTTTCGACCTCCAACAATCTCCTTCTGTCTCCTTCCAGCACCCCTCTACACTTCTAGACAACCCTAGACCAAACTGTGTATGCACTTGAGGCAAACTTCGATCTTTGTTGTAATTACAGTGATAAAGGTTCAGACTTAGTCTGAAACAGAGAGAGGCTTCTTTGCAGATCCTCGCACACCATATAGCCTTTACTCCTTGTTGTATCACCCTTATCCTTCACGTTGTAGCATCCTTATCCTTCTTGTTGTAGCACCCTTGTCCTTCACGCTATGATCTACACTGTTATCGGCACTTGTTACTACAAATTGATCCAAAGTGATCTCAGACTTAGACCAGGATGAATAGACCCTTCTTCTTCATTGAACTGTGATCCTCCTTCGCACCTATCTCAGACCTTATTTTGCACATATTACATTGCAGATCTTCTTTGAATTGGTGGTGTCAAATTGAGGCCGCAGTCTTCTTATATAGGAGGGTGTGTGAGCCAACTTTATTAAGGAGATCTTCCAACATGTTCTAAGCCGACTTCTTGGAGCATAATGACAAGGGTTTGGAGTATACTTTTACATCAATAAATTGTTCTTTACACAAGTGTAACAACACTTCATATACATGACTCTAAATTATATCTATGACAAGATGACAGACTCCTAGAGACATCGAGAAGAAGTCTTGGACCTATAATAAAAACTCCTTGCTTGTGAAACCCATGAGTCAAGCATTACAAAATACATTTTATTATCTTTGTCTCTTCACTACATAAATTCATAATTACAAGTAATTACGAAGACCGAACCTAGTTACACTTTTCAATACTTTGAAGGAAGTTGGTTCAAAATATGTAGACAAATTAAGTCACAAATCATACGAAACATCCATATCAACAAGTAAATCAGAATTGTCTACATCATCTCCATTCTCTCTAATAGAGCTTCTTGTCCCTATCTTTCCAACCTCATCAAGAGGAACACTTTCAAGTATCTTTGTGAGCCATTTTGGAGGACCTTTTGGAGATGGCCCAAGTTGCTTAGTTGATTGAGATGGGGTTGAATCAAGATTTAGCCTCCCAATTCTCTCAATAACATCACTCAAAGTGTCTTCTTGATCAATGGTTGGAGCTTCTTAAGGGGGAGAGAGTGCTTCAGAAGGAGATTCCACAATCTAATCCAATATAGGGATCCCCCCTTTAAGATTTGGAATCACATTATCAAATTCTATAAAAGTTTTTGTATGCCTGAATCTATCTAAGTGATCAAGTTGTCGCTCAACAACATTGTCAGTCTTGGAAGGTTCAAGAAAGATCACATTTCTAGATATTATAAACTTCTTATTTACTTCATCATAGAGATAGTATGCTTTGGAGGTATCTGAGTACCCCAATAAGATATATTTCAAACTTCACCGAGTTTGTTTCTTTGTTCCTTAGGTATCAAGGCATAACAAGGGGAACCAAAAACCCTGAGATGTCTCAATGAATGAATGTGGCCATACCACATTTCATAGGGAATCTTTCTTTTGAGAGCATGATATGGAAACCTATTCTTAATATACACAGAATATAGAACTACATCAACCCAAAACATTGGCTTAATATTCTTGAAAAACATCATTGAACATAATGTATTTAAGATTGTCTTGTTCATTCTTTCAACTACACCATTCTGTTGAGGATTATAAGGCACGGTTGTTTGATGTTTGATCCCATGCTGGGGAAGATAGTTTTCAAGTTCATTTGAAGTATATTCTTTTCCATTATCAGTACGAATAAAGCCAATATGAGATTGTATATCATTTACAATCCATGCATGAAAGTTCTTGAACGTTTCAAAAGCTTTAGATTTGTTCTTCAATAGATATACCCAACACATTCTGGCGTAGTCATCAATAAATATCATCATGTATTTATTACCATTTGCAAAAGGAATAGGCATTGGGCCATGTTGAACATGTACATGTCAACAGTCTAGGAAATAGAGTATATCGCAGCAGACAAAATTTTTGAGTCAATGTCATCATTGCACAATTCTACAAAATTATTGCAAATGATTCTAGTATGACTATTAAGCCATGTAATAACTGTTGATAATTTGGAGGGTTGTAGGTTAATACAAAATCTCTACTTGATAATTACTTGTGACCTTCCTTGTGATACTTATGTCTTCTTCTTTTTCAATTAGTTAATCTTTCATCAAGTCAATTATCAAAATGCACAAAACACAAAAGTTAGGCTCCTGGAGCCAAGGCAAAAACCTCTCCCTCTTGGAGAGGAAAACCCGCAAAGAATTCTTCTTATAGATCTTCAACTGACAAATACCATGACCCAAACTTAGACCCTTGACCTAAATATGCTTTCAAGACCTTGATTCAGCTTCTCCAACCTCGAATCTTCTGTTCACCAAAATACTTAGTTCTACATCAACACTTCTTAAGTCTGCTCCTTCAAACTATCCGCAATCCTATAGTTGACTGTCTGCAATCTGTGGTTGATTGTCTGCAATCTGTGGTTGACTATCCATTATTTGTTCTTTACTATCCACACTGTTTTCTTGAAGCTATCCGCACTTATATCCAGCAATGTATCTGCAATGTATCTATCTGCATTCACTGATTGATAAACCCGCAGTCTTTTCGCACTGAATTTTCCCTTGTATCCACACAATTAGCTCGTTCTTGTCCGCAATCTATCTCAGAGATGAACGCTCCTTCTTCTGCTCCTTATCTGCACTTACATCTTTCTTATGTCCGCACTGTAATCCTGTTATATATCCGCTCTATAATCTAGTGTATTTCCGCACTGCTTTTACGTAACGTGTTCATTGTATATCTGCACTTATATCCTTAGATTGATGTGTGTTAGGCTGAGTGTTGTTTGCAATTCTTCATTAGTGTATCTTCAGATTTTGCCTGCAAACCTTCCTGCATCAAATTCAGACTTGTCCGCAAATTGCTGCACACACAAATGATCCGCAACCATGGTACATATATAGTGAACTGACCTTCCTTTTAGGACGACCATCAACTGTAATTTAGGCCGACTTATGAAGATCGACATGACTGTAACTTATTCAATAATTTCGTGGGGTATTACTTCAGCAGCGATGAAGGTTGACTTTATCATGGAGCTGGTCTTTAATGATATACAAGGTCTTGGAGCATATGACAAAGATTGCCACTTAACTTTAAACCTAATGGACATTAAGAAGAAGTCGTTCTACTTACTAAATCATGCCCATGAAACCCATGAAACTCATACAATAAAAATATATATATTATTTGACTTCTTCTTTTTCATAATTACATAATTACATATAGTCAACATGAAGACCGACCTAGTTACACTTTTCAACACTCCCTCTTAACTAGGGAGGTATTCATACAGGCACATGGTTACTTTCAAATTGAAGAATCTCATAAGAAGAATCGGATTGGTAATCGCATCTGTATAGCATCATATCAACCAACATTGTCCTAGTGCAAGGCCTTGACTAACAGCCCCATCTCTCAACGAGACAATGGGCTACAATGCTGGCGAAACACATGACTAATAGACACCATAGTCATTGTCTCTCAAGGTACATACCCCACCTAGGTGTTCCCAGAGTATAAACTTCTTGGACTATTCTTCTCTTGGGTAGCCAGCCCTCAAAGAATATCGGTCCATGACTAATCTCATCTTGAATGCCCTATCTCATTCTCAAAGAGTATCGGATGTCTGGTGATTACCCAATCCTCCATTCCATCTTCCAGGTGAAGACCAGAATGATGTGTCTATCCATTCTCTTCACATGGCCTTCACTAAGACTTACGGCCGTTAGTCCTGGTCTAGTGCATGACACACGTAATAGAGAATCACATATGTCACTCCCTCTTAACACAGGAAGGACATACTTCAAGTTTCTTCCAAGCAAGAAACTTACCACCAGGCTCCTTATCGACCAAGGTCCTGCAGCAGCAATCCAGCTACTGATGAAGAATTCCTCCCCTCGATGTCATGGTTTTCGATATTGAGGAATCTTCAACTTTTGGCTTCATAGGGCACAGATCACCCATCACTTTCAGTCACGAGTCATGTCCACTATCAAAAAGTGATTCATCAGTCTTGCTTACCTGGTCCACCGTTATGTCATGCTGCTTTCCTTCGAATCATCTTCCAAGGATCATACCTCTTTTCTCATGATTAGCAGCTTTGCACAAATTCATCCAAATAAACCTATACATATGAACTTTTAGAACAAAAGTTACCTTAGTGATGATCTTTCACCATGACATCTTCCTGTAGGCATCGGCATCCTTCATATAGATTGACACACCTCCTAATGATATGTTTTTTCCAAGGGTCTTCTTCTTTACCAGACTTCCGTCAAAGTCTATGTATCTTCCCAAGAGATCTCCTAGTCACATCTTCTTGGCCTCCAGATGATAACTGCCTCTTGACATGGTTGCATTTCATGATCTCTTCCTCTCTGCACATGCTTCATTCCCAGGATTTTACAAATTTTCCACTTTCTAGTTTATGTACAACCATCTCATATTCTATGAGGACATATTATGTTGATTTCATTTGTCAGTGCATTGGGAGATCCTTCTTCATAGATCATACTTCTAAATATTACCTGCAACCATATGACATGACTTCACAGCAACCAATGTCAGCATATAAATATATACATACCTCATTGAGTCATCCTGTAGCAGTTTCTTAAGAATGAAGAGTTGCATTCCCTTGGCCTGCGCCATCAATATGTCATCACATCTCAAAAGTCTGTTTTCATGATGACCCTTGATCTTGGTGACTACCTTCCATCAGAATAGTTATCAGAGAGGTTTTCCCCGGAGCTTTTACAAAAGGAGCTCCTATCTTGTTTTTATCATGATGCTATAATATAGATTACTTCCTAACATACTTTTTACAACCAACAGAAATCACTTAAAGGAGAAGAAGATCCTAATCATAGTTGAGATCCCTTGCTTCTTTCTTAGATTTCTTTTTATCAATTTCTTCTCTTATATGGGCTTCTTCCTTTTTCCTCTTGTCCTTTCTCAGTCTAGGACACTCTCATTTATAATGCCCAACCTCATTACACCCAAAGCATCATGCTTTGTCCACATTTCTCTTCTTATTTTGATGACCAAATTTACTGAATCTTCCTTTCTTCCCGGAGATGGTGGCAAAGGCTTGATTCTCTTCTGTTGATCCTTCTTTCAATCTTGATTCTTCTATCTTACCTAGACTTTGGAATGCCAAGCTTCTTCTCTCCTATCTATGTTGGAAGAGTAATCTCTCCATTCTTTCGATAAGACATTTTGTACCATAGTGAGTATTTCTCTATCATACATTACTTCTCCAAACTTTAGTAGTTGTTCTCGTATTGCGAAAATCTCCATTAGATATGGAATTATTCCTTCCTTTGACATTCTCAATTTGCATAGTTTTTGTCTCAGGGATATTATTTCCTTTGTAGAACCTTTTGAGAACAGTTCCACCAATTTATCATATATTCCTTTTGAGAATCCTAGCTTTGATACATAGCGAATGAGAGAGTCTTTTATGGATTCTATAAGAATCCTTCAGGCTCTTATGCCTCCCTGCATGTATTTGATAAATGCCAGAATATCTTCTTTTGGAGGTCGAATTGTAGATCCTTCTATGAAACCCATAACTTCATTTTCAATTAGCTTCAGATCTATCCTTTTCTTCCATGCACTGAAGTTAGATAACCCAACCAATTTGTTGCTTTCTAAACAATAAGTCATTTGGACAGTTTCAAATGAAGTCATAGATACTTACTTGAGAGAGAGACTTTCTCCTGCAACAGCTTTCTTGATGATAACGAAGAGGATAGGAATTTCTTCCAAGATAGAATTGTTCAATCTAGGTGATCTTGAATCCTTGATGGCAAAGGATGCTTGAAGTAGCTAGATAGTCTTCCTTGTAAACTGATTTGACTTTCCAACCCAAACTTTGATCTACACTTCCTTGAGTGTCTTTGTTGACAAGCAGCCCTTGTGTTCAACACCTTAGCTTTGATACCATGTTGATAATTTGGAGGGTTGTAGGTTAATACAAAATCTCTTCTTGATAATTACTTATGACCTTACTTGTGATACTTATATCTTCTTCCTTTTCAGTTTAGTTAATCTTTCATCAAGTCAATTATCAAAATGCACAAGACACAAAAGTTAGGCTCCCGGAGACGAGGCAAAAAAATCTCCCTCTTGGAGAGGAAAACCAGTAAAGAATTCTTCTTATAGATCTTCAACTGAAAAATACCATGACCCAAACTTAGACCCTTGACCTAAATATGCTTTCAAGACCTTGATTCAGCTTCTCCAACCTTGAAACTTTTGTTCACCAAAATACTTAGTTCTACATCAACACTTCTTAAGTCTGCTCCTTCAAACTATCCGCAATCCTGTAGTTGATTGTATGCAATCTGTCGTTGACTATCCGTTATTTGTTCTTTACTATCCACACTGTTTGCTTGAAGCTATCCGCACTTATATTTAGCACTGTATCTGCGATGTATCTATACGCATTCACTGATTGATAAGCCTGTAGTCTTTTAGCACTGAATTCTCCCTTTGTGTCCGCACAATTAGCTTGTTCTTGTCCACAATCTATCTCAAACAAGAACGCTCCTTCTTCTACTCCTTATCCACACTTACATCTTTCTTATGTCCGCACTGTAATCCTATTATATATCTGCTCTATAATCTAGTGTATGTCCGCACTAGTTTTACGTAAAGGTTCACTATATATCTGCACTTATATCCTTAGATTGATGTGTATTGGGCTGAGTGTTGTTCGCAATTCTTCATTAGTGTATCTTCAGATTTTGCCCGCAAACCTTCCTGTATCAAATTCAGACTTGTCCGCAAATTGCTGCACACACAAATGATCCGCAACCATGGTACATATATAATGAACTGACCTTCCTTTCAGGCCGACCATCAACTGTAATTTAGGCCGACATGACTGTAATTTCTTCAATAATTTCGTGGGGTATTACTTCAACATCAATGAAGGTTGACTTTATCATGGAGCTGGTCTTTAATGATATACAAGGTCTTGGAGCATATGACAAAGATGCCACTTAACATTAAACCTAATGGACATCTAGAAGAACTCCTTCTACTTACTAAATCATGCTCATGAAACCCATGAAGCACATACAACAAAAATATATATATTATTTGACTTCTTCTTTCTCAAAATTACATAATTACATAATCAACGTGAAGACCGACCTAGTTACACTTTTCAACAATAACACCTAGGTAAGCCTATGATTCTTCTCAAAGGAATTCATCCTAGAGAGTTTTTTCACCTCCCCGAATTATGTGTGTTTGTAAACACGGATAATTGCCCAAATTTTTCTACCAGATATACCCCAACTCTAGGTGGAACTCATTGACAAGGTCTTAGGTGAGTCCGAATGTTTATCAATTCTATGTATTTTTCATACTAGATCATGTGTCTTGTCGCAGAATTTGGTTGAGTCTAAAGACTATATGTCTATGTGTATTTCCTCTTCCAAGGGTTGAAATTGTAATATTTGATGTAGAAGTGTGTCTAGGAATAATTTACTGCATGGTTACTCATACTTAAACACCATGGCTAAATTATTTTTTTATATACACTTAAAGGGTGGAAAAATAATTAATCCCCTCTTTAAGTTTTTTTAATTTTAATTTCTGGTAAAAATAAAATTAAAATTATCCAAAAAATAAAATGAAGGGAAAATTAATTACCCTCCAAGTGGAAAAAATAAATTTTGGAGAAGAAATTTGTGGGTCCAGAAAAATTCGATTTTATGAGGTCTTCCAACAAAGGAAAAGTCAATTTCTTGGGAAAAATAAAGTCTTTTGACCATGGTGGTTGAGTCAAGGATCAATTTTCAAAGAAAAAGACTTGGAAATTTTATTTTTGGAACCAGGATCAAGGGACAGAATTTGATTTTGGAATGGATCAAGAAGAAACTACGTTATGCACCAGGATCAAGTCAAGCTAGTCGTTATTTCCACTTGGAGGAATCATTCCCTCTCATTTTTTCTATATAAGGAAGCCTTTGATCTCCTCATTGTATCAAAGCATGATCAAACTAGATCGAAATTATCTTGGTACTGAGCAAGGCTCTGCTAGATTTTGTAATAAAAGCATAAGACAATGGGGTTCAACTCAAGGTGTCTCTCACTTGTTGATCTGTGGTATGTGCTGAATGATTTATTGTTGTATGTTTTGAGCTATTATATTGCATGATTATTATTTCAATTGTCAATAGTAAGAACATCTATTAGCACAAGTATCTTGCTTTAAGTGTTGGGCTAGAGTAAGCACTCTAGGTCTAGTAGATCTGGCAGGTATCTCCAGTTTTCTAGATCACTTGAGCTAATCGAACCCCTTTTGATTTAATATTTTTCGAAGAGCATTTAGCTACAGGTTGCTCCAGCCCTTAGAAACCCCAAGTTCACGAACTGTGAGGGGATAACAATTCGCTTAGCTTCAAGTCTTGATTTATCGAATATTTGGTGCAAGAGGGTTTTGCCAAAATTTAAAATTTATTTAAATTCTCTCATCTATTTCCTTGTGCTACAAAATTTAGTATGCTAACAAGAACAAATTATTTTTGTAAATATTGTAAATATTTGTAAATAAATTTTTCTCTAACCCTTTTATTTTAATATTGACCCATTGTTTCTATTTTGTATAGCATTAGGGTTTTGGGGTTTATTTGAAATTTTTGTATATATTGGGTATTTGGGCCTTCTATTTCTCATTTTGTGCAAGTACTAGCTCAAGCAATTGAAAAGGAAATCAATTTTTGAAGAACCCTAGCCTCACCTAGCCTAAACGACAAAGGTTTCAAGGGTTTCTAGGCCTCTAGAGAAGTCGTGAACCCCTTTTGGTATAACAATCTATTTTTCGAAGTGAATTTAGCTACAGGTTGCTCCAGCCCTTGGAAACCCCAAGTTCACAAACTATGAGGGGATAACGATTCGTTTGGCTTCAAGTCTTGATCTATTGAATATTTGGTGCAAGATGGTTTTGCCAATTTTTAAAATTTATTTAAATTCTCTCATCTATTTACTTGTGCTACAAATATTTAGTACGCTAACAAGAACAAATTATTTTTGTAAATATTGTAAATATTTGTAAATAATTTTTTCTCTAACCCTTGTATTTTAATTAGTGTTGCGAACATCTTGATAACATCCCGATTTTATCTTGAAATCACGATTTTTTGGCCTAGCCGATTTTTGTCGATTTTTATCGATATTTTTATGGTATCTTAATTTTGTCGATGTTTGCCGATTTTTACCGATATTTTCCCGATTTTTACGATTTTTTGGTTTTCCGGATCCTTGCCGATTTTATCCCGATGCCGATGTTCGCAACATTGATTTTAATATTGACCCATTGTTTCTATTTTTTATAGCATCAAGCTTTTGGGGTTTATTTCAAATTTTTGTATATAATGGGTATTTGGGCCTTCTATTTCTCATTTTGTGTAGGTACAACTCAAGCAATTGAAACGAAAATCAATTTTTGAAGAACCCTAGCCTAAACAGCTAGGGTTTCAAGAGTTTCTAGGCCTCTAGAGAAGTCGTCTAGCCCAAGCAAGCAAAACATTCAAGTTAGAAGGCCTGATCCAAGGCCTTGACGGCTAGATCTAGCTTTCCCAAGCTTCATTTGCTCAACGTTCAGCTATTGAAGGAAGATTGCATCCCTTGGAGGGGTTCTGGAGGTGATTTTTCAAGGAATTTTGGGCTAATCTTGTGGTTGCAAGAGTGTCGTGTCAGTTTGAAACCTTTTGGAGGTTGGTCACAGGCCTTACAGGTCCTCTTTCCCTTAGTCGCAGTGCCTTAAGGGCTTTTTCCTCTTGTCGCCTAATAGGGCTTGTCTCCCCCAGCCAAAGCCCTTTTGAGGGCTTTCCTTTGTAGTCGCAACCCTTTAGAGGGTTGTTCCTCTTAGTCGCAGGCCTTAGAGAGCTTCTAGCCCTAGGCCTCAGGCCTTATTCCCTCACCAAGGCCTAACACAAGCCTCATTCTCCTTATCACAGTCCCTTTTGTACTTTGTTTTGGCTTTTGCAATTGATTTCCGGCACTAATTCTTGTGTTTGTAGGCTTATGGTAAGTTTGGCAAGGTTTTGAAGTTGATTTTCATATCATTTTTGCCATTGATCTATTGTGTTTCAAGCTAACACTTTGTTTCGCATACCTACCAATGATTTGAGGAAGGATTTCAAGGGCTTTAAGTCTCACTAGCCCATCAACTAGCCCTAAAAGCCCTAGCCACTCTCACAAGAAGGGTTGATCTATCATTTTAAGGTTTCTATCAAACTAATATTGGTGTTGCATGTGTTTGGAGGAGTTCAAGTGCACATTGGAAGTCCATATATCCATTCAACAAGGCCTCTAGGCCTAAGGGTTTGCCTCTTTTTCCCTCTTCTTCTCTTTGTTTTGATAATCAGATCTTGAAAAGGCTCTTAACAGTGGTATAATCTCAATAAAATCATCCATAATAGTCCCAAGATCCATCTAAGATATTGCATAAGTCAAGTAAACATTTATGCTTCTCTATTGATGACATCCTAAATGATTCTTGAGGTCTGATATGAGCATATAAAGGTTTGATATTTGGAGTAACAGTGGTAAGAAAGCATCTTGCAAACGTTGAACACTAATAAGAGCTCATTTCTAAGTCTTGGGAACATTATCTCCCTCGTTCTAAGCTATTGGTAAAGTGTTAAAGTGACTGCTTTTATGAAAGCTTATTTATCTTTGAAGTGGTAAAAGGGATCCTTGAATGTCTTGATCTTGTTCTCCTTGCATCTCATTATACATTGGAAAGTGCATCATAGCATTCTTGAGTTTCTCTTGCATCCTATATTCTTGAAGATCACTATTAGAAATCTCATTTCAAGATAATTATGCTCTAATTGTTTTTCATAATAAACATTGGTTTCATTGGTTTCATTTATTGCAAAAGGCAATCCTAAGTGGCATAAATAAGAAACATGGATAATTATTGTGGTGGGTGTCATTATTGTCTCTTGTCTCTAAGAGACATATATAATTTAAAGAGACCTCACCATTGTGCTCATAATAATTCTTGTTATTTGTCAATTGAGGGAAATTGGTTCACTTATGGAGTTGCTAATGAATAATAATTGTCATTGAATATCATTGAAGAGCATTGATCTATTTGAGTAGCTTAAAGAGTGTTGCTTTTTAAAGGATATTATACACTTTGATATTGCAAGTTGAGCATCATATCTTAATCACTTCCTTTTGTATCATTTTAACCTCAAGTTCCTCTAGCATCGTAATGAGTGTTTTGGAATCGAATAAATCTTGTTGAGGAACTCGATTTGGCTAATAATTTCATTGCGGCATTCACTCACATATTGCATTTCATTCTAAGACTAGGAGTGCATTTGTAAAATATACCACCAAGCATAAGCTTGGTTGTAAGAAGATCGGACCACCTTTTTCACCGAACTTGCGAAATTTAGACCCTCATTTGTGGTTAACACAAGTGACTTTGCAGTTCTCTTGCAAGCAATTGAATTGTATGGACTTCTCTCTACAACCTACATTCGAAACTAACTTCAAAACAGTTGAGAGTAAGGACTCATTTAGATAGGGCATTTAACTAAAATTTACCAAGATCTTGCATTTCACTTAGATCTAGGGCTTGGACTTCATTTAGGATAGATTTGCATCTTGCAGCAATTGTTTATCTGGTAACTTTGAATCTAACTTGAAACCTAAATTCATAATTTCAATAAATCTAATCAAGTCGTGCTTAAATAATCATACTTGCCTTTAATTTTAACCAAGTTGTTAGGCCATTCAATTGTGTCTCCTTCACTTGTTGGTTTCCAACAAGTATTTCATCTCTTCATTTAGAGGGACTAACCCCCTTAGTCTACAATTAGGCGACAACTTAAACGGAGAGGGTAGGGATCAAAGCATAATTTTAAAAACCGGCCGGTTAGATAGCCCACCAGTCGAAACCAGTCAGGCAACCCAGCTACCTAGGGCATTTCGCCCATTTTTCAAAAAAACCGGACCTAACCGGCTGATTAGGTGCTACCTCCTCCGCAGACCCACATTTTTGGCGGCAGTTGAGTTTTAGGGCTGATTTGGAGCCAATGGGAGGGTTGTTTCCCTCCAAAAACACCCTCCCCAATCTTTTATAAGGAGGAGCAGCCTCTCCTTTGTCTCACACCAACTCATTTTCTATTTGTGAGTTTGATTGAGAGCTTGGAGTGTGTTGAGTGTTTGCCGGAGCAGCGATCTTGGAGGCTTGGAGTTGGAGTTGGAGCTATCTTAGAGGCTTGCCGCTTGAGCTAAGTATATTGTAGTAGCCATCATGCCTCCAAAAGGCCAGGATACTGCATGGGCTCATTGTGATATGATTGATGGAAAAATGATTTGCAGATATTGCCAAAAATCTATTGCAGGAGGGGGTATTAATAGGTTCAAGCAACACTTGGCTGGGATAGGAGGCCATGTAAAGCCATGTGGAGCACCAAATGAAGTAATAGGGCATATTAGGGCAGAATACCTTCAGAAGTTTGAGACTCGAGTCACTGAACCAATAGAGACTGCAGTTGCAAAGTTTGGTAGTCGAGAGTCGGGAGACTCAAGTTCAACCAACTGAGTTTGAACTTTGATTATGATTAGAATTTAGTAGTATGATATATCATATATGTAGATTTGTAGTAGACTGTCACTGTAGTCTGTACTATTCTCATAGCTTGTAGCATTGTTTTTGGACATTATGGGCCATTTGGAGCCTCATTGCTTATGTATTGTTCGATGATATGTATTGCACTTGGTGCCATTTTGATATATTCACCTTTCCATGGTATATAAATGAGAAAACTTTGCATATTTTGTCTCTATTGGCTTGGAATCATGGTTGCAAATCTTAAAAATAGTTTTTTTTATTAAAAAATAACTATTTAATGTATTTTTTTTAAAACCGGTTCATTGAGATTTGACTGCTCCCGGTTAGACCGGTTCCGATTAGAAACCCGGTTCATTAGGTCCACCAGTTCGGTCACCGGTTCCGGTTTTTTAAACTATGGATCAAAGTGACAACCCCTGTCCTGAGCATTGTCGCAATATAGAGTACAATTTGAGCGACAATAGGCCACACAAATCAGAAAGAATGAGTTCAAGCTTTCTGGAGTGAGAATAATGAAAATATTGCTTGTTTTTCTTTTCTAAGGTACAAGCATCACATTGCTTAAGTTTCCTAGGAATGGTTGGCAAACCAGTAACACCACTTTTCTTCATAATTGAAATGTCCAAAAGTTATGTGCAAGAGCAGAAGTTCCTTGCAGCTTCAGAAGTCTTTCTTCTTCTAGCTCGATCATGACAAGTGAGTGGTTTGATGCTTTTATAACCTCAACCTTGCCATCATATATGTGAATGGAGTGTCCTTGCTGGCGGATGTGGACCAAAGACCGCAAGTTTCTCCTCAACTTTGGGATCATGTAGAAGAAAATCTAGAAGATCAGGTAGTTTCAGCCTGATGGTGCCAAGCCCCGATGGCTTATGAAAGGAATAATGATCTTTAATACATTACATTGATTCACAAAATGGAGGTTCATAACTAGTCTTAATTTGTCTATCAGAGCCAGTCATAGACCCCCCCGCCCCCATGTAGCAGCACTTTTCACCTAACAAGCAAGCAATCCCTTGTTGATTCGACCAACCAATTTCGTTTCATCTCAAAGCCATTATGGTTGGTCTGTCCGGTTTGATAATTCCTAACTAGTATTCAGCCAGGACAAAATGGTGGGTTACCCAGGAGAATCCTTAAGTGTTTTGTAAGTTGTATCGGTAACTAAGGTTTTGACTTGTCTGCAAAGTAGACTGCTCCATCAAGATTGTTAGTGATTTTTTCAAAGAATCTCTTCTAAAATTCATGCGGCAAGTTGCTCTCGAATCAAGCAACCAAGCATCTTTCGACTAAGCAAGAGAAGCATTCAATAAGTCTTCAGTTACTCCAATATTGTGATGTGCCACAACATAATGAGCGAATTCAGGCGCTTTACCTTTCCCTTTATCTGATGATTTTTCTTTCTCTTCATCCTTTTCTTTTCTAATCCTATCCCATGGGAGCTTACATGTAGAATCATCATGTCCATTTCTATCACACCATATGCAATGAAGATCAGTTCTTTCTCCTTGGAAATGTCTTCCAACCTGTCTCTATTATTCTTCATTCCTCATCCCCTTCAGCCACCTCTTCCTCTAGAAGAATCTTGTGCTTGATTCTTCACTTTTTGTGCAAGGCACACAACTTCTTCAGGAGACTGAGTAGTTGTCTTCTTCTTCCCAAAAGCCTTCTCTCTTTCAACAAACTTCTCCACAAGAGAGTCAAAGGAAATCTCCTTAAGTTTGCCTCTAGCGTGTAATGACTCAAGGTAATAGGAATAAGTGAGATACAATGCCTTGACAAAAGCTGTGAGAGGAACATCCATTTTGACACCAGTGGCTTCTATATCATGCGTAATGGCTCTTATCTCAAAGTCTAAGGCAAGGGGATCGTCATCCTTCAATTCTAAATCAAACAATTTGATCATTAATTGAACAACTTCAAGCTCAGAGTGTGAGTCATATAAATCCTTCAGCTTCTTTAAGGCTTCAAAAGCATTTGTGAATGGCATAATATATCGACTCACCTCTTCATTGATCGATGTTGCAATCAAGGCATAGGCCTTGTTGTTCTTTCTCTCCCATATGGCAAGCTCTTTTTTAGAAGTGGGTTTCTCTAGAGGATTTCCACCTTCTCCTTCACAAACTCCTTTCCACAACTCATTAAAAATCAAAGTTTGTTTTATCTTCCTGGTCCATTCATGGTAGTTCTCTTTGCCAAAAAGATCTACTCGAACTATGGAGATGAGTGAATGCATCATAAAAATTTTGAATATTTGCAACAAAAATGATATCTCTCTGTAATAAAACTGACACTGGCCGGTATACAACTATGTCTTCAAAATATTTGACTTTTCAAATATGTATATATATATATATATATATATATATATATATATATATATATATATAAGCCAACGCTCCAATATACTATATATGAAACAATATATATTAACCAAGCTCGCAATATAATATATATGAATCCATATACATTAACCATGTCATGTAGAAGGTTCAATAAAATATCATAATTCACCAACCATTTATGTAACAACCATTCACCATAAGTCATTCAAAAGCAGTCAATGTCATACCATATGGGCTTTTCAACATGAAAACAACACACAAATAATACTAGCAAAAGGCGAGTTAAAACGGTTTAGACCATAGGATGACAATAATAATAGGTGATTCACAGGAGAGAGTCATGAGCTTTGCTGCTGCCGCCTATCGTGCTAGGGTTCCAAGGAAGGGTCGCCGCCATGGCCAACACGCTGCGCCTGCAGCTCTTCAGACTCCGGCATGAGCGGACAGACAAAGACCAAGAAGAGACCTTCCCCGGAAATTATGTTGGAAAAATCTCGGGGCTCACCTGCAAGCAAGCAGCCCCCTTAAGCTGCAAACGCGCGTGTGATGGGAGAAGGATCGGAGCTTTGCAGAAGCGCTTCTCTGCGAGCGAATCCATGGCAGCTCGGATCTGCCCTCCAAGCTACGGCTGCTGCCACTGCGTAGGTTGTGAGGGTCTTACATACTATGCCCTCCAAGCTACAAATTTTCCTCTCTCTGTCCTCTTGGCCGCAAAAATCAATGAACACCCCCAAAAAGTGCAGGACAAGGGCACCCCTGCAGACGGCTACGCACCCTCACCTCGGCTCTTCGCGCCAAGCCAGCATATCAGTGCGTAGTCCATCTGCGAGACCAACTCTGGCCACCCCTCCCTGCACCAGCTCTTCCACTGCCCCTCGCTTCTCCGTTTTTCCTCGGCTACCTCTCATCTGGGCGATCATCTGACAAAGCATCTCATCAAGAGCAAGGAAATAGTCCTGCAGTGCAGCGAGCCATCGGGACCTGACCCGACTATCTACTCTAGGAGCAAGGAACCCCCAAATCCTTCGCCCTTGTCTTTTCAGATTCAGATTGCTCTCTTAACGAGCAAAACCATGCTTCTTTGGGTGCAATCCACAGACCTGGTTCTTCACCTTGCAAAGGCCCTTGAACTCAGGTTGGGGATCCCCTCCTCATCCATGCGACTCCTTCATGAAGGTAAACAACTCGAAGACCCTTTCCCTCTCTCCTTTTACAACATCGAAAAGGATGCTTCAGTGATTATATTCCCTCTGTCTGCGAGGAGGTGCTGACGGGCAAACCTCTACTGCCGAGGGTTTCTCTTATAAAGACATTTTTCATCCACATCCCTCCTCTCCATCTGCTCAACCCCCGGAGGCTCCCAAGCCTTTCTTGGTAGACAAAATGGAGGAAGTGCCATCTGTAGAAATCTCCCACCCGGATTTGGACGACTATCTCCAACTTTATGCAGAAAATGCCTTCATCTGCAGATTCAATGGACTCTGGCCTCGCACAGAAAATTTATACCAATGGATTCACTCCACTTGGACCAAAAACTGCAAGGCCATTTTCTGCTCCAAGGGCTTTTTTATCGTCATTTTTGCTCACAGCAAGGACTACCAAACAGCTCTTATAGGTGGTCCTTGGTTTTGGGGAAAATTTGGACTATTCCTAACCCCCTGGTTCCCAGACTTTGATCCCTCCATGGCAATCATCACCAAAATTCCAATCTGGGTAAGGCTTCCAAACTTACCTACTCACCTTTGGCACTGTGCGGTCTTCCAAGCCATTGGAAACACTCTGGGACATTTTCTGGCAACATATCCCTCGAGAGGCCTAAAAGGCATCTACACCTACGGCAAAATATTAGCCGAGATTGACATCAGCAAAGGATTACCCGACCAAATCATTCTCAAAGTCGGGGATTTCACTTGGCCTCAGACTTTAGACTATGAAAACACAGTGTTCCGCTGCTGGCATTGCCATCAAACAAGACATCTTCAAAACTCTTGAGCCGTGTTCCTCGCCCACAAGAAAAGAGGCACTCGCAAACCGAAAGATAAAAGCTGGAAACCCTTTGATCTGGCTCCCATGGATGACATTGAGTCCTCCACCTCAGATGTAGAAGAAAGCGAATCAGAAGATGATGTTGCAACTCAGCAGCAATCGCATTCCTCGCCGGACCTTGATAGGCCCCCGGCATCCTCGAATCTCCAGAAACGTACGCATGAGTCCACCTCCTCTGACTCGGATAAAGATTCTCTTCCTTTGATCAGCAACAATCTTCAAGTGGTTTCAGTACACCCGCCCCCTGGCGATTGGATTAAAGTCACAAAAAAGAAAGGAAAGAAAAGTCATATTGCAGACTCTACCCATTCTAGGTAGAGCCATATGTCTATCTATCTCACTTAACTCTTCATGTTCTTCTTCTACATCTCTTGACAGCACCACGAAACAGTGGGGGTTCGATGATTTCTTCATGCTCCCCTGGTTTCTTGCTTCTCTTGATTGTAACTCCTTCTGTACTATAAGTTTTTAATAGAACCAGTCCTGCCTAATTTACAAAAAAAAAATACTAGCAAAAGGCTATACAGTTCAAAGCACTGTTCAAACTTTTCAATGCAGAGGTCACAGCCTTCGTAGAAAGTGTATACGATTTAACACAAATATACATACCATTACACATTGTCCACAGCATACAAACACCACCATTCAATTTACCATCACGTTCCATACAACCACCACACCATATGCCTAGAGCGCACAGCCTCAAAACGGTCAAGCTAATGAACTGTTATGCACACCAGCACCATTTCACCACACCATACGCGCCATTGTGATACCTATGTTTGCCATCACGATCATATATATATAACCAACGCCAAACTAATAATTGCATACCATACTTCTCTAATTCAAAGCGCAGAGGAGTAAGGCAAACCAACGCACAATGGAAAAATGCATCAAATGCGCCATACCAGACTCATGGTACATACAGACTCACAGTGATTCAGCGTACATAAAAGCGACCAGCAATTTCAACTCATTGTTTCAATGCAAAATATAGACCATCATTTAGAAATTAATGCACAGGAGAAGGTTCATCACACAGAGATGAGTATGAGCCAACACATGCAGAACTCAACGCTCCAAATTCCAGCAGAGGGACAGAGGATAATGGCAGGGAATAGCAAGAGCTACATGGTAAATTGGGACTTGTTGCTCTGATACCATGTCAAGTTTGTAACTTCGAATGAATTAATTTTGCATTAAGTGAAAACATGGATATATACAAGGAAAGAGAGACTATTGGGATTCATCTTCCAATGTCTCTTTATTTTGCTATTTACGATATTTACACTAAGTTCCCAATCCCTTAGGATTAGGTGTCAACAATATTTTTTGGATGCTTAATGTAAATTTCAAGGGTTCTTGCTTACAATATGTCAACTTATATTGTACTTCTAATTGTTGTCGGTGGATGATAAGAGTTGTTTACAAAGACCTTGTTGTGAGGAGCCATAAAAAGGGTTCATTTATCACGTGTGGAAGAGCTTTATGTCAAAGCTATTCTCATCTTAATCTCCTTTGATGTCATATTTCTGAAAGTATTGTCTCGCATTTGTCATCGTGTTAAGAGTGGTTGTTGGATCAATACTTCATTGTAGGTCTCACCCTTGTAACAATGTTTGAGTTCAGTACATTTTTTCATCATTTAGCAATGAGTCAAGGCTTATCGTTGCATGTACAATAGCTCTATGTGTCTTAACCATTCATAAAATGCTCTCTTGGCCTCCTGACTCTATTAATCCAAAATTAAATAGGCATTAGTCCCCTATCTTCCATCGCCCTTTTATTATCATTATACTACAAAAAGACACCAAAAACATCGTTTTTCTAAAGCTATCCCTTCACATCACTTTTGAGTCTCACAAACATAACTTTGGCAATCCTAACACCTAGGGATACCCCCCTTGAGTTCTACATTGTATAATCTTTGCCTTTATTGGTATTCAACGATGAAATTTCAAATCTTTGCCTTCTCATAATGAGTTTTTAAATTATACTCCTCGCATCTCCACAATATTCTACTATCTTCTTGTTCACTTTGGGTATTCCCTTCTTAGTCCTCAACATTCTGCCAACCACTTTTTAGATATGAAACTAAGCTTGATTTCTTACACTAATACACCTTCTAGAATCAAGTTGCCCCTCTATGACCTTTTCTTTGTCTATGCAAGTCTCTCAAACTAACCAACAAAATCCCCTCTTCTTTATCACTCTCTTCTTCCTCATGTGTAGGTCGAGTTGCAATTTACAAAAATAGGCACCAAGCTTTATAGTTCCTCATTATTGAGTGGTTGAGCATCATAGTTGTCCTTAACTTCTTAACCTCCTACCTTGCCATGACTTCCTTCTTGGCCTTCACAACAACATATTCAAAAATATAACTAGAAAATTAAAACTAAAATTCAAAATACCATCTCTACATACCCAAATGATTTTCATGTTTTTTCTAGCATGCCTAATGTTCCATGATCATCTAGAATTCACATGAACACAAATTTGGATGAGGTCGTGAGAATTCTTGTATTATCACACCATTTGCCTTCGCAAATCAAAGGGACCAATCTAAAAAGATACACACATAGTGCACGACATCATGCTCTCAATCCTAGTCGTTACCAAGCAAAACTCCTCTTGTCAACCTCTAAACATGGGAACAAAGTCACAAGTTCATTGTGAATCCACACCAAAGTTATATGTTTAGAGTAATGATAATGAGATGTTTACAAGAAAAAATTCTATGGTGCATTGGTTGGGGTGTGTGAGTGTTGGTATAATAGGTGGCATTCTCAAAACGCCATGGGGTGGCGATGGGGGGAAATATGAGAGAAACGAGGTGGCTTCAGTGTTGGTATAATAGGTGACATTCTCAAAACATTGGACATTTCAAAAAGATTTACACGGTTTATCTCTAGAAAGTTCAAACAACAATTGCATAATCTTCACCCCTGTGAAACACAAGGCATAGCTTCAAATGCAAAGAGAAACCCTACAACCTTGATAAAGGAGTTCTGGGATGTATGTTCCTGTGGCTGCAAATCCACTACCATGGGTGGATGTTAATGGAGTTCTTGCTCTATGTGTGCTAGTGGTGTCATGTACACCCTTTGATCTTTTTTATTTGTATTGTGTTTCCTCCTCTTCCCTTATATATTTGGCTCTTTGTTGTATTTGCACATTTGCATAGGTTTTAATTCCTATTTGCCTATTTCCATCCCATGGCCTTTTCCCACATAGATGCTTTTTGGCACAGGAATATGAAACTGTGTAAGTAAATTTGCAATGGCGACATACAAATTTAGTGGTTCCACCCCCTTTCCCTCATCTAAGCCTTGTAACGTATTTCCATAAGGGTGTTTGGTCTACCCTAGCTTTCCTTCCATCATCTTCACTCCCATTATCCTCCTCTTCTCTAGGGTATCTTAATCCACCACTACCTACTTCTTCATCATCTTCATCACTTCTTTTTTTTCCCAACACCATCATCAAAGCAAAAAATGGAAACGACAAATAAGGCTAAGCCATATACCCATCATGTTTTTTGAAGCTTGAGATTCTTGCCTGCAATAAAATGAGGGAGGAATGGGAAAGAGTAGGAGAAGAGAAAATATAAATTCTAGATTCATTCAACATATAAAAAACACAGATATTAAATGGATAAAAAAAAGAATGGGATTAGACCCTAGCTCTTTGGCTCTCTAATGGTGGTGGCAGCCTTCAATCTCTTAAGCTCTCACAAATGGAGTGTAAAAACTCTGGTAAACTTTATATGTAAATATTATTATTGATAAAAGATGAGAGATGAGATATGATTACAATGGGGAATCATCGAGGCTTTAAATATAGCCTCATGGTGTCCCTTGGTGAAGAGGCATGATCTTTGATCATGCCCTTTCACTTAATAAAACCTAAGATAACTATATCTAACTAATAATTAATAAAATATACATAACATTGCCCCTCTCTTAAAGATGCTTTGTCCTCAAAGCATACATAATAATGGACAATGTTGACGTATGCATGGGTTTCTCGAGTGGCGAGCTCTTGCTTCCCACATTTTAAAAAGATCGTGGAGCATCTTCTCGAGTTCAATCTTTTGGTGATGTGGATAGCTACAAGATTTGATATTGACAGGGTCGGGTCCTTCCTTGACTTCTATTGGATGTTTGATTTTCCTATCGAGAAGTACTTTTATGGGTAGATCCTGGAATACTTTTTCGTGTGTCCGAACTAATCCTTGTTCTTCTGGTGACTTTTCGTGGCTCCCTTTTGAAGATAAAATTTCTAATTGATGACATTGTACTGTAGATGTTGGCGCTCCTGTTTGAATCATCTTCGTCATCAGAGAGGAAGATACGACTTGATCTTCTGGGGCTTGGAATCCATACAACCTGTGTTTCTGCCCTTTCCACTTAAAACTTATAAACTGCTTCTGATGGTTGGCAGAATAGGTACCTAAAGTTTGTAGCCATTGAATTCCTAAGACCACATCTACTCCTCGTAATGGAACGGTGTAGAATGGAGATGCTAAATGAAAGTTTTTTATCTGTAGTTTGACCTTATGGCATTTCCCTACTTGCTCAATCTTCTTACCATCGGCCACCATTACCTTCATATTAGGCATGGGGAAGGTAAATATGTTAAGTCTTTTTGCCATGGTTGAATCTAGAAAATTGTGGGTACTGCCAGTGTCAACGAGAACCATTACGTTGTTGTTCTTGATATGTCCTCTTAACCTTAGGGTTTGAGGTTGTGATATGCCTGTCATAGCTGATAATGACACTTGCGGAATAGTTTCCCCATCCACTTCTGGAGAGAACTCTAAGTTGTCTTCTAATCCTTCTATATATGAATCATTATTGTTAGCGTCATTAGTTGCTTCACAATTGTATAGATTTTTCGCTTTTCCATTAGCACATCTGTGCTTAGGGTCCCAGTTTTCACCGCAACGCTTGCACTTGCCCTCTCTCATTCTTTGTTTTTCCACACTAGATTTTTCTTCTTCACGAAGATGGAGTGGGACATATTTTGTGTCATATATATTTTCAGATTGAGGAAATCTTTGTCTCAAATATACTTTTTCTGGTTTTGATAACCTTTCAAATTTCTTTTCAGCAGCTTTTGCTTTTTGCCTTGCTACTTCTACGGATGTAATTTCATGCAGTTCGAGCTCTTCTTGTATATGGATTTTAAGTCCTGAGATGTAAGACTGAATTAGACGAGATTCCGACAATCCTGGTACTCGTGTTGCCAAGGTCTCCCATTCTCGAGTGTACTCATCCACATCTCCTTTTTGGCGTAATTTGATAAACGTTGAAAAAACTTTTCTTCTTTTATGCCTTGAAACCTTTTGAAGAATGCATCCTTAAATTTCCTCCAACTGATAGCGAGCATTGTTTTTTTCCACCACATATACCAATTATATGCTTCTCCTTCCATTTTCATGGAAGCATGCTTAATTTTTTCGTCATCACTAGTAATGTCATAAATCTCAAAATATTCTTCCGCTTTATTAAGCCATGCAACGCTATTTTTTTCATTACCATCAAATTTGGGTAGCTCTATTTTGGCTCTTCGCTGATATGCTACTGGTGGAACAAGAAGGGGATATTGATTAGCAAATGCATTCCAGAGCTGCTTATTTTGAAAATCTGCATTACTATCTTCTTGATGATGTGGGGAATCGATTTTTTCCTGATGCTCTTCTGAGTTCCCTGAATCTGCGGAATTGTTTTGTTGATTTTGTTCCATGTTAGGAGATATTGGGGATTGTGTTTGACTTAACTTATCTATCTTATCATTCAGCTTATTGAAGAGTTCTGTCATATTGTTCATTGCTTCACTTTGCTTTTCTGTGGCCTCGTGATGATTTAGCCACATTTGTCTTTCTATTCGATTTGTCGTGTCATGAACCTTTTTGATGTCGTCGGAGTGTCCTGCAACTATACCTTCAAGATCAACTAATCTTTTTCCGAATTCTTCGGAATTATTATTGATTTGTTTCTCAAGATCCACCAATTTCTTCTGGAATTCGGCCATCGACATCGATGAAGACATTGAACGTGTATGAGGTGGGGAATATTTTTCTGCCAGTTTTTCCCTCTCTTTTTTTTTAATTAATTAATTAAATTAAATTTTTTTTGAAATAATAATAATAATTTCTATTATTATTATTATTATATATATATATATATATATATATTTTAAATAATTATTATTATTATTATTATTATTATTTTATTATTTGAATTATATATATATATAATTATGGGGAAAAAGATTATTAACCTTGAAAAGTCACGTTGTTTTTAAAAGTCACTTTGTTTTGAAAAGGCAAGTTGTTTTGAAAAGAAAAAATGAGTTTTAATACCATGGGCAATTACCATGGGCCCAAAAACCACGAGCAATTACTCTTCCTTTTTAATTTTACTTTGTCTTCACATGTACGTATATGTACTTCTTTATATGTATCTATCTCTCTTTTTACTTTTTCTTTTTTTTTTCTTTTGAAACTATTTTCTTTTAAATATATATATATATATATATATATATATATATATATATTTTCTTTTAATTTATTTCCCCCTTTGTGTTAACTTTCCTTCTCTCTTTATATATATATATATATATATATATATATATATATATATATATATTTCTTTCTTCTTTTTTTAAAAACTTTCACATAAATGTTGTTCCCCAAACCTTGAACTGCAAAAATCTGCAATTATGGAATTTTCTTGTAATTCCTTAATTCTGGGTGATCACACAGATTCCGAAGAGCGATGGCTCTGATACCAATGGAGTGTAAAAACTCTAGTAAACTTTATATGTAAATATTATTATTGATAAAAGATGAGAGATGAGATATGATTACAATGGGGAATCACCGAGGCTTTAAATATAGCCTCATGGTGTCCCTTGGTGATTTCACTTAATAAAACCTAAGATAACTAATAAAATATACATAACACTAAGCCATATACCCATCATGTCTTTTGAAGCTTGAGATTCTTGCCTGCAATAAAATGAGGGAGGAATGGGAAAGAGTAGGAGAAGAGAAAATCTAAATTCTAGATTCATTCAACATATAAAAAACACAAATATTAAATGGATAAAAAAAAGAATGGGATTAGACCCTAGCTCTTTGGCTCTCTAATGGTGGTGGCAGCCTTCAATCTCTGAAGCTCTCACAAATGGAAACCTTCAATCTCCCTTGCAAGCTCCCACAATCTACTTCAATCTCCCACAAGCTCCTCAAGGCTTGAACCCTTTCAATCTCTCTCACACTCATAAAATGATGTTATGTGGGAGGGGAAAGGGCCTTTTATTCTTTTTGGCCCCTCCCATTTCCCTCCCAAAAAAAAAAGATCCCCCTTTCTTGGTTGCGCGCAAGCGTCAAAGGGAAATAGCAATCTCTTTTTGGGTGAGAGAAATCGCTCCCGCATAGCTCCACGTCTTTAAAATTGCTCTAGGAGCGACAAGGAGCTTTACAGGAGCAATCACTCCATAATCGCTCCCGAAGAAACCAGGGAACACAATTTTTTTTAGAGCGATTTGGGAGTGCACTTCGGGAGCAAGTGCGAAGGGGGGGGCGCTCTCCTACTGCAAACAACCAAGTATTGCTACCAATACTGCTTCTTTTCTCTTTCAACTTTTCAACATCCAAATGCTCTTTCTCAAAAAGACACAAAGAATGTCATTGTTAATCAACTCAATAGTCCTTGTACATGTTTACATATCAACTAAAACATGGATGAAAGCACAAACACGACGACTTTGTCATCATTAGTCATGAGAAAATTATTCAAGTGAGGGTTTGTAACTAGGAAGGACAACAAAAGAACATTCACTTCTGAGAACGCAAAGAATGGTATTGTTCTCTTAGTCACCTGAAGAATCCTTGCACATATTTGCACATCATCAACTCAGATGCAGATATAAGTACAAACACAATGACATTTTCACTAGTCATGATAACACAATTCATAAAGGGCCATCTCCACACGCGTAGAGGTCCTACGTGCACAAAGATTGGGAAACACAACTAATTGGGACTTCCTGATGAGGATATCCTAATGGTGTTTTCATAATGATGGTGACTTAACTCCCGACCCAGAAAGCAATAAAGTGACATATCCCCTCTAACCCAACATAGGGACTACTATGTATAATTAACTTTTCAATTAATAGGTCGGCCATAATTAGGGCCTAGATGAGTATTGTTGGACAAGTTAGTATACATAAAGACAATTATACTCGATCAATACAGTTAAGTTTTTCATGCAAGCCCTATAATATTTTGGAGCAATGACCCTCCACTATTATTCTTTATATTTGGTATATTCAGTATAATTCGACTATTTAGATCATGTTGAAAGATTCCCTTTTGTATCAGACCATTGTTGGTCCCATGCCATTACTAGGAAGTACCCACTCTTCCTGCAACTATAATTTCTATAGGTACATCCAATATCAATGTGACTGGAATCTTCGTCTAGTGGAAGCACGAGGTAGAAGTTTTGCCTCTAAAGCAGTCCAAAATAAGAGTTAAAAAAATTACGTAATCTTCCATCATGCATAAATTTTATTCTGCAAATCGAAATCCAACACCTTAAAAGTTGTAAACATAGCTGCATGATTGCTCCAACTTCATGGTTTATGATTACTTGCCAGTAAAGTCAAAAGTAGATACAATCAGGTAACTGAAATGTATAAACAACATACCTTAGACAACAGTCTAACCCAAGCATTAGCAGATATCCTTTTCATCAAAGATAACCTCGTAGGAGGCACTTTGCCATGCTCACATTGAAGATTTGTATTGTCAATAGAGCTGCAAACAATTTTTGTCAGAAAGATGCAACGATATCAAAGAATTGGAAAACAAACCCAAATCTATTATATTGTACATCTGTAAAACAAATAAGGAAGCACATCATTAAATGATGAAACTATGTCTACTTTCTCAAAAATATATTTTCATCTTAAACAGAATTTACCATCCACACTAGGAAACAAAAGAAGCAAGTTCAATTACAAAAGCTAGTTCCATGGACTTCTGTATTCTATTGTGGCCTTTAATTTGGACAGGGATGGCAAAAAGGCAAAGGGAAAGCCAGAAGACAGCACATCAGTGCAAGATTATCCATAATATGCCTAAGCCAACCACCAGACAGCAGAACTAACTTGGTTATTGAGTACGTTTGAAGGGCCTAATGAAAAGACAGATATCAATAAAAATCAAATGGTTGCCCACTCCCAGAAAGGAAGCCTACAGTTAATGTAAGACACAAAAACAGCCTTTCTAAATCCTAGAGACCAGCATAATTGTGGAGCCTAAAATTGTGAGTTATCTAACAAATTTGGCACCATCCCAATAAAAGACAAACAGTCTTGAATATTCTCCATTGAAAAAATTGGCAGCACAGTAATAGTTGGTGCCACTTCTTGCTAATTCATAACATTCAACATGGTGATGTTAAAACTTGAAAACAATTTAATGAACCTGTATAAAAAGACAAATAAATTGGAAACAAAATGAAAATGATCAAGCCTATTCCAAAAGACAAAAGAAAAAACAATCTCAAGTGCAGACATACAGAGTCCAGACTATCTTCACCTATTAAAAATCAGTGAAAAGTTGTTTCCATATTGCACAAAAAAGACTCTAGTCCACCATGCTCCACACTAAATTGCAAATGTAAGCACGCTGAACGTAAATACTCTTTAGAAAAATACATGGAACAAGAACACAAAACAAACTCAAAAAAAGATGGGAATAATCAATATGATTTGTAGGAATTTACAGGGTAAATTCCTTAGATCAAACACCAAAGGTCACCGCTCACAAACAGATCACAAATCAGTACACCAGTATTTGACATGGTTGAAACCCTCGAAGAGGGAAACAATTCACGGCTCAAAGCTAACGCGGCCAGTTCAGGGAATTTATTAATATAAAAAAAAGAAAATTTACATAAGCTTCTCTCATAAACGGTTACCGGACAAATGACCCTCCATGCTCTTTAAATAGAGATCATAGACCAATCGGGTGTTAAGCCACAAACAAGTGTCAGTAATACCGAGGAGAGAGTGAACCATCAAATCACTACAAATCGTGACTGTCAACAGGATGCGTTACAACAGTCAACAGGATGCTTCAACCAGCAAAGTCTCAATATGGTCAGCCAACCAGCAATGTCACACAACCCTCTAGGACAGCCAAACAGTCAACCCAAAAGTCAACGTTGTCAGTCAACGGTCAATGTTGAAAAGTCAGTCAACATTTTGCCTGAGAAATAGTGCCAGAAAATGAGGATTAGGGAAATCGAGATTTTGGGAGAGTTTCAGGTCGATTTGACCTTGTGTTGACCAAAGTCAACGCTGGTCAAAGTTTGCAGAGGAAACCCTAGATCAAAAAACATAAAAGTGTTGTTGCCAAATTTCCCATGTGTGGAAAGAGAAGAGACTCCAAGTGATCGAACCAATCAGATGAGGAGAGAGGATGTGTGAGGATAAGATGAGTGAAATGTCTTCACACGTTGACCTTATTTATATCCATCATTGAGGGTGTGTGACACATCTGCTCGGGCACAAAACCTTAAGGCCAACTTGCACATATTTTGAATAAATTCAAAATAAATGTTCTGCTCATCAGATCAAGATGATCTTTAGATCGATCTTGCACCTCTCCGAAAGAGGAACCCAATAAAAATATTGGTATCTTCATCTGAGCATCACAACATGGAGTTTGGACCTAGTTGTACAAAATTAACATGAATCTCGAACTGAACTGTACCTCGAATATATCGAAGTATTCTTTTAGCTACTTTCTAGTGACTCATGAGGTTGGTGCATAAACCAACCAACAAGACCAATGGCAAAGGAAAGGTCGGGATGGGTATAGGTTAGATACAGAGGTTTACCAACAAGTTGATGGTATAAGGTAGCATCAACTTCAAGGGTAGTTCAAGTGACTAAAAGCTTGACTCTAGACTAAATGGGAGAAGGGGCTGGCTTACAGTCTTCCAAGTGAAAGTGGTGTAGAAGATTACAGGTATACTTGGACTGAGAAAGGGCAATACCATCTTTGGATTGCAAGACTTGAAGACCAAGGAAATAATGCAAGTGTCCTAAGTCTATCATTCCAAACTTCTTTTTGATGCTAGACTTCACATGGTTTATATGGTTGGGATCACTACCAGTAAGGATAAAATCATCAACATAAAGAACAAGGATGATGAAGGACTTAACCACTTTCTTGATGTGGACAGTGTTGTCAGAATGACACCTAGAAAAGCCATTATCTATGAGAAATCTATCCATTTTGGCATACCAAGCTCGAGGATCTTGTTTGAGACCATAGAGAGACTTCCTAAGGTGACAAACAAGGCTAGAGTCGTTTTGGATAAAGCCAGGGAGTTGTTCCATGTAGATTTATTCCTGCAAATCTCCATGTAAGAAGGGAGATTTAACATCCATCTGATGGACTTCCCATTTAAAGGAGGCAGCAAGGGAAAGAACAAGGCGTATAGAATTCATTTTGGCAACAAGGGAGAAGGTTTCAGTACAGTCAACGCCTTCAACTTGTGAAAATCCTTTAGCAACAAGACGAGCTTTATGTCTATCCACTTTTCCATCTAGTCCAAACTTTGTTTTGTAAACCCATTTGCATCTGACAAGTTTTCTTCCCATTGGAAGAGGAACAAGATCCCAAGTATTGTTTGCCAATAAGGAACGGTATTCTTCATTCATAGCTTCATCCCAATCTGGATAACCTGAAGCTTCTTCGAAGGTGTTTGGATCAGGATTTTCTGGAACTTGAGCCAATAAGGAAGAGGCTCTTTCGAACTGAGAATGTGTACGACGTTGATCTGCAAGGTTACCTGCCAAAGACTGCATTCCGAGTAGAGCGGACCCATCTTGGAAGTTGTGGAGCTGAAGGAATATCTTGAGGAGGTGGAGGAGGATTGTCATCCTCGTTGTCATCATCCAAACTAGAAGGAATGTTGTCAAATATAGAAGAGATAGAGAGAGGTGGCACATATGCCGAATCATTCTCGCAGGCCAGAGGTGGCACACCCGCCGAACTAGGCTGCCAATATATTTTCATCAAATTTTACATCTCTTCTAATGATTACATTTTTGGATTTTGGTTGAAGAAGTCTATATCCTTTGACATCTTCAGAATATCCAACAAAAATGCATTTTTCACTCTTAGGTTCTATGGCTTTATATTTCGCATCTGGAATATGGGCCCAAGCTTCACTTCCAAAAACACGAAAGTGACTTACATTTGGTTTGATTGAGCTCCAAGCTTCTTCTGGAGTTATATTCCTTAAAACCTTAGTAGGAGTGCGATTCACGATGTAATTTGCACAGTTAATTTCTTTTGCCCAAAAATTAATACTAAGTTCTTTAGATTGAAGCATACAATTAGCCACTTCTTTTAAGGTGTGATTCTTCCTTTCAACTGCAGCATTTGTCGTGGAGTATATGGAACAATATGTTGCAATTGAATGCCATGCTCATTGCAAAAGTTGATAAATTTTTTGTTAACACATTCTCCTCCATTGTCTGATCTTAACTTAAGAATTTGATGTCCAGATTGTTTCTCAACAAAGGCCTTGAAGGCCAAGAACATGTTAAAAACTTCACTCTTGAGTTTTATGAAGCATACCCAAGTGCATTTGGAAAAATCATCAATGAAAGTTAAGAAGTATTGGCAGCCAGAGAAAGAAACAATAGGAACTGGACCAAATAAATCATTGTGCACAAGTTGCAAAGGCGTTGAAGCGTGCCAAGAGGCACATTTGTCAAAACTATCGCGATGATGTTTTCCGAGTACGCATCCCGAACAAACACCATCTCAGCAAGATACAATAGGAAGACCTATCACCATATTTTATTGTCATAGAGTTTGAAGAGAGCGATAGTTTAAGTAACCAAATCGCTCATGCCAAAGTTTGCTCACTTCATCGTTATGAGCAACAAAAACGGAGGGAAGACATGATGACCCAAAGTTGTCAAACTTATACAACCTTGTGGAATCATAGGCAATGCCAGAAGCTAAAATATGTCTAGGACCTTTGAGGTCCTTCATTACAACATCATGAGGTGAGGATTCTACTATTTTCCCTTCACCTAAATGAGTTATCTGATAAACAGATAGAAGGTTGCAAGACAAGGTAGGAACACATAATACATCATTAAACTGACCATTATCTAAATGAATGGTTCTAGATCCTACAACACTAAGAGATCTATCATCACCAACATAAATATGTTTGGTGTTACAATCATTTAAAGAAAAAAATATGGCTTTATTTTTGGCCATGTGGTAAGAGGCTCTGGAATCAATGAGCCACTTATGAGAATGAGAAGAAGAAGATAGATTTAATGCATAACCAGATCTTGATGCTTGACAACCACAAGCAGAAAGTGTCATTCCTAAAGATGAAGTTGAAGAGTACTCCAAATTGATGTGGTGTTTCTTCATTGCCGCTTCCAAGGCTTCCATCTTCTTAAAACATTTGGACTCTACATGGCCATCACGATTACAAAAGTTGTACTGTCTATCTGTTTCCTTCCCTTTGTTTTTATTTGCCTTATCAATTTGTTGAGTTGTTTTTTGAGTTTGTGGCTGAAATTGCTTAAGACCCTTGTTTGGTTTAGGACCATTCTTTTTAGGATGTTGCTTCTTAGGATTCTTTTGGTATGGTTGTTGTTGGGCTGCTAAGGCTTTCTTAGAAGAGTTTCCAGTATTAATAAAACCAAGGTGTAAGAGTTTTTCTTGTTAGTTTGTTGAGTTGTTTTTTTAGTTTGCGGCTGAAATTGCTTAAGACCCTTGTTTGGTTTAATACCATTCTTTTTAGGATGTTGCTTCTTAGAATTATTTTGGTATGGTTGTTGTTGGGCTGCTAAGGCTTTCTTAGAAGAGTTTCTAGTATTAATAAGACCAAGGTGTAAGAGTTTTTCTTGTTCTCTTATCAAAGAATCGTAAAAGGCATCAAAAGAGGGTGCCTTGTAAGTTGTTCCTTGAGAAATGAGGGCTTCTCTAGTGGAAAGGAAGGTGGGAACAAATACAGAGTATGCAGGGCCAAGCTTAGCAAGAATGGAATAGATAAGGCTACCATCTTCCTTTTTGACCTTACAACCTTCTAAAAGAAGTCTAAGGTTCTTGAATTTTGACAGAAAATCTTCAATAGAGGAGGAAATATTGGGGTCCAAAGTAAGCAACTCATTTTCAAGCTGGTGGGCCCTGATTTCATTTTGAATGCCAAAAACAGTATTTAGCTTTTTCATAGGTACATCATGGGTGTCAATTTCTTGAATATGAAATTGAAGATCTTGAGCAATGAACATTCCTATCAATTCTCGTGCTTGATCTTGTTTATTTTCTCATTTAGCAGCTTTATCTCTATCGGTAGGTTTAGTTTTTTGTCCTGTGGCTATTCTATAAAGCCCTTTACTTCTAAGTAAGTCTATCATGTAGGATAGCCATTGGAAATAATTCGTACTATTAAGAATAACCAAGCATGCACTTTTCATTTTTTTTTTAAAACACTGGAGCTAAAACTAACTGCTCCAATGGAAAGGCCTTGAAAAATTAGGCCGGTTCAAAAAAAAATGGCTCGGAAAACGGCTTTCGGATGAAGAAGTTATGTTTTTTTGAAAAAAACGGTGTTGTAGATGCCGAATAGTTACGTGAAACGTTGAAAGTTAATGATGAAGTTCAACTTTTTAAAAAAATCCCCCCCTTTGCCAAACCTAATACAATAAGCTCACATTTTGAAAAAAACTACTTTATGTGACCCACTTTTATAAATAAGTGAGAGTCACTTTTACATGTGTTTTTTAAATAAAACCCTCTTTTTAAAATCGGCAACTTGCCAAAGGGCTTTATAAGAAAAAGTAATTTAACAAAAAGCTTTTTACAAAAAGAAGCTTGAGAAACAGATTTGAACCCAAGACCTCTATTCTCATAAACTAACTTTACACCAAGTGAGCTAGTAAAAGGATTTTGTAATTTTGTAATTGTTTGAAAGGAAGAAGGGATTTTTTTGCTCTTCGATGTGCGTGTTTTTTCTAGCAAAAATAACACAAAATCCGCGCAAAAAAAAACAAAAAAACAAGCCTTACAGCAGAATGTTAGATTTTCGGTTAGTCTTATCGGCAACTATCATTTTTTTCCACTATTTCTGATTTCCTGGCTTGTGCACCAAGGGGGGATGTTAGTATATTCCGACATATAAAAAAAATTATAAACCGAAATAAATAGAGAGAACCAAAATAAATGGAAAGATTAATAAATATAACTGCAAAAAAGATACTTTATACCTCCAGATCTAAAATGACATGACTTGGGCAACCGGAAACCTTTTCGCATGAAACGAAAGGGGTTCCTCACTGTAATAGACGCTCAGAACACAACAGAGCAGTTCTCCCGACCCAAAAGTGGTCAGAAATGGTAGATCTGGAAAACGACAGTCACATGCAGTGAAACTAGCTTCGGATTTGGATGAACAACGGATGCAGCCCTCAAAATGGCTCTGACACCATGTAGGAATTTACAGAGTAAGTTCATTAGATCAAACACCAAAGGTAAACCACTCACAAATCAATACACCAGTATTTGACGTGGTTAAAACCTTCGAAGAGGGAAACAGTCCATGGCCTGAGCCAATGTGCCCACTTCAGGGAATTTATTAATATAAAAAAGAAAATTTACATAATCTTATCTCATAAATGGTTACCGGACAAATGACCCTCCATGCTCTTTAAATAGAGATCAGGGACCAATCGAGTGTTAAGCCACGGATCAAGTGTCGGTAATACCGAGGAGAGAATGAACCGTCGGATTATAAGTTACAAATGTACATAGTAAAGAAACACACTTTACCTAACTCTCCGCTAGACCAAGTTATACTTAACTATTTCCGATGTGTCAGAATATCCTAACATGATTGTCAAAAATATCCGGTGGAACAGTATGCACATACACACCGAGTTACAAAACAATATCCATGAGTAACTATAAAACAAGTAAAAGTTGTGTAGCCAGACTCTCAATCTTGGCCATGCCTCTTGTAATAAAGCTTGAGATAAATTCTTAACAAGTTTAAGGGAAGAAAAGAAGAATTAAACTAAAATAAAGAAGTCCAGAAAACAGCCACCCAATGAGATGAGATATCAGAATGACCAGATCTCAACAGGATGAAAAAATTCCATGAGCTATTCCCAAAACAAAATAAGCCTAGAAAATGGACTTATCAAAACAAGCACCCTACATGTCGAACACGAGATTGGAGATATGTCAATAACCAGAAATCCTAATTAACTTTCCCTACAAATAAATTTGCAAATACCCATCTGACCGTTCACCTAAGATTAATACTTACGGGGGGGAAATATTATCAGCCCACTGTCGAAGCCAATCAGTTGAGATCCAGTAATATGGTTCATCAAGGGAATGTACAGGTGCCACAAAAAGAACAGATCTTACTTCATTTTTCCGATCCGCCATATTCTGCAATATCTTCTCTTTTTTTATTCTATACTCTTCACATATACTATCATACTGTCTGTTTAATTCCTCTAATTCCTCACAAAGATGTTTTGGAAGAGAAGGGCCATTGGTATTTAAATTTTCATTTCCATCAATATTCATTGGCTCAGCCTCTGAAACCAACAGTTTGGATCTCTTCACACACTCATCTGACCTTCTACGACTATACATCAGCATATATGCATCCGCAGAAGAAAATGTATTCAGATTATCAGTATCATTGTCATCTGATACTATCTGTTGACCTGAAACAGAGGGATCTGCATTGACATTCAAATCAGATGAGCTGGTATCAGGTTCCTGCAAAGAATTGCCACCTTTACCTCGTGTAGACGATCCTTCCCCAAATGGATGAGATCCTAACTTTGACACTTGCTCATCATCAAACTCCCACCACATTCCACTGTGTTCTTCTTTAATATGTGCAACATAATGACCACTGTTTACCATGGCCCCCTTGTGTATCAATATAGCTGACAAATCATATATGAGAGGCACAACCTCTTGATTCTCACTCAGTCTCGATCCCATATCCAAACTTCTTGGAAAGCTGAATTTTGAAGTGACCTTCTTCTTCGATGTTGTCTGCGCAACAAATATTGTCAGAAACCTTCTTCAGTATTACTTGGAAAAGCAGTATCTGGCACAAAACTACTCTCAGAGATTCTTATATACATTCATTTCCATTACAATAATTCATAAAATTGCTTTCAAATTCGAACAAGAAACCAGCACCAATGCTACCAGTTACCAGCATTACCTTGGCAAGGAAAACACACCGTTTAAGCTGAAAATTGAGAACTGGAGGAAGTGTACGCAACTTAATACAACGGGTTGCATCTACACGAGCTTTACAAGATTCACAGAAGTATTGATTTTCACCTTGCAGATGCTCAAGACTCAGGTAATCATCCAAACTCTCTTTCAGTTTATTTAAACCTTTAACATTCAGTTCCAATTCATAGAAGTCTTCAACTTTCCCAGAAGCCTCAGATTCTTGCCCACACGTTGAGCACCTTCAATACATAAACACCATAGCTTATCACAATGTAAATTAATGGTATTAAAAAAAAAAAAAAAAACACAACATACACAGTTTTGTCTATTTTAAAGATGGTTAGGTAATAGACCAAAACAGCTTTACAGAAAAAAGATGAACATGAATAATTTCAAACAAACAACATTCAGTTGGATTGCTGCCAGCACGGAACTGAATGCTGCAGATTCAAATCAGCAGTGCAGACATATCCCAGCAGTCACAGAAATATGCCCAAAAAGGACGAAAATATTTTGAAGAAAATTGCTTCAGACACATTTCATTACTTGAACAACATATATTAATAAAAACAACCTTACAAAAATTTTAACATTTATAATGTCTTATAACTTTGTAAGAGGTATATCTATTTTTTTATGCACCAAAAAGTATATCTATCACTTGCAAATGCTTCACTATAGGTTATATTTATCTTGCAACATACCTTCTAAAGTTGAATAGCAAATCACAGCCACAAAGGATTATTTACCTCAAACACACACATCCATAGTCTTGTACTAAGATTTACTACTGCATAATAATCAAACCCTCAGTTGTTGCACTGGTTTTCCCAAGTTGGGTTTTTTCGGGGACTTAGTCCAAAAATAACTGTGTATTTGTGTGTGTGCATCTATTTTTCCAGTGTTATTTTTCTTGCGCAATACTTTATTTGTGAAGGCTGCAGTGTATTAGTTTCAATATTTACCATAGAACACAGTAAATAGTTTGTTTGATTTATTTAACAAATAAAAGAAACTAAATCAGTTGTTGCAATAGGATTCGGGATTAGCCAAATTTTCACATCGTATCAGAGCGCAGATAGAAGTCGAAGAGCTCAATTGCAGGCACGAAAGAATGAGCTTCGAAGCACTGCGTAAGCAGCTGCTTGAAACCCTAGAGGTTACTATAAATTTATGCAGATGTTCTATGCTTGATGCAACTTTACTTTCTCTTCAATTTCAGATAGCAATCACATAAACAATAAAGTAAAATGCTGATATAACATACCAGTAGATCGACAGAAGACAAGCCAGAAATATATATATTTGCGTTGGTGCGTTACGGCAGTCAACAAGATGCTTCAACCAGCAAAGTCTCAATATGGTCAGCTAACCAACAATGTCATACAACCCTCAAGACAGCCAAATGGTCAACTCAAAAGTCAACCCCAGAAAAGTCAATGTTGTTAGTCAATGGTCAACACAAACAGCAGCAGCAGCTAGGTCAACACTGAAAAGTGAAAGTCAAATAGTGCCAAAAAATGTGGATTAGGGAAATCGAAGTTCTGGGAGAGTTTCGGGTCAAATTGACCTTGTGTTGACCAAAGTCAACACTGCTCAAACTTGCTGCAAAAACCCTAGACCGAATTCAGAAAATTGCTGCTGCCACATTTCCCACGTGTGGAGAGAGAAGAGACTCCAAGTGATTCGAACCAATCAGACGAGGAGAGAGAGATGTGTGAGGATGAGATAAGTGAAATGTCCTCCAACGTTGACCATATTTATATCTATCATTGAGGTGTGTGACAAATCTTGCTAGGGTACAAAACCTTAAAGCCGACCTGCACATATTTTGAATAGATTAAAAATAAATTCAAAATAAATGTTCTACTCATCAGATCAAGATGATCTTTAGATCGATCTTGCACCTGTCCGAAAGAGTAACCCAATAAAAATATTGGTATCTTCCTCTAAGCATCACAACATGGAGTTTGGACCTAGTTGTCCAAATTAACACTCTCTCAACTAGGGAGAACTCCATCCACCTGTGCAATCCAAACATCGTGCGTCATCCTGCCGTAACTTGCTTTGTTGGCTTCTTTATTTTAGAATAGAAGTGGGTCAATTACAAAGACATCATTCCCGGCTGACAGATTCAGCCCAGAGGTCCAAAACCTCTATAGGACTCACAAAGAGTCTCCTACCAACCCGAAGTTGGTTTATCTAACCCGAAGTCAATAGGAGGTCCGAAACCTCACTAGACTTGATCCCAGATCAAGTGGTTGGACCGTGCCATCATAGATAGAGAGTATGGCAATCTCTGATGCATTCATCAGTCTTTGCTACAAGTCTCTAGTTTTCCCCACCTCACTGGCCAAATGAAAGGTACTTCCCATGATCCTTGAACTCAATGGGTAGGATGCATACAGGGCACAGATAATGAGAGGTGAACCAACTCAATTATCACAACGTTGGGGCAGAAGCACACCAACAAGGTTCGGCAAGCCTAGCCCTGTGGTTGCTTATAGCTCCGAGAAGCTATCCCCAAAGCCTATCAGAGCTCCCAAAGCTCATCATCCAACAAGACCCTCATCATAGGGTCGTTCCACAATGCCAAGACTCTCACGGAAGGTTAGGAACTTGACCTTCCCTAGGCGCTTTGTGAGAATATCCGCGACCCGCTCATCAATTCCTATATGATTGAGCCTTACGGTGCCTCGCTATACCATATCCCGAATAAAGTGGTACCTGATATCAATATGCTTGGATCGATTGTGGAACACGGGATTCTCGGACAAGCGAATCCCACTCTGGTTATCACAGAGTATCACGGTGGTATCTAGCACATGCCCGAACAACTCACTGAAGAGCTTTCGCAACCAAACTGCTTCACAACAGCCATACTCGTTGCAATGTATTCGGCCTCCGCAGTGCTCAAAGCCACCGACTTCTGCTTCCTGCTCATCCATGATATCGAAGCAAATCCAAGTGAGAAGCAGCATCCCAATGTGCTTTTACGATCCACCACACTGCCAGCCCAATCGGCATCAGTATATCCAAGGAGTGTCACGTGCCCAGCAGTGTATCTCAGCCCATGGTTTATCGTGCCCCAAAGATATCTCAGAAGATTCTTGGCACCAACCCAATGAGTGTGATGAGGCTAAACCATCTGTTGAATCAAAGTGTTCACTGCAAAACGTATATATGGACGGGTGTTCACTAAGAACATCAAGGCCCCTACGAGTTGATGATACTCAGTAGGATTTGCTAACATGGGCCCAACAGCGTTGCCACTCAACTTCTTAAAGTTTAGCTCCATCGGTGTCGACACGGACTTGTAGTCCACCATACCAAATCTTTCCAGAAGCCTCACAATGTATTTTCCTTGAGAAAGGAAAATCTCGTCAAGTCTCTGCCAGACCTCCAGGCCTAGGAAGTAGTGCATCAGTCCTAGGTCCTTCATCTCGAACTCAGCAGCGAGCTCCCTCTTGCACTGATGAATGAGAGGGTCAGCACTTGTCAGGAAGAGGTCGTCCACATACAACACCAGAATGAGAGGCTTTTCTCTATCAACCTTGAAGTAAAGGTTCGGATCAGCATTACTACGAGTGAAGCCCAGCTTCATCAGGTAGCTATCTATCCTCTCGTACCAAGCTTTGGGTGCTTGCTTCAACCCATAGAGGGCTTTCTTCAACCTGCAGACATGGGTGTCCCGATCCTGGACTTCGAACCCCAGAGGTTGCTCTACATACACCTCTTCCTTTATCGCAATATGCAGAAATGCGGTCTTCACATCCATCTGATGAAGACTCCATCCTTGCATAGCAACAAGGGCTATGATAGATCGAATGGTGGTATATCGGGCCACAGGTGCAAATATGTCATCATAGTCTATGCCTTCCTTTTGAGAGAAGCCACGGGCAACGAATCTTGCCTTGAATTTTTCAGCACTTCCATCATATCCATGCTTGATCTTGTAGAGCCATTTCGAGGTGACAACTGCTTTGTCCTCCGGTCTTGGAACCACATCCCAGACATCATTCTTCATTATGGACTCATACTCTTCATGCATAGCATCCTTCCAGACTTGATGCTTTACGGCTTCCTCAAAAGATCCAGGCTCAAATTGTACAATAGTACTCATGGCTGCTAGATACCCTTGGTATCTACTCAGCTTCTTACTTTCACGGAATGTCCCCCTTAGGGCCATATGTCCCTCGGCATCCTCGAGAGTGTCCATGAGCCATGATGGTCTCTTACCTAGTGAAGGAGGTGGATCAATCGGGTCCATCGGTCCTTCAGCATCAGGCATCCTCTCATCCTTCGATTCTTCTTGATTTCCAGGCCTTGCTTCATGACCTTCCTCAAATCTCGGAAGATCGACTACTTTCCTCAGGGAAGCATCTTCGTCAAAAGTGACATCGTGGCATATCTCCACTTCCCTTTGACCAGGCACATAAACACTATAGGCCTTCGAAATTTCGTTGTAGCCCACAAACATTCCCTTCTTCCCAGAAGCGTCCACCTTGCTCCTCTTCTCGTTCGGCACATGAAAATAAACAAGACATCCAAAAACTCTAAAATGTGAGATATCAGGTTTCTTCCAATTAAAACCTCTTCGGGAGTTTTGGAGTCCAAGGCGGAATGTGGGCATCGGTTTTGTATGTACACAGCAATGTTCGCAGCTTCTCCCCACAGAAACTTCGGCAAACCCTGGTCACATAGCATTGCACGAGCAGCTTCCACCATGGTCCTGTTCTTTCGTTCAGCAACGCCATTCTGCTCAGGAGTATAGACAGTTGTGGTCTCCCTCTTAATGCCAGCTTCTCTGCAAAAGTTCTTGAACTCGTTCGTCTCATATTCAATGCCATTATCGATCCTCAATATCTTGATCTTCTTCCCTGTCAGATTTTCCACCAAGGCTTTGAAGGTACGGAACCACATGAAAGCCTCATCCTTCTTTTTCAAGAAGTATATCCGGGTTAGGTGAGAGAAGTCATCTATGAACGTCATATAATAAAAACATCCTCCCAAGGATGTCACGAGCAGCATACCAGACAGATCAAAATGTACTAATTGCAAGACATCAGATGTCATTGTGACGCTTGAGGGGAAAGGTCCACTTGTATGCATTCCTTCCGCACAACCCTGGCATACACCTTCATGATTATTTGAGAACTCAGGCATCCCCATCACCACCTTCCTCGCTTCAGGAAGGGCCTTGTAGTGAAGGTGTCCAAACCTCTGGTGCCATAGTTCAATCTGTCGGATAGTATCACATGTCATTGCTCCCAGTGGACTTCCTGCAACCTGGTAGAGTGTATCAACTCTAAACCCAATCGTGATAGCTTCCTTGAAGCTCTTCTTCCACATGCACACCTTTCCATCAGTGAATGCCACATTGAAACCTTTGTTTTCCATGGCCGATATAGACACAAGGTTCTTCTTCAAATTAGGTACATATAGTACATCCTGCAAGTGAAGGACTTGACCCTGAGACAAGTGGAGGGTCACAGTCCCTATCTCTTTTACGAGATATGTGGCATTATCTCCAAGGATAATTTCCAGATTAGTATCCTTCTCAACTATATCAGAGAGTGCTTCCTTGAACCCAGTGATGTGCCTTGAGGCACCACTATCTATCAACCAGATATCCATAGTGTCGGGTGGAGATGCAACAGAGAGGGCAGATACAAGAATGAATTCATTTCTTTTATCAACAACATTTGATTCCTCATACCTGGAGTTTCTCGACCTTTTGAAAGGTTGACCATTTCCGCCGGAGGGAGCCTTCCTCTTTCCCTTGAACCTGTTGTTCCTTTGATTGCCATTCCTCTGGTTGTTGTTGTTGTCATCACCATCGAGAGAATCCTTCTTGAAAGGGCATTCTCTAGCATAGTGACCTGGCCTATGACAAGTGTAACACTTGCCCTTCTTTCCTTGGGCCCCTGCTCTTCCGTTGTTCTTTGAACCACCAAAGTTCTTCTTTCTAGAGTGAGCAGCGTAGGCAGCATTTCCATCATTTTCATACTCCTTCATTCTTGTCTCTTCTTGAATGCATCTCGATAGTACTTTGTCAAAGTCAAGTATCACATTGTTATTAAGAATGGTAGTGTTGAACATATGCCATTCAGATGGGAGCCCTCCAAGTGCGGTGAGTACCATCTCTCAATCAGCTATTGTCTCCCCAATAGCCAACAGATTGTCCCTGATCTCGGTCAGCTTCAGAAAGTATGATTGAACAGACTCATCCCTGCCTTTCTTCAGATTCTTCAATTGATTCTTGAAGAATAGGACTTGATTCGCATTGTTGGCCTTGAACATGTGGACCAACTAATCATACATCTCTTTGGATATGCCCAGCTCAGAGATGTAGGCAACTAGACTCTTGTGAATTGAGTCCCTGATCATCAGCTTTGCTTTGATCTCTCCCTTCTTATACTTTGTTTTGGCAGCAGCAATTGCAGTGGATGGAGGCTCTTGGATTTTACCCTGCATATAGTCCATGACATCTTGGTCTTCCAAGATAAGATCCAATGTCATCTTCCAAGCATGGAAGTCATCCTTCCCAGTCAATTTGTCATCAGCCTTGAAGCCATTGTAGTTTGAGGAACCCATCCTCTTCTTCGGTGTTTGCTACAAATTAGGGCTTTGTCTTCACCTCAGCTCTGATACCATGTAAACTTACGCAGATGTTCTATGCTTGATGCAACTTTACTTTCTCTTCAATTTCAGACAGCAATCACATAAACAATAAAGTAAAAATGCCCATAGAACATACCAGTAAATCGACAGAAGACAAGCCAGAAATATATATATTTGTGTTGGTGCGTTACGGTGGTCAACAGGATGCTTCATCCAGCAAAGTCTCAATATGGCCAGCTAACCAGCAATGTCACACAACCCTCAGGACAGCCAAACGGTCAACTCAAAAGTCAACCCCAAAAAATTCAACGTTGTCAGTGAACGGTCAACGCAAACAGTAGCAATAGCTAGGTCAACGTTGAAGAGTCAAAGTCAATGTCTTGCCTCTAAAATAGTGCCAAAAAATGCGAATTAGGGAAATTGAAGTTCTGGGAAAGTTTCAGGTCAAATTGACCTTGCGTTGACCAAAGTCAACGCTAGTCAAACTTGTTGCAAAAACCCTAGACCGAATTCAGAAAATTGTTGCTGCCAGATTTCCCACGTGTGGTGAGAGAAGAAACTCCAAGTGATTCGAACCAATCAGATGAGGAGAGAGAGATGTGTGAGGGTGAGATCAGTGAAATGTCCTCCAACGTTGACCTTATTTATATCCATCATTGAGGTGTGTGACACATCTTGCTGGGGTACAAAACCATAAGGCCGAGCTGCACATATTTTGAATAGATTAAAAATAAATTCAAAATAAATGTTCTGCTCATTGGATCAAGATGGATCTTTAGATCAATCTTGCACCTCTCCGAAAGAGGAACCCAATAAAAATATTGGTATCTTCATCTGAGCATCACAACATGGAGTTTGGACCTAGTTGTCCAAATTAACAGTTGCACAGTTCATTGGCCAGGAGGGTAAATTTTTGAGGAAAATTTTTTTTCTCTGAGAGAGTCGACCGAGAATAAATTTTCTAGATCAAAGATTATCAGAGGTAGAGAGAACAACAGCATTTTCCTTGCAAAGCAGATCTTTAGCTGGGACACAGTTATTTTGCAGTAGTTTGCTAGTGCAAAATAGCATCAGAAGGAAGGAAGAGCACACACTGAGGGAATCCTTTCCTCAGGGAACTTCTAGCCAAGAAGTTCAATTTCTCACTGCAGAGCAACAGTAGTTGTGAGCAGATTTGTACACTCCGACAGGGAGTGCGTAGAGCCTAGCAGCAGCTACGCAGAGGAGAAGAGGGAGAGTTTGATATTTTTGCAAAGATGGCATCAGCAGGGCTGAGAGATCAAGATCGATTGGATTGAGCCTCCAACTACGTGATCTAGAAGGCAAGGGTTTCTTGTCTCTAGATGAATACGATCTCCAGGCCTACATTGATAACGTGGTAGTTGTACCCACAGATCCAGATAAGCTAAAGGCCTACAAGAAGGAGATGGCGAAGGCGAAGAGGTTGATTCTCGATGGGGTTCGAGATCACGTGGTGTCTCACATAGCTGGAAAAGATATTGCCAATCAACAGTGGGATGCACTCGCTACGTTATACTAGGGATCTTCTTAGCAGCGGAAGATGTATCTTGAGGAGAAGTTGAGATGTACCAGAATGCAGAAGGGGGAGCATATAGACCCCTTCCTTACTAGGCTTCGGGATGTCCGAGACCAGTTGTCAGTTTTAGTGTCAGCACCTCAACCTACAGAATTGGTGTAGTTAGCTCTAAACAACGTTTCCGAAGACTGACAGGTCTTTGTCCAAAGTATCCTGGGCAGAGACAAGTTGCCAGATTGGGACCAAATGTGGTTTGACTTGCAGCAGCAGGAGATGAGGCGAGGTTTGGTGAATACCACCATCAGTGGCAGCAGCAACAACAGTGGGACGAAGCAATTAAAGGAAGAGGAGAATGTGGCCCTCACATCAAAGGGGCAGCAGGACTGGCGCAGGAGGAAGGACCTTTCCAAGGTCAAATGCTTTAGATGTGGTGAACTTGGTCACTACAATACTCAATGTCCTCCCAAAAGAAGGACAAAGAGGAGAAGCAGGATCAACAGGCTGCATCCGCGGAGATTGATAGGTTGTCCTCCAGATTGGAGGAAGAGTTTGCCATGATCACCGACATACCTCAAGGAGTGAGGTGGGGTGATTTGGTTTTCTAGTCCTAGAGAGCTACAGGTGGGCATGACCCTTGAAGGGTCCACCTCTTGGATCAATACCTTGCTACGAGAGCCCATAGCAGCAGTAGCAGTATGGACTAGTGGCAGTTGGTGCAGTCAAGTGCCAGAGTGATAGATGCAGCGAGTAGTGGTCTGAGACTGAGCAGCGCAGAGCAGAGTTGGCAACAGTGCAGTTGGCACAGTGCAGAGTCAGCAACCGCGCAGAGGCTTCAGTGACAACGCAGAGACTAGCAGCAGTCAGGACTCATGTGATAGATGCATCAAACTGAACATAGTTGGTTCAGTATGATGGACAGTTCTCAGTTGCAACAGCATCAAATGAGAGGGAGTTATAGTGCAAATGTAGTAGTTGGCAGCAATTCAGCAAGGTCAGCAGCAGCACAGATGCAGCACATATCAGAGTTGTGCAGTAGTTGATGGGCAACAGTAGCCAAACATCAGCAACGCAGCAGGAAATCGTGTAGAGGCAGTGTATTGTAGCAACAGTTGCAGTTGAGTACTAGAACACTTTCCTCACTAAGAGGGAGTGTTAGTTTTTGTAGTATCGTATGTGTTCTAGCCTCGAGATTTGGCAGAGAGGTTAGAATACATGTATTCTCCAATAACAAGAAATCGTTTAGGGAAATTCCACCTAGAAACGAGTTAATTAAAATAATTAATCAGTTTTTTAATATTCCGTAAGTCTAAACTTAAGAAATATGATTAATTAAAAGGTATTAATTAAGTCATGGTAAGAATCTTCTAGAAAAAGACATGGATCGAGTTCTAGTTAATCTTAGCCATCGATTAAGTTTTAATCATGGTCGTTGATGTCTCAACGATATATTATAAGAAGAAATTCGATGGGGCTTAGAAAACACACATGAGTAGTTCGATTACACTAGCAGATCGATTTCCAAAGTAGCGGCGCTGAGTTGCCGAAGTGAGAGATAGTCAACTAGAAGCAGAGAAAGAGGGGCAGGGATAGTAAGGTTGGAGGAAGATTTTCCAATTCCGGTGAGTGCATTGCAGAGAAGCAAGGCAAAACCATGTATTGGCAATGCAGTGCTTCAAAGGAGATTTTGTATTTTGTTTGGGAGAAGCAGTGATTCAGTGCCAGAAGCCGAAGAGAGAGTCTGTAGGCCAGGAGGATCCATCTTCCTGATAGCAGTTGATCAAATAGCGAGAGGAAAAGCAGTGACTGCGCAGAGGCAGCAAAGAGCAACTCAACTTGAGCCAAGGTCAGCGTCGGATCACCTGTGGGAGTGAGATTTTTCTCACTAGACTTATTTTCAGTCATTTCTCTGTATGGATTGCTAGACTTGAGCATTCATATTCTTGTACTCAGATTTACTATTGCAAAATAATCAAACCCTCAGATGTTGCACCGGTTTTCCCGAGTTGGGTTTTTCCGGGGACTTAGTCCAAAAATAACTGTGTATTTGTGTGTGTGTGTGTGTGTGTGTGTGCATCTATTCTTCCAGCATTGTTTTTCTTCCGCAGTATTTTATTTGTGAAGGTCGCAATGTATTAGTTTCGATATTTACCGTAGAACACAGTAAATAATTTGTTCAATTTATTTAACAAATAAAAGAAACTGGTACAAGATATTGTGTCATCCCTTTTTTGAAGCGATGGCCAAGACAAACCCTAAGTTTTTCTTTGCTTACGAATCTCTCTCTGTCGCCACCAAGCCTTCTCTCGGCCCTGTGAACCATGGAAGACATAGGTCGAGCGCGCTCCAGACCTCACTCGGGCCCTGCATCAAGTGCAGCTTCGCGAAGGATAATTTGAACGGTGGGCTCAATGCATGCCCTACCCTCTTTGAAAAAGACCAAGCAACGGCTACTACTCCTGAGTAGGTATACGATAGCCTCACAGATCGAAAAGGGACAGCCCCCTATCCCACTGAAATTCTAAAGGTCGTCAGGAGCTTCTGCGTAATACCTGACAACGCGCAACGCAAAGAACGTTCTAGCCGGCCCCCTGCACCCCATCAATCCACTACTCCAGTGGGCTACCTCGGAGTTTACCAGTGAGAGAAGCCCTCGCGCCAGGGGAAATGGCAAAAGAAAAGAGGTTTCCTTGGACTGCAGCGCGCTGATCAGGATAGTCAATTTGGCCTCTTAGCTAAGCTCTACCAGCCAGGGTTCCCTAGATCCCTCATCCCCTCTTTATCAGATTCAGATCTCGATATTCTTTGGCAAATCAATACTCCTGAGTAGGTATACGGTAGCCTCACAGATCGAAGAGGGATAGCCCCCTATCCCGCTGAAATTCTGAAGGTCGTCAGGAGCTTCTGCGTAATACCTGACAACGCGCAACGCAAATAACGTTCTAGTCGGCCCCCTGCACCCCATCAATCCACTACTCCAGTGGGCTACCTCGGAGTTTACCAGTGAGAGAAGCCCTCGCACCAGGGGAAATGGCAAAATAAAAGAGGTTTCCTTGGACTGCAGCGCGCTGATCAGGATAGTCAATCCGGCCTCTCAGCTAAGCTCTACCAGCCAGGGTTCCCTAAATCCCTCATCCCCTCTTTATCAAATTTAGATCTCGATATTCTCTGGCAAATCAATACTTCAATGGGTGCGCTCAACGGATCTGGTCTAGAACCTCGCGCATGCACTCGAACACAAGCTGGGGATTCCCTCAACTCTTCAGCAATTTATATACGCAGGTAAACAACTAGAGGATTCTCTTCCCCTCTCATTTTATAACATTGAAAGAGATGCTTCTGTAGTTTTAACCTTTCGATTGCGAGGGGGAGCAGTCAGGCAACCCTCTTCTCCTCCAGCTTTCTCTTACAAGGATGTTGTCCATGCACAGCCTCCCAAGAAAGCTGCTCAACCCTTTGAGGCTCCCAAGGCTTTTTTGGTCGATAAACTAGAGGAAGTCCCCTCTATAGAAATATCCCATCCCGCTCTTGAAGATCAGCTTCAAATATATGCAGAATCTGCCATCATCTGTTGATTCAATGGACTCAGGCCCCGCACAGTAGATCTCTACCAATGGATCCACTCCACTTGGACCAACAACAACAAGGTTATCTTCTACTCGAAGGGTTTCTTCATAGTGGTGTTTGCCTTCAGCGAAGATTATCAAAAAGCCTCGACTGAAGGTCCATGGTTTTGGGGAACAGCAGGGCTATTTCTCACCCCCTAGTTCCCAGACTTTGACCCCTCTACGGCAGTCATCACCAAACTACCTATTTGGGTCTGGCTTCCAAACTTACCTGCACATCTATGGCACTTTTCTATCTTCCAAGGAATTGGAAACACCTTGGGCCACTTTCTGGCAACAGATCCCTCTAGGGGGAAGAAAGGAATATACACCTATGGCAGAATATGTGCTGAAATAGACATAAGCAAAGGTCTGCCCGATCAAATCAATCTCAAAATAGGGGATTTCCTTTGAACGCAGACCCTGGACTACGAGAATACCGCCTTTCGTTGTCGCCGCTACCATCAAACAGGGCACCTTCAGAACTCTTGCACCACGTTCCTCGCCCAAAAGAAGAAAAGTAATCACAAATATAAATCTAAACGTTGGAAACCATGTGATCCACCCCCCATGGCTGACATTGATTACTTCAGCTTGGATGAAGAGGAGACAGAGGCAGAAGTGGAGGCTACAATGCAAACGAAGGATTCAACCTTGCCTAGCACTGAGGGACCCACTTCTACCTCGAATACACAGAATCGAACTCATGAGTCCTCCTCCTCCGATTCGGATAAGGAGGTTCTCCCCACAGTCAACAAACAACCTTCAAGTGGTTCTTGCCCATCCGCACCAGACTGGCTGGGTCAAAGTTAACAAAAAGAAAGGAAAAAAATGTCGTATGGAGGATGTGACCCATTCTAGGTAGATTCCAAAGACTCTCTTTTCGCTTCCTTGTTACACTTGTTGGATCTTTTGCTTATCTCCTGATCACTTTTCGAGACCGAGGTAGATAGTTTATCATTTCCGGCTTCCCTGCTTTCTAGATTCTCGACTGTAACTATAGTTTGTACCATATGATTACTTGATAGAATAAGTATTATTTCAAAAAAAAAAGCAAACAGAAGAAACTAAATCAGTTGTTGCAGTAGGACTCGGGGTTAGCCGAATTTTCACAATATTAACATTGAAAACAAGAGAAAGAAAGTGAAAAGAGTACAATATAAGTAAAGTATATCACTGAATGAATAGCTAAGTCTAACCAAAAAGATACAACAATGGTTTAAGTACAGTGATACAATAAAGGACCCAAGATTGACAAGCAAGAGAGAAAGATAGAGATGATGTCAAAGCCTTCTAGTGTTGATGACCATGGGTGTAAGGGGGAATTCAAGTACTAGCTCATTGTCAAAATCATGGATAATTATTGAAGAGTTGATTCAATGGTGAATGTCGTCCTCCAAGAGTGGTCGAGGTTAAAAAGATAAGGTTTGTGATCTTGACGGCGAGCGTAAGAATGAGGAAGCCCTACTCTCCTACCATCTAAGGTCTATTAAATTTCCAAATAACAGCTAGATTTATTTTCTCACAACAATTAATTTTATTCCCAACAATTTATTTATTTAGCCAAATAAATTCTGAATTACCAAAAAATAAAATCGTTGGTTTTATTAACGTGTGTGTGTATATATATATATATATATATATATATATATATATATATGCAACGGAATATAAATCAGAGAGATCAATCACACATTGCAAAAATAATTCACCAACAATTCTCCGTCATCTATTAATTTGGAAAATATGGGTTTTCAACCCGCAGAGATACAAGGAAAAATACAATAATTGGAACCTGTAACTCGGCCCCCGGGGGATGAATTTGGCCCAAGGAATTTGGCCATCTAGAAATTGGCCTCTGAAGGAAATCGGTCTGGAGAAATTTGGCCCAATCAATCTATTGGCAAATCGACCTCATGTCCTTGCACGAGTTGCTACTACGCCTTAGGGAACTCGGTCTCCAACAAATTGGCTACTCCAATAGAATCAACCTCCCTCCAAAAACTTGGTCGTGCAGTCTCCACAACTCGGCCAACAAGATTCACCCTCAAATTCTCCTATACTTCTCCTCCTCTATACTTCATTCTACTAAGCATCTTGCACTAGAGAAAATTGCTCTCTCTTGTTGTGACTCGCTCTCTTGAGTTCTTGTGTGTTTTCACCTCCTTACAAGGCTTCTTTTATAATCTTCAATAATCCCAAATCCCTCACCCTAATCTCCCTTCTAGAAGATCTTGGAGATCAATGGTCAAGATTATTTCTAAGTCACTTAAATAATTAAATTATTTATCCTTACAAAATGACTTACTAGCCCACAATAATTAATTGGCTTTAATTATACCTTTCCTAAGTTAAACTTAAGACAGAAGACATAAATCACTTACTCCACCAAGCAAGCACCTAAAGAGGCAATAAATCATCTTCCACGTGCTAAGAAACCAAGCCTATGTCTGTCGAAGCTATCACAAGCTTCAGCAAGGTCGAAGAAAAGAAATTCCAAATAGAACCTGAGACAACTATTTTTTTCTTTTTCTTTTTTTTGGAGTGGATTTGGGGGGTGGCAGGGTCCATTTGGACCCAATAGTCCAACTGATGGGGTACACCCTACATCTACGCCACACAATCCAAGTTCAAGTTCAATACAAATTCCAATTTTTCGATAAAGTTCATATAAGATTTATCATTAAGTTTGACTATACATACATACATACATGCATGCATATATATATATATATATATATAAACTTATTCTTTTACAAATATAACTTTAGTTAACACAATATATATTATAAATAAAAATAACATAATTTATATATTATTTGCTAATGTTTTTAATCTATATATATAATAGCCCCCGAGGGTGTAGATCAGTTGGCGATAGAATGCAGTATTAAGGCACTCCTTGCGATGTCATTTGTTCAAATCTCTCCTTGCCTATGCGTCATGCTTGGGGCGTATGCAATGCATCTAGAGGTTATAGTGGTAGCAATGGGAATCGACCCCATGTCACGTGAATACAAGCTTGGCCTAGTTGTTGATTTCTCTTGACACAAAATATATATATATATATATATATATATATATATATATATATATATATATATATATAAACTCAATTCTTTTACAAATATAACTTTTATTAATTCATAATATATATTATAAATAAAATAGTGTAATTAATAAATTATTTGCTCGTGATTTTAATCTAAATGTATAATAGCCCCCAAGGGTGTAGATCAGTGGATGATAGAGTGTAGTATTAAGGCACTCCTTGCGATGTCATTTGTTCAAACCTCGCCTTGCCTATGTGTCATGGTTGGGGCTTATGCAATGCACCTAGAGGTTATAGTGGTAGCAATGGGAATTGATTCCATGTCATGCGAGTACGAGCTTCGCCCAATTGTTGATTTTCCTTGACACAAAAAATAAATGATACATACATATATATATATATATATATATATATATATATATATATAATTTAATTTAGATAACACGTATAAGTTTATACTATGATACAATACATGTAAGTTGTATAACTTGTAAACCATGAAAATTGTAACCCATAACCATAACCTTGTGTTATTCATGTAATTCTTGTCAACCTAGAGTAACTCGTAACCCTGTTGGTGCACCTGATTGGTTCTTGTCAACATAGAGCCCTTCAAACAAAAGCACCAAGTGTTAACAAGTGATGCAGGTTTCATGCCCTTCCTTCAAATTTTCAAACTCACGTGATTTCTCTCCTCCATTTGTGGTTGATGGATACCTGCATTGTTGACACCTCCAATACCCACATATCTATGTTCAATTTGTATAAGGATGGGACCTAAATTCAAAAATTGTGAACTAAATTTGATTAAGCCGCAAAACAAGTTACGAAGGGCACAATATATTGCTAAATGGATTTCCAATGGCCAAACTTCGAACCTCAAGATTCAAGGTCAATCAACCTTGTGACATTGCCCTACATTGGATCCATCTGGAGCTCGTATGTCTATTAGGATGATGACATGTGGTTTGTCGATTGGCATAACAACACTACATAGACCTCAATAATGACAATCGACCACCTAAGGGATGGGAGGTCGAGAAGAGGCTCAAGGGACTCACTATTATATGATTTGAATAACTTCAAGATATGTCCATTGCTTATTGATATGATTTGACAAGGAAACCAAAAGTATGAGGTAACCCTCGAGTGATCACATGATGAAACAAGGCAAGAAATAACTGGGATCTATCACTAACTATCTCTCATGAAGAGAACCAAGAATCTCTAGTCATGATAGTTGAACAAACTGGAGAGGGAGTTCCCTAAGTCCCTGTAATGTTATGCAATCAACTCACAAAATAGAAGAAAAGATAGATCAACGACTTAAAAATTATCCACTTCGAGGGGGAAACCTCCTTTACATAACATAAATGAACAATTCTTGGATGATTCAAATGACAAAACCTCATTTCTATATATAGGAGTCTAAGGGGTCACAATATAATCAGAGTCTACATAACAATAATAATGTAAGGGCACAACAATAACAATAGTGGGCTTTTATGGGGCACAATAATAACATATGGAGACTACATGGGCACAACAATAACAATAAGGGACTACACTAACAATAACAATAAGCGGATACACTAGTATTATAGGGACCTAACATGCCCCTCACCTTCAAAAAAGTGTTGTCCTCAACGCTTAAGTATTTATGGATGGTTTTGTATAAAATTCTCATCCTCCCATGTGGAATCTTCAACGAGTAAGTTCTTCCACTTGATGAGATACTCTGAAATTGATCGATCTCGTAGTTGTCGAGTTCTTGTTTCTGTAACCGCTTCAAGTTCCAATATGATACTACTAGGTCAATGGCAGCAATGGAGCGATAGCCAACTATCGCCTCAGCTAAGGCTCCCTGCTCTTTACGGACTTTCACCGATAAGAAGAGCCCCAGTATAATAATGATCACGATAATGAATGTGCCAGTGATAGGATGAATGGTGATCCTAAACGCATGTTCACAAAAGAGGCTCAAATATATGGCATGCTTGCTTGAAAAGCAAGGTGAAAGGCTCTCTAAGGGCTAGGAGGATTACAAGGGGCAGGGTTTGAAGGTATGACTTACAAATAAGATCCCTAAACCTCAAGATCCTTGTGGAAACTTGGTTTCTAAATGGTCTTTGATTTCAATAGGGCTCCTTTAATGATCTTCCAGGAGCCCTATTGAAGATCCCCCTCTAGCCTTCACATATTTGAGATTGTGTTTCGCTACTATTATAGGATCTGAAGGAACTTGGATCTCTTTTTTAGTAAATTCCTACAGGTTATTGCCCATCAAAACTAATGTGATCCTCTCCTTCAATGGACAGAAGTTTGCAGTCCCTTCCAACCTATCTTCAAATCTCAAACTTGATGATGCCATCTTTACCAAATCAATTTCAACCTCAAAACCTTTGATAAGAAAATCTATTGTTAAAAATAAGTGTTGTTTGAAACCCTTGTCCAATGATCTTTACCTCGCAGAGCTTGCTCTTCCTCTCATACCATGTCAATTTTAAGTGCCAATTGCAGAATTATTGTCTCATCTAGTTATTTTACCCTTAAAAAAATTCTCTATGCTATAAATTTATTTCTACTGTAAATTAATTTCTCAAAACTATAAACATAAAATACTTTGGCACCTTTAACTCGACAATTTAAAACAAAAAATTACCCAAATAAAAAATATAAATATAAATAAATAAATAAAATCAAACAAGACAACAACAAAATTAACCCTGCAACTCCTTATCATTTAATTTTTCAGAGAAATCATGGGTTCCCTAACTAGGGAAAATGGCCCTCGGAATTTACAAGGAAGTTATAGCAAAGCCTAATATAAATTCCTCTAGCAAAATCAGCAACCCACTCAACCTCATCAAGCCCTTGCACATAAACTCGTGGGACCTGGAAACCTTGTCGCATCACACATGGAACCCATTCAATTGCTTGGCCTGCTCAAAAAAACCTCTCGGCTCACATGTGCAAGTCCCTGCTAATTTCTTCAACTAAAAAATTTCTCCTATTGCAATTTTCCTTCATCTTCAGCCCTTGTGAATCTCGCCCAAAAATCTACAATATTACTCTTGCAAATTATTCAAAAGAATTGTCTTCATTTCTCTCACTTGTGTTGTGTCTTCGTCCTCTCCCTTAGGTTGTTTTTATAATTCTCCATAGGAAAAATCCCTACTCCAAAGTAAATGAGGGCTAGTATTAAATCCTAGCTTTCTTTGATCGACGGTTGAGATTAAATGTAAGTCACTTAAATAATTAACTATTTATCCTTTTAAAAACATTAGCCCAAAGTCCACATTAATCAAACAATTAATCAATGTACTTTTCCTAATTTATAGTTTAGGAAGGAGACCATATCAATTGCACTTCTCGAACAACCACCTAAAGATGACTTCTTCTCCTGCATGCAAGACACCAGCTTATGCAAAAGACCTTCCAAAGCTACAAAAAGTCAACAAGTAAGCCATCCTCTCTATCATCTCATTCTGTCGTAGTTTATGGGTCAAGAGAGGAACCCCAATTTTCAATAAGTATCGAGGGATCTTTGTGATAACTCCATCTCCTATGAGCTTAGGGAAACCTATGAGGGATAAGGCAAACTCAGGGGGATTAAAAGCTATTTAAGGGAAGGTCGCCTCTCTAAAAGATAAAATAGGGAGAAGAGGAAAAAAAGGGAAGAATAATTAAGCCAATAGAGGACGAATCTACAAAAGAAATAAGTATTCAAAACCATAAGGAGTAAATAGGGAGCAAGGTACAAAAGCATATCGCTATGATGACAACACCAAATCCACAAAAAGCACATCCACAATTATAGAGAAAAATGATGTTTTGAGTTTAAACCTTGGGGAAGGGTTGTTGGATGGCATAGGTATTATGATTAAAGGATTAAGTGCCCACAGATTTTAATTTACATCAAAATCCCTTTCAAGTGCAGAGTATCCGAAGAATATGGACATTTAAAAATTGCACGTCCTAAAAGAGGTGAAACCAACATGTTAGAGGATATGAGCTAAGCATTATAGGTATGGAAAACAAACCTTCAAGAGTTTTCAGGTTCAATATTGAGATCATGTTCCTTGTTGCAAAGGCAAAGACGTAATCCCTCAAAATTATATTGAAACAAATAGAAGGAATAGACAAAAACTAACATAATGTGCAAGGAGATATACATGGTGGAAAGAGAGGAAATCTTGTATAGAAAAACAAATTAGCAATCCTCAAACCAACTTGGAAATGGTTCTTCGCCACAAACTAAAAGGGAAAGGGGTAACGGTCATCCCTCACCCCTATACTTCATGTTTCCAAGAGGAAGATCTTTAGCCTTGTTGAGGAAAAATCAAAATTTGCAAAGAATTGTGAAGGTAATAGACTTATACATGTAAAATTCACAAAAGAATACTTACCTCTAAAGGAAGCAGCTATATTGATGCAAGAGGGTGAAAAGATGTACAAGGCAGGCCGTACACCCAGATGTACAGTCCATTCTTGACAGGTATGTTACGGTATTTGGGGAGATACCACCAAGACAGCCACCAGATCGGAGGTTTGAGCACACTATTGAGCTAGAGCAGGGTATCCAGGCTATCATCACTACATCCTATAGGCACCCCAAAGCCTATCGGGATGAGATTGAGAGGGTTATCCATGAGCTCTCAGCTCTTGGACACATCTGTCCTAGCACCAGCCCCTTTGCTTCTTTACCTTTATTGGTGAAGAAGAAGGACATCACGTTGAAGATGTGCATTGATTACAGGGCCCTGAACAAGAAGACCATGAAGAACCGGTACCCCATCCCACGGATTGATGAGTTGATGGATGAGTTGAGGGGGGCCAAGTTCTTCTCAAAGATTGATTTGAGATCCGAGTACCATCAGATTCGCGTGAGAGAGCGGGTCATTCCCAAGACCGCTTTCTGGTGTCATTACGACCATTTTGAGTTTTTGGTGATGCCTTTTGGGCTAACCAAAGCCCCGACCACTTTTCAGTCATGCATGAATCACATCTTCCACAGTCACTTGAGGAAGTGTGTGTTAGTGTTTTTTGACGACATATTGATCTACAGCAGGACATGGGAGGAGCACCTCCAACATATAGAGGCTGTATTGTGCATTTTGGAAGAGCATCAGTTTTATGCTAAGCTCTCCAAGTGCGAGTTTGGGTTGACCGAGATGCTCTACTTGGGGCACATCAACGGGGTGGATGGAGTAAAGGTCCACGAGGAGAAGATCAGGGCCATCAAGGAATGGCCGGAGCCGAAGAATGTGACGGAACTTCGGGGATTTGTGGCCATCTGCACCTACTACCGAAAGTTCATCAAGGGATTTTCCCAACTTGCTGCACCCCTTACAGATCTCACCAAGAAGGGGACATTCAGTTGGACGAGTACAGCGCAGAGGGCTTTTGACAGGCTCAAGGAGGTGATGAGCAGCTGTCCAGTGTTAGCATTGCCAGATTTTACACAGCCCTTTGTCTTGGAGTATGATGCATCAGGGGAGGGGATTGGTGCAGTTTTCATGCAGGGAGGCCACCCCATAGCTTTCGAGAGCTGGAAGCTATTGCCACATGAGAGGTTGTATGTGATATAGGACAAGGAGATGTTGGCCATCATGCATGCATTGGCAAAGTTTCGACAGTACCTGGTAGGGAACAGATTCAGGGTGAAGACGGATCACAACAGCCTCTGATTCTTTTTAGAGCAGAAACAGTTGCAGGAGAGGCAGTAGAAGTGGGTCAGTGAGATCCAGGCTTATGACTTTGACATCGAGTATGTCAAGGGGAAGAATAACGTTGTGGCAGATGCACTTTCCCACAGACCGGCAGTGTTGTCATTGATGAGTTTGGACACGGACTGGAGGGCTCGACTGTTGGTAGAGTACTCCAAGGACCATCAGGGAGAGGTTCTCTTGGAAGGGCCTCAAGGAGGACGTGCTCCAATATGTCAGGGAGTGTGAGGTTTGCCAGCGTAACAAAGGAGAGATGAACCATTCGGCAGGATTATTGCAGCCTCTTCCCATACCTGAGGGGAAATGGGAGAGTATCTCGATGGACTTCATTACAGGGTTGCCCACGGTAAAAGGCAAGGAATGCATATTTGTAGTCGTTGACCGACTGACTAAATATGCTCATTTTTTCACCATATCAGCACATTACATTGCAGCAAAGGTAGCAGAGTTGTTCTTCAGGGACATTTTCAGATTGCATGGTCTCCCGAAGACCATGGTCAGTGACAGGGACAGCCGCTTCATGGGCAGATTTTGGCAGGAGCTTTTCCGTTTGGTGGGCACTGAGTTGACACCGAGTACTAGTTACCACCCCTAGACGGATGGAAAAATCGAGATAGTGAACAAGTGGTTGGAGGGCTACTTGTGTAACTATGTCAGTGGGCAGCAGAAGGCATGGTTGAGATGGTTGCACTTGGGGGAGTACTGCTACAACAACACTCATCACATGTCCATTGGTATGTCTCCGTTTTATGCATTGTATGGATATCATGCTTTATCTTTTGCTGACAAGATGTTTGGTACTAGCAAGGCTCCTAGAGCCAAGGATTGGATCTAAGAGAGTCAGGATATACTCCGAGCTCTCAAGGATAACATGGCTACAGCGCAAAACCAACAGAAGTTGTACGTCGACAGGGGACGAGTTGAGAGGCAGTTTGAGGTAGGTGACTTGGTCTATCTACGCTTGCAGCCATATCGGCAGTCCACGCTGAAGCAGAAGGGGGCTGAAAAGCTCAAGCCTCGCTTCTATGGACCGTACAGGGTGATACGCAGAGTAGGACAAGTTGCATATGAGTTGGACCTGCCCAAGGGTAGAAAAATTCACAATGTTTTTCACGTATCATGCCTGAAGAAGGCACTGGGGCAGCAGGTCACTGCGACAGAGGAGCTCTCGCCCACAGATGATGAGGGGCACTTGGTGCTACAGTCGAAGGCCATTATTGACACTAGGGAGAGGCAGCTACGGAGCAAGATAGTCAGGGAGTACCTAGTGAGGTCGAGGAATTTACCGGATGAGGATGCCACCTGAGAGAGTGAGAAGATTCTATAGCATCCATCATTACAGTTGCTTGAGGACAAGCAACGTTTTGCCGGGGGAGACTGTAATATTCCCAATTAGCAATAGCTAATTGGAAATATTAATTTTGACTATTTTGCCTTCATAGAGTTAAAATATAAATAAAGTGGGTGAAGGAACACTTAGCTCACACTTAGGATAAAAATATTTCCTAAAATCACTTAAGAGACATGTCTATTTGGCAACGTGGGGCCTAGTGATCAAGTGGCAGCGTAGGAAAGGGAGCAGTGTAGACAGCGTGGGGCCCAGCCAGAGCAGAGTGAGTTGGACAGCGTGGGCCAAGGGGGACAACGCAGAAATTGGTGGGGCTTAGGTGAGGGAAAGGTTCACCAAGCATAAAAGAAGGAAGGGTCTCCTCTTTCTTATTCATTCTGATTATGCATCTTTGAGATTTTTCTTCTGACATTGAGCACGCCTGCTGTTTAGCAAAGTCTACACGTACTGTTCAATACATCGAGTGTCTCCGTTCAGAGATCCCAACCTCAGCCCCTGGGGACTTCGAGTGCCTACTCGAGTGAGGAATTTCATCCTTGTTTTGCCAGAGGGAGTTGCAGCTACCACAGGAGCATCCACTCAGAGAGACAGCGCAATCAGTGAGAGGGAGGACGCAGTCTTGTGAGGAGGTAGTTCTGGATTGGGGGTTAGTTGGTGGATTCAGCCCGGGATAGTGGGTAAGGGGACAGCCCTTCCCTATTCCAGCGTTTTGGAGGAGTTAGGGCCATCTTTTGGAGCAGATCATTTAGAGCCAGCGTCCCTCCTTGAGGAATTCCGAATAGCGTAGTGCCTCAAGGGAGCCATTTTCGGGGGTCGGCCATTTCTGAAAAGCTTTCTGGGCTTTTCTAGGTATTGGGAGTAGAGGCCATTCCCGAAGTTTCAGAATTTTCTGAGGTGGGGAGCAACCCCAAAGATTCAGTTCATTCCAACAGTAGCAGTAGCACGGTAGCAGTGCCAGCAGCTTGGAGATAACGCAGTCTTGAGTTAGCAGCCATTCTGAGTCCCAATCTGAGAGTATTTCTACGCTTGCCTAGAGCAAGCCAAGGTGCCATCATTCTGATCACCTTTGTACTCATTTTCTATCTTTCAATATTAATAAAATGGCTCAGCGTTCTCCATATTGGTTATTGTTCATGTGATATCTCTCTAGTTGTTGTTTGTCTTTATTTATGTGCTTTATATTGCTGTTTATTTCTACTTGGAATATTACAGTGGTATCAGAGCTCATAGACTTGGCTCAGCATGTGGAGCAGATTGTCTATGACACCAGCAGGAAAACCATACATCACTTACCGGGGAAGAAAATATAAAGACCAAGAGCGGAGGTTAGAGCTCACCTTCGGGAAAGGTGACAGCGTTCCAGTGGTGGACGCAAAGGAAGACAAACCAATGGCGGAGGAAACAAATGTCGATAAGGAGTTCGGGGAACTTCTCCTCAAATCAGTACAGGATTTGTCGAGACAGATAGAGGAGATGGGGCAGAGATTCACAGCAGAGTCTAGACATCGCGAGACCCCAAGAGGTTTCCATGTTGGAGAGGGCTCAGGCATATCTCATCATTTACAAGAGCACCTCACAGCACAACAGATGGCATCACAAACCCCCTCGTTCCACGATGCCTACATTTCTTGTCGCAAACATTGGGGCAGAAGCATAGCAGGAGCAGGAGCCGACACACATGGGAGATTATTTTGCTCTAAGTACCAGTCATACGGTCAGGAGTTCAGAGATGCCCTCACTTTCCACGATTTTGTTCAGCTCAAGCGGGACAGCAAACCCCACAACCATCACAAGGGGAACAGGCATTCACATGATGGGGACTTGCAGCGCACGGTGGGTAGATTCCATTTACCGACATTTGATGGATCATCCAAGTGTTCGGCAAAAGCTTGGGTGGAGAAGCTGGATATATATTTCCAGCTTAATCAAATGGCAAAGCTAGAGGCCATCAAAGTGGCAACGCTGCACCTAGAGGGCAAGGCCTGGGATTGGTGGGTTCACGGGATGGTTACGATGGGGCACTCGAGAGTGACAGCATATGCCGAGTTTACGTGGAGGTTGGTGGAGCGTTTTGACCGGAGGGATCCAGAGGAGCATTTTGTTGAGCTAACAAAGCTCAAGCAGACCGAGAGGTCGAGCACATACATATCAGAGTTTTTGAGACTCTCCGTGATGGTACCAGATCTATCCACAGCCCGTATGATTTATATGTTTATAGATGGATTGGCAGAGCCTCTACAGGATTAGTCAGATCGACGAGGCCCGCGACACTCCATGATGCAGTTGAGAGGACTCGGGATTTGCAGCATGCACTTCCTAGGACTAGAGCTCCTTTTCCCCAGAGATCAGCATTACAGCCGAAGGGAAAGGACGAGAGGGTTCCACCTGCCAAGGGGAACCAAGGTAGAGGGTTTGGAGATGATGAGGTCAAGAGAGACCTGAAGCGGAGGACGTTATGCTTCATGTGCTAGGAGCCATGGGCACCAAGACACCATTGTGCCGCGAGGAAGGCACATTACATCGAGGTCTTCTCCGATAGTAGCGGGGAAGAAGATGAGTACGAGGATGTGGAGGCTGGAGGCAGCAGTATAGCGCAGAGAGGGGATCATCTGCCACCTCCACCACCTGGGGCAGGAGGTGCAGCTTTTGCACCTACCAAGGGAGCCCTTGCAGCCTTGCGGGGAGTTCCCGAGTACCTGACACTGCGTGTCCGAGGTACAATACGAGGGCAGCGTGTGTCGGTGTTGGTAGACAGTGGGGCTACCCACAATTTCATTGATGCTCAGCTGGTAGAGCGGAGGGGCATACAGACGGAGACTTTTGATGGATTTTCGGTACTAGTTCCAGGGGACCGAACCATGCAATGTGCCAAGTATGTGCCAGCCTTGGCAGTGACGATGGGGACGTACACCCTGACAGATCATTTCTTCGTGGTGGACATTCCAGACACCAACGTGATACTGGGGGTACAGTGGCTTATCACATTGGGGAAGGTCACCACTGACTGGGAGACCTTGGAGATGGAGTGGACGGGCAAGAAGACTGAGAGGCATGAGAAGATTCGGGGGATACACACCTACCCACCACAGACAGTTTCAGCACACCGGATGGAGGTAGATTTCCAGAAGGGGGACATAGAGTGGGTAGTGGAGCTGCGTGTGTCAGAGGCAGGATCTACAGGGCAAGCTGTACACCCAGACGTACAGTCCATTCTTGACAGGTATGCTACGGTATTTGGGGAGATACCACCAAGACAGCCACCAGATCGGGGGTTTGAGCACACTATTGAGCTGGAGCAGGGTATCCAGGCTGTCATCACTACACCCTATAGGCACCCCAAAGCCTATCGGCATCCGTCCTAGCACCAGCCCCTTTGCTTCTTCAGTAGTGATGGTGAAGAAGAAGGACGTCACGTTGAGGATGTGCATTGATTACAGGGCCCTGAACAAGAAGACCATGAAGAACCGGTACCCCATCCCACGGATTGATGAGTTGATCGATGAGTTGAGGGGTGCCAAGTTCTTTTCAAAGATTGATTTTTGAGATCCGAGTACCATCAGATTCGCGTGAGGGAGCAGGACATTCCCAAGACCGTTTTCCGATGTCATTACGACCATTTTGAGTTTTTGGTGATGCCTTTTGGGCTAACCAATGCCCCGGCCACTTTTCAGTCATGCATGAATCACATCTTCCGCAGTCACTTGAGGAAGTGTGTGTTAGTGTTTTTTGACGACATATTGATCTACAGCAGGACATGGGAGGAGCACCTCCAACATATAGAGGTTGTATTGCGCATTTTGGAAGAGCATCAGTTTTATGCTAAGCTCTCCAAGTGCGAGTTTGGGTTGACCGAGATGCTCTACTTGGGGCACATCATCGGGGTGGATGGAGTAAAGGTCCACGAGGAGAAGATCAAGGCCATCAAGGAATGGCCGGAGCCGAAGAATGTGACGGAACTTCGGGGATTTGTGGGGATCTGCACCTACTACCGAAAGTTCGTCAAGGGATTTTCCCAACTTGCTGCACCCCTTACAGATCTCACCAAGAAAGAGGCATTCAGTTGGATGGGTACAGCACAGAGGGCTTTTGACAGGCTCAAGGAGGTGATGAGCAGATCTCCAGTGGTAGCATTGCCAGATTTTACACAGCCCTTTATCTTGGAGTGTGATGCATCAGGGGAGGGGATCGGCGCAGTTTTGATGCAGATAGACCACCCCATAGCTTCGAGAGCCGGAAGCTATTGCCACATGAGAGGTTGTATGCGATATACAACAAGGAGATGTTGGCCATCATGCATGCATTGGCAAAGTTTCGACAGTATCTAGTAGGGAACAGATTTAGGGTGAGGACGGATTACAACAGCCTCTGATTCTTTTTAGAGCAGAAACGGTTGCAGGAGAGACAACATAAGTGGGTCAGCGAGATCCAGGCTTATGACTTTGACATCGAGTATGTTAAGGGGAAGAATAACGTTGTGGCAGATGCACTTTCCCGCAGACCGGCAGCATTGTCACTGATGAGTTTGGACACGGACTGAAGGGCTCGACTGTTGGTAGAGTACTCCAAGGACCGTTTTGCTTGTGAGATTTTGGATGGACAAGTGACAGATGACAGGTACAGAGTGATGGACGAGGTGATCTATTACAGGGACAGGAACTTCTCGACTGAGGGCTCCCACTCAAGAAGAAGATATTGCGCGCCTCACATGATTCTCCATTATCGGGCCACCAGGGGTTTACCAAAACCTATAGGGCCATAAGGGAAAGGTTCTCTTGGAAGGGCCTCAAGGAGGACGTGCTCCAATATGTCAGAGAGTGCGAGGTTTGCCAGCGTAACAAAGGAGAGATGAACCATTCGGCAGGATTATTGCAGCCTCTTCCCATACATGAGGGGAAATGGGAGAGTATCTCGATGGACTTCATTACAGGGTTGCCCACGGTACAGGGCAAGGATTGCATATTTGTAGTCGTTGATCGACTGACTAAATATGCTCATTTTTTCGCCATATCGGCACATTACACTGCAGCACATGTAGCAGAGTTGTTCTTCAAGGACGTTTTCAGATTGCATGGCCTCCCGAAGACCATTGTCAGTGACAGGGACAGCCGCTTCATGGGCGGATTTTGGCAGGAGCTTTTCCGTTTGGTGGGCACTGAGTTGACACTAAGTACTAGTTACCACCCCTAGACAGATGGACAAACCGAGATAGTGAACAAGTGGTTGGAGGGCTACTTGCGTAACTATGTCAGCGAGCAGCGAAAGGCATGGTTGAGATGGTTGCACTTGGGGGAGTACTGCTACAACAACACTCATCATATGTCCATTGGTATGTCTCCGTTTTATGCATTGTATGGATATCTTGCTTTATGTTTTGCTGACATGATGTTTGGTACTAGCAAGGCTCCTAGAGCCAAGGATTGGATCTAAGAGAGTCAGGATATACTCCGAGCTCTCAAGGATAACATGGCTATAGCGCAGAACTAACAAAAGCTGTACGCCGATAGGAGACGAGTTGAGAGGCAGTTTGAGGTAGGTGACTTGGTCTATCTACGCTTGCAGCCATATCGACAGTCCACGCTAAAGCAGAAGAGGGCTAAAAAGCTCAAGCCTCGCTTTTATGGACCGTACAGGGTGATACGCAGAGTAGGACAGGTTGCATATGAGTTGGAGCTACCCAAGGGTAGCAAGATTCACAACGTTTTTCACATATCATGCCTGAAGAAGGCACTGGGGCAGCAGGTGACTGCGACAGAGGAGCTCTCGCCCACAGATGATAAGGGGCACTTGGTGCTACAGCCGGAGGCCATTATTGACACTAGGGAGAGGCAGATATGGAGCAGGACAGTCAAGGAGTACCTAGTGAGGTGGAGGAATTTACTGGATGACGATGCCACTTGGGAGAATGAGAAGATTCTACAGCATCCATCATTACAGTTGCTTGAGGACAAGCAACGTTTTGCCGGGGGAGACTGTAATATTCCCAATTAGCAATTAGCTAATTGGAAATATTAATTTTGACTATTTTGCCTTCATAGAGTTAAAATATAAATAAAGTGGGTGAAGGAACACTTAGCTCACACTTAGGATAAAAATATTCCCTAAAGTCACTTAAGAGACATGTCTATTTGGCAACGTGGGGCCTAGTGATCAAGTGGCAGCGTAGGAAAGGGAGCAGCATAGACAGCGTGGGGCCCAGCCAGAGCAGAGTGAGTTGGACAACGTGGGCCAAGGGGGACGGCGCAGAGATTAGTGGGACCTAGGTGAGGGAAAGGCTCACCAAGCATAAAAGGAGGAAGGGTCTCCTCTTTCTTATTCATTCTGATTATGCATCTTTGAGATTTGTCTTCTGACATTGAGCACGCTTGTTGTTTAGCAAAGTCTGCACGTACTGTTCAATACATCGGGTGTCTCCGTTCAGAGATCCCAACCTCAGCCCCTAGGGACTTCGAGTGCCTGCTCGGGTGAGGAATTTCATCCTTGTTTTGCTAGGAGGAGTTGCAGCTACCACAAGAGGAGCATCCACTCAGAGAGATAAAGCAGTCAATGAGAGCGAGGACGCAGTCTTGTGAGGAGGTAGTTCTGGATTGGGGGTTAGTTGATGGATTCAGCCCGAGTAAGTGAGTAAGGGGCCAGCCCTTCCCTATTCCAGTGTTTTGGAGGAGTTAGGGGGCATCTTTTGGAGCAAATCATTCATATCCAGCGTCCCTGCTTGAGGAATAGCGTAGTGCGTCATGGGAGCCATTTTTGGGGGTCGGCCATTTCTGAAAAGCTTTCTGGGCTTTTCTGGGTATCGGGAGTAGAGGCCATTCCCGAAGTTTCAGAATTTTCCGAGGTGGGGAGCAGCCCTAAAGATTCAGTTCATTCCAACAGTAGCAGCAGCACAGTAGCAGTGCCAACAGCTTGGAAATAACGCAGTCTTGAGTTAGCAGCCATTTCGAGTCCCAATCTGAGAGTATTTCTACACTTGGCTAGAGCAAGCCAAGGTGCCATCATTCTGATCACCTTTGTACTCATTTTCTTATCTTTCAGTATTAATAAAATGGCTCAGCGTTCTCCATATTGGTTATTGTTCATGTGATATCTCTCTAGTTGTTGTTTGTCTTTGTTTATGTGCTTTATATTGGTGTTTATTTCTACTTGGAATATTACAATTAGAAGCACTCATGCAAGCTACAAAAGCATGTATTTTGGGGTTCCACAATAATTTGAACTTTGTATGCTACTAAATGATGGATAAGAATAGAAACATCAATTTTGTAACTTCTTATGGGCCATGCCATGACAGAAATTATTACTAGAACGATAAGTTAAATGAAATCAGTTTCACAGATTATATAGTTCTTGGGGAAGGTGTGGGAATTTATATCCAATAATGAGCAAAGATGAAGCAAGGGGATATGTGTTGAAATTCTAAGGCTAGTGCATTAGAATACAATTTTCTGCCAGGTAACTACTTTCTAATGATTTTCAACCAGTATTTTACGTCATTGTTATCATTGAATAATTATACTTCAAAAAATCCCAACAGTAAATGCAGCAGAAAGAGTAAAGATCACAAAAAGACAACCATGCACAAAAGAGACTATTTTTACCCTGGGAAACCCAACCTCGGGAGAAAATCCAGCAACTTTTCTTAGATAAAATATTCATCAACAAGGTTTACAAATCAGCAATTGTCAAGAAATTTGTGCCAATAATCCAAGTCAAATATCAGTCAAACCTGGTCAAAACATCAATTGCTCAATGTTGGTCAAACCAACCAAAAAAACAGAAATTCAACGTTGGTCAACTCAGCCTAGTCAAACTAGCTTGCAGTCAAATTTTGGCCCTGTGGTATGAAGTCAAATCTCTGCAATCAACAGTCTACACGTGCATCCCTCCTACAATCAACTCTCAATCAGAATGGTACAATCAACTCTGGTCAAAATTCGGTCAAAAGCTCTTTCACACGTGCAGCCAAGAGAGAGAGAGAGAAAAAAAAATGAGGAAAAGATGATCTCCAAGCCAATTTTTCCTTTTGCTCAGACTTTCTCTTCATTGGTCTCCAAATGAGGCATCTTAACACCTTATTTATACACGTAAAGGGAGTGTGACAACCCAAGGGACACATCCCTTAACTAGCTAGCCGACTTGACTTTTCCACAAATAATAATTTGCATAACTGTTCTAGGGTTGACTTGGAGACCCTTAGTCATGCAGGGAGGTATTCTCCTTAGTTGAAAACAAATTTCTCCTTGGCTGAAATTTCTCCTCCACTAGAAAAGTTCATGAGCTTGCAATGTGAGTATCCTGGGCCATTTACCCCTAGCCAAATTTGAATGGCTCCATGGGTAAATGTATTAATATCACTTGGTCAAATCAGAATGACACAGCCAAATTAGCATGGCTTCTTAGGAGAAGGTTTTCCCTTGGGCCATTCACCCCTGGCTAAATCAACATGCCTTCTTAGGTGAATATACCACTCTTCTCTAGTCAAATCAGCATAACCCTATGGATGCCAAATTAGCATGGCTCTAATGGAAGAATGTCTACCTTATGTTGTAGATAACTTGGGCCAGTCACCCCTAGCCAAATCAACATGGCTCACTGGGTGAATGTATCATTCTCCCTTAGTCAAGTCAGCATGACCTTAGCCAAATCAGCATTGTTGTATGGGAGAAAATTTGCCCCAATCCTGCAAGCATCAACACTCTGGGCCATTCACCCCTAGCCAAATCAGCATAGCCTACTAGGTGAATGTATCATTCTCCCCTATTCAAATCAACATGACCCTATGGGAGAATGTTTGCCCCATTTTGCAAGCTACAAACACATAAACATTCTCTCTTAATGAGGGAGACATTCTACATCATGCCAAGCTTATCTCTAGAGCATAGAAACTTCACTCTAGATAGAGGCTTGGTGAGAATGTCCACAATTTGCTCGTCTGTGGATATGTATGGAGCTTCACCACTCCCTTCTGCACCATGTCCAACTGTACCATGCAAGTACCTCAACACATGCTTTGTCGCATGCCTTGGCTTAACTATAAACATGCCAGCTTCCTTTACTAGACTCACCACCACAGTTGCTTTCTGGTCACTCTGATTGGGTGCTCCCTCTAACTCTGAAGCAGACATTCCTATGGCAATCCTGGTTGCTCCCTTTGTCACAAAAGCAAATCCTCCTGCCACGATTTCTCCCTTTGTTACTAAAGCTTATCCAACTATCTTGCATGGTCCCCTCATAGAAAGCATATTGCTCCTAAATACCTCCCATCTCTAAGCATCTTGTCTGGAAATATCAATCCATGACATCATCTTGGAAGGTTGCTCCTTTCACTCTGCCTCACTGTCTACTCCCACTGAACTAGAAGCTCTTCCAGTCATCTAGCACGGTCTTGGACGTCCTAACAATCTATACAATCCTCCCTCTCAAACACCAATCACTCCTGTTGAGTCTATGCTCAAGCCCTTAAGACCATACAAGAACCTGACCATCTAACAATTAGAGCAAAAGTCTTCTCGTAGTCCACTCCCTCTTTTTGGGAGAACCCTCTTGCCACAAACCTCACTTGGTAATCCTTGATGTTGCCATTTGTTGCATGAATCATCGCCTTGGCAGCCCCAGCAATGGACTTGTTCTTCTTTTCCGCAAACCCCATTCAGAAAGTCATGGAAAAGGAAAAATATCATAACCAAGCAATTATTTTCTAATAGCTAAAGCATACAAACTAAAAGGACAAGAGGATGACCAAAAAATCAAAAGAAAAATTGAAATAAAAAAATTTTAAAAATAAAAAATAAAATTATATATATATATATATATATATATATATATATGATTGGAAGTACTTATCTCTTGATCAAGGAATACATTATTAAGGGTTGTAGGAATTGTCAGCTCCCTCTCAACCCTTGCCTCCTTGCAAAAAATCATTGAAGTCTTTGGAAGTATACTCTCCTCCATTATCTAACCTCAAAACCTTATTTTCTTCCCTATCAAGTTTTCTACCTGAACCCACTCCTAGATCCTGTTGAAGACCTCATCCTTGGCCTTCATGGAAAAAATCATTAATGAATATCAAAAGAAGTATTCTTTCTAAAGCTCATCTACAATCTCATCAAGTTTAGATTCCTTTGTCTTCTTTTGAGGTTGATGTTCATCATCATCATCAACATTAGTTATTGATGTATGTTGCTTTTCCTTCCTTTTCTTTTGAAGACATTGGTTTGCATAGTGTCCAAAACCATGATTATTGAAGCACCTAATATTTGACATATCCTATTGATGTTGATCTTGAGTTGGAATTGGTCTTCTACCTATAATAAATTTATCAAAGTTTCTTCTTCCTTTTCCTTTCCTTATATGAGCTGCAAGGGCTCGAGTTTCTTCATCTTGAGGTCTCTGCAAGTTGTCCTTGGACAACAATCTAGCCTCCTCTTTGACACAATCAGTCGATAGCTTATCAAACTTGGGCAGTTGTTTTCGTGCACAGCCCTAAACAAATGGATCCCATGAGGAAGGAAATCCATTGAGAGTCATTGTAACAAGCTCTGCATCATCAATGGTTCTCCAATAGCTCCAAGTTCATCTCTCAACTAAGAGACTCTCATAAGATAAGAGACAACAGAATATGATTTGGACATCATGATACTACAGAGTTTGTCACTCTAAAACAATCCCACCAATGCACCCAACACCTCTTTGGCAATCTAACTCAGCAACATGTGGAATCAAGTTGTCCTTTATACAATCTATCAAGATTCTCTTAGCCTTGGCTTCATTCTTCTTATGTTTGCCTTTCTCCTCAACTCCCTTTGGCTCTGGAATAACTCCCTTCACAAGAACCTGAAAGTCATTTTCTTCCAAGATAAGAAGTATCCTGGTCTTCCAAGATCCAGAAAGTCATTTTCTTCCAAGATAAGAAGTATCCTGGTCTTCCAAGATCTGAAATCAGTAGCACCATCCAATTTGTCTTCTACTCCGACACTCGGCACCATTTTGACAAGTGATTTAAAATCCAATCAAGTTATTGATTATTGTCGCTCTTTCAACAAAGCTCTCATCCCATGTTGTAATTCTAAGGCTAGTGCAGTAGAATACAATTTTATGCCAAGTAAATACTTCCTAATGATTTTCAACCAGTATTTTATGTCATTGTTATCATTGAATAATTATGCTTTAGAAATCTCAACAGTGAATGCAACAGAAACAGTAAAGGTCACAAAAAGACCGCCATGCACAAAAAAGACAATATTTTTACCTTAGGAAACCCAACAACTTTTCTAAGGAGAAATTATTCTTCGCAAGGTTTACAAATCAGCAATTTTTCTAGAAATTTGTTCCAAGTCAAATACCAGTAAAACCCGATCAAAATATTTGTTGGTCATGACTCAATGTTGGTCAAACCAGCCAAAAAATCAGAAATTCAACGTTGGTCAACACGGCCTGATCAAAATGGCTTGCGATCAAATTTTGGCCCTACAGTCTGCATTCAACAATCCACACGTGCAACCCTCCTACAGTCAACTCTCGATCAAAATTGTTCAATCAACTCTAGTCAAATTTCTATCAAACGCTCCTTCACGTGTGCGTCCAAGACAGAGATAGAAAAAAAAAAGAGGAAAATATGATCCCAAAACTAATTTCTCCTTTTGCTCAGACTTGTTCTTCGTTGGTCTCCAAATGACGTGTCTTAACACCTTATTTAGACACATCCCTTCACTGGTTAGCTAACTTGACTTTTCCAGAATTATAATTCGCATAATTCTTCTAGGGCTAACTTTGAGACCCTTAGCCATGCGGGAAATTGGAATACCTCTCAATGCTACACAAAAATCAACAATATGATAGAAAACTTTACCCTCTAGTTGCATTTTTTCAACACCTTTTTGAAGAAAAAGTCTTAGTGGATGTTATTCCATTGGAAAAATAGCCTACATGGAGGAATAAAGGGACTAGCAGGGAAACTATTACTAAAAGGTTTGATAGATTCTTAGTTTCTATAGTTTACTGACTAAGATGAGAATATTTAAAACTTCAATTGGAGCTTAATGTGTTGCAACAAAATCTAGCACCCACAAAGTGTAAAGCACCAAGGAGTTAGTTTTGTGTACCTCAAGAAGGTTACCCACTATCACCACATTAGCTCTTCCTCTCACTTTAGGTTGGCTCTTCTCTAACACAAGGGAGGCATCCCTAAGTTGGACTGCTACGGCTATATAGTGGAGGATCTAAGTGAAACTTGAAGAATAAGCCTTCACAAAACATATGGTTGTAGTATAGATAAAGAAATGAATGGTGTGAGAACAAAAGGGTGACAAAAAAGCCCAAGACCAATGCCAATCCAATCATGGTTGGAATGGATTCAAGGAGGTAAGAACAAGAGGGAAAATGCTTGAATATGTTAGGCAAATAAGGGTTGTTCTATTAGCCACCAAAAAAACCTTAGCATGATGAAAATAATGGCATAAAATTAACCTCCAAAAACTAGGGATGCCACTCTAAAACATGGTTATGAAGGTGATATCATATTACCTCATACAACAACCCAATTTTATTAGATGAAAGATGAACAAAAAGCTGTTAAATGTAAGATGGAGTATCCTCACATTACACTATCCAATTGACACAGTGTTCATTACAAGGCCTTCATAACATGCTACAAGGGTCTCCTACCATAAGATAGATGCAATTCCTCCAATCTTCCGCTAAGATTGCGATAATAGAATGTAGAATGTAGCCCAATTACAAAACTCCGCAATCCCCAAATTCCAAACAATTGCCATAAATAGGGAGGGAACTCCTCTTTATAGAGGGGGGTTCCTCTCTCTTACAATAAAATATATTATCCCCCAACTAATTCCATGACAACTCAAACAAATAATATAATAATGGAGTAGTGGGCATATTATACCTCAATCAATGGTCGACCATAACAAATGGTATGTGGGCATTAACCTCTCCAAGAGAGCTCGTCCCATTCAAAAATAAAGTGTACCTCCAATCTTCCACTAGGCTTACCTATAGAATATAACTCAATGGGAGAGCTCCTCAATCCCCAAATTCCCAACAACCACCATGAATGGAGAAGGAACTCCTCTTTATAGAGGTGGTTTCTTCTCTCTTCCAATAAAGCATAATATTCTCCAACTAATTCCATGACAACCCAAACAAATAATATAATAATGCACTAATTAGATCCACCCTCAATCAATGGCTAACCATATCAAATCATATGTGGACATTAGCCTCTCGAAGAGAGCTCATCCCATCCAAAAATAGAATGCAGTGTGAAAGATATCCTCAAAACGAAAAGGAACACCACTAAAATAAGCATTTTACCATGCCAAAATGCTAAATTGGTCCACATACAATGCACTTTCCATGGTGCTAGCTCAATAACATAAAGCAATCCATGCAATGGGAGGATGTGCTCCAAAGTCCACCTAGAACGGCTCACCAAGTGCGCCCTCCAAAATGCATGAGTAATAAAACAATAAAATAATTCTCATAGGAGATTGCTCCATAACCACCATCCCAATAAAAGCAAGTGGCCCACAAGACGCATGCATGCAAATAATGTTCTTCAAGTAACCACTTCCATGATATAGTCAACAAGTAATAAAATATTGAAGTGTATACAACCTTCAACATGCAAAGCACCATAGCATAATATCATATATTCCACCACATTTGTGCCTTCCAAGAATTATGAGTGAGAAAATGGTAAAATAGTCTTTGTAGGAGAGTCATCCATAACCTCCTCCAAAAATAGTAATGTGGTCCATAAGGTGCATGAATATGTGTGTAATAAATATCCTCCATGAAACACATGTGGGTCTCATGAGTGGCACATCCCATCATCACAAATGAACAAGTTGTAGAAAGATGTGCAAGAACCAAGTCAACAAGGAACTCCTTCCCACATGTGGACCCAGAGTAGGTCACTGGAATTAACTCCATAGAAAAATGTGAAAAGTGCCCAATAAGTGGAGGACTTCACATGCATGATTGGTCCAAGGTCTCAACACCTTAGAAAACCTCTCAAAAATAGAAAAGTGCTACCTCTAATGTGCAATCATCTCATCTTGTTAAGTTTGACAAAATCAAGTCCTCCAAATAATCATAAAATATGCTCTAACATGGGTTAGAACTCAAAATCTATGCAACTATAACCCAACAAATTCTCTCTCAATGTGAAACCACCTCAAGCCTATTAAGTTTGACCCAATCGATTCACTAAATAAATACTCCAAGGTGTTTACAACTCATCAAATAATGGGCAAAAAAACATGTCTTGTTTTGCAAAACCATCATCTGATTTACCAAAACCACATGCACAAGAAAAGTGAACAGTAAAGAAGTGTGTCATCCTCTCCCAAAATAGTAATAAAATACATGCATGCCTTGGAATCTTTGCCAAAGAAAGGAGCACTACATATAGAAGCCTCAAACAACCTCCCCATAACCCCTCTAAGTGTGAAATGATGCCAAATGAAGTTGGGAAACCAAATCACTAACCTTCACCAAGATATTAAACAATAACAATAATTTAATCATTGAATGGTTAAATCAACCCCAACATGTGCGCACATAGGTCAATGCTCTAATATAGCCATAGAGCAACCCAAATAATCGCTAGATGATTAAATCACCATGAAAATCTATGCCAATGAGGGGGTGCACTCCATAAAAGCGTTGTACCCTCTAAATGAAAGTTATAAATCCTAGCAAAACCCCACCATGACAACAAAAAAATATTAGATCACCCTAGGTTTCAACCTAGAGCACACCACCATCAATGGACTAATATATCATATACAACATCCAACCTTAGAAAAAGACCAGATTATCAATGAAACATGTAGAACCCCCCTCCCCCAAAACCCCCACCCCTTCCCACTTCTAACTCAAATTGAGGAAAAAAGTACATCAACAAGGGTACTGACACCATCAAAAACATTCCCCCGAGTGATGTCTAATATCTCAATGTTAGATTACCTAGGCAATTATAGAATGGAAGGATACTTCCAAAGATGAAACATGGGTGTGAAGAGTCAATGATGGGTTGGATTCGTGATGGATGATCAGCAACTTAGCCTTCAGGACGAAGTGAACTATTTCAAGTGAGTTAGAGTTGAGCTAGGGCTACTCACCGTGTTAACGAACTAAAACAAGGCGACATGCATTACCCACCACGTCAACATCATATGAGAAGGGGCCATACAAAAGTGCTAACCTCATCTAATCATCAAGTATGCCCCCATCACACATCCAAAACATGGGAACCATGTAGAAACACCCCATTTTCTTAGTGACAAACCAATATCTAACATCATCATACAAAGTCACAAAGATGCTCCAAAAAGAAGATGACACGTGAAATAGCAAGCATCCACATGTCAGAAAGTAATCTAAAGGCATGATAGTAGCATCCACCACCATAACAAGACCACCAACCATGACCTCCAACCCAAACAAGAAGTAGCATCTCCAAGCAATGAAAGAGAGTGTGTACCCCAAATCCACCCAAACAACTCCAAGGGACCAGTAGCAAACTGCATCAATGTGATGGAAATCAATTGTGAAACCTCATACAATACGAAGTGTAATAGAATGGACATCTGATCACTTAACCATTCTTCTACAACTTGAATCACCTTTCAAATCCAACTCATATTGGCTCAGGAATGAGGAATTATAGAGTTGATATCAAATGAGAGGGTATGCTTTGGGCCAACTTCAAGTGAAGTGTTGAACACACAAAACCAAAGTGATCTCTTAAAGGTGGAAAGTAAGCTAGAAATGACTTACATGGCACTAGAACAGAGTTTATCAAAGGAAAGCAAGATGGAAATGAATATTTCAAAGGGGGGAACAAGCAGAAATTAGCTTAGGAGGAAGTCGAGTGGAGATAGATGAGCAAAGTTGTCTGGCTCAGAGAAGGGAACAAGAATACAAAGTATTTTCACAGGTTTGCTAGGCCATGAAAGCTCAAAACACCATATTAAATATTCAAGACAAGAATGGTAGATTACATACTGGTTTTGAAGGGATAGCTAGGACAACAGTGGACCATTTCAAAGGCATATTCCAAGACCCTGGCAAACAAAACATTAAAGAAATACTCTTAACCCTCCCAAATTTAAATAAACTCATTTCTGATGAGCAGAATGACACTCCTAATCCTTGTCGAGGAAGATGACTTGAAGTGTTGGTTTAATTACACATTCATAAATCCACTAGGCTAGATGGTTGACCCATGGAGTTCAATACGAGTTTTTATGATGTTTAGGGGAAGGACTTGCCAAAGGTACTAGAGAAATCACCTACAAGTGGGAAGATTGTTGGCCCTCTTAACTCAAATTAATGGCCACCATTCCCAAAGAAGATAATCCTTTGACATATGATGCTTTTAGACCCATTGCTCCGTCTAACTGCTCATATTAAATTATAGCCAAGGTCATAGCTAGAAGACTCAAGTCCATCCTATCTACAGTCATTTATGAAGAGTTGTTTGGGTTCATGGAAGAAAGCCTAACATTCGATGTTATTGGAGTAGCATAAGAAGCCCTTCACCCCATTAAAAATAAGAAAGTAACCCACTTTTCTAATCAATCTAGGGTCTAGACTTGTCGAAAGCCTAAGATAAGATAGATGTGAAAATTCAGGAATCTCGAATCCTATTGTAGCAACTAATATTATTTCTTCTATTTGTTAATTATATTATACAAATTATTTGTTGTGTGCTATGGCAAATATCGAAACAAATACACTGCAATCTTCACAAAACAAAAATTGCAAAAGAAATAAAAATGTTGGAAGAAATAGATGCACCCACACAATATGACACCGTTATTTTTGGACTGTCCCCAGAAAAAACCCAACTCAAGAAAACCGGTGCAGCAGCTGAGAGTTTTGATATCAAGCAATAGTAAAAATGTGAGCACAAACTATGGATGCCCAAACTGGCAATCCAAATAGAGAAATACTGGCAAAAATAACTAGTGAGAAAATTAGCTCACTCCACAAGCGATCTGACACTAACCTCAACTTGAATTGAGCTGCTCCTTGCTCCCTCTGCACAATCACTGCGTCATCCTATGCAATTACTGTGTCCCACAAGCTTGGACCTGTGTCTCCTCTCACTGTCTCGTCAGCTGTTGTCAGGAAAACTGATACTCTTTGCCTCCAGGCCCTCTGCCCATCTTCTGGCTCAGAATCTCTCCTTCTCCTCTAGAGGGCTTTGTGCTGCCTCAAACTGGGAAAGCTTCCTCGAGCCTCACTATTTTTGCCCCTCTCACTGCTTCGAACTCACTAAATCACCTCTGACAACTGAATGTTGCTACTCTAGAGATTGATTTCTCAAGAAAATTGAACGCTCAACTGATTTGGTGTGTCTTCTCCAAGCCCCATCAACTTCTTCTTATAATCTTTCGTTGAGACTTCAACGACCACGATTAAATCTTAATCAATGGCTAGGATGAACTAGAAATCAATCCATCCACTTTTCTAGAATATTCTCGTCATGACTTAATTAATCATATTTCCTAAGTTTACACTTAGATAATATTAAAAACTGACTAATTAATTTAATTAAGTTGTCTCTAGGTGGAATTTCCGAAAACAATTTCTGGGTATTGGAAAATACATGTATTCTAGCCTCTCTGTCAAATCTCGTGGCTAAAGCACATCCAATGCTACAAAAACTAACACTCCCTCTTAGTGAGGAAAGTGTTCTAATATTGCTACTACAATACAATATCTCTGCACCATCTCCTGTCACGCTGCTGAAGTCTGACTATTGTTGACCATCAACCACTGCACAACTCTAATATGTGATGCATTTGTGTTGCTGCTGACCCTGCTGAACTGCTGCCAACACTGCAACACCATTGTTGCTGCTACTGCAACTCCCTGTCATCTGTTGTTGTTGCAACTGCAACATCTGCAACTGAGAACTATCCAAGATATTGAACCATCTGTGTTCAGTATGATGCATCCGTCACCCGAGTCCTGACTGCTACTAGTCTTTGCGTTGTCACTAAAGCCTCTATGCTGCTGCTGACTCTGCACTGTGCCAACCGCACTGCTACCAACTCTGCACTGCGCTATCCAATATCTGACCCCTACTAGCTACTGCATGTGTCACTCTGGCATCTTACTGCACCAACTGCCACTAGTCCATCCTACTACTCTGTACAGTGGGCTCCCATAGCAAGGTACTGATTCAAGAGGTGGACTTCCTCAAGGATCCTACCCAACTTGTAGCACTCTGGGGCTACAAAACCAAGTCACCCCACCTCACTCTTGGAGGGATGTTTGCTATTATTGCAAAATCTTCCTCCAACCTAGAGGACAGCTTATCGATCTCTGTAGAAGTTGCATGTTGGTTATGCTTCTCCTATTTGTCCTTCTTCCTGAGAGGACACCGAGTACTGTAGTGGCCTAACTCGCCACACCTGAAGCACTTGACCTTTGACAGATCCTTTTTCCTACACTGCTCCCCCTGCCTCTTTGATGCAAGGGCCACATTCTCCTCCTCCTTCACCATCTTCAACCCACTACTGTTGTTCCTACCACTAATGGTGCTCTTCACCAAATCTCACCTCAACTCCTCCTACTACAAATTTTCCCACATTCTATCCCATATTGGCAAGGTTTCTCTTCCCAAAATGCTTTGGACAAACACTTGCCACTCCTCGAAGACAGAATTGAGAGTTATTCCCACCATCTCTTAAGGTTGAGGCGTTGACCCTACAATTGCCAGCAAATCTCGAATCTCCTGAATCCTGGTGAGGAAGGGGTCTATGCATTCCCCCTTATGCATACGGGTACATCTTAGCTTTTCTTCTAAGTACATCTTTCGCTGCTCGGAAGATCCCTAGAATAGTGTGGAAAGGGAGTCCCACATTTTCTTGGTTGTTCCCAAGCCTGCTATGTGAGAAACCACATGATCCCGAACTCCATCGAGGATCATCTCTTTGCCTTCGCCATCTCCTTCTTGTACGCCTTCAACTGATCTAGATCCGTGGGGACAGCCACCACGTTATTGATGTGTGATTTGAGATCGTATTCATCCAGAAGAAAGGAAATGCTTGCCTTCCAGATCACATAGTTGGATGCTCCGTCCAACCTATCATGATCTCACACCTTAGCTAATTCCATCTCAACAAAAATATGTAGAAAAACTCCTCTTCCCTTCTGCTTAGTTGCTGCTATGCTTGACACACTCCCTGCTGGAGTGAGTAACTATGCTCACAACGACTGTTGATCTACAAGGGAAATCGAATTTCTGAAACCAAAAATTCCCCGAGGAAAATTTTCCCTCAATGTGTGTTGTTTCTTCCTCCTAACACTATTTTGCACTAGCAACTATTGCAAAATACTGCGTCCAACTAGATATCTGCTCTGCAAGGAAAATAGTGGTTGCTCCCTTTGCCTCTAGTAATCCTCAAACTAGAGAAATCTGATTTCTCTATCACTATCTCAGAGAAATCGATTTTTCCTCAAGAAATTGACCCTCCTCGCTAAAGGACTATGTTGCCTCTGAGGGTTTCGAACTGTTGCTTACGCAGAGCTACGAAATTCCTCTTCCCCTCTGCTACTAAGCTCTCCGACTTACAATTTGCACTCTGATACCATGTGAAAATTCGATTATCCTGAATCCTAATGCAACAATTGATGTTAATTCTTCTAATTGTTAAATCAATTAAACAATTTACTTGTTGTGTGCTACGATAAATATCGAATTAAATTCACTGCAACCTTCACAAAATAAAATACTACAGAAGAAATAGATGCACACACATAATATGACACCATTATTTTTGGACTAAGTCCCTGGAGAAACCCAACTCGAGAAAATCAGCGCAGCAGCTGAGGGTTTTGATCTTAAGCAGTAGTGAAACCTATTGCAAACTATGGATGCCCAAATTGGCAATCCAAACAGAGAAATACTAGCAAAAATAACTAGTGAGAAAATTATCTCACTCCACAGGCGATCTGACACTCACCTCAACTCAAATTGAGCCACTCCTTGCTCCCTCTGCGCAGTCACCACATCAGCCTACACAGTTACAACGTCCCACAAGCTCGGAACTATGTCTCCTCTCACTGTCTCGTCCACTACTGTTTGGGAAACTGATACTATTTGCCTTCGGACCCTCTGCCCAGCTTCCGGCTCAGAATCTCTCCTTCTCCCCAGCAAAACAGAAATCTCCTCTAGAGGGGTCTGCATTGCATCACTGTGGCAATCACTGCCTCTCTGTAATGTACTCGCCGGAACTGGAAAAGCTTCGTCCAGCCTCACTATCTTTACCCCTCTATCACTGCTTCGACCTCACTAAATCACCTCCGACAACTAAATGCTGCTACTCTGGAGATCAGTTTCTCAAGAAAATCAAATGCTCGACTTATTTGGTGTGTCTTCTCCAAGCCCCATCGACTTATTCTTATAATCATTTGTTGAAACTTCAACGGCCAAGATTAAATCTTAATCGATGGCTAGGATTAACTAGAAATTTATCCATGCACTTTTCTAGAACATTCTCACCATGACTTAATTAATTCATTTTAATTAATCATATTTCTTAAGTTTACACTTAGGAAATATTAAAAATTGACTAATTAATTTAATTAAGTCATCTCTAGGTGGAATTTCCATAAACGATTTCTGGGTATTGGAGAATACATGTATTCTAGCCTCTCTGCCAAATCTCGTGGCTAGAACACATCCGATGCTACAACAACTAACAGTAGACAAGACTTTTCTGAGGCTCCCGCGCTGCATAGTGGACTGGATAACAACATGGTAAACTGGGTTGAGGGTTATCGTAACTCACTCTCTTACGATGTGTTAGTTAATGGAGCAGTTTCACAATTCTTCCATCCCCTTGAGGACTAAGGCAGGGCTGCCCCCTGTCTCCTCTTCTATTTCTTCTAGCAGCAGAAGGATTAAGCATGATCTTGAAATGTGTTAAGGATAGGGGAAAGTTGAATAGTATAAAATGTTACTAGAGGTGTTAACACAACCCACCTGCTGTTCACTGATGATGGCCCACTGTTTGGCAATGGTACACTTGGCCAGGAAAAGGCTATATGGAGAGAGCTCTAGGTCCATATAGCACAACTACCAGCATTCTTCTCAGCCATCAGAAATCTACTGCAACATTTTGCAAACTGGAGGTTATGCAGTAGAAAGAATTAAAGAAACTCTCACTTTTCAGATCAAATATTTTGACAGTGTGAAGTATATGGCATTCAAGCTGAAAGCAAATGACTATACATCCATGGGCAGGTTATGGTCATATGAAAAATATTAGAAAAAGGTTGCTTTTTGCTGTAATAGGTGGATTTCTTTTGGGGGAAGACTAACCCCGTTCAAAAATGTTTTATGGGCTATCCCTGTTTATTGGATGTCCCTCTCTCTATCATTCCATTCTTAATAGAGAGAGAAATCTTTGACAACTCTGCTATGGGTACCTTTGGATTGGAAAGAGTAACAGACAAGCAAAACCCTGCTTACGTACAAGAAAACTGCTAACTGTTTAAGAGAGGCTGGCTTGGGGCTGTAAGATCTAAACCTTTGCTCAGAGGAATGGCATCCGTAGGGATGTAGAAATTACTCATTTTTGAAGGTCTGTGGTAGATGAATTGGAGGTAGATAGGACCGTTCCTTATGGATATTTCAATGGGCTGCTAATCAGAACCCTAGAGAAAGGGGCAGGGGTCACATTACACATCTCTGAACAGCAGAAGATCTCCTTTGAATGTGGCTTGGGAAAATGCATTAATAATAAATCTGAAGGAAGGACAGTCAGCACCCTGATGACCATTGTTTTGGAGGAAGGCATTCAGAAGATAATCATTTATGGGGACTCTAAAATCTTTATTGATTAACAGAAACAAGAAAGCAGAGGTACATAGGGCTCTATTGGGTGCTCTATCATGCAGTTGACCTGAATTCCTGGTTTCAGACCAGGAATTTTGATCATATATATGGGGATCATAATCAGAAAGCAGACAGACAATTAAAGCAAGCTTGCAGTCATCCATCAGGTTCTTTCATACTCGCATCATAACAAGATGGGGTTGAGAATGTTCTCCAGGCAAGGATTATTGCTATTTGGTGTTTTGTGAGAACAACTGCTGCTGTTTTTTTTTGGGTGGGTTACATGATCTTCATCATGTGTAATGTATGATCTGATTCATACAGGGTTCTTCAGGATTGGCATGATGCCTATATTGGCGTGTTTTGCTCCAAATAAAATAATAATCTACACAAACATAGAGAACCATACACTGTCTTTGTCAGCTACAGAAGGCACATCGGTAATTTCTGCAGACAAGAAGCACATTATTGTTCAGAAGTTGATGTTGTTTACTTAGCAGATAAATCTATCACTGCAGCACATTAGACAAACCCGAGGAAAAGGACCAGAAGTGCAGAATACAGAATCATATGTGTGGCTGGTAAACATATCAGAAGGTGCAGAGAGAGGTATGTGACATGGAAGTAGGATAAGATAAGATAAGATAATATTTGATTAGTCCAACAAATGACCATGAATTTAAACCTCAAATCAAGACCAGAAGAAACTTTTAAAAAGTTGAAAATATAAGTCACAATGTTTAGACATGAAATGGTGAATTTCTACGCTGCGATATTTTGCCCGAGAAAATAAATTTGAGAAACTAATTTTTAAATAGAGGCAATCATGATAGTGTTTACCCAAGTAATCTGTTGAAACCGATAAAAGCTGCCTGTATTGATTAGCAACCCAGGTAAGGGGTTCAGGAGTTGGAAGGCTCAGTTTAATGGATTGTCAAGGTGAATCCAACTGAATCCTGTCTTCAATGTAGGGATGAGCAAAGAAGCTGGCAATCTTATGGAGTTCAAATATTGTCTAGGTAAGATTGGTAACATTACGCCTTCAAAATGAGGGAGACAGCAGTCTAAAAGAGCACCAGCAAGGAAACCTGGATCTGGAGATGAAAACAATATGGAGACACAGGTGACAGGTTAATATCCTAGATAAGCAGCAAGCACTGTGGCTGCTTAGCCATTCACGGTGTTCAAAATTTTTTAGTCTATCTTTTATATTGTAAATCTCTTCTTTGTAAATGTTTTTGAGCTTTTGTACTAAGGGGCTAGTTAGTTGAAAAGCATTAATTCTGTGTTAGTGTGAGGTGTTTGGAATATTGACACTCCAGTAATAATTAGAAATCATCACCGCTTTATTAATCAGCAACATGTGATGGGTGGAACATTTATATGTTCAGGTTAGGTCGCATCACCATAACCAGTTAGGGGTATTTATATATTGTAACGAAACATTATGTAAAGGTATAGGTGAGAGATGTATATGCGGCATCAATAACCAAATTATCTTTTTATCTCCAACTTCATTGTATGTGCAAACCCTAAATTTCTGAAAAGACAATCGTAAAAAAATCAATATAACATGCAATTGCATTTATCCCGATCCTGACTCTGTAATCAGAGCATCCCAGGGAAACTGCCCAAGGCAGGGACAAAGAATCACAGGTGACAGGACTACCACTCTGGACCATGCATTATGAAATCTACTATCCCACAAGCATTTTATGTAATACATTTGCCCAGCCAATATGTTGGGGCTCTGAATTAACAAATTAGCAAATCAAGGACAACCTTTTAATTGACATGGTGCCTTTGCGAAAATTTTAGGCAATTATTCTGTAGTGAGAAAAAATAAATTTGCAGTCAGAATAATTAAAAATAACAAGATATGGATTTTCTCCATCGTTTTCTCATTTGTCCCAAGACAAAATAAAACCTTAAGATTTAAATAAAATTTCATAAACTGCCTATCCAACAAATAAAAATCATATAAATTGCCAATTTTTATAACTAAACAAAGCCAGAATCAAACCCATCTCATCAATAAGCTGCCACAATGATTCACTCCAACAACCATATTGATGCTAAAACAACTCACCTAGTAACATGTGATAGGCTTCCACGAAACAAATCCTGAACCACAGTCCTTGCTTTAGGATTTTTGGAGTGACCAAGAAATCGCTCCAGTAAGGAAAGAAGTAATGTGAGGAACTCGTGGCTATCTTGTTGCACGCCATTATCTAGCTCCAATGTCCTTGTAAAAGCAGCTGAATCTACAGCAACCCTTTTTCCTGAGTGCAATTGCGCAAACAACCGTGAAAGTTGGTATAACACAGGCTGTTGTTGCAAAAGTTCTGGCTCGGCAGAAAAGAAACATGTCCTAAATGATGTATTCATGTAAAGGCATTGAAGTATGCTGTTTGCATAACATGTTGCACCCAGGTTTGTGAGACCTGAAGGAAAATCCAAGCTGGAACGTAATGACTCATTTGGATCTGGACCAAGTGCTACTATGGTGTCTGCCACTTTTTGCCACAGACCTTGCTTTCTGACTCCATTAGGAGGAGGAATCAATCCACAGAAGCAATTAGGTGAGTCTTTAGAATTGACTCGGCAGCCATGGCAAATAGGTTTTCCAATATTGTATAACTGTAAAATATCATCCTTAGTTATCTGACCCGTTGCATTGATTTTCCTGCAAAACCAATCTCATAGGGATCAAAAAAAAAATAGGTTGCAAATGAAATTGTCATGAAATGTTCTCCCCAGTGGAAACCTTAAAATTCATATAAGATTGCAGTCAACTTGAGAAAAGAAGGCCAATTATATGAATTATCTTAATAAGCACTTCATCCACAGTGTATTTCAATTTTTTTATTTAAATATACGTTTAAAGCCCTGGTGTGACCTAAGATAATATACAAAACCAGGCCTGGAATCCAACCATACCATATGTGTAAAGCACTCAACATGTATCATCTGGAAACTCTAAATTTAAAATTATCGATGCCTGGACATTATCTTACATTGTAACAATTAACAGTTGGAGCAACTGAAGACAAAAAATTTAGGTCTTCAAAATTAAATGTTGAAAGCCATAATTCAAAAATAGCCAAAAATTAAGCAGCAAGTAGCTTACCTTAATGTCTCTGAGCGGGCATCCTCAATATTACTCAACCGTTGTTTCTTGCTTTTGCCTCTTGTATTTGTCCCACTCATTTTACTGCTAGAAATGTTTCTACCTTGTTAACTTGACTTTCCTTCACCTTAATAGCATTTATCAAGTTCCGACCACCTCTCTTACAAATAATTAACAGAGCAATACCGATCAGAGATAGTATTTGCTCTTTAATTATACCTGCATCATCAGAAAGCTACAGGCAAAAATCAGTCTATAAAGAAATAAATAACAGAAAATGCTCATGATATAGAAGTATGATAAAAAAAAACTTACAGATAAGTCTATTTACTCAAAGTCGTGTTGATCCACGAAGGTACTTCAAAGCTGGAATATTCGGATTTCCAAATTCTGATCAAGGGGCTCTCATTAATGTGAAATTAGTTTAAAGTGAACAGATTACTGATTTTGTGGGAGATAATTGGAGCCGTTTCACCCTGTTTCCTTGTTGTTAATCCTTGTCTTTCTCAACAAAATTCAGTTAAGAATGATAGCCCCTGCAGAATATACATGTAACTCAATTTGAAGAACAGAAGGAAATTGTTTAAAAATTTTAAATGCCAATGCTTCTAAACACAAACTAAAACATGATGAGTCACAATAACAAAAAATTGAGTTCAACTCTATGCAAGATCGACCTAAAATGTACCACAAACATTCATATGATAACAGTCTACAAGAATAAAAATTATTCATCCACTTTATACTAGCACTTTCAGTCTACTTCGTACTATCATCAAAGAGCAAAGAACATTCCACAAAAAGTAGTAGTCTTCAGATCCACTTTCAATACCAATTCCACGGCTGTACCAACAATATGCAGAGTCAAGGGACTGATCGAGACCTGGCTGCGCGCGTTCCTGAGCTATCGCTCGTGCCCGCCCTAGGGTTCCTTCGCAGCAATGGAGGTTCTGGGCACTGCCCAGGTTCCTCCCACCCCCGCCTCCACCATCCGATGCAGAAGCCTTTCACAAGCTCCTGGCCTCTTTGCCGAAGAAGAAAGCTTCAAAGGCAGCAAAGTTCGTCAAAAGACTAGAGGATATCCCTGAGATTTCTCTCCCTCCTGAGGGTCCGATCCAGGTTGCCCTCTCCTTAGCGGAACGTGCCTTGGTGGGTCAATTCACAGGGCTCTAGCCCTCCCCAAAATCCACAGAGAGCTGGGTAGCAAAGAACTGGGCACCGCTGATCAAAAACAGTGTTACCTCGTACTTACTAGGGAGAGGTTTTTTTCTGTTTGAATTTTCTGTTAAGGAGGATAAAGACCTAATTTTCCAGAATGGCCCCTATTTCATGGGTCCTCAGGGGCTGTATCTCAACAAGTGGACGCCCGACTTTGACCCAGCGGTTGATGTTCCAACAGCCGTTCCAGTGTGGGTAAGGCTGCACAACCTCCCAGTGCATTGTTGGAATTGGGAATCGCTTAAGCATATCGGGAACACCCTGGGCAAGTTTATCGATCGAGCAAACAGCAAAGATCAATATGACTGTGCCAGAATATGTGTTGAGGTTGATCTGGAGGTTGGCCTGCCTGAGGCAATAAAAATCAGGGTCGGCAGTTGGACACACCTGCAAAAGCTGGACTATGAACAGCTTCCCTTCAAATGCCGGAAATGTCATGTTTATGGTCATTTTGCTAGAGGCTGCCCAAAGAATACTGAAGTGGAGAAAGGCAAGGAGGAGGGCTGGAATCAGGTCAAAAGGACCAAAACCACCCATAAAGCCCCTAGATCTGGAACCTCAAATGGTAAAGGCCCTCAGACAACCCCTGTTCTTCAAACCCCTTCCTTGAAAGATCAAGAAAACAAGTTTGGGCTACTTAGCTCAGCAGTTGAAGACACCCAAGAAGTTGAGAAGCAGAAGGAAGATTCTCCCCATAAAGAGACCCCCTCGAGCTCAAAGCAAGGAGAAAGCAATGCAGACAGATCGAAAGAGAAATACATAGAAGGGATTGAGGAAGAACAAGGTTCGGAGGACTCAGAGAAGGAAGGTGAAATAGGGGACTCGCAAACCTCTGCTAGAAGATCAACGAGAGGCCGAAAGTCTGCCCGCGAAAAAAGAGAACAGGAAACCTACAAAGACAAACTCCAGGGAAGTCAACCAACCCTGGAGAAACTCTTGGCAAAAACACCGAAGATGACCAGAAATCAGTCTTAGAGCTCTAAGGGAGCTCACCATTCAAAAAGCAAGTGATGAAGATCGTCTCCTAGAACTGTAGGGGTATGGGGAGCAGAAAAAAAAAAGAAGAAGCCTTATAAGAACAGTCTCTCGATATACTTCTCATTCAGGAGACCAAAATGGAGGACAAAGACTTTCTCCATATTAGCAAGAAATTGTGGAATAAAAGTGAAGGACAAGCAGTCTCTACTCGAGGTGCCTCCGGGGGCCTGGGCACTCTTTGGAATGGCAACAAATATTCAAGGATCAAAGAGGTCTTCAATACCCACTGGTTGCTAACGAAACTTCAACATTTTGACACAAAATAGATCCTTTGTCTCATTAATGTGTATGCTCCGATTAGCGCAGGGGAGAAAAAAGTTTGTTGGGACTCCATCAGAAACCTGGCAGACTCTGAAAATCTAGAAAACATCATCATTGCAGGGGACCTTAACCTCACTTTATCGTTGTCCGAAAAGCAAGGAGGAAGCATCGTAAGGGATCTGGCTCGGGAATGGGTGGAGGATCTTTTGCAGGACTGGGATTTGATCGACATCAAGCCTTCTTCGGGTAAGTACACTTGGTCCAACAAAAGAGTCGGTCTGGGACATATTGTTGCAAGGTTAGATAGATTTCTTGTTCAAAGCTCTTTTCTACTTCTAGGATTAGAGTCTAGAATGCATATTCTCCCATGCAGCGTTTCTGATCACAGGCCCATCAAACTTGTGCTTCTGGCCCATATGGACCAAGGTCCTATCCCTTTTAAATTCAGCCCTCAATGGGTCAAGGAGCCAAATTTCATGCACATGGTCAAGGAAAGCTGGAGTCAACCAGTTAAGGGCTCTGCCTTCTTTGTATGGGAGGAAAAACTCAGGAGAGTGAAAGCAGCACAAAAAAATTGGGCAAAACTCCTTCCCAATCCGGCAACGGAAAGGAAAAAGATCCAAGGGAGTCTCGAGATTCATCATCTGAAATCGGAAAATGTAGAGATCACAAAAGAAATTCTAGACAGGGAGGCTGATTTACAACAAAAGCTGCACAAGGCAAGCTTGGCAGAGGAAGAGTACTGGAGAGTTAAATCACGAAGCCTCTGGCTTAAGGCGGGAGATAGGAACTCCTCCTTCTTTCACAAACAAGCCCAAGCTCGGAAATGCTTCAACTCCATCTCAGAAATCAAGGAAGAGACCATCAAGGATAGTGTTATCAGAAGCATAAAAAGAGTTGCTTTCCTTCATTTCAAAAATCTGTGTAGTGAAGATGAGGGTCTGGGACATAATCAAAATTTGGTGAATGAGGTGCCTACTCTAATTTCCCCCAGAAAGAATCAGTTCTTAGAAGCAGAAGTCTCTAAAACTGAAATAAAAAATGCCCTCTTTGCAATGGAGCCAAATAAGGCCCCAGGCCTTGACGGTTTTACTGCCAGATTCCTTCAGTCCTGTTGACAGATTGTGGAAAAAGAATTATGCAAAATGGTTCAGAAATCACAAGACTGTCAGAAAATTGGGGGAAGCACCAATTCGGCGTTCCTTGCCCTCATCCCCAAGGAGAAAGGAGCCAACTCCTTTAACAGATTTCGACCTATTTCCCTTTGCAACATAGGATACAAACTGATAACAAAAGTGATAGCAAACAGATTGAAAACCATCCTCCCAGCCATCATTCCGGAGAATCAGGGAGGTTTTATTCATGGAAGGCAGATTGTGGACAATTTTATTCTAGTCCAAAAGGCGATCCACTCAAGCCTGCACCGAAAAGAGAAAGGAATGGTTGTCAAATTAGATCTAGAAAATGCCTTTGACCGAGTGAGACATAGATTCCTGATGGATGTTTTGCACAAATATGGTTTTGGCTCCAAATTCATTAACTGGATCCAGGCTTGTATCTCTGAGCCCTGGATAGCTCCTTTGGTGAATGGGAGGGCTGCTGATTTTTTTAAAGCTTCTCAAGGACTGAGGCAGGGGTGTCTGCTTTCTCCCCTGCTCTTTGTTCTCCAAGCTTCTATTCTCAGCGTTCACTTGAATAAGAAGCAGCAGGAACAAAAGATTATGGGCTTGAATGTAGCAACAGGTGTCAAAAATATAAACCATGCGCTATTTGCTGATGATTCCCTCTTGCTGGGTGCTGCCACTGTGCTCTCGGCTACAAGATTTAAAGATGTGTTGGATGATTTTTGCAAAGTCTCAGGAAGCAAACTCAACAATGGTAAATGTCATATCTACTGCTGGAACACTTCAGCCAGTACTCTCAAAGACATCTCCTGTTGTTTTGGTTTCGCTGCCTCCTCTACTTGGTCTTCCTTCAAGTATCTGGGGCTCCCTATTTTCCAAAAATGTGCCCTTAGCAAACACTGGCTGCCTCTGCTGGAAAAATTCAAAACAAAGATTCAAGCCTAGGGATACAATTGGCTCAATTTGGCAGGGAAGATTGTGCTCATAAAGGTTGTATTAAACAGTCTTCCTATTTATCAGTTTGTTGTTATGCTGGCTCCAATTGGTATTCTTAGGAAAATGGAGGAACACATCAGAAAATTTTTTTGGAAAGGTGGCAAATCGAATGAAAAGAAAAATCCATTAATTAGCTGGGATAAAATCTCCATGCCTAGAATGGAAGGCGGCCTGAATTTCAAGAGTATAAGTACTCAAAATGTGGCGATGAGTGCAAAGTTGTTATGGTGGATAATCGCTCCAAACCCGGGCTGGGAACAATTAGCGCTGTGGAAAAAATATTTCAGAGGGCAAAGGACCCGATGTTTAGACAATCCTATCCCCAATTCAGGCTTGATGATCCACAAACTCTGTGCAAAAGAAACTTCCTTAATTAACCTCCATGCGCACTGGATTCCTGGTAATGGTAAGAAAATCAGAATATGGGAGGACCAAACCATGGACAGTGACCCCCTGGCAGATGATCGCTCATTGATTGAGCTGCGAGATTGGATGACCAGTGCTGGCTACGCAACTCTGTGGGACATTTCTCATTGGGAGGATGGCGTTTGGCAGAGCTGGGTGAAGCTTGAGGTGCCACCGAATCTTTCTAATGAATGCGCAATCTTCTTAGCCCATCTAAAAGGCAAGGCCCCTATAAATATCAGGAAACCTGACACGCGTGGCTGGGGATCGACTTCAGGGCGTTACTCTGTCTCGTAGGGCTACAGGCTGCTGTTAATTCAGCCCCACGTCCCTCCTGATCCGGAGCCCTGGAAGGGGATTTGGCTACAGGCTTCCATTCCAAAAATAGATATATTCTGCTGGCTCCTTTGTCATAAGCGAATTTTGACCGAAGAAAGGCTACAGAAAAGAGGTTATCATGGGCCTTCTAGATGTACGCTGTGTGGGGAAAATGAAGAAAGCGCCTCTCATCTGATGTTGAATTGTAAGTTTGCTGCAGAGATATGGCAAGAGCTCTTAGGCCCATGGAGAAATGATTTCATTTTCCCCAACCACGTCTCTGATCTGTTCTCAAAATGGATCCTCAATTATCCTGGAGACATTCCTAAAAACAAATATATCATGACTGCATGGATCTCTCTCCCTAAATTTATCTGTTGGCAGATCTGGCTTGAAAGAAACCAGAGGATTTTTAGAGACAAAAGACATGATATCAAGATAGTCTTGGTTAAGATTAAAAGTCAGTTAAAAGAAAGTTTGGGAGCCCAGCTGGATGGTGCAGATCTTAGTGAGCAAGATTCTGAATGGAGTGCTATTTTCGACCTACATTTTAGTGTCATAGCAAGGCCTCCCATCCCCCTAAAAGACTGGCAAATTAGAGTCAATGAAACAGAATTCTCAGAGTTTATCACAAAGCAGTCAAGAACCGCCCTTTTCTTTGATGGGGAAGCAAAAGGAAACCCCGGTAAAGCTGGAGCAGGCGGAGTAGTAAAAAATGCTTAAGGCAGAATTGAGTTCAGATACGCCTGGGGTGTGGGTCACAATACCAGCATCCAAGCTGAAGCGTTGGCTCTCCTCCAAGGTCTCAAGCAACTCAAATTTCTTGGAATCAAAGAAGCAAATGTTTTTGGAGACTCCCAGTCCATAATCAAAACCATAGTGGACAATTCAACACCTTCAGATTTTAGATTCTCACGATTGATGACTAGAATTAGATTATTGACGAATTCCTTCCAGGGTTTGAATTTCTTCCACGTAAGGAGAGAAAACAACAAAGATGCTGATGCTGAAGCCAACAAAGCTGTCCTCCTCTCTCTTGGAGCCCTCCTAAGAGATAGAGACGAAAACTGGGATCCCATCCCTTAACTCTCTGGTTAATATGTTTTACTGCCTTTTATTGAAGCAGTTTGTTTGCATCTACAAGTTCGGGAAGACTACGGAGATCGGCCTTATTATTGCATGTAAAAAACGCTGGCTTATAAGTGTAAGTGCCATTTTGTTCATGGCCGGAGAGAAAATCTGGGCATTGCCCTTGCAACTTGTAATCCGATTCAACTGCCAAGTGAGATTAGAAAATGATAGAACAAAGTCAATTTGAGTAATGCAAACCTTTCAAATACTACTGCAACACTTATCATGACAGTTTTGGCCAATGATTATCCTATTCTATCAGCTACAAGCAGTATTAAAAACGTTCTTCCTTCAGAAAACCCAAGAAAATGATTAAACGGACCCCATATAGAAGACTGAACAGATGTCAAAAAATTTAAAGGGCGATATGACGCCTGCTGATAAATAAGTCTACTATCGTGGTCAAATTGCACGCCTTGGGCAAACAAAAATGGGAATAACACTAAAGAAAATATTAAAAAAATATTGAATAAACTTCAATTCTTGGCAATGAATACGACCCGAGCTTTTCCAACAGCACAACTCCGCCTTTTATACGCTTATCAAACAAGAAAATAGTATTTCATTTACAGTTCCTGTGCTCTAGTAACTGCTTCTATGTGACATCAAAACTCAAACTGTAGCTCTAAAGTTTCCATCGAATGGTGGAATTGCATCGTCTGACAAAATGTCATTAGCCGATACTCAATTTCTAATATTCACGCGTCAATGTGACATTTAAAGCCGTGCCTGAAGATATCGTGAAAACGCAAAACATTCTTGTATTGAAACAGAAAGAGATTTTAAGTCTAACATCCAATAATAACCTAAATATCACAAATTACCCTAAAATTTGAGCTATTTCATGAGCTGCGCTATTAATGCGAGCGCTGGTAATATATCAGCCTTGAGATAACAAGCAGATTCAAAATTCCTCTGTTTTTAAGGTTTTTGACGATGTAAAACGCCCTGGACAAATCTGCAGATAGAATATATTTTCTGAAAACAAAATTTCCTCCAAATTTCTGATAAAAGGATCGTTTGTAACCAATAATCGTCCCAATACAACATCTATCAGAAAATTTATAAAGGAAATTCAACGAAAATTCAAAGAAGATTCAACCTTTTGCTTTTTGCAGACACTTGCGCGCGCGATCTACTCTGACTTCGAACAACAAAATGGTGATAGTGGCCCAGGAGGAGGATTAAATCGTTCGACTTCCTGCGTTTTATGGTGTCTATTTATTTTTCAATTTCACCAACTCAAATCAAAACAAACAGCGCTGGTATAGCATTTCAATTTCATCAGTTAAACATTTAGCAGTTTTTCTTAATTTGGTGTTTAAATATCTGTACTTCCCTTACCTGGCAGATTAAATTATATTTATTCGTACTGCAAGCTGCGACATAATTAGTCTTTCCTATTTCCAGATCATGCTCCGAGGCTAAGAAATATAAAATACGATCGATGGACCGAACAATTTTCCGGGGTGGGAGAGTTCAAAATTTTCCTTAAGCGTTTTCAATAATGAGTTGCGTCCGCCAAAATAAAATAAACTGGCGAAATGGCCACCCAGTGACGTGTACTTTCCAAATTTTACAAAAGGGATGATGGGAATTGGCTGTGGAGCTTGTAATGCTATGGGGCGACACTTCATTCTTTTGTACCCAACACATTCCTTAAACAAGTCAATACTTGTATGGTTTATTTATTTTAAATATTAAAAGGTGAATTATCAGGCTTTTATTATTTATTTATTTTATTTTTATCATGGCTTATTTTTATTTTAAGTAATACAAAAAGTAATATTTCATTTCTTTACTTTTTATTTAAATTATTTTATTTGGTTTTTATTTCATTTATTTTAATAATTTTATTTGAGTATTTTAAGAGAGTGATTTAGATAGTAAATTGAATAACAAGTTTTTTAATCAAAATATTAAACAATAAAATGATGGATGTCTATGGGGGTTTTGGATAGAGCTTAAGGGTCATAGATTGTTTTGTTAAGACACTTTTTTATATGTTCAATTCCCCACACATATAAAAGTGAATATTGAACATGATGAAAATGTAGTCTTTCCAAGCTTTAAAAATAAATTAAACAATAAAATGATAATAATAATCACTATAAAGATTTAATAATCATATAATTTAGAATTTAGAATTTTATTTTAAAATAATAATAATAAATTAAATTAAAATTTTATAATACAATGAGTGTTTATATATATATTCAATATTTATATAGATATATGTATTTAAATTGGGAAATAATGTGATATCTTATTTTTTGTATTACAAATATTATTAGTATGTTTAAGATTTAATAAAAAGAATATTTTTCATCATCACTTTTAATGAAAGGTTGTGTTTAAATTTATTAAGTTATTTGCATTTTATAATGAGGATTTGTAATTATTTGTATTATCAAAGATTTTTTTAGCTATGTTGCTTATTTATAAGCCTAAATTTTGAATTTGAATTATTGTTAACCATGTTTTCTTTCTTACTTATGTGTCTTAATCTTATCAGTGTTTATTTGTCATTTAACTTAAATGGTTGAGTTTGTTATAAGAGAGCGTTGTAAACAAGATATATTGAAGAGGTCTTGGGTCAATAACAATAGTAAGAAGAAAATTTAAAATAGTTAAAATTGTTCCAAAATATTAAACGTAATATATTTTATCGTTTATTAACTTATTTATTATTCATAATTATTAAAACATATCCCCCGATCGGAGTGTAACGTGGAAGATCCGCCCTCCTATCAGAATTTATGACAAGTACATCGGGGATGATGCCCACCACCCTTCGCATGAGTGGCAAGGGTGGTAGGCGATACCTCTGCATGCAAGCCTAGGTGAGGTGGCAGGAAGGTGGCTCGCACAAGAGAATTAAAACAAGGAGGAGACAGGCGTAGGGATCTTCTTGTGAAGGCAATTTCGGATGCAGGCGTGACCGCGGGACAGGAGACCTTCATCGCTCACCCTCCTCTGCAATTTTTGGGTATGTACTTCATTCTACCTTTCATGTGCACACCATGGTTAAGTGTTTGAATTTTGGTTGGGCTATTAGGGGACCTCGTGGGAGCAGGAGGGACTGGTACAGCTCCCTGTGGGTTAGAGGAGAGCGGAATTATTCCACTGCAGTCTGGGGAAGGATAGAGTTATGATGGGTCTCTCCCTCTAGGTTACTTTAGGACTAGTGGTTGGGCTTTTCATGCAGCAAAATTTGGGTCAGTCGGGTAAGGGATACCTCTAGGTTGGACCTCGGAGACGTATGGAAACCCTGTCCGTGAATAGGATCAAAGATCAGTTCAAGGAGAATGAGCGAATAGTGATACAGCAACATAATTTCAACCCGAGTTCTCGGGACTCTATGCGCAGGGAGATGGGGGGGAGTAAACTCTCCTCAATCTCGTGTTGAAGCCATCGACACCCCCTCTGTTATCCGAGAGGTCAAAAAGCTAGAGAAGTTGGGATAGGGAGTATGTGATGGAGGGCTAGCGTTCATAAGAGTTAGTGGGTGGGTGAGAAAGAACAGGACCCGAGAACGAGGGTCTGCATAAGGCAGATTCGGGACTAAGTCATGAGATGAAAGAATTGGGGTAATTCTGGTATGTTAACATTAATGTTTGGTCCATAGTTTGTTTAAATTATATGGAATTACGCCTCTACATGATTCGATGGACAGGTTTCTTAATGCAAAACGGTGGGATGGCTCATGGGACAGCACACTCCAGGAGTTTCGCTGCTTGTGGATGTTCCAAGAACCTTGTTGGTTGCGGTCATCGTTAAAAGGACAGGGGGAAGGCAATAGAAGGTCATCCTAGCTCTCCCCGAAGCTATCCAAGAGGTCGTAGGTCGGTCATTGACGTAATTCAAGAGGCAGCAATTGCATACCATGAAAATACTACATAGAAGATTCAAAAGCTTATAGAAAAGTGGGAGGTAGACATAAACAAGCATGCAGAGATAGAGATGGAAACTGAGGAGTGGAGAGATCTAATTTCGTACCCAGGCCAAACTAGAGGTAGGCTCACTCAATTCAGACAGACATTGTTCCTTTACTGGTCTATGAAAAGTATTATCGGTAAAGCTTTAGAACAAACTTAAACAAGCTTGGTGGCTCTAGCCTAGGACTTACTGGAATATAAGATTGAATTTGAGAATATTAAGTTTCAGTTAAGAAAACAGGATGGATGTCTCAACCGTATTTAGCATCACAATGACCTATTGATTCTCCAAGATAAAGTTATGTCCAATCTCCCACAATGACCTAATTATGGACTGGTTCAGTAGAGCGAACTTGTACGACTTATCACGTGTCACTGTTTCATCCTTCGCCTCTGAAATTGATAGCCAAGAAACTACAGTCCGTGCACTTGTGACCACTTTTTTCGGCACTCCAATCTGATGCTCATAGAGAGAGTTATTGAACTTTTCCCACGATCACCTCTTTGTGATGAAATTCGGGAGCCTGAAAAATCACTACCTTCCACAGATCATATCTCCAAAAATATTGCGAAACAAGCTCTGAAATTTTGTGACGAGTTTCCTCAGGATTTCAGCTTCGCACCCTAAAAATTTCAGATTATGAACCTTCGTAGAAAAAAAAGTTATAGCGCAAATGCCACGATGACCTGTTTAGGAGCCTAAAGACCTAAAATTCAGTGTATATTAAAATGTTAGACAAATACATTTTAAAATGATCTTCTCGGGATTTATTTCCCCAAAATTTCAGCCTTTGAAACCGTAGAAAAAATTTATAAGCGAAAATTCCACGATGACCTGTTTGGAGTAGCGAAACCCTAGAATCCAAACCTCTGATACCAAATGTTGTGTAACCAGCTCCAAAAATAGAAGAAAAGAGATATCAATGCCTTAGAAATAAGCCACTTCGAGGGGGCAACCTCCAATACATTACATAAATGAACGATTCTTGGATGATAGAAATGAACAAAACCTCCTTCTATATATAGGAGTCCATGGGGCCACAATATAATCCTAGTGGGGCCACAATGTAATCCTAGCCGACCTAACAATAATAATGTAAGGGCACAATAATAATAATATGGGGGTTATAGGGGTACAATAATAACAATAAGGGGGGCTACACCAACATAATAAGGGGCTATACTATTAATATAAGGACTTAACACCTGTCCTCGGCGAGTTGATGCCACCAAACTGATAAATATGAATGTATGTTGACTAGAAAATGAATGAAAATAGAGTACTATGAAGCTTACAAAAAAAAAATATTGAAACATATTTTCACATATGCATCCTGAATATGAGGAAGAAGTTCAGTGAACACACATTCATTTGGTAATTAGTTGATCATTTTATTAATAAAAGAATTGTTATTTTTATAAACACCTCCATTGATATAAGGATCGATTTAAATTCTTCTTCATCCGTTTCAAAATAATAAATATAATATATTTTATTATTTATTGTTCATAATTTTTTATGCATATTTTCACATAAAGCATTCCATATATGAGGGGAGGCCGAGTAAACACATTATTTGCTAATGATTGAATAGTTGTGTTGATAAAAGAGTTGTTAAGTTTTATGAGCACTTAAATGATATAAAGATTTATTTTTTCTAATTATTATAAGTTTTAGAATTTTTTGTTTCAATCTAGAAATTTGTGGAGAGAGTTTACAACTTAAAATTGTAGTTTCAACAAATTTTTATCAGACCCAAAAATTTTCAAAATGTATAACAAGTAGATTTTTGTTATAAAAATTAAGTTAAATCCATTTTAACCTTAAAGTTTAAATAGCTAAAACTGTTTATTGTTTCCATTATGATGTGATGTGTTGTCCTTGATAACAATCGACTCAATGAGTTGCCTTTTGATAGCAACCTACTTAATGAAGATGTAAATTTGATGTATCTACAGGCAAATTCAGATGTGATAGAGAAAGTAATATCAATCAGTGACAGAGGAATGATGAAGGTAAAGTTTGAGGAAGTATACGCAGGTTCAATGAAGCCAAATCATGTATATATGCAGGTTCAATGAAGCGAAGTAGTGTATACGCATGTTTGGTGAAGAAAAGTCATGTACACACGCGGATAAGAAGAAGAAAAGTTGTATACATGCTTGCGCACTATTTTATCAATACCAGAGGTCTTTACCATGGTATTAGCCCACAATATTGAGTGCAATAATGACTATTTGATCTAGTCCAAGAATACCATCGGGACTTGTGTGGTTTTGGCTCATGGTATTAGCTAAGGTTCTAACTATATAAGGAGGTGAAGATCAAAGTGCTAAGGGTGCATGAGTAAGGGTAATGAATGAATACTTCAATCTGAAGTATATTTGGCTGGTATGGGCTATAGTTGATTGATAGATCTGAAATAAAGATGCACTCATGAATACAATGATGGATCAGGATCTATGGACTTGAAATGAATATGTATTCGTATGATCTGTTTATGAGATGTTTAGATCTATGGTTTGATGCGTGTTTTTTACAGTGAAGGATATGGTCTGAGTAAGTTTGAAGTTCTGAAGTATTGCGCAGTCATGAATTATTTACAGATCTATACGCGGGTTCGACACATGGAAAGCGTATATACACGCAGGTTCGGCTCTGTGAAATTGTGTATGTATTCTGAAGTATTTTGAGATCTATATGTTGGTTTTGTTCTGGATAAGCGTGTATGTATGGGAAAAAGCCTTATGAAAGGCGTGTATGCAAGTCAGGGTTTTTTTTGAAGAATATATTTGATCAGCTTATACAATATTGTTGTGTTTCTGTTGTCTACAATGATGTCTTCATATTAATCTAGGTTTAGTGACAATGTATGAAATAGATTTGTTTAAATAATGAAGTTGAAATTGGTTGCATGTTGATTGGTTGAAAAGATACTTGATGTTGCTAACTGTATGAGGGTTCAAAGATTTGTAACCTATCAGAATATTTCAGAATGTCTCTGTCCAATTCTATGACTAATTCATATTAACAGTTTTAAGAACTTAGTATATTCAATTCTATACGCAGGTTGGTCTACATAAAAGCACGTATACACGTGGGTTGCCTTAAGTGAAGTAGCATATACATTTTGTTTTATGAATGATAAGGGTTGCAATTGATTCAGTGTGTTGATGCAGTAGTCTGGGTTCAATTATGATATTATGGTTGGTGATTGGTTAAGTGATTGTTTTATTCAGTGATTGGTTCAGTATTCAAGTGATTGGTGATTGTTTGGTTCAATGGTTGTTTTTAGGAATTGGATGAATGTTTTGGGTACAATAATCAATTTTGGTTTTGATATTTGGCTTATATGATGTTAAAGGGTTCAACACGGATAATCTGATGAAAATAGGCCTACAAGTTGTGATGTATTGAAGCCAGTGGATCTAGTGTGAAAATTTATGAAACGTGGTCTGCAGTGGTGATGAAGGTCGGAGCCTTCAGCGAGGAAGTCGAATCTTCCTGCCAGTAAGAGTTGGTGATTAGATCAAGGGGTTGTAGCTCCCTTCTAGTAGTGGCTAGTAAATGAGAGCAGGGGGTCGAAGCTACCTTCTAGTGGTGGCTAGTAAACGAGATTAGAGAGTTGGAGCTCCCTTCTAATAGTATTGGAGAACGAGTGAAGGTAGTAGCCTTTTGCAGGTGGGTGCCTGTGTGTTGGTATGAGTTTGCGCCAATACAAGATTATAAACAGTTTTATGTGTAATAAATATTGAAGACAGAGACGATAACAACGATGGTTTTCTCCCACATTGGGTTTCCACCTTAAATCCTCGTGTTCATGTGTGTTGCTTATGTGTGATGGTTTATTATGTTCTTACTACACATGTTTACTACTTACTAAATGTCTAATGAATGAATGATGCACTGATCTAAGTAAAGTTACTAAAGATTTATCTGAATTATATGTTTCCTAAGCATACGCTAGTTTCCTTAATGAAAGTCGTGTACATACGCTAATTGGCTTAAGTAAAGTCGCGTACATAATTCAGTAAAGACAAGTAAAAATAATAAAAATTGTGTGAGTTCTAAATACTGATTCACCCTCTCTTAGTATTTTTCCCAACATTTATTATCTTGTTTATTATTCATAATTATTCCCTCATATTTTCACATAATACATCCTGTGTACAAGAAAGAGGTAAAGTAAAGACACATTTGTTCGTTAATGGATTAATCATTATCTTATTAATGTTCATAATTATTCACTCATATTTTCACATAAAGCAATCTTTATATGGCAAGATCAACTAAAAACAAATTTATTTAGTAATAAATCAACCATTTAATTAATAAAATATTTATTAGTTTTATGAAAACCTTACTTTACTCTAAATTTATTAATTGATTCAAAATATTAAATATAATATATTATATTATTTAATACCTTACATAATTTCACATAAAACATCATATATATATATATATATATATGAAGAGGAGTTAGAGTAAACATACATTCACTTGGGAAGGAGTTAATCATTTTCTTAATAAAAGATTTGTTATTTTTATTTGCACCTCCATTTATATAAGGATTAGCTTAAATTCTTTAATTCATTGATATAAGGATGAGCTTAAATTCTATAATTTATCTGGTTTATTATTGATAATTATTCACTCATATCATTTATATAAGGAAGAAGTCGAGTAAGCACACATTCATTTGGCAAGTAGTTAATCATTTTGTTAATAAAAGAGTTGTTGCTTTTATGAATATCTCTATTGATATAATGATTGCCTTAAATTCATCATCAAAATATTAAATGTGGCATGTTTGATTATTTATTATCTTGTTTAATATTTATAATTATATGTTCATATTTTCACATAACACCTCATATATGATATATGAGGGGAGTTCAAGTATGTATCACATTATATATATATATGAGGGGAGGTCAAGTATTTGTCAATGAGTTAATTATTTTCTTATTATTTTGTTAAGAAAAGAGTGGTTGATTTTAGGAACATCTTAATTAATATAGGTATTATTTTAAGTCTATTCTTATTTTATATTTATGAAGTGTTGAAAGAGATCAAATCTCTTGAAGTGTAAATATTTTTTTTAAATGCAAAATTTTGAATAAAGATTTGCATCTAGAATGCTTATCAATATATTCTCATAATTGATGTCTACTGAGTCATGCCCCTAAGCTAGTGATATTATGAGTTTGTAAGAATTGTCATTGTGATAAGGCTTGAAGAGTGGGCATCACCCTTATTCGTGGATGTCTCGTCTTTTACTAAGTCATAAGTTATTAGTATATCTGGTTGCAAGTTGTTGGATATACCATAGTGTTCTACTAGCCGCTGCAAGGTTTGATCCTAGGTTTTGCCTAGACCAACCTCGATCCATCTTAGCTTTTAATCTACCAAGCGTCGAGATGAATCAAATCTCTTTTCACTCTAAAAGAGATTTACATATCAAGCGATTTGATCCCTCTCAACACTTGGTAGATTTGGAGTTATGATGAGTCTAGGCAGGTTTAAATTCCCCCTTTAAATAGGTTGCATTCCACATGAATACCATGGGTCATTACAATGGGGCATTCTTATTTTTCTAGGGTTATTTTTATTTTGTTATTTTTATTTTTATTTTTACTTTTATTTTATTATATTTTAATTTGACAAAGCTAAAATGTTTACATTACATTACATTAATCTTTTTATTTATTTAATTAATTTTTATTTTTGTGTAATTTGATTTAGTCAAAATGTTAAATATTACATTACAACATCTCTACCATATTGGGCTTAAGAACATTTATGGGTGCAATTACTCCAACATATTATTGTTTCACGATAGTTCAAAAAAATACAATATTTTTATTATTTCCTAATTTACTTCTTCTTTGTAAAATTAGCTTTTACATTTTATATTCATAAACATATAGAACATAGATTAGAGAAAATGTCTCTTGATACAATCATGGTGTGTTGAAACTTAAATATTACATTACGAGATCTCTATTCTTGCGCAATTACCCTAATGTTATTCTTTCTCTGTATCTCAAAAAAAAAAAAAAACGATATTTTTATTATTTCCTAATTTACTACTTCTTAACAATCGTGGTGTGTTAAATTGGCTAGAACTAGAAAAAAATTTGTTGTTGAGCTCGCGCTCTGCCCTTCGTCGCGCATAGAGTTTCTGGTTCTGCGTGGGGTGCTCGCCCTGGCTAGGGCTCGGCCCAATGGCGGAATCTCAGGACCCTCCTCCTCCTCCTCCTCCTCCTCCTCCTCCTGAGGTCGAGGCACTCAAGCTACCCATCGCTTCCCAATCTAAGAAGAATAAGGAACTCGCCTCCAATTTTTTCAAGCAACTAGATGAGATTCCCTCGATGGCTCTCCTGCTTGAGGGTCCGATGCAAGTGGCCCTTTCCCTTGCAAACCGTGCGCTGGTCCAACAGTTCACGAGCTTATGGCCCTCACCAAAAACTTCGGAGGCCTGGATCACTCAAAACTGGAAGCCCCTCATTGCAAACAACGTTAGCTCATACTTCTTGGGGCGGGGCTTTTTTCTATTCAAATTCAACTCAAAGGAGGATAAGGACCTGATTTTAGAAACGAACCCTATTTCATGGGTCCTCAAGGGTTGTACCTCAATTTCTAGAGTCCGAACTTCGACCCCTCAGAGGATCTCCCATCTGTTGTTCCAGTCTGGGTCAAACTCCTAAACTTGCCAGTGCACTACTAGAACTGGGAATCCTTGCAGCAAATCGACAACGCCCTCGGGAAATTCATAGATAGAGCTAACAACAAAAACCAATATGACTGTGTTAGAATCTGCGTGGAGGTGGACCTCGAAGTTGGGCTACCAGAATCCATCAAGCTAACGGTGGGAAACTGGTCCCATCTGCAGAAATTAGATTACGAACAACAATCGTTCAAATGTCGTGGATGTCATGAGTATGGCCACTTCACGAAGAACTGTCCCAAAAATGCAGCCCCAGAAAAGGAGAAAGAAGAAGGATGACAGCAAGCCAAGAAACCCAAAACAAGCCTTAAGCTAGGGCCAATGGAGAAAGAAAAGGCAATTTTATCACCCACGGGGAGTATTCCTAAAGCCAAACTCTCCCAGAAAGGCCAAGAGAACAACTTTGCGGCTTTGAGTTTAGATACAAAGGAAGTTCAAGAAATCAATCCACAGAATATGCAAAAGGACCTCCAAATGCAGGAAACCATAGCACCATTAAAGATTGGTGAATATCTTGGAGGAACTCCGAAATACAAAGATTATGTCACCGAGGGGGAAGATCAGAATTCAGAGGAGTCGGAGGGAGAAGGAGAAATTGGGGACTCCCAAACTTCGGTCAGAAGATCTACCAGGGGACAAAAATCATCCAAGGAAAAGAGAGAACAAGAAACCTACAAGGAGAAACTGCAGGGGACTCAGCCGACCCTAGAAAAGATGTTGGAAAAAAACCCTAAAGCACACAAAAATCAAAGCCAGGGCTCTAAAGGAGCCCTCTCAGCTCAATTATGAAGTAATGAAGATCGTTTCCTGGAACTGTAGAGGGATGGGTAGCAACCTAAAAGAAGAAGCAATGAAAAGTCTAGTAAGGTTGGAAAGGCCTGACATTCTTCTCATTAAGGAGACCAAAATGGAGGAAATGGACTTTCTCCATAAAAGCAAACAATTTTGGGGAAAAGGGGGAGGTGTCGCAGTCTCCTTTAGAGGTGCCTCAAGAGGGCAAGGAATGTTATGTGACGAGACATGCTTTGAGAAAATCCAGGTTAAACTTAACTCAAACTGGATTTTTGCAAAGAAACTGTGAATCTCTTCAACATTCATGCTCTGATATTCTTAGGAGACAAAAAATTCTTCTGGAAATCCATTAGGGAGCTAGCAAATGAGATTCATATGGATAATGTCATTATCGTTGGAGACATGAACATCACTTTAAGTCAAGCGGAGAAGCGAGGGGGCAGCATTGTAAGGGATCCAGTTAGGGAATGGGTGGAATAGCTCATTCAGGACTGGGAACTGTTGGACGTCAAGCCACCCAAAAGAAAATACACTTGGAATAATAGAAGATCGGGTCTAGGCCATATTGCTGCAAGGTTAGATTGTTTTCTCATCCAGAGCTCCTTCTTGCTTTTAGGTATTGATGTCAGTTCTGTTATTCTTTCTTCGTCGTTCTATGATCACAATCCCATTAGACTTGAGATGAAGCCGCAAATGAATCTGGGAACTATTCCCTTCTGTTTTAGTGCCCTATGGGTGCAGCAATCCAACTTTTTGAACAGAGTTGAGGAAGACTGGAAACAACCTATCATTGGATCCCACTTATTTGCATGGGAAGAAAAGCTGAGGAGATTGAAGAGGGCCCTCAAAATCTATGCTAAAGCCCTCCCCTCTCCAACTGAGTCAAGGTGGATAGCCCAGGCCTATTTGGAAAGTCACCAGAAACAAATGGAAGAGATGGGCATCTCGAAGGACAGCTTAATCCTTGAAGAGGAGCTCTAGGCTAATCTACATAAAGCTTGTATTCGGGAGGAGGAATATTGGAGGCTTAAATCTCACAATTTATGGCTACAAGCTGGGGACAGGAACACCTCCTTCTTTCAAAAGCACACTCGGGCCAAAAGAAGCTTTAAATCTATAGTGGAGATAACCGTAGGAGATCAAAACTTCTCCAACTCCACCAGCATCAAACATGTTACCCATCAACACTTCAAAGATATGTACACAGAGGACAAGCAAGCAAACCTCAGCTCCAATTTGCTCAAGTTGGTCCCGCTAAAGGTCAATGCCCAAATGAACGCTATGCTGACTGCTCCTGTCACTGTCAATGAAATCAAACATGCCCTTGATGAAATAGATCCGAACAAGGCTCCTGGGCCGAATGGATTTACTGCTCGATTCATTAAAACTTGTTGGAACATTGTCAAAAAGGATCCCTACAAAATGATCTTAAAGTCCCATACCTGCCACAAGATTGGGGGCAGCACCAACTCGCCCTTCTTGGCCCTTGTATCTAAATAGAAGGGTGCAAGTACTTTCAATAGATTCAGGCCAATCTCACTCTGCAACATTGGCTACAAAATCATCACCAAAGTCATAGCCAACAGATTGAAAGGCCTTCTTCCAGAAATCATCCCTAACAATCAAGAGGGATTGAAGCTCGCTCAACTTTAAAATCCCAACGATGGGAAGAATTATGGAATAGGAAGCATCTTTCCAAATTCCTGAAATTATCGAATGGCTCTTCTTCGGTTTCTGATTTGAGAGGCAATTCTAACAGGAGGGTGAATTGTAATTAGATTCGAGCCTTGCGTTATATGCTTCTTAATGGGCATGTTCTTCATAATTCGATTTCTTGGACCTCTTCGTCCTCACCGGTTTCTGTCCGAGAGCAGGTTGTGTGGCCCTTTCCAGTCTCGGGAGATAGGACAGAGGTGCAAGAATTGGGTTTTTTAAATAAAGCAGAGTTTTCTAATTCTCATGCAAATTCTACTTCAGCTTCTACACCTGCATTCGATTTTAATTTGAGATCTACGTTGGTAGATGAATATTCATGTGCATAGTCCCTTTCGTCCAGAACTATGCAGTCGGTTTTGACTTCGACCCTCCCTAATCCTGACGCTAATTCTTCCAAGGCCATGCGTTCTCCTGCGTCCAAGATGGTGGTAGTCAAGGATGATTTGACAGCATCGATCAACCTGAAGGGTGTTCAGATTTCTTCTCCAGGTTCGACTTCATCCTCCCATTTGAAAGTTGTGAGTGCTCTTCCTAAATCGATCGATCGTAATTTGGATGGATTTACTTTAGTTTTTAATGATTCCCTTTTAATCTCTCAAAGTGAACCTTTTAATTTGAATCTTTATAATTCCTTAAACAATGGCGACAGTAAAAAAGATAATAATTTTATTATTAACAAGAATAAGGTAGATGATTTTTTACAATTTAATGATAGTGATATTAGTATTGGTAATAATAACAATAGTATTATTAATAATAATAGTTTTAATAATAATAATAGTATTATTAAGAACAATAGTATTATAAAGAATAATACCAATCATAATGATGTTATCAAATATAATAATATTACTAACATTAATTATATAAATAAAAACTATAATAAACTTAACATTGATAATTATAATAACCATAATAGTAATATTAATTCTCTCCCCTTGAATAATATTGTTATTAATCTCTCTAGTTTTTCCTTTGATCCTCATGTCTTTACTTTGTTAGAGAAGGGTCTTAATTTTGCTCTTGCGCCTAAAAAATCCCGAGTCTGGACATTATTTGTGATATTGAATATGGGATTAGGGATTTACCTGATACTACCAAAGACATTATCAGGCAGGATTGTGCCATGATCCTTAGAAAAGTTAAGCCGCCTAAGAGCAACATCAGCAAACTAGAGTTTGAGGCTCTCAAATCTTTAAACGGCAACCCTAACATTGTGGTTCTTAAAGCTGATAAGGGAGGTGCTACGGTCATTTTAAACAAAGAATATTATCATAATAAGATGTTAGATCACCTTCTTAACAGCGGGAGTTATAAGAAGCTTGACAAAAATCCTCTAAAAAAAGTTTCAAAAGCAGTTGCTTTGGCTATAAAATCGAGTAGCACTGTTGGTTTTTTGAGCAAAAAGCTGATTGAGAGTAACCCTCTCACTCCAAGGATTTATGGTCTTCCTAAGATTCATAAGGATGGAGTCCCCCTCCGCCCTATTGTTAACACCGTAGGAGGTCCAACTTATCTGCTCGCTAAATTTCTAGCCACTAAGCTGAAACCGCTTGTAGGTCAGACCTCTTCCTTTGTTAAAGACTCTTGGTCTTTTATTAATGATTTGAAAGACTTGAAGTTAGACAATGATGATAGGTTTGTTAGTTTTGATGTTGTTTCCTTATACACTTACATCCCCATTAGGGAGGTTGTTGATGTTATTTCTTGTGTCACTGATCCTGATACGGCTCATCTTGTTGAAATTTGTCTAACCTCGACTTTCTTTGGTTTTGAGGGTGAATTCTTTGAACAGACTTGTGGTGTGGCCATGGGTTCCCCCCTTTCTCCTATGGCAGCTAATCTGTTCATGGAAGACTTTGAATCTAGAGCCCTTTCCTCTTCCCTTTTTCAACCCAAGCTTTGGAAAAGATTTGTCGATGACACCTGTGTTGTGTGGCCTCGTGGTAAGGAGAAATTGGACATTTTCTTCCAACATCTTAATGATCAATCTGACTTCATTAAGTTCACCATGGAATTTGAAGATAATGGTAGCTTGCCTTTTCTTGATGTCCTCCTTTCTAGGAATGAAGATGGTTCTTTTTCTCATCAAGTTTTTAGAAAGAAGACGCACACTGAGCAGTGTTTACATGCTAGTTCTCACCATTTCCCTGCTTAGAAGCTTGGGGTTCTCAACACCTTAGCTACCAGAGCCTTTAGAATCTCTGATGTAAACCATTTTGAAGGTGAAAAGGCTCATCTCCTTAAAGTTTTTAATAAAAATGGTTATAGTATAAGTCACTGCCTTAAAGGTTTTCAAAAAGCTGAAAGGGGTCCTAGAGTTAAGAAAGATCCTTGCGATCGGTTATCTGGAGTTCACCTTTCGTTTATCCAAGGTACTACGGATAAAATCGCTAGGATCCTAAAGAAGTTTAATGTTTCCTTAACGTTTAAACCCTACTGCACCATTCGAAGTTCCCTTAGATCTGTTAAAGACCCAGTTTTCCCTAAGGATGGTAAGGGTGTGTACTTGATTCCATGCTCTTGTGGGACACCTTACATTGGTGAAATGGGCCGGTCTATTAACCAAAGAATTCATGAGCATGTCATTGACCTTAAGCATAATAGATCACGCTCCTCGGCCCTAGCAGAGCATGTTGAGAAGACTAATCATCACATTTGCATTGAAGATGCTAAGGTGATTGCGAAGATTGACCATTTCCACCACCGCAAGTTGCGAGAAGCCTTGGAAATCGAAAAGAGGCCTCTTAACCTCAACAGGGACGATGGGTGGATGGTTAGCAGGTGTTGGATTCCTGCTCTTCATTCCCTTTTATTTATTTATTTATTTTTATTTTTATTTGATTTTAATTTTTAGTTTATTTGATTTTATTTTATTAAAATAGATTTATTAAGTTCTAAATAAAAATAAAATAAAATATAAATATTAATAAAATAAATTTAATAAATCTATTTTAATTAATAAAATCAAATAAAATAAATTAAAATAAAAATTGTTAAAAATTAAATGATTATTATTATTATTTTATTTTTTTTACAAAAACGGGTATGGGTTTATATTAGATATTTGGCCAAAATGCCTTTCACCGGTTACAATAAGTCGGGCAAAGCTCTTGGACTTTCTTCCACTAGCTGTTCAAAGGCCCCAAAATTTGGAAACCCACGGTTCTTACTCGAAAGTAGAGAATCTATCTCCGTTATTTTTCCTATCTTGAATATACAAACAAACTGTTTTAGTATAATGCAGTAAAACATGAATCAATTTTATGGAATGGAGTCCCACTCCTCAATTCCATCTTTCAAGAGAGAGCCAACAGGAAGTGGCACCGCTCTGTTGGCTTCCTAGTCAGCTTCTTTATTATTCCCCCTCAAAACATGAAGGAAATTTGCAATCTGAAAAGATTTCACCAGAATTCTGATTCTTGAAACCACTCTTGCCAATCTAAGATCTGTAGGAGAGGAATCCTCCAATAAGACTTTAATAATGGACTGAGAGTCTCCTATAATATTTACATATGTTAGACCAATGGCCTTGGCTTGTTTCAGACCTTGCAAAAGTGCCAAGGCTTCAGCTTGGATGCTGGTGGATTGCCCTAATCCCCAAGCAAACTTAGTCACAATTCTGTCATCCTTGTTCTTTATAACTCCTCCTGCCCCAGCCAATCCGGGGTTACCTTTCGCTGCCCCATCGAAGAACATGGTGAATTTGGATTGCCTGATGAGCAAATCAGTTAGTTCATTCTCCTTCCCTCTGAATTTCCACTCTTTTGTATCTTTATGATGCCTTGTTTCTCTAGAGAATTGGAGATCCAACAAAGCGCCCCAGTCTATGTACTGCTGACTTAGATTCGAGTTCGACAAGTGCTCACCCAGACTTTCTTTCCATAGGATTTTTATTTTGATGATGGTGAATTGTGGATTTAAGCTTTCATCTCTAAAGACTCTTCTATTTCTCTCAAGCCAAATTTGCCAACAGATAAATTTTGGCAAGGAGAGCCATGCAGAGTTAAAACTTTCGTTTTTTGGGAGCGTTTTTGGATAGAAGTTTCGCCAGTTTGCAAATAAATCAGAGATAGTTAATGATAAGGTGAATACTCTTTTCCAATGGCTCAAGAGATTCTGCCAGATTTCTTTTGAGTATTTGCAGTCTAACATAATGTGATGGGCGTTCTCCTCACTGTCACAGCACAAATGGCAGTGTGAGGGACCTTGAAAGCCTTTCTTCTTCAACCTGTCTTCAGTAAGAATTCCTTTGTGGCATAACAGCTAGCAGAAGGAGTCCACCTTTGGCACGGTCTTGTATTTCCAAAGACCCTTCCACATAGCTGGGTCTGGAGGGACGTGTGGACGCTCTTGCAGATTTTTATACCAGTGTGCTACAGTGTACAGCCCTGGGGCGGCCCCCCAACCACGGGCGTCCTTCCTCCCAACGCGCAGAGGCGCCTTACCATTCAACAGCGTGAGGAGTAGGTTGCGTTCTTGATTCAGCTCAGGAGGAACGGGCGGTAGGTTCCAACGCAGCCAATTGCTGCCAGCCCACAGCGAAATTTCCCATAGTGTAACGTAGCCAGCTCTGTCCAACCATGATCGTAGCGCTTGCAGTGAAATGAAGCTCGACAATGGGGGATGCATCATGATGCTGTCATCCCATACCTCAACTTATTTACTGTTTCCAGGTATCCAGTACGCTCTGTGTTTAATTAAAGGAGCTGCTTTGTGACAGAGTTTAACCAATTGCGATCCAGTGGTGGGCAGTGGATTTTCCAGACATATTTTCCGCGTCCCCGTGAAGTACTTCCTCCATAAAGCTCTTTGCGCTCAGCCTGGGTGAGGACCAATGATTCTCCAGAAAATCTTGGCTCCCATGGCTGTATTTTAGAGACTGAGATCTTTGAAATTTAGGCCTCCTTCATTCAGAGGCTTACAGATTTTCTCCCAGCTTACCAAAGGGATTTTCCTGTCATTGTGATTGCCCCCTTTCTAGAAGAATTTGCGAATGAAGGCTTCCATTTTCTTGATGATGCCAATAGGATCTAGGATGACAGAGAATTGAAAGATGGGGAGACTACTGAGAATGGATTTGATGGTCGATTTTGGTAGAAGTTTAACCATGAAGTCCCATGCTTGGTGCCTTGAATTTATCCAACAGAGGGATCCAGTCTCTGCTGTAAGCCAATTTACGTAAGACAGGAAGGCCCACATAGGTAAAAAAGGACCAACTGAGGGAGGCAAAAAAGCCAAGATTTTTGGAGATGGCAAAGAGAATGGAGGCAGAGATATTCCAACAAAAGACTTTGCATTTACCTTTGTTTAAACTGCTGCCTATAGCTTCACTGTAATCGTCCAAAACTTCCTTGAACCTTAAGGCAGATCGAACAGAGGCAGCCCCTAGCAAGAGGGTATCATGAGCAATCAGTGTATGATTTACATTTTTTACCCCTCTGGCAATGTTGAGCCCCATGATCTCTTGATCAACCAGTTTCTGATCTAGATAGAAACTCAGGACAGAAACATGGAGGACAAAGAGAAGCGGAGAGAGGGGGCAACCCTGCCTAAGCCCTCTTGAAGCTTTGAAAAAGTCGGCTGCTCTCCCGTTCACCAAGGGAGCGATCCAGGGATCGACTATACAAGCTCGAATCCATTTGATAAAGCTCGTTCCAAAGCCAAATTTATGCAAGACTTCCCAAAGAAAACTAAGTCTAACACGATCAAAAGCATTTGCCAAGTCTAGTTTAATTACCATACCTTTCTCTTTGCGTTGTTGACTCGAATGAATCGCCTCTTGAACTAGGATTAAATTTTCAACAAGTTGTCTCCCCTGAACAAACCCGCCTTAATTCTCCGGAATGATGTCGGGTAGGATGCCTTTTAGTATGTTTGCGATCACCTTTGTGATTAATTTATATCCAATGTTACAAAGAGAGATGGGGCGGAACCGATTGAATGCCTTTGCACCCTTTTCCTTGGGAATAAGGGCAAGGAAGGCAAAGTTAGTGTTGCCCCCTATTTTCTGACAATTTTGAGATTTCAACATCATTTTGTAGAGGTCTTTCTCCACTATCTGCCAACAGGTTTGGAGGAATCTTGCAGTGTAGCCATCCGGGCCTAGGGCTTTGTTGGGCTCCATGTCGGTGAGAGCATCTTTTATTTCTTTTATAGTGATCTTAGCTTCAAGGTGTTGATTAATTGAAGGAGAGATCTTCGAAGGAACCACCTCCAAGAATTTGAAGTTTGGGTCAGTCACTCCTTCTTCACTGTACAGATTTTTGAAGTGATTGAAAGCCGCTTTCTTGATGCTCCCAAAATCTTTGTGATTCGAGTTTCCTTCCTTGATTTCTGCAATAGAGTTGAAGCTCTTTCTAGCCTGAGCTTGTTTGTGGAAGAAGGCAGAGTTTCTGTCTCCCGCTTTAAGCCATAAGCTCCTAGACTTTTGTCTCAAATGCTCTTCCTCTGAAAGGAAAGCTTTATGGAAAATTTGTTGTAGCTCAACTTCCTTATCTAACACTTCTTTAGTGATTTCTACATCTTCACTTTGGGCATGATGTTGGGCAAGTCTGTCTTGGGCTGGTTTCTCTCTTTTGTAGGGTTGGGGAGGGATTTGGCCCATGATTTGAGAACAACTTTCAGTCTTCTAAGCTTTTCTTCCCAGATGAAGAAAGGTGAACCCTTCACCAGCAATTTCCAACTGTCCTGAACCAAATTCAGGAACTCAGGTTTCTTGACCTAGAGTAGATTGAATTTGAAAGGAATGGGGCCTAGATCCTTGTGATCCAAAATCTCAAGCATAATAGGCTTATGATCTGAAACACTGCAAGGAAGGATATGCAATCTAGATTCTAAGCCCAACAAAAGGAAAGAGCTCTGCACCAAACATCTATCAATTCTAGCAGCAATGTGGCCGGGGCCTATTCTCTTATTGGACCAGGTGTACTTACCGTTTTATGGAGAGATATCAAGCAGATCCCAGTCTTGCATGAGATCCTCCACCCACTCCCTTGCTGGATCCCTTATGATATTGCCTCCTTGCTTTTCCTCCATGCGCAAAGTGAGATTTAAATCTCCTGCAACAATGATGTTTTCCAAATTTTCTGACTCCGACAATTGTCTGATGGAGTCCCAACAATCCCTTTTCTCCCCTATATTTGCTGGAACATAAACATTAAAAAGACAGAATGTCTCCCTCGAGTGCACAGGTTGTAACTTCAGGAACAACCAGTGGGTATTATGGATCTTTGTGACCAACATATACTTGGAAGGATTCCAAAGAGAGCCCAGCCCCCCAGAGGCTCCCCGTGCTGAAACTGCTTGACCTCTGCCTCCCTTCCAAAATTTTTTACTGGCTTGGAGAAAATCATTGCCCTCCATTTTGGTCTCCTGAATCAAAAGAATATATGGGGATTCTCTTCTTATAAGGCTTCTTGTTGCTTCTTCTTTCACTTTAATCCCCATTCCTCTGCAATTCCAGGAGACAATCTTCATCATTTATTTTTATGATGATGGGCCCCCTTGGAGCCCTGTGCTTGGTTTTTGGACATCTTCGGGTTTTTGCCAAGGAGTTTCTCTAGAGTGGGCTGACTACTCTGAAGCTCGTCTTTGTAGGTTTCATGATCCCTCTTTTCTCTAGCAGATTTGCGGCCCCTTGATGATCTTCTGACCGATGTCTGTGTATCTCCTATTTCTCATTCCACCTCTGACTCCTCCGAGTCTTGTTCCTCCTCAGAGGCTTCTGTTTGTTTTTCTTTATTTCTTGTTGTAGCACTTTCTTCAGGTCTTGATCCTGCTGAGGTCCTTTTTTCTAAGGTTTTATCTTGCCTATCCTCTTCCTGTGGAACCTCTTCTGCAGAGCTTAAGATCTCATACCTGTTTTCTTGTCTTTTTGGCAGAGGTCCATTTTGGGCGGAGGCAAGCTGGGGGCCTTGGCCATTTGGGGCCCCAGATTTCTTGTGAGAGGTCTTTGTCCTCTTAACTTGATTCCAACCGCCGTCCTTCCCTTTCTCTGCTTCCCCTTTGTTCGGACACCCTTTAGCAAAATGTCCATAGATATGACATTTACGACATTTGAAAGGGAGCTGCTCGTAATCCAGCACTTGCACATGCGTCCAACTGCCGACATTTATTTTGATAGCCTCCGGAAGTCCCACCTCTAAGTCTACCTCAACACATATTCGAGCGCAGTCATACTGGTCATTGTTGTTTGCTCTGTCAATGAATTTTCCCAAGGCATTGCCTATATGCTTGAGGGAATCCCAGTTCCAGCAGTGCACTGGGAGATTTAGGAGCCGAACCCAGACAGGGACTGCCGTCGGGACATCCGCGACAGGATCAAATTCAGGGGTCCATTTATTGAGATAGAGACCCTGGGCTCCCATGAAATAGGGCCCATTCCTAGAGATCAAGTCTTTTTCCTCCTTAGTGTTGAACTCAAACAGGAAGTAGCCTCTTCCCAGGAAGTATGAAGTGACTTTTTTCTTGATCAGCGGGATCTAGTTCTTGACTACCCAGTTCTCCGTTGATTTTGGCGAGGGCCAAAGACCCGTGAATTGACCCACCAGAGCTCGATCTGCCAGGGACAAAGCGACCTGGATCGGGCCCTCAGGAGGAAGGTTTACCTCAGGAACATCAACAAGCTTTTTGACAAGTTTGGCAGCTTCAGACTTCTTCTTCGTAGGCAAGGAAGCTAGCAAAGAAGTGAAGGTAGCTTTTGCGTCAGGGGGAGAAGGCTGCAAAGGGGCAAGGGGCGAGCCCTGGGTCTCCATGGTCAAGAAGCGAGCAGATCTGATTAGCTGCAGCAAACCTAATCTGCGCTATGCAACCACAGGAGGCGAAGCATCTCAGAGTCGAAGAAAAGCTGGAATGGATCCAATCAGATCCAGCATATTGAGGCCCCGATGCAAGAACATACATGGAGGAGAGGATCCAAGCAGATCCAGAAAGGGGAGGCCGAACGAACAGAGCTAGCCAGGTGTGAGTCCCTGAGGCTGGAGCAAAAAGGTAAAGAACGGATCCAATCAGATTTGTGAGTCCCTGAGGGCGTGAGGCCTAGGATCAGGAGCAGGGACGGCCGAGAGGGCAGCAGCCCAGTCTCAAGCTGTGCGCAGAGCAGCAAGACGCAACAGGAGGCAGCTAAAATCCACCTCCTCCTTTTCTTGATACAAAACCTTATCAAATAATTTTTAAATGATGATGATGATGATTATTATTATTATTTATTTATTTTTATTTTATTTATTTTTATTTTTATTTATATTTATTTTTATTATAGTAGCATTTAATCTTTTATGTTTTTAAATAATATTAAACAAAATAAATATTTTAACTATCATTCTATTAATAGAAATAATCCTATATTTATTTAATCTTCTAGAATATTTGGAATAATTCTTATTGTATATTAATTAAAAATAATAATAATAATAAAAATTAAAATTAAAAATAAATAATATTCATATTATGATCTTTAATATTTTTATATATATTTTTTGACTTTTTGATTCTATGACTTTGATTTAGTCAAACTAGCCGTTATTTTTCAACGGCTAGTTGGAGCTTCTCGTATCTATTTAATTGGGTTTCCTTATCAGATTTTTCATCAAGTCTTGATGATGAACCACACTGGCTGGTTCGAAACGCGTCGACCAAATTTATTTGGATGTGATTTTTACTGAAAGATTTTTTTCACAACTTCATTCTAGTTCAGGAAGTGATCCATTCAAGCATCCAAAGACTATAAAATTGCATGGCTATCAAAGTGGACCTGGCTAGTGCGTTTGGTAAAGTTATGCACAAATTTCTCTTTGGGGTCATGCATAAATTTGGGTTTGACTGCCGCTTTATAAAGTGGGTCAAGGCCTGCTTTGCGGAACCATGGATTGCTCCTCTCGTCAACGGGCGTGCTATGGAATTCTTCAAGGCGAGTCGTGGGATAAAGAAGGGATGCCCCTTATCCCCTCTTCTCTTTGTCATTGAAGCTTTTTTCCTCAGTTTTATGCTGTAGAAAAGAAAAATAGAAGAAGAGCTTATGGGTCTTAGGATCACCATGGGAGTCAGATACATAAACCATGCTCTCTTTCCTGATGACTCCATTCTCTTGGGGGGTGCTTCCGCCATCTTGGCCTCCCGCTTCAATCTGGAGTTGGATCGCTACTGCCTTGAGTCTGGAAGTAAACTCAACATGGCCAAATGCTTTATTTATGCTTGGAACCTCATTGGCCTCGAGCTAAGCACGATCACCAGAATTTTTGGCTTCAAAGGTTCCACAAAATGGGGTTCTTTTAAATATCTCGGGCTGCCGATCTTCCAAGGACGCCCGAGTGGGAGGGACTGGCACCCTTTGCTGGACAAATTCAAGCTTAAAATGAAAGCCTAGGGCACATCGTAGCTCAATTTTGCAGGTAAGACCATCCTTATTAAGTCAGTTCTTAACAATCTTCCAATTTTTCAGATGTCTGTTTTGTTGGCTCTAGTGGGAATTCTCCGCAAGATGGAGCAATCCATTCACTCCTTTTTCTGGAAGGGAGGGAAGAACAATGCTAAGAGAATGTTACACTGAAAAGTGTCATCCTGACATTATGCTGTGTGTATGAGCTCATTATTACTCATACTTCTCCCTTTTGCAAGTATAACATATCAGTTCCTCATGTCGAGCCTTGAAAATCAGAAAAAATTCCTAAAAGTCTCCTAAACTTTGGTGTCGCACTTTCTGGCTATCTTGCCTGTGGTCCCGCACCCAATGTTCAGCTTTCCTGCGTTCCTGTACGCACTTTATCTTTGTTATAGGTGCAGAACCTTGTAAGATTAAAAAGGCGCAAGTAAATCCTAAAAAGCTCATTAAAAGTGAATTCTAGAAGCTTCTAGAATGGATTTTGCAGTGGCAGAACCGCTCTTGTGAGGTGCATGAATCCCTTACCTTATGGAGCTAACCCCTTGATGTGAGGAGCTTATCCCTTTGAAGGAGGATTATATCCCTTCATACTTGGAACAGAAAACCTTCTCTTTTCCACTATAAAAAGAGGCATTGGGTAGCCTCAAAGGGAGTTCAAGCTTTTAGAATATTTGAAGCTAAGTGCTGTTGATATTAGACTTAGTTAACTAAGACTTTTGTGAGGAGAGATTGCATACCTCTATTTGTCTTGGTTGGAAGGGTGCAGAGCTTATCAAAGTAGAGGAGACTCCTGCTTCGGACCCCGGAAAGTCCTATGCAACATCAAGGCTCAGGTTGTAAGGATTTTCGTCTTTTGAAATTAATACAAATATACTCATTTTTCTCAATAAGCTTTCAATCAATGGTTTATTTCATAGATTCCTTGATCACTATGATAAGCATGGTTTATGATGATTTCTATACATGTGCTATGTAATATTTTGCTTGTTTGTGACTGCAGGTTTATGAGAAAAACTTCTTCAAGCGCGCGAGGGAAATTGACGACTTCAAACAAGCACTGGACAAACGGTAAGTCCTTAACACCTCTATAGAGCTTTTTGTAAAACTTACATGCTTAGAGAAATATTAGTATGTTTGGCTGTTTGTTGCTAGATACTTTTAGTACTAGGGAGATCGGTCTTGTCCGCAAGACAGATTAATCCTCCAACAGAGAATTCCGCTGATCAGTTGGAATAAAATCGCTATGCTGTTGTTGGAAGGTGGCCTTCACATAAAAGATCTCAGGGAGCACAACGTTGCTCTAGGGGCCAAGATATTATGGCAGCATGTGGCAAGGAACCTGGGATGGGCGAAGGTTTCATTGTGGAAAAAAATAGCTTTGGAAGGTGCCTTCGTAGCCTGGAGAATTTCCAATCTAATTGTTAGCGCTCCCAGATTCATCAGCTGTGTAAACGTGCTATTCCACTGCTGTGCGACCACCTGTGTTGGATTCCAAGAAATGGGAAACGGATCAGACTGTGGGAGGAAAATATCATGGATGCAGAAGCTATTGTGGAGGACCCTGAGTTGCTGGAGCTAAAAATGTGGATGAATGCAGGTGGTTGATGCACGATGTGGGACATTGCAAATTGGGATAACAACAACTAGGCAGGATGGTAGAAAATAGAGATTCCTGCCCATCTGGAGCAAGCATGGGCCAAATTCATGGAAGCGTTGGCCGGGAAAGCCCCCCTAAACATAAGGAAAAAAGACAGAAGGGTTTGGGGTTCCTCGAAGGGATGCTACTCCGTAGTAGAAGGCTATAGATATCTTAAAGCCATTCCCACTGTTCCCCGCAACCCTGCGATTTGGAAAGGGATCTGGCAGGTTGAAAGCATTCTGAAGATTGATATTTTCATCTGGAAGCTGGGGCACAATAGTATTCTCACAGCTGAAAATTTGTAGCGTCGCGGCCTCCATGACCCCTCTCAGTGCCCGCTCTATCAACAGTAGGAGGAAAATACGGTTCACATCTTTCTTGAGTGCTACTACGCCCGGGACATATGGAACGAAACTTTTGTGATTTGGAATAACAGCTCTACCCTTCCATCCAACATCATGAGTTTGTTTTCCTTTTGGGGAGACTTGTTCCCTAAATCCTTTCCCAGGAGAGGCTTGCCTTTCGAGGGGTGGATGATTGTCCCTAAGCTCATTTGCTGGAAGATTTGGCTTGAAAGAAACAATTAGATATTTCAAGAGAAGGCCCTTAAACAGCAGCAAATCGATGTGAAAATCAAAAGCCTATTCAAAGAAATAATGCAGGCCAAGGTGAAACAGAAGCAGGCTTGTAGCTTAAACCAACAAGGCAGGGAGCGGTGTCAACAGCTGGGGCTAAATCTCCCCATAAGACAAAACATGGAGAAAGGTAGAGAAGAATGGAAAATTAGGTTGGAGGATGAGGACTTCGACAAATGGAGAAGCAACATAGATATTCACACTATTTTTTTGACAATGCAGCAAAGGGGAATCCAGGGAAGGCCAGAGGCAAAGGAATTATTCGCTTCCCTTCAGACCAAATCATTACCAACTTTACCTGGGTTTTGTGGCTTACCTCGAACAATCAAACGGAAGCCATGACTCTTCTCCAAGGCTTGAAACAACTGCAAAAACATGGAATCAATGAGGCTCGCATTATTGGAGACTCACAAAACCTCATTGGCCTGATTGTGACAAAATTGGTCCCCAAAGATCTCCACTTGCAACGGCTGTTCGATCGTATTAATAAACTGATCGCATCTTTTGGCAGACTTTAGTTCTTTCATGTCCTTCACAAAAATAATACAGAAGCGGATCTTGAGGCCAAAATCGATGTTTCTTTACATGCGGGGTCTCTCCTCTGCGATGAGGGGGATTCATGGGACCCTCTGCCTTAGTCGACCTCTCTCCCTGTCATGTATTTTTGTCTCTTGCTGCAACAATTTGTTTGTATTGGAAGGTATGCTAGTCAATGGGGAATTGCTAGATTGAATGTAAGAAGCAGAGTAGACGAACTTTGTTGGTTTGGAAACTCCCTAGACTTTGGGCCTTCAGATGTAAAACCACCAAGCATAAGCGTCGTAATTTTTTAAGGAATATAAACATACCCGTTTCTGTTAAAAAAAAAATCGTGGTGTATTGAAACTTATATATTTTCATAAACCATACCTCATAACTAACGTGAGGCAACGAATTCATAACCCTCACTAAAGTTATACCCTTCATCATGAGGCCTTAACTAAGAGGTGCTTTCAAAAGTTTGCTACTATAATTATGTTTTTTAAAAATGGTCAAACATATGCCATAGAAATCACACGAACAGAATTTCAAAATAAAAGAAAACAATTATACACAAAATATATATATATATATATATATATATATATATATATATATATATATATATATATATATATATATATATATATATATATATATATATATATATATATATATATATATATATATATATATATATATATATATATATCAAAAACACTTTCGAATATGAGGACAATTATGGTGCCACGCCTCTCTCTTTTTATTACAATGGCATATAAATACACATTCACGATATAATATTTAGAGATATTCTACACTATTTATTAATTTTAATTTGTTAAATAAGATAATATTGTAACTAATTTGTTAATTTGAATTAAATAAGAAAAAACCAAATCTTGTAATATATGGATTATTTTTTTTGTTAGTAAGTGGGAAAATCTTGTAAAATCTATCATAATACAGTTGTCAAATCAATATTGGGGACAACCATTTACAATTCCTCGAGCTGGAGACAGTGGGTTGGTAGTTCCTCGTCGTCAAAATCTTCTGGAAATTTGGGGTTTGGAGGTAATTTTTTTTTTTCCTGGTGCTCCTAGATTTGATATAATGTGACCCATTCCATGCAATTCTCGCTCCATGCCTTAGTCAAAAGGAATTGCGTCCAGTTGGGGGGCGTTGTAAGAATATGAAAGTGGCAATGGTGGAGCATGTTCCTGAGAACTCTGCACGAGGAGGTAGAACCAATGGTAGCATGGGTCGAGCAGTATCCGGGGATCATGGTGGTCAAGGTGACTCGAAAGTAGCCCATGGTGGGCGAGTAGCGGGGACTAGGAAGCTAGGGAGTGTGACGCTTAGGGGTGGCGTTGGTGGACAAGGTAAGAAGCATTAAACTGGGCGTGTTCGGGCTGCTAGTCGACAATGTTGCTATGAGGTTTATCGGGACCTGGTTCAATCTATCCTGGATCACTTGGAAAGTCATGATAGGCTAGGAGGGAACAACATGATGTAGTCATTGCCACACTCAACTAGTTGCATTATTTTCAATGTCATGCCCAGGAGAGGATCGTGGTGGTTTGGCGTGGTCAGAATCTATTGTATGAGAAAGTGGAAAAGCTGGAGTTATGAATGGCTCATTTCAAGCTGCACGTCTAGTGCCCTTACGGTCCCCCTCCTCCTCCAGGGACTGGACCGAATAATCTTTCCTCTATTACCTCCGATGATTGAGCATGATTAAAGGTGTTCTACTTGTTTTATTTGTATTTTGACATTTATGGCCTCCTAAATTGTGGACTATGTCTCTAGTTGTACTTTTGTTTATATGTCATCGGCTGCTAACGATAGTCAACAAATCTGGTCGAGGTGAGACTGCCTGCATTTGACACCGATGTACTTCTTTTTTTATGAATGAATATAATTTTTATTTACAAAAAAAAAACATCGGGGACAACCATCATCGGTTGCTATCCATAAATGTAGGCTACCTCATCATTATTATTCAAGGAAAACCATGCCACCTAAAATGACCCACTAATGGTTTTTAAGGGGGGCAGGGTTTCACTCTTGCTAAATGCCTCTGGGTCTTGGGTCATTAACATGTTTCCTTGCATCTGAGAAAGACGAACCCTTAGACAAACAGAAGTAGTTTTAGGGCATACTTCAAGCCCAACACATAAACAATACACCACATATTTCACAATTTCATCACGATATTTCAATAAAAACAAAAAGTGTACTTTAATTTTATTATAAATTATTAATAATAATGAAATAATATAAAATATATCTTTTAAAATACAAAATCTTATTAAATCTCTTTAAAAAGTTAAATATTAATATTAACAAAAATAATATAATTTTTAGTAGTCAAATCACTGTGGGTGTTTACCCCACCAAAAACAAAGTTTAACCTATGAAGTGTGGACTAGTTGGTTTGTGTGGGGTTTAGTCTCTGTCAGGTCATAACTTCAAACCTCATGGTAGGGGTTGAGGATGGAAGTCAATTTGGGGGAATTAAACTTCCTAATGATAATCATCCCATTATGTGTGATCGATACCTTTTCTATCCAATATAGGGGTTGTCCTCAACCTAGGCCGAGGCTCATGCTAATAACATAAAGTAAAAAACAAAATGTTAAAGGATCTTAGTTTGAGTGGTTTCATGAACCATTTTTTTCCCAACTGCTTAGGTTCAAGTTTCATTCTCCAAAAATTCTTATTATTATCAAAAAAATAATTAAACTTTAGGGGAATTAAAATTCATAAGGATAATCATCCCATTATGGGTGATCGATACTTTTTCCATCCAATATATGGGTTGGCCTCGGCCTATGCCTAGGCTCATGCTAGACACACAGAAAAAAATAAAAATTCAAAGGATCTTAGTTATAGTAGTTTGGTGAACCATTTTTTTCCAACTGCATAGGTTCAAGTTTCATTTTCCAAAAATTCTTATTGTTGTTAAAAAAGAATAATTAAAAATAATTAAAATTTTAATAAAATTTTAAATTATTAACATAACATAATTCATAAATATAATATAAATATGGAAAATGTATTTACAAATATATTATAAAATATTATATTGAATATTTACTTTTTCGTTTTTGAATCTTTCTTTTAATAATAATATTTTTTCCTTTTAAGTATTCACATGTACAACAACCCAACAGTTATTCACATTATTGGAATTTGGATGAATTTTAAAGCTCCTAAGTGAGTGAGCTTTAATGACCCGAGTTAACAATCATTTTGGAGAGGAATTATTGAGATTCAACAAGAAATTTCAGCACCCACGCCTAGTGTGGGACCAGGAGGTCCAAACAACTAGGTGTGGGCTAAATTTGGTGCATGTCTATTTTAGTTATCCGTCAATCAAGATGGACAATAAAATGTAATCTAATCTCAAAATAACTTGTAATAGTTAACTGAGTGTGATAAACCCAGTTAACTCATGAATTTCGAGTTAGAGGTAGTTAGTGAGGCATGCAGAGTAATTCTAGTTGCAATAGAGTTCGAAGTGTAGTGGTGCATTAGTTAATGCAGGTTTTAATCAGTTTAACTCAGTTAAGTGAGTTAAACTCGTTTGTGCTAGTTGTAACTGTTAGGTACACTAGTGAGAGATCAAGTGAATTAAATATTAATTAATTCACAATCACTGATCTCACATGCAACTGAGGATTTACTATTATTAGCTGCATGCATGTCAGATCCAGTGGCGACCCAGTTGAGATCTAGGTGAAAGGGAAGTTGATTATCATTTGTAGGATTATTGGGTTGCACCCATGCAATCAAACACCCATTGGAGTGCCCATGATACTTGTGCAGTCAAGGAAGGCAAAGTTCCTAAATAATATGGATTGCATTCATCAGGGATTGGGCAAGCAAGGCAGGCTGTCTGGAGGCAGTAAATTGGCTAATTATTGGTCAGTTTTATCTGATACACTGTGATACAATTAGCTGAGTACAAGAGGGCTCTTGTGAGAAGAGTTGTATGTAATTGTTTCATGATTCCATGTTGAATATATAATAGAATATAGTGGGGTTTTGAGCAACAAGCTTTCCCTAAGAAATTATCTGTCTTGTGGCTTGATTGATTCTTCTTTGCTTCAAGTGATTGGTGATTGTGTTTTTAATTCTGCAAAATATTTGTAGAAGCGATTCAGTATTTAACTTTAGTACATTGTTACATCAGATTTAATCCATGATATACATGCTTGTTGTATAATTTCTACAAGAATTGCTTACACTGTGTGGGGCTTTCAACTTAGTTAATTGCAATGGTCTAGACAGATGGAAAAGGTCTGGGAACTTCACTTGCAACACATATAATGGGGCAAGTGTCATTGATTATGTGATTTGTTCACAAAACTTGATAGAAAATATAGAAGAAGTTAAGATTAGAGAGAAAAATTGGGACTTAAAATTAGACCATAACCCAATTTATATGAAGTTATCATGGGTAGAAGAAAGGCAGCATAAGGGAAAAATCTAACGCTCTCGGCAATCACTACCAAAGGGAAAATTTCTTCTAACACAAGAAAATTGTACTATCTTCAAGACAATGCTCGAGAGATTAATTCAGAAAGAGAAAATTTGTTTCCAAAGCTTCAACAGTCATGAGTTAACAAATATAATTCAAAGGGCACTTGAGAAGTGTAAAAGAGAAAAAAAAAGGAAATTCAAATCAAATTGTTTTCCTGTAAATGTTTGGTTTGATGAGGAATGAAAAATGGCAAGGAGAATATGAATGTAAAGTTATATAAGCAGATACTAAAAAGGAAAAAATATGAGTTCATGCAAACAAGGCGAGAAGAGTTAATATATCATGGCAAGAATAACCCAAAACTTTTCTGGCAGAAACTTCAACGAAGGAAGAAGCAAATCGAAAATAATATTACATCTAATCAATGGTTTGAATATGCAAGACAACTCTATGAGAAATAATCAGAGGTTGAGCCTCACCCGGGGCTCAACACAACTACAAAGCTCTTCACATTACAGGAGGTGGAGATTGGAATTAAAAATTTGAAAATAGGAAAGGCAAAAGACTTGGTTGAACTTCAAGCAGAGTATCTAAAATGGGGAAGGAACACTCTTGCACCACACATCATGGAAATATTCAACAACATCATTCAACAAGGATTCCCAAAAGACTGGACAACTAGCCTAGCAATACCCCTTTTTCAAAGTGGAGACATTAATAATCCGTCCAATTATAGAACCATTATGATCAATCCTTTGTTTGTAAAAATTTTCGGCAGCATGGTAGAAAATAGAATCAGTAAGTGGGTAGAAGTAAAAGAAAAGAGGGTAAAAGGACAAGCGGGTTTTAGGCCGAAGCATTCTACAGTGGATCACGACATCACGTTGAGACACATTATTGAAAAGGTTTGGGGGGATAAAGAAGAAGTATTATGTTGTTTTGTTGACTTCAAAAATGAATTTGACACAGTCCCTAGAGATAATTTGTGGCGTAGAATAGAAGAACTTGAAATTCCTTTGCATTATAGAGTTGTTTTCCATAGACTTTATTAAGTGAAAGTAAGAATTAGAACCTCAGAGGGTAATTCAGAGAGCTTTAGAAGTGACATTGGAGTAAATCAAGGTTTCCCTCTATCCCCTACTCTTTTTGGTTTATATATTGATAAACTGGAAGAGTGGCTAAATTTTCAAGGTGGGAATGGTGTTTGGTTGGGGGAGTTTGTGATAAAGCTTCTTTTATATGTTGATGATCTTGTATTGATTTCTAAATCGGCCCATGGATTGCAGAGGCACCTATATTCCCTTGAGCATTTTTTTAGAGTATTGGGGATGCAAGTCAATATTAGCAAGACCAGGATAGTGATTTTCTCTAATAAAAGGAAGCAAAGTGAGCATAGGTTCATCTTTGAAGGCAACATTCTTGAAGAAGTAAATGAGTACAAAAACCTTGAGATCGATTTCAAAAAAAACTTAATTGGGAGGACTGCAGAAAGAAGAGAATATTAGGAGGGTGGAAAGCATTATATGCTCTTCAAAACAGATGTAGAGAGGTAGAATTATGGGATTGGAAAACGATTAAAGTGCTTTTTGGAGTCCTAGTTTGTCCAGTGACGCTATATGGGTGTAAATTGTGGGCTAGAAACACCCTTGTCTCAAAATGGAAGCAAATTGAGAAAATCCAAAAACATTTGATCATGAGCAAGTTTAAAATAAAAAGTTTAGTACCTTATGAGATAATGTTGAGTGAAACAGGAACAATTCCCATCGAAGAAATTGCTATGGTGCGGCTCATAAGATATCTAAAAAGAATTGAGCAAATGGAAGTAGATAGATGACCTAATGTTATCTTCAAGAGGGCATGAGTGAAAGAAAGAAAACATGGATGAGACAAAACTACACATGGATGAAAAAATAGAATATCTACCTCAATGATTGTCCCATAAATAACAAGGAGCTAAAGTATTTTTTTATGGAGAACTTTCGTAAACAAGTATGGGGAAAAGAGTTGGGTAGAAAGAAGAAGTACTACATTGAAGAATTCAACCCTCCGTATGATCTCCAACAAAAAGAGTACATTGGAGCTAACATTTCATGGAGGGAAAATGTTCTTATTGCTCAATTAGGAACCAACTCGCATCATCTTCAGTGTGAAACAGGACGGTGGAAAAGGTCTAAAGAAGCTTGGGAAGAACGTGTGTGTACATTTTTCATGTCTGGGGCAGTGGAATCGGAAAAACATTTCATTTTGGAATGTGATGCATTCAAAGACATCAGAGAAAGTTATGGGAATTTGTTAGAATCAATTTCTTGGCATTGTCTTTTCAGCGATGAGATTGTTGGAAGGTTGGGCCATCTCATCATAAATTTGAATAAGAAAATATCTGAAATGCAAAAGGCGAAAATAGGGAACTCATAGTCCCATAGACATCTCGTGGACGTTAAACTTTCATTTAATTTTATATTGAAAATTCGTAAACCTTTAATGTAGATCGTAAAAACAAGTTTTTAACCATCATAGAATTATGTTTCAACTTTGAGATTCATCTTTTCAAAAAACTAAAGCTGTATGAATACAGGTATAACTCCAATCTCCCAAAACCAACTAAAACTATGAGTCTATGTCCATTAATGTTTATATGTTTCAAATTCATGTTTTACATGTCATGAATCGTCTTACCTTTCTCCATCGCTAAGTGATTTAGTAAAAAAAAGAAAAGAGTTACCCATCAACATTGTTTATTGAAATAATCAAGACGAGTGAGTTGCAAAAACTATCAAATTTGACACGTGTTTCATATTTTAAATTCTTACCTTAGCCTCCCGATAGATTGTCTCGCATATGCAAGTGGGCATCTTGTTTATGCAAAGATACCTTCATAGGTAATGTGGCTTTGTATAATTCTCGTGGGTGTGAAATGTATGAGATTTTAGTTTAGTGTATTTCTTTTGGAATATTATCACCCATAATTCTCTAAGTGAGTGTCTTGCTCATGTAAAGAGGGCATGTATGAGGTTTTAGTTTAGAGTATTTTTTTGGAATATTATTACTCAAGAAATCTATTAACTATCGGGTGTAATTGAAAGTATTTCTAATTAGTAATAATACTATATAAAGTATAATTAACTTAACACATAGGAATAAAAATATAGTTTTGTGGTAAATGGTTTTATACATTTTCAATTTTAAAGAAGATTGTGATCTCATATTTCATAGTAGCCCTTATTTCATGGATCTAGGGGGGATGTACTTAAATTGCAAGGCTTTGAACCTGAAAGTGGATGTTCCATGGATGACATTGTGTGGGTTGGTCTTTCTCATCTATTTCTCCACAATTAAGGTAATGAATCATTGTAAGTCATTAGTAACCCTCAGGGTAAGTATATTGAGAAATATTATCCAAAATGAGATGTTTTTTATTATGCCAACATTTGCATTGAAGTAGATCTAGAAAAGGATTTATCAAAATCCATCGATCTCTACTTGGATAACTTAATGCACCTAAATTTTTTTGATTGTGAGCAATTTCCCTTCAAATGTAATTCATCCCATGAATATAGATATTCAACCAAATACTACAAGGTTGGATTTGAACTATAACCCTCTCTGAAAAACTTGGAATAATGTCAAAAGACAACCAAAACCTCAAGCTCAACATAGTGAGTACCATCAAACTCAACAACATAGAGAGGGAAATATGTTAAAACTCAATGCAAAAAATAAGGGTATACAAGTGTTATAATAGCAAAAATTTATAAACGGTAATGTTTCTCAAGTCAATTAGAGTGATCGACTAATCAATTGGAGCAATACATGTGGTGGCAACTATGTTGAATAGTTTGTAGGTTGAGGAATGAAATCTAGACCTCAAGTGCACCTAAGGTGATCAAAGGGGACTAAGTCTTCCCACTACAAGGAAAATACCTTTTAGCAGAGGTTTTTGTAGAAGCCCCTATAAAAATAGCACAAAAATTCATTTGTAGAGGAGGTCACTTTCGGAGGTGGGCGGGCGAATGTTTTATCAAATGTTTTTTGAACGGCGTGTCTAAAATCTACAAACGCACTGGTGCTTTACTATCCATACAACCATTGGTGTTGTAAATAACACGGTGCACCATCGAAAAATCATTTTAATAAAATAAAAATAACAAAACATGGTGCGCTAAATAACATAAAGCACCAATGCTTGAATAGTCAATAACATCGGTGCCCTTCACATAGTAAAACATCTCGGTTCATACCAATAAGGATCATCGCTATAGTTTTAAATTTAGAGAAATGCAGTGTTATTTTCCAATGAAGCCCCAGTGCGGTAAGCTTAACAAAACACCATGGGGCATCTTCTAAAGAGAAGCTCTAGGCGGTTTTTAAATTTAAAAAAAAATAGCGGCGCTATAGTAAAAACACAACATCGGTGTGATGCCTGTAGAGAAACACCCTGTGACATCTCAAGAAAAGCACCGTGGTTTTTTTTTTTATTTCAAAAAAATGTGGTGCTTGTGGATATATCTCGCACTAGTGCGTTTTGGTGTGTTTGGAGAAACACACCAGAGGAGGGTTAAAAAAAAACCCTCCCGGTTGTAATTTTCATTTTTACAATCTATAGTGCAGGAGACCTCTGAAGCATCAGTGCCACTCTTGTCACATGCAAGCGCCCCAACGTCGGTGCTTCTCTTACTCACCATCCTTTCGTATCGTGCTCCTGTTTGAGTTTTCAATTTTTTCAAACCGTCCTAAAATTTGTTTTTCTCTATTATATGTCCAAAATGCCTCCTCAACGACAAAATGTCTAGGTAATGTCTATGCTTCTTTGTAATTTATTTTTTTAGCGAATTAGAATTTTAAATTAGGATAAATTTTCCATTGTTTTTGTTGAGATTCAATAAGAAAATTTTAGCACCCACGCCTAGTGCATTACTCACCTACACTAGGGTGGGGATTGCTATCAATTCAATAATTCTATAATTGTGAGATTTTTGGTTTTTAGTTGAGAAAACTAGAGGTAACCACATACCAACTTTTAAACTCTAGGATCTAGCCTTCCTAGGGTTCAGAGAGGGCTCTCTTTATAATATTTAACTTTGTTTGTTTTTATAAAATATTAGGCTAGTTATGATTGTGCAATTGGTTTTGGTTTTGATTGATTTGGTGGGAAAAATCACTGGAAGAGATGGATAGTGGGAAATCTATTTGTCAATTGGGCTGAGGAGTCAAAATTCAAGTAGACAGAACTAGGATCAAGGCCAAAAAGTCAAATGTTTTCAAGGCAAGATAGATAACCCTTGGAGATCTTGGAAAGTTGTTTTGTGAGGTGATATGATCGGGATAAAGAGCAATGAAGGGTTCTTTGATCTAGAAAAGGGAAGCAGTAGCCAGAGGTCAAACGAAAGAGGGATAAATTAAGGATTCCCTACTTTGGAAATCAGAAGAAAACATAGAAATGACAAATAGTTAAGACAGGGTGCTTTTAACAAATCCTTAAGTAATCCTCCTATTCATTCATTCAAATTTAGAACACATAATGGATTGCATGTAACAAAGAAAGATAACAATGACAAGTAGAAAACACTTCACTCCAAATAGCTCATCACATGAATCCTGAAATATGATGCTAGTTGATCTGATCTAGTCTGCTACTCGAAATTTGAAACACAAAAAGCCTTCAAGTCCACAAAAATGACTATATAAATCTTTAGCAATTTATTCCACACTAATACTTCTAAAGATGAAGTATTTATACATAATTGTTTACAAAATATCCTAGAATGCTTCTACGAATTATCTAAGGGAAATAAAATATATTTACAACAATAATAGAGACAACTGCTCAACAAATCAGCAAGCTGTCTTATCAATTCAAAATTAAATAGAAACTGATTGTAGATAAGATGCAGTTGGCTGCCTTGTTGTCTTCCTTGCTGGTTTTAGATATTTTCAGTTTGTTTTGAAATCTGATTTGCTTATCTAACACTCTTTCACTGATACTCTTTAAGCTCTGATACTCTTTGATCTATGATACTCTTTGACCATTTGTAAAACATGTTTACTGCTGTAAAAAAATTGTTTTGACTGATAAATCAACAAACTGTTTTTATTGTTGTCTTTTTGCCTTCTTAATTTTCACAGTAAATTTGTTGATGATTGTCAATCTTCTTCACTTGGAATTTGTATTTTCTTCAGCTTTCTGAAGTTTTCATCTACTTTTGTGTACCTGGAAAAAGTTTGTTTAATAACAAACAAGTGTTTTATCTCATGTTGCAAGTAAAATAAGTCTTCAAAACTCCTGAGTAAGACTTTCCCTGTTGGAATGCCTTGTCCACCACCTGCTTTTTCAACTTGTTCCTTGGCATATTCTCTGATATTTTTATTATAATCCTCCTAAGGCATTAAATTTTCATTGATGACCAAAATATTAGGCAAACTCCTTTGCCTCAAATTTTCAAATTTGACCATAAACCTAGTTATGGAAATGTTCATGTTCTCACACTTTTCCTCCATCTGCTTCATCAATTTATTTTTACTTATAACCTTCTTTATCTCAATGATAGTTTCAGTTCTATCAGTAATTTCAAGTTCTTCCAATTCTTGCCTGTTCTTGCTGTTGAGAAACTTTATCAGTTCTAAAGCTTGTTCTGGTTTGTTATCCAATTCATCTTTAGTCTTTTGGATCTCTTATAATGCTACATTTAGTAAGTCTCTTTGTTCAAAAATCACTTGAATGGAGGGCCATACATCATTGATGGCTTCTATGATCTTGTTCCACAAATGATTTTTCACATAGGAAATTTGTTCCTTCAAGGTCAATTCCTTCTGCAATTTCTTCAATTCTTCACTTAATATGATGGCCTTTTGCTCATGAGTTTTTGCATTAATTTGAACCAACTACTTTTGATCTTCCAGATTTTCAATCATCTCTTTCAACTTTTTAATTTCACTTGTATTAAGAGACATTTCTTCCATGGCATTTACCAATTTGCTGGCCTCATTTGTAGGATGAACTACTGTTGTAGATGACTCTGTAGCTGATGTTGTGGATGATGTTACTGGCACTGCAGTAGCCAATGGAACTTTAGGTGCCAACTCTTCAACTAGAGTTGAGGGTACAACTGTAGTAACCATAGGGATGACTGTAGGTCCTTTCTATGTTTTTGGTGTTTCTTTCTCTTGGACAAGTTTGTCCATATGAATCTCCATTTCTTTTATCTATGCTGTAAGCTAAAATATTATGTTCATAATATCATCTTTCTCATTTTGTCCTTCTATTATTTCTTTGGTTTGAGGATGTTCACTTTGAGGAAGTTTAAGTTGTTTCCTCAAAGTTGTAATATCCTCATTCTTTTTTTTTATTAATTGTTCTGTTGCCTTGACATTTTTTGGGTCAAATCCAATATGTATGACCAATTCTTCCAAAGATTTGATTCTTATATCCTTAGCATACAAAGATGCTTTGTCCATTTTCATTTGATATTTCATGTTTGAGATGGTATTATGGAGTTTCTGAGCACTCATGGCTTTAGTTGTAATAGTAGAGTATTACATTTCTGAAGTCTATCTATGGAATTCAATCTGATCAAGAGCATGCATTTTTTATGTTTGGAATTCCAAATCAACCTTCTTATAATTTGCCACTGTCTTTGGGGATTTGACTGTAGGCTGCAATACTGACATAATTAACTTGCTATTTGAATAATCAAATGCAGACAGAATCCTGTTTTGCACACTGGGTGTTTGTTTCAGATATTGGGAGTAGATATTTTTTTTTTTTTAATTTCTTCATTCTTTAACTTGATATGTTTATACTTTTATTTGATGTCTAGATCTTCCTCCTCAGCTGCCTATGAGGATGAAGCTTCCATGCTCTGTTGCTTTTCTATTAATTATGCATTTTCATTGTCAACTTGTTTTTAATTCTGATTCTTAGTAACTGGCTCATTGATGATGACAGTAGCAACATATGTGTTGGTATCTATAAGATCTGTTTCTTCCACTTCAAAGGTTGCTTTATCTTTTCCTACTGAATCTATTTTGAGCCTTTTATTATATCTAATTTTAAACCTTGTTTCAGTAGTGGTTTCAACAACATAGGTATCTTCTTCCCTTACTCTCTTAGTGGATTTCTCTGTTTGATTAGCAGTCTCTTAAGTATGACTAGTATCACTTTTCTTCACTGCATCTATTAAAGTATTCTCTGTTCACTCAGTCTGATTTGCATGTTTTTCTATCTCTAGCTTTGTTTCATGAATGAAGGGGGTTAACTTACATTTAACGCTCATTTTGCTTAGGATCCCTCGTGGATCATAATTCCAAGGAAAGCTTTCTTCAAATCTGTACTCCAATAGATGTTTAGCTGCTTCTGCCTCTGCATCCCTCTGATTGCAAATGAATGGTCCTACTTGATTCTTCAATTTGAATTGTGTTTTCTTCTTTGCTACTAAAAAATTGATAGAATCAGAGTTTAATATTTGCCTGATATACTCCAAGGAAAAAACTCTCATGGATACATGTTTGGGTAGTTTATAGGGCAACAAGTTAGATCCAAACACTCTAATTTCAATATGTCGTTCATATAGGTACCAATCACCAGTCTTTCGTTGCTCTGACAACTGTAAAATCTTCTTCATCTCATCACTGATTCTTGGCTGCTCTGTATTTGTTAATATTTTGATCAATGGATGGATGAATGAATATGAAAACTTTGCATATGTGAAATTTGTGGACTCTTTTCTAATCAAAGAAGTCCAAAAAATAACTGAAAGAGGATTTCCCTCTACATCAAGCTTTTGAAGAGCAAATGAAAATTTATTTGCTTGGAAATATAAGAACATGTGGAGGAGGAAAGAAGTGTATATGAACACTCCTTCAATTGGTAATTTAACCAATTGGTCATGGATATTGTCTGCAACATATCTAGCATAATAAAAAATAATAGATGGAAGTTGACCTAGGGTAAATGTAGATAAGAAACCTAAAATGGATTCATCTGTGTATTCATTAGTGAAATACCCTAGAATGAATGACAGCATGGAAATTACATGTCTCGAACCCTCTGAAAATATTGAAGTTGAATATGGAGGATTAATTTGAGGAATCTCAAAATGGAAAGGCATAAATGTTTGGAATATTAGGAATCTCTTAGGAAAATCTAGGCTAATATACAACTTGGTAAGGACCTCTATAAACAAAGGGACTGCTTGAGGATCAGGTTGAAGTTGTAGCATTTGGTTGATGGATTTAGCAATAATGGTAAAAAGCACTTCTTTGTTGGCATTTACTATGGCTCGTTTCTCAAGCACATAATACTGCTGACATAACCTAAAGAATTCTTGACATGGATGAGTTACTAGAACAAGATATTTGGGAAAGTGTGATTCCCAAATATGGAATTCTCCTTCATTACCTAAGGATTTTTCATAGCTCTAGTTATGAATGTATAGCATACTAAATTCAACAATTGGGTTTGTTATATTATAATCAATATCAACTAATGGAATATGCTCAATGTGTATGACAGGGGGTTGAAAAGGAATTACAACAATAACAGTCTTAGAAGTCATAGCTGGAGTTGTTTTTGGTACTCTGGAACCTTCAGGATTGCTAGAACTATGCTTTTTAGTCATTCTGATTACTTCTGCAAGTTTAAACAGTTTGTAGAAGTTTTTTTATATTAACAGAGGTTTCTTCGATATAAAATGGTTAAAATATGGGCTTCTCTTGGGTTTATTCTTCAATTTTGGACTCTCAATAGGATTTATAGTCTTTTACTAGTTTAGACACAAGAAACAGGGGTTTCTTGGGATTTTTCACTGAGCAATTGCGCTAAAAAAATACTTAGAGATTGGGCACAGAGACTTTGGGATACCTTCAGAGGATTTCTGGCTAAATTTGGAATTTAAACAATTTATAGAAACTATAAAAACTCACAATTTCCCTTTAAAACATCGCACAACAAGAAACATGGTTTTTCAAAGAAATGGATAGGGTTTGGCCTATTTTTTGGGCTTTTTAATAGGGTTCAGCGGTTTAAATTTGAATTTCGAATGCAATTTTCCTTTTCCTTTTTTTTTTTTTTTCCAGATTGAAACAGGTTCGAATTTCAGAGAAATACCTGTTATACGCAGGTATAAGGTTTCGAGGAGGGTTTCTGAAGGTTTTGAATGGGTTGAATGGTTTCCTTATGATCTTTTGGAGCAATTCAGAGCTTCTCATCAATCTTCAATGGCTGCAGGTTGAAATTTGCAGGTTTTTGGCTCGAAAACTGTGTAAAATGCTTGTTTTGCAGTCGGGGGGCTTATATAGGGTTAATGCGCAGAAAGAGGTAGGAAATGAATGCATTTCCTGTGCCTTTTAGGCATTTTTGGTTACATTAACTCTGCAATGAATGATGGTCACATCGAGTGGGAACGATGGTTTTCAAGCTCAACAAATCAAAACAACAAGCGGTTATCACTTAGCATTTGGGTGGTAAGCTATTTTGGAGTGATCGAACGCGATCCAATGAAAAGGGAGCACGTGGAGGAGAGAAGAAATGGGAATACCACCCATTTCGCGTAGAAATGAACTGGTGGTGATTGCGCTAGTTTATTTGCGATATGACATCTCCACCGTTGGATTGCGGGGTAATAATGTGAACGATCAAGATTTGTACGAAAGTTGCATCGGGATTGGGGAGTGGGGCTGGGGTTGATCAATGCAGCGGGAAGGTTAAACTTTAGAAATAATCGTTTTAAACAAATTTTAAAACCTTAGGTTTTAATATGATGTGGAAGATAAGTTTTATGTGTTAATTAAAACATTTGCCAACGTTTTAATTATATATATATGGGCGTGGGTTTTTTATTATATAGTTTCTCAACTTTTGAAAATTGTTTTAAAACTATAGGGGGCGGGGTATTTATATATAGATATGTTAAACCAATGGGATGAGGGCGGAATTTTAATATTTCGCACATGGGATATTATATCATTGGTTTAAATGTAAAATAGTGGGTTTGTGAATTATATTTAAAATAAAAGGGTTTTAATAATATGCGGGTGGGTGTAACTTAAGGAATTAATATATATAGTTAGTAGTTAATATGAAATAAAGGGTGAAGTGTAGGGGATATGAAAATACATGTTTTAAATCTAGGTAAGGTGAAAATGATCGACAAAATAAAACATTGTTGTTTCTTTTGTTTTTCACACTTTTAACTTAGGATAAAATGTATTTCATGGGTTTTGAGTGTTTTGAAAGGAAAATGAAATTAGTTACTTAGGGTTTTAATTTTAGTAAGTAAAAATGGGTTTTTACTTAGGAAAAATAGATTATGATTATGAATGAAGGATAAATACTAATGAATGTGGGTTTTGTGTAGGAATTCAATATTTTTAACCAATCAATCATCGAGCCTTGGGTCCGGTCCCAACATAAGTCAGAGATATGCTCTGAGCCTCTTTAACTGATAGTTTAGAATACTGGATAATTGTAGGGGAGGGGAAATTAGTGATTTTTTCCCGATGATGCTTTATTACATGCTTTCTCAACTGCTTTCTACCTAGCCATCTTTATTTCTCACATTTTTTACTTCATTTTCATGGGTGCATTTAAGCTTGCAACCCTAAATCAATTTTTATTTTTAAAGCATAAATCTATCTAAGTCTAACCTTATTTCATCCGAGGGCTCAGATTAAACTATTGAGCTCCTCATTTATTCTCTATATTAACTATTGATTTGTCAAGTTTATACTGTTTGACATATCTTTATTGTATATCTAAAACATGAAATTCAAAGCATGAAAAGTTAAAATTAAACTGTTTAACTAATAATTGATTATGGAATTTATTGACAGTCTGCACATAATCATTATTCTTGCAGTAAAAATAAATGGTAGTGGCATTTTGACTTTCTCACTTTCAGGTCTTATTTTCATCTCTTTTTCTTAGGGGTCTATCTTTTTCTAAGTCCTTTGATCTTTCTTTTAGGACTTTTTACCCTCTTTTATTTTTTATTATTTTAATTTTTCAAAATATGGGAAAACAACTTGTAGAAAGCAAGGTATGTACATATTTACAAGACTATCATAATCAATTCAAAAATTATGAACCCTATTATTATAGGACCCTAACAGTGGCTCCACTTGGGGATGGCATTTCCTGGTGAAATGTCAAGAACTTTAAGATTAGTAGCCTTTGGAATTTGACTATGATGACCCTGTAAGTATCTTCTGATATCTACAATTATTCATACTTATGATATTTTACCTCTCAAATCTTAGGGCCTTCTCTCCGAGATTCAACTCTGTTAGGAAAACATCCAATCAAATCTAAACATCTTCAATGTATATGTACAATGATCAAAATAAATGAAACTAACTATTTGTTAACTCAGAAGAGTAGCAGTGCTTCAACATTCTGCCATTTACTGCTCCTTCTGACATCTCTGACCAATCTATTTATTTTAGGTAGAAAGAATTGTTACCTCTGTAACCATAAATTACATAAGGTCCTTTCCATGGAAAATCGAATTTTCCATTTTTGCCTTTGTCTTCCCTTCTTGAATCCCATTTTAATTGTTTATCTCCAATGTAGAAATCAACTTCTTTACTCTTTTTATCAAAAAATTTCTTGATCTTATCCTGGATGACTTGAAACTTGATATAAACTTCTTCCCTTGTTTGTTGCAAGTGAATAGTTTGATTAATCCTTCTTTAAATGTCATTTGTTTCAACTTGTAACTCTTGGATAATCTTCATTACTGGTACTCCCAGGGGGGATGGAAAAACAACATCCATTCCATAGATAAGTTGGTAAGGGGAGGTACCAATGGATTTTTTGGTAGTAAGTCTATCTTCCCATAAGGCATTGACTAACTTCTTATTCCAAGTCTTTTTATTATCTTCAAGTAAATTTTTGATGATGTTTACAAGGCTCTTGTTTGAGGACTCAGCTAGACCATTACCTTGAGGGTAATATGCAGTAGAATGGCCTAGGGTAATATGGTATTTGTGGCAAAAGTCAATCATTTTCTTGGATTTGAATATTGTTGCACTGTCAGTAATTATCTTTTGGGGACATCCAAATCTTGAAAGAATGTTACTTTCTAGGAAAGAAATAATGACAGTATCTGTGGCTTTCCTAGAGGGTATGGCTTCAATCCACTTACTAAAATAGTTAGTGGCTATCAGAATCCATTTATGTTGGGCTGATGATGGGGGGTGAATTTCTCCGATGAAGTCAAGACCCATTGTTGAAATGGAATGTTGAGGAGGTAAATCCCCTCTGCGGACAGAGGCGATCCCTACTAGCCCAGCAGGGGTCTAGCAACAATCATCAAATGTTACAGCGCAGACTCCTAGTTACGAATAAAATACCAAAGATGGAGGCCTACCTGGAATCCAATGCTATGATCCGTAGAAGAAAGCGTTCCCGTTCCTCAGCCTCGGCAGATCACGATCCTCCCACGATCTCCGCGGATGGACACCTGCACATGCAAGAAACAACACGAATACAAGCATAAAATCCAGAATACGCAACTATATATCAGTCAGAAAGGATATAACTCGTTATTAACATAAGTGAAAATAGAGTGGAACCATAACCGTAATCATTCATTAAATAACAATCGAAAGAGAATACAACCAATGTTCTGACGTCGCGGTCTCCTTCGGATGGGTCTCCAGTCGTTCACGTCTCGCAAAGCTCGCCAGGGAAAGGGCAAACCTCTCCAGAGTCTCTCGACGATAGTCTCCTTACTTGAGTCGGCCTTAAGGGAAGAAAGAGGGCTCTTACAGCACAAAGGCTCTTGGGAATTTGGAGATTCAAAGCTTAGGCACTTCCAGACTAGCTTGCCATGGAATTGAGCAGGATTTTATAGATGGGGAAGGAGGGAGTTGGGATCCCTATTATTGTGGGATTGGCCCTATCAACAAGGAAGGTTCCATGGGAGGTGGAAAAACCACTTCCCTTCCATAGAACTCCCGCAGCCAAACCTCCCAACTCAAGATAGGCAATGGTTTCTGAGTTTGTTGAAACACAACTTCCGCCATCTTTATTTAAAAAACACTCCTTAAATTGGTTGGTGCGACTACTGCTCTGGGACAGAGCGCCAGTTGGCGCGGCCTCTTTGTAGGATTTTCCCCATTGGCGCGAGTGATGAACTGTCTGCCCGCGCCAATGCAAAAGGAGATGTTTTTCATGATTTTTGCGAGGAGATGTCTTTAGGGTAAATGAAGCTCATGCTTAGAGGAATGCATTGATGATGTTTTCAAGGCATGATAATGTTCACAGGTCACAAAATGGGTCCTCCATTGTGCGGGACGGGGAATGGTAGGGACGGTGACAAATTACTGTGTAACAGATGCCCCCTAAAGTATGAGGCCCGAGAGAGAGGGGGGTGAAATGCTTTACGAGAACATGTTCAACTGAAGGCCCGCCGTCGGAAAAACCTGCGCAGAAAAATACAACTGATATCTCAAGTACATGATGTATGTGTGGTATGGGCACAGCCATCCGAAACAGAGTACACTATAATCCGGATCCAGGGTATGGGCGCAGCCATCCAGCGCGGATCAAATAAATAGACTCAGGTATGGTCGCAGCCATCCAATCAATGAGTCATATACATAATGATAATAATCCACAATCGCAGCCTGGATTACAACAGACACAATCCAGGGTCTTGCGCTCCATCTCGACCCAAACAAAGTACAAGTTCAAGCATGCGAATATGTGAGCTGAAGTCGAACATGCAAGAACATCGTCTGATTACCAGCCAATGATGAAAGCTGTTAACAGACGCGAGAGAAACCACCAATAATGAAAATGGTCCTCAAGGTACTACAGGTACAATCTACGGCGTGTGAATCAATGAGTTGGCGTCGAACACCCGCAGAATCACTCGATCGGAGGCCAATGATGAAAACCCCACGTCGAATGCGACGAACCTGCCATTGAGGCATGCAGGCTCCAAGGTACCATGAAGGAGTCTCTAGATCAACTTCCTGGATAATGAGCTGAAGTCGACAGGAAGTGACCTTGACCGAAGGTGGGCCATAATGTTTCCCACATCATCGACACGAGACGGAGGAACATGATGTTTTTGTTGTGAATCAGGATCGTATGAGAATCAGAGGAAGGTTGATATTCGCAGAGGCCAACTTCTCTTGAACATATAAACGACACGACAGTGGACTTGGCAGTATTTGACATCAACAGATCAGAGGTCATGGTGACGAGGCAATGAGCAGAGGAGAGGTCAAAAAGGATTATCCAAACCCACGGAGGCAAAGTGAAGAAACGAGATGAGATGTCCCCAACCCGACACGAATGCAGACAAGTGCCATGTTCAAGAGCGACATACTGCCGACGACAACGATGATGGTTCCATTTTCCCCCCACCATTTCTGGCGAGTACCCCAATTATTTTTGATAACAAGCTTGAAGGGGATAGCATATGCTTGTAATATAAGTCCGCCCTTCGGGCGAATCCATCCTAGTGCATTTAACGAGTCCTAGGAAGGAGGAACTCGGAGAACATCATTTCGACTGGATCCGATGTCATCAGGATTTAACGAGTCTGACAAAGGAAGAACTCGACATCTTTTCATGTTTAGAGAGTTTGAAAAGACATCAGAAAAGAAAACTCCATAGGTGCCTTTTCGTAAATAGTTCCTTATATTCGAAAAGGTAGAAAACAATATCCGAGAAAACCTCCTAGTCGCGATAGGCTAGGGTATTCCTTTTTCGTAATCAATCTATCCCAGCCTGAAAAAGGGGTAAACGTATACTGGGTATATGTCGATTCGTGTCCATTTTAACGATATCGAAACGACAAGGGCCTCGACAATATTTTCATGTTTAGAGAGTCAGAAAAGAGCTGAAAGATGACTCCAAAGTGACTTTTTCGTGTATTTACCGAGTCTGAAAAAGTATAAAATACAACTCGTTTCCATCCTTAAAGTCGCAAAAAACCTGCTACTGCACATACCAAGCAAGCGTAAAACCCATTTTCGACATAACATATTAAAATATTTGATAAAAATAACTTTTTAAAACTCATTTTATGTCAAAAAAGTTATAAATATGCCAAAATGGTAAAAATAAAATTACATTTACTATTCACCTTGGTAAAAAGCAGCAGTGGTCCATTTGGAGTGGAAACTTCTGATGGCGATTGCGGCAGATCCGGTTGACCATTCAGATTCTCGTCTGCTACAGGTAAGAGGCGCTTCCCTGCTCTTCATTTCCATCCATTTTTTAATAGTTTTCCCTTGTGTATCAGCCCTCTGTGGCCACTCTTTGAAATTTTAGGGCCGCGCTCATTGGCGCGGGTATCGGGCACGGACCCGCGCCAATGGGCTCTTTTATACAAAGGGCTCGTGCCACGTGGCGTGACTGTTCACAAAACAGCCGTGCCAGCGGCCGAACCTAAAATTCCGCCTAAAAATTTGAGATTTTAATCAATTTGAATGAAATTTGAAGCCTACCAGAGATCTAATCAAGGGTTTATGACCATGTGGATGCAGGAAATCAAGCAAAATGGTGATTGAATGGAAATAACGAGAGCATGGAGAAGAGGATGAATAGGCCATAGAAAGTGAGGCTTGCATGAATGCCCTCAGAAACTGTGGGCTAAAGAAGTTCTTCCTTACACCCTGTCTACGAGCTCAGCCCGAGCTCCTCCAGTATTTGATCAGTATTTGGGACGAACATGAACAAGTGTTCAAGTTGCGAGATCAGGTATTGGAGCTGGAGGTTTGTGATGTGTATTTCATCACCGGATTGTCTCGCAGAGGTCCGATCCCCATCTTGATTGGGAGTAGACCATCTGGCGAGAAGATGGAAGAAGTGATGGCACGAGTGTGCCAAGGAGCACAAATGGGATCAGGGAGCAAAAATGTGGATATCCACACTATCCCCAATCTGGCATTGAGATTTTTCCTACATACCATCACGCGGGCGGCAGGATCGCAGGCACCGCATGAGGCCACAAAGGCCCAACTCCTGCTGGCCTCAGAATGCATGAGTCCCTTACTGTTTGACTGGGCAACAACGGTAACAATAAACATGAAAAGACAGCTCACAAAATGCAAGCAAGCTAAACTGAAATAGTTTGGCTACGGTTCCATCTTGGTATCGTTCATTCTGGAACACTTACCAATCTTCCAGGGCCAAGGGGCCATAGTAGCAGATCTGATACCACGAGAGCCAAGAATGGCTCGCTGGGTAGCACTAATGCCCAGAGCTGGAGGCGGCCAACAGACGTCCTGGAGGCCAGAGTTCTTTAGGTGGTTACGACGCCAGTTGATTGTAGTGGAGGACTGGCCATATGCAGGAACTAAATTCACCGGAGACCCAGATCTCCCACTGCCAGAAGGAGATGACTGGGACGAGGAGTTGGGTAAGACCTCATGTTTTTTATTTTATGTTTTATGTTTTTTTTTGTTAATACACATTCGTCCCAACACATTTTATATATGGATGCAGATGTGGGACCTGAGAGACCAGCTGGGATGTCTCCAATCTCACGGAGGACTCAGCTCGCCCCTGATCCTTAGGGAGAGGGCACCGGAGGAGAGGAGTTGATCCAGAATCTCGAGGGCATTGCCCGAGGGATCCCGGACTATGCTTGGCTGGCGGACGTACCGATGGCGTACTAGTGTCATACGGTGGGAGTTCCAAGTCGGATCCACCGAATCCTGAGACGCTTAGTGCGTGCAGTCACATGCTATCATGAGCACCATGCGGATTAGCTCTTAGGATTTATACCACACCTATTTTTTGAGAGACGTATCGTCTCCGTATGTACTTAAGACGATTATGTATATTTTGACTTTATGTGACACACTCTATGTAAACATTTCGATACCTATATATATATATATGCATATCTATTTCTGGATGGATCTTTCTTTATATGTGATGATGATTTACAAATTACGCAAATGTCTGTCTAATACCAAATTTGCTATTGCATCTGTTAATGTATTCAAATGCCTGGGTATATGATGATATGTAATGTAGTCAAAATTCCTTTCCAATAATCGAATACGCAGATACAGACGTAAAATGGACGGGTTTCTTACCGAATAGTGTTCGTTCAGCTGTAACACTACAAGTTGCAAATATAGATACACGAGAAATTCACGGATACCAAGGTTTACTACCTCGGTTAATAATTCTAACACATCACTATATTCCGCGATATTGTTCGTAGCACGTCCTAGACACACTCCTTGCAGGTTGACCAGCTCACCAGCAGGATCATAGATTACCCAGGCTGCTGAAGACAGATTCCTGGTACTGCGGGAGGCACCATCCGCGAAACCAACAAATGGATGAATAGACATCTGCACAACCAGGAAGACCCGATTAGCAGAAAGATGTTTACAAAGCACACCACACTATACATGCACACAAATGAAAATCACACACCTATGTACACACACCACACCAAGAAATCACTTCAGGCATAGTACTTTTTGAGGTACAACCCATTTCTGGGCTGCGCCAACGGAACTCCTTCATAATCTATAAGCTCGTAGGCCCCGTTTTTCAAAACGCGTTTTACTATATAGGGCCCATGCCACATAGGCTGGAACTTACCAGCTCCAAGCTTGTCATGTGCTTGATCGTACAAGAGGACGAGGTCTCCTTCGATAAAGGAACGAGGAGAAACAGATTGATCAAAATGACTTTTGACCCTCTTCTTTTGTGCTTCGATAACCAAAGCAGCCAGACAACGGGTTTCATCTAACCGCTCCAGATACAGAAGACGTTCTTCCTCAGCAGAAGTGTTAGGTAGAAGTTCCACAACTAATTTCAACGAAGGAATCTCGCATTCAACCGGAAGAGTTGCTTCCAGACCATATACCAATTGAAATGGTGTGAACCCAGTCGCACTCTTTGCAAATGTTCGGTATGCCCAGAGAGCTGAGAACAGTTGAAGATGCCAATTGGATTTGTGAATACCAATTGTTCGCTGAAGCATAGTGACCAAAACCTTGTTCACTGCTTCAACCTGACCATTCGCCTGAGTGTAATATGGTGTTGAGCTGTCGTGACGCAAGCCCAACTTTGAAGTCAGCTCCGCCATCATATAATCTCGGAAATGAGTACCGTGATCAGTGACGATGGCTTGAGGAACCTCGAATCGTGCAATAACGTGGTTGAATATAAACTGAGCAGCCATTTTCCCGTCAGAAGCTAGTGTAGGCATCGCCTCGGCCCACTTGGTGAAGTAGTCGACGGCGACAATTATATACGCATGTGCCCCAGCCGAGTGAGGGTTACACGTCATAAAATCCACGCCCCATTTCGCAAAAGGGCCGACGGTAATAACGGGATGCAATGGTAAAGGTGGCGCGCGCATCTTGCGCTGAAATATCTGGCACGCATGACATTTACGGACTGCAGTGATATAGTCTTTGAATATGGAAGGCCAGAAATAACCTGCTCGCAGAATCTTCTGGGCAGTAGCATACCTGGACATATGTCCATCACAGGCACCACTATGGCAGTCATTTAGGACCTTTTCAGCCTCTTCCAAGGTTAGGCATCGCCGGAGCACCGAATCTACTCCAATGCGGTATAAGGTATCTCCTACTATACGGTAGGGCTGGGACTGGTGCCGAATCCGACAGCGGGCAGCTTTATCCAACTCAGACCGAAACGTCGAGGTCTGAAGATACACTATTATGTCACCGTACCAAGGGTCACGAGTACTGATGAGGAAAAGCGTTTCGTCCGGTATATGGTCTTCAGAGTGTGAGGGAGTAGAGTCTGTAGGGAGAGAACATATCAAATCCGCGAAGACCAGTGATTTAGTTGACTTAGCAGTAGTGAACTCCAAGTCAAACTCCTGCAGGATCACAATCCATTTGGAGTACTTGCCCCTTAGTAATTGTCTAGAAAGAATATACGTCATAGGTTTGCAGTTTGAAACCACTGTTATCGTGCGCAAAAGGATGTAATGGCGAAAGCATTGTAAAACGTGTACTGCTGCTAATGCCAACTTCTCGACATGTGCATAACGCGTTTCCGGGTCGAGAAGGTTCCGAGATAGGTAATAAAAAACATGTTCATCACCGTGATCGTCATCCTGCACCAAGACCATGGCTATGGTGCTAAATGCGGCGGCTAGATATAAAGTGAAGTCGCGGTGGTAGTCCGGAGGACGAAGCAATGGAGCATTGACAAGCAACGTCTTCAGCTTCTCAAAGGATTCCTGAGCAATTTCGTCCCAATGAAAGGGAACGTTCTGCTTTAATAAACGAGTGAATCCTTTGGCCACCTCGGCATAATTCAGGATAAAGCGCCGAAGAAAGTTCGCTTTCCCTTGTAGACTCTGTAACTGATACAGGGTGGAGGGTGATGGGAGATTTACGATGGCCTCGACCTTTAAAGGATCAAGGTGAATTCCGTCTTTCGAGACTATGAATCCTAAAATATGGCCAGAATCAACGCAGAAGACACATTTATGAGGATTGAGCCTGATATTGTAGCGCCTGCAACAAAGAAAGATCTGGCGGAGATGCTCAGGATGGTCCTCTCGCTTACCCGAATGGGATGGAAAGTCGTCCAGATAAGGCTAAATGATATGGCGAATGTCATGAAAAGCATAGGACATCGCATGCTGAAAAGTGGCTTCAGCGTTCTTCAAGCCGAATGGGAGATTTTTATACGCGAAAGTACCCCACGGACAAATGAATGTGGTCTTGTGTTGATCCTCAGGTGCAATATTGATTTGATTATATCCTGAGAAATCATCCATTAAGGAATAGATCTCACTCCCGGCACATTCGTCGATGATATGGTCTATAAACGGAGTGGGATAATTATCCTTTGGACAGGCGCGATTGATGTCGCGATAATCAACACAGACTCTAATCGTACCCTGCTTTTTATCGACAGGGACAATGTTAGACACCCATTCTGTGAGGGGGATGGGATAAATAAAACCCGCGTTCAGAAGTTTTTCAACTTCTGCCTTGATGGCGGCGGCTTTCCGAGGATGCATGGGGTGTAAGTGTTGGCGCATGGGTTTCGCACCTGGATAGGTTGGAATCTCGTGCACTACGATACTGGGATCAATCCCCGTCATTTCCTCGTAGGACCACGCAAAAACATCTCTGAATTCTTTGAAAATCTTAGTATAGACTTGAATCTCATCGGGAGAACAAGTCACACCCACGTGAATATTCTCAACGATCCCCGGTTTAACGGAGATGTTGATCGGGATAGTCTGAGTAATGTTACTCAGGTTACCCTCCGAAAAAACTTCGTGCGTCAAAATGGGCGTTTGAAGAGGAGGGGTGGGAACCTGAGTAGCATAACGCTCCAGACAGTCAGTCATTGCCCCCAAGCTGGGCATAAAAGAGGAGCGATGATGTCCATCGCCCCAAGGCAGCTCCTCAAGAGACATAGTTTCAATGACAGCCTCATCTGAAGGAAAAGTCTCTTTGAGAGGATCAGGTGAATCAACCTAACCAAGCCAAGGGGATTGAGAGTAGACGTCGAGAGCCATGCTCAACGGAGCATGCTTAGGAGGTGGAAGATTAGATGCGGCAACAATTTCACAGTGGTTGATCTCTACTGGCGTCAAGGGCATTGATTCTCCAAACTCAAACACCTGCTCAGGCGTAGGAATAAGCCAGGGGTCATCGGACCTGGACATCATGTTGAATTGAGCGGTGTGCGGTGGTGGTGCGGGAAAGATACCCATGAAAACTTGGTCTTTGAAGAGACCAGGTCCTACACTGTCCGGGGGATTTGGGATCTGATCCACGTATGGCACGTTGTTCTCAGAGGTAGAAGTGAAAAATGACAACTGATCCACCATGACAATTTTGCCCTCGTGAGGGAACTTAATGAATCGAAAGACGGTGGACGGCACGCAGAGCATGGCATGGGTCCAGCTGCGGCCAAGAAGTATATTGTAGTTGAGTTTAGCATCAACCACTTCCACTTCCACGTTGACAGTTTTCCCCTGTAATGTGATCGCTAGACTCTCGAGAACACCCAGGGGTTTGGATTCCCGACCATCAAATGCCTCAAGGGCATTAGGGGATGACGAAAGGGCTGGAGAGCCGATGGCCTTCCAACAAGCGGAGGACATAACGCAGGTAGATGCACCTTCATCCACGACGGCCCTATGAATGTTCAGACCGTTAATCCCGACTTGAATAATAAGGGCGATTTGATGTGGAAGTCGGGGAGTGAAATTCTCCAAATCGAAGGTGAGAACACTCGAGTCGGCGGGATCAATGCCCCCGATCGCAGACAGTAAAGCCTTCCGTTGCGAAGGACAACTTTGAATAACTTCTAGCGCAGACATGGTAGATGGCGCCTGTGCCAAATCCTCAATAATGTTGTAATGTTGAGCGGCATGAGCATTCGGATTATAAGAAGATCTTCGAAGGACACCTTTAGAAGGCGGTTTCACAACGGGTTCAAGAGTAGGCTTCTCGATTTCCAACGGACCGGAGACAGGTGGGGGAGGCGGCCCATCCGCAACTGCCTTCCCGGGTGCCTACCGCGATTCATTGTAATCCTTCGACCGCGTAGCGACAGAGATAGGTGCAACACTCTTCACCATGAAAACATGAGACCCAAACGGTGCAGATGGTGACGGCTGTTCGACCATCTGGGTCTGCTGATATGGAAATGGCTCTTTTAAAACAGCCGGAGTCCCTTTAGGGCCCTTGAGAAGTTGACTAACCTCGGATCGTCGTGGACAATCCTTAGTATAATGGTCCCCTTCACAAATGAGGCAAGGGTACTTTGGTTTACGCTAAGAGCCATCCTCAGTACGAGATTTAGATTCTGGTTTCGGGGCATCAAATTTAGATTTGCCTTTGCCCTTCTTTTTCCCCTTGGAAGTTTTCTCCGTAGGATTGGCCTGAACGGCATTCACTTCCACGATTTTACCAGAATCGGAGGGGGCGGGATTAGCAGGAGCATTGTTGGAAGAATTAGACTTCTATTTCCCATTCGAAGATTTCTTCGAATTCTGAGAGACAGAACCAATGACACCATCCACCGCAGGGGTAGGCGGAGCCTTAGAGGTTCCGGACTGCGGGGCATCAGGCAAGATATCATAAAGCGTGCCAGACTGAGAATATACAAGATCTAGATATTGGGCACGCGCAATGTCCTGTTCCTCCGTCACACACGCTCCCATCGCAATATCCTGAGCGATTTTATTCACAAAGGAGGTGGTGAACCAGTGAGTCAGTGTCTGATAAGGTATGTGAAACTTGATCAGTATACGACGGCGCCGCCACTCATGAATGTGATCAGAGATGTGAGTGGCTTTGTCCTGCTTCAGAGAAGTCAGGAGGTGCGTCCCGGCTTCATAACGAACCGGTAATTGGAAGTGCGTGAGGAAAGCCATGGCTAAAGAATTGAAATCTTGGAAAATGCCGCAGGATAACTCTATGTACCATTTAGCAGTAGCTCCAGTTAAAGTATGCTGGAAGAGGCGCAGGCGAATCGAATCGTCAACCCAAGAGTTAGACGAACACCAAAGATGATACGTCATCACATGCGCCTGGGGGTCCTCTCTAGCTTTTCCCTCAAACTTGGGGCAATCACCTGGTATCTTGGTGGGAACCGGAGGCCAATATGGATTATGTAAAATCGGATCATTGGTCAACTTTGAAACATCCGGCAACTCCAAGGTGGCCAGGAACGGCAATGGCGGATTGACCGGCATGCTAGACCCAGGATGAGGACCGTTACCTGTACTCCACAATGGTTGTGAATATCCTTGCCCCCATGGGTTCTGTCCCGCAGGATTCTGACCGTAGGGTGTGTAGGTCATGTAACCAGACTGATTTTGATGATGGTAACCAGAGTGTGGGGCCTGATAACCAGGGTATGGGCCCTGATTATATGTTGGCCTGGTGTAAGCAGCGTTTGGATTTGGCTGCTGAGTATAGGTAAAACCGGGTGGAGGAGGATAATACTGAGAGCCTCTGGGGTGGTTATAATTCGGTTGATATTGACCATGAGGATAATAACCACCCTGAGGATGAGTAGGCTGCTGAAAAGTGGAACCCTGCGGAGCCTGATAAGTAGGGCGCAGCTGTTGATTTGGCTGCGGCATGGAATGAGTCGGCTGCTGAGCAGGGTTGATGGAATGAGCGGGCTGCCCTGAGTGAACAGGTTGACCCGACTGAGAGGGCTGACCTGAGTGAACAGGTTGACCCGGGTGAGAGGGCTGACCTGAATGACCAGGTTGACCCGGATAGACAGGCGGCGCCGGTTGCGCAGGTTGACCTGGTTGTAAGTGAGCCCCAGGTTGTACCGGATGGGCCGGTTGGCCTAGAGGCGGGACATCGGGTTGTACCGGATGAACCGGTTGGCCCGGTGGTGGAACAAGACCAGGTGCTTGCTGGAAACTGGTTTGACCTGAAGCAGAACCATAGGATGGTCCCGGCTGATATGCAACGTTAGAAACAACAATATACTACGGTTGCATCGGTAAAGAAGGTTGGATTTGCCCCCCAGTACCATAGACCGGTCCCGGTTGATACCCCGGCTGAGGCTGAACAGGTTGACCAGAAGGGCTATAATACTGTCCTTGCGGACCGTACGATGGCCCTTGTTGGCCGACAGGATAGCCTTGAATGGGTTGCCCCTGTGGATCATAAAGATAGCCAGGTTGGCCCGCAGGTTGGCCTTGGAAAGGCTGTCCTTGCGGGTTATAAGCCTGGTTATAAGGCAAACCTTGAGCATAGAGATAAGCCTCAGGAGCGGGTAGACGTAAAATCTCCCCGTGCTCATCATACTGACCTGGGAAAGCATACACGGGAGTACCATCCTGTGCATAGTGTGAAAAGTAAGAGCGGTTAGGATCTTGGGAGGACGGTCCAACCTCGGGGTTCGGTTGTTGCAAGGACAACCGATACTCCTCCGGAGAAATATTCTCCGGTATAGCAGTCACTAGATAAACATCTTCAGGAGTTGGCACAGCCCTCGCAGCGGATGCCATGACAACAGGAGAAGAGGCGGCCACACAGACAGTGGGCCGGACGGGAACAGAAGTAACGGGCGTCTGAGGAGACACCCCGGGTGAAGTAGCAGCTGGCCTCGAAGCAGGAGATGACACTCCCATAGAGGCTGCGGCGGACATGATCTGACCCAGAGATCTGTATCCTTGTGGTAAAGAAGGACTGGCTGTTGACATGTCAGCCAGCTCAGAGTTGTCTCCCTGAAACAATCTTCGTGGGAAGAGCTGATAGTCTTCACCAGACGTTGGGATTTCCTCACCAGAATCACTCATGGTTGATCCTGCCGTTAAATCTCGCAAGAGACGGCGAGGACTAGGAGGAAATACAGCAGCAACAAAAGGCGAACCCGATGTGAGAGAAAGGAAATCAGCTCCTAATCTCAATTCAGACACAGGGTCCGAAAAAGGCCAATTGAACTCAACTGGTCCTCCAAAGGGTTGCTCGGCAAGAACCGGTCCCCCGTCAGGAAACTCGGAAACAATAGGCTGCTGTGGTTCAGCAGAGGATTGGGAAGCCTCTGAAGAATCGTCTACGTAAGGACTACTAGTAGACGAAACCGAAGGTTCTGCCACTGTGGCAAATGACCAGAGAAAAAGAAGCAAACACACACACGGGCTGAAAAAGAGTCAAGACACACGATCAAACGGTCAACAAGCAATATCTAACAGGGCGTATAATCGTGGGTGATTAATTTTTACCACATTGAAAAATAAGAAACTTCACCGTTTCATGTTTTAAGATTCGAGAAACGATAAAAGATGACTCTATCTCTTTCGAGTTTGACACAAGCGTGAAAGGACAAGCGCTTGATGGTCTTTTCAAATTTAGGGAGTCAGAAAATACCAAATGACTGCTCAGGAATACTAGGCACAAAGGGTGTACCAAATAACCGTGAACTGCAATATACACCTTGGTTTTAATAATGAAGAAGAAATCAACCAAGGACTTTCCGTACGTGCAGGCAATCTCCCCGAATGCTGTGTTCGGTGTATCAAGGGTATAGGGCGGCAGACTCGGCTTCCTATGGATAAAGGATTGAAAACCTAGAGGGGTCTCCCTTTATATACGCGATGGTACGGGGAGCAAAAGTTCGTACTAGCGCTGTCTAAAGCCAAAAGGCGAACGACAACTACTAGGTTTAAAGACGCCGGAACACGTCTCTAGCCTAGACCTCTAAATATGTTTCGTTAGATTTCAATGCTGCCTTAGGTTAATTGAGTGGATTTTAAAGTTGATCTTCAATTAGGTTTCAATTTTCAGGCCCTAACGAATGTATTGTTTCAAAGACTCCTAAATGCAAAGCTACATGCCACAGTAGACCATTTCGTTCGATGAAAACTAGCTACAAAAGAGTTGAGAGTCTTTACACAAACAAAATGATCGGAAGACAAACAATGAGATCTCTAATGCAACTAATGAAATCGAAAATTTTCCATTCCAATCACTAATTACTAGTAAAATCGAAAAATTTCAATTTGCACTAATCAACCAAAAGCAAAAGAGATTTTTTTTTTGTAATTTTCAATGTTTGATAGCTAGATACACTAAACAAACTGAAAATAAACGGAACAACTTGAGAAACGATATTGAGAGAGAAAAACGAACAAATTTCACTCAATGACACAAGCAATCAGATCTCAAATCGACCAAAGTCTCTCAAAACCAAGAAAAAGACTCAAAGGCTCCAATGGACCGTGTGATCTAGGCCCAAAGCAAGACCAAACGAAATTTGAATGAAGAAACAAGCAATCACCCAAAAATCGCAACAAAACAGTGAACAACTACTAAAAGAATGCGGAGGAGCAATCAGAGAGTTGACTGGATAAACGAAACACCAAAACTCCCAAGGAGGGCTCGATACACAAAGCCACTAGATGCCCTAGGGCTTAAAACGTGAAATCGATAGATAAAAGCAAACAACCAAAGGACGAAGGCAAATTCCCAGTCAAATAGGACTCCAACACACTCAGGTAGTCGAAAAATCAAGAAGAAAAGCACTGACCAGACCCAGAGAGGTCAAAACTGAGCAAACTCAAAAACCCTATAGGAGTGGCGCGACTGTAATTTTGAAATTGGCGCCAGAAAGCAATTGGCGCGGGCTATACAAAAGCAACATGCACCAATTGGCGCGACTGTTGGGCTAAAAAGCGCGCCAGTCGAGTTTCTCAGCCAAAAAAAAGAAAGAACTACTCCAGAAGTAGATCAATGTAAACTAAGCAAACCAAGAAGCAAAAAAAAAGAACCCAACCCAGAAGGCTAACCAAGCAAGGAAAATCATAAAACAATCAAAACGAGACAGTGAAATCTAGACGATCCCCAGCGGAGTCGCCAAATTGTTGAGGAGGTAAATCCCCTCTGCGGACAGAGGCGATCCCTACTAGCTCAGCAATGGTCTAGCAACAATCATCAAATGTTAAAGCGCAAGTTCCTAGTTACGAATAAAAGACCAAAGATGGAGGCCTACCTGGAATCCAATGCTATGATCCGTAGAAGAAAGCGTTCCCGTTCCTCAGCCTCGGCAGATCACGATCCTCCCACGATCTCCGCGGATGGACACCTGCACATGCAAGAAACAACACGAATACAAGCATAAAATCCAGAATACGCAACTATATATCAGTCAGAAAGGATATAACTCGTTATTAACATAAGTGAAAATAGAGTGGAATCATAACCGTAATCATTCATTAAGTAACAATCGAAAGAGAGTACAACCAATGTTCTGACATCGTGGTCTCCTTCGGATGGGTCTCCAGTCGTTCACGTCTCGCAAAGCTCGCCAGGGAAAGGGAAAACCTCTCCAGAGTCTCTCGACGATAGTCTCCTTACTTGAGTCGGCCTTAAGGGAAGAAAGAGGGCTCTTACAGCACAAAGGCTCTTGGGAATTTGGAGATTCAAAGCTTAGGCACTTCAAGAATAGCTTGCAATGGAATTGAGCAGGCTTTTATAGATGGGGAAGGAGGGAGTTGGGATCCCTATTATTGTGGGATTGGCCCTATCAACAAGGAAGGTTCCATGGGAGGTGGCAAACCACTTCCCTTCCATGGAACTCCCGCAGCCAAACCTCACAACTCAAGATAGGCAATGGTTTCTGAGTTTGTTGAAACACAACTTCCGCCATCTTTATTTAAAAAACACTCCTTAAATTGGCTGGCGCGACTGCTGCTCTGGGACAGAGCGCCAGTTGGCGCGGCCTCTTTGTAGGATTTTCCTCATTGGCGCGAGTGATGAACTGTCTGCCCGCGCCAATGCAAAAGGAGATGTTTTCATGATTTTTTGCAAGGATATGTCTTTAGGGCAATTGAAGCTCATGCTTAGAGGAATGCATTGATGATGATTTCAAGGCATGACAATGTTCACAGGTCACAAAATGGGTCCTCCATTGTGCGGGACGGGGAATGGTAGGGACGGTGACAAATTACTGTGTAACATGGAATTTCAATAGAGATGGGTTTTAAGGATATGGGTAATAGCTTTTTCTTACCCTCAAAGATTTGGCACTTATGACAGGAGGTTACATATCTTTTTACATCAGCAAACAAGGTAGGCCAGTAAAAACCAGCTCTCAGAATCTTGTGTGCAGTAGTCTTCCAGTAAAGATGTCCTCCATAATCACCTGCATGAAATTCTTCTAGTATTTTGTCAGCTTCTTCTTTTAACAAACAATTTAATAAAATCCCACTATGATCTCTCCAAAAAAGTACATTGTCTAGAATACAAAATATTACTGCCTTAAGCTTTAGAAATCTTGCTTTTGTTCTTGATAAACCAGGAGGAGCTTGTAAGTTTAGTAATACAAATATAATATCTGCATACCATGGTGAGTCTAAAAAGGCTGCATTGATCTCTGGAGTCACCATCTCTTCCTGATCATCTACTTGGGCAATAAAATTTATGTCTAGGGCATTACAATTTGATTCAGCCATTAGTCTGGCTAAACCTTGACCTTTTATTAACTTAGTGGGTTTTATCTCTATGTCATATTCTAAGATAGTGACAATCCACTTACCTCTTCTTCCATCAGGACCACCCTGAGTAAGAATGTCTTTTACTACAACATTTAGGACATAGGCAATGATGTGAGAATAGAGAATGTAAACTTTGAAGTCTTTGATAGCTTTTACCAAAGCTAAGGCTTGTTTATCCATGATATTGTACTTCAAAGATGCATCTCTAAGTGTTCTGCTAAAGAAAGCTATGGGTTGTTCATAACCCTGGTCATTTTTCTGCAGTAAAACTGCAACAATGGTGTGTTTTGAAGCAAATGAAAAAATGATGAAATCCTTTTTAAAGTCAGGACTTATAAGGACTGGAGTTTTGGTTAAGGCCTGTTTGATAGATTCAAATTAATATTTGGCCTCAATAGTCCATTTAAGAACTGAATCTTTTTTGAGCATGTTATTTGATTCTCTAATTATCTCAGCTAAGTTGGATATAAATCTTCTTAAAAAGTTAATCTTACCTAGAAAGGCTTGTAACTCTTTTATGTTTCTTGGAGGATTGATGTTGAGAATTGCTTCTATCCTAATAGGATCTATTCTGATTCCTTCTTTTGATATTATGTGTCCTAGTAACTTGCCTTCTTCTAATCTAAATAAGGTTTTCTTAGGATTTAATGAGATGCCAAACTTTCTACATTTTATAAAAACTTGTCTGAGATGATCCAAGTGTTCATAATCAGTTTTGGAAAATACAGTTATTTCATCTAAGTAAATTACTAAGGATTCACGAATTTCCTTTGCAGAGGCTATATCCATAGCTCTTTGAAAGGTTGCCCCTGCATTCATTAAAACAAAAGGCATTTTTACATACATAAAAGTGCCCTAAGGAGTAGTAAAATCTGTTTTGGGTTGATCCTCTGGTTGGACTAAGATCTGGTTGTATCCTGAAAAACCATCTAACAGTGGAATTCTAGAAGAACCAACTACCCTTCGTAATATGTGATCCATTTTTGGCAAAGGGTAATTATCTTTTAAGGATACTTCGTTTAGATTCCTAAAGTCGACACATAACTAATCTCTCATGTTTTCTTTCTTGTTGGAACTAGGTTAAAAACCCAATCAAAATACCTGATTGGTGCAATGATCTGTGCATCACACTCTTTTCACTTCTTTTTCTATCAAAGACATCAACACAAGATTGATCTTTCTTAAATTTTGTTTAAAGGGCTTTTGATCTTCTTTTATAGGGATTTGGTGTTGAATTATTGTGGTGTCATAGGATTTAAGGTCCTCATAACTCCAAGCAAAAACATCTTGGAATTCCTTAAAAAGAGCAATATATTTTTCCTTTTCTTGTTGAGGTAAAGCTTTTGAAAGTTTGATCATTTTGGGTTTTAGTTTTGTACCAATATTGCATTTCTCAATGTCAGATCTAACTGGCTCCATTTTGGGTTTTCTAGCAACATCATTGGAGTCAAATAGATCTTCTAAAGGAGTTAAACCTTTTGGTAAGAAATTGTCTTTGAGATTTAATATTTCAGATTCTTCATGAATTATCTCATCAATTTCTACTCTCTCTAATTTATCTATATCTGATTGACTAAATATAGTGGGTTTAGCAAACTTTAATTTATTTACATCTCTATTATTTAAACCAATTTCAACATCTAAATCTTGATCTATGGTACAATCAATGTCTATCTTACATTTCTAAAATTCACCTTCATTATTCAAAAAATGATAAATTTGTTGGTCCTGCGAGAAAATTTGCTAATATTTGAGGTTGTCTGGAATTACTGGCCTGTGTTTTACTTCTGCAGTATACATATGATTAGGTTGAATAGGTAAATTACAAGTACTAGCAAAAGTTGCTAAAGAATGTGCTTGTAAGTTTTGCCTTCTTGGTATTGTAGAGAAATTACATTCCAATAAATCATTAATCAAATCTAATATAGTCTCTCTATATCGGCTAAGTCTAGGATTGTAAACAGAATAATCACGTTTAATTTGTTTGACAATCAATTCTGAATCTCCCATTATTGCTATTCTTTTACCTCCTAAATTTCTGATTATTTGGAGTCCTAGAATGAGGGCTTCATACTCAACCATATTATTTGTGCATTTAAAATTCAGTCTGAAAGCATGGCATTGTGCATGATTTTTCTCTATATTAGTTATCCATACTCCTGCTCCTGCTCCTAATTTATTCACTAAACCATCAAAGTCTAAATGCTATAAAGATTCATGAAAAATATTATCATTGTCTGGTGTTTTCTTTTCTTCTCTTAGTTCAGTCTTGATTTCATTGTCAGTTTCTACATTACATAGGATGAAAGAGTCTAGATCAGTAGGTGTGGTATAAATTGGGTAATTTATAGACCTTTTAGCACTACTTACCATATATTTCATTAATGTTTCGCTATATAACTTCTTAGGTTGACTAAAAACTGATATAGTAGCATAAGACATGTCCAATTGTAGAGATCCCTGTAACTTTGCTCCCCATGAGCGAGATAGTAACATTACATATTTAGGTGGGATATCAGCTACTACAATTCACATTAATATACTCTTACCAGGATATTGAACTAAACTTACACACATATCTTTGATTAAACCTAGGCATTTTACTTTACTTGAGTCAAATGAAAATAAATATTTATAGGGCCTTGTGATGTCTAAGTTCAGAGTTTCCATTATAGCTTTGAGCATTAAATTATGTGAAGCTCCTGAATCTGGCATTGCATTGTGTAGGATCTGATCATGAATAGTTAAACTAATGTAAAATGGAGGAACTGCTCCATCTAAATGCTTTCCATTCACATTGGGGCCAAAAATCAACTCTGGCTGATCATCATTTAGATTTATGGAATATTCTCCATCATTTATGTTTAATGTTTCAGTTATAGTTGATTTATACAAGTCATGTTTTACCAATTCTGTCAGTGGAATTGGTATTTTTAGCTTTGCAATTTCAGATTGTATGTTGAATGTAGGTTGTGATTTACTTATTTGAATCAATTCTTCTTTGGTAACTGTAGTTTGTGTTGGATTATCTTTTCTTTCTACAATTATCTTTTCAATTTCAGTTTGAGTGTCTTGAGTCTTACTGCTTTTTATTTTCTTAGGAGTAGTTTGTGAAGCAGTAGATGTCTGTTCATATTTAGAGTTGTCAAAAGTTGTTTTTGCAGTGAAAACTTTTGGATCTGCTGATTTAGGATCGACATTGAGCATTTCAGTTTCTAAGGTTGTTGTTTTATCAGAATTAGATGATTTAGGAGCAGTAGATTTTTGTGAATCTTTTGCAGCTTGGGCAACTTCATCAATTATGTCCACAATCTTAGGGCTTGGTGAAATATTTGGGCTGAAAACCTTTTGGGAAGAACTAGAGTTTTGCTTATTTTCCATAGGGAGAATTTGTAGAACTTTTGTTTTGGGAGTTTCTACTGTTTTCTTATTTGGTGTTTGAGAGGTTTTCTTAGTAGAAGATTCATTGTTTTTCTTACTTCTTAGGTTATACTGACTGTCTACTTCGTTAATGGCAAAGTCATAACCTTGTTTGTAATCAAAGGATTCCCCTGAATCTAATTGGAGTTGTTGGAGTTCAAATAACTCTTGATCTTTCTGTGTGAGAAAGATAGTGTTATTATCATCTATTCCCATTAAATGAATGGTATCGTCATCATCATCACTTTTTTAGAACTCTCAGCATAGTTCACCTGAAAGGGAGGTCTTATTGTTTGGTCTGGGGCTGAGTCTTTTGATTTTCCTGAATTTATTTTTTTTCTAAAATTGGGATTTCTGATTTGTTGTTGATTATCCCATTGAGGTCTTCTTTCTATGTTATATAATCTATCAATCATCATTTCTAAGGTTTTAGCTAACATATATATTTTTGTGTCCGAACTAGAGGCTTCTTCTTTCATGGTAACTCTCCTCTCATTTCTTAATCTTGCTTTTCTAGCTAGAATGTTTGCTTCTACACCTACAACATCTATTTGCATTCTTTCTAATGTTTCTGCATTTCTTTCTCTTAACTAATATGCCATGTCAGTGTCAAATCCATCTGGGAATTTGAGTAAGACAGAGTTAGGAGTGGGCTTTAGATTTGCAGGAATTGAATTGTAGATACTGTTATATCTAGTACAATATTCTTGTACAGATTCATTTGGAGCTCTTTTCATTGCATCAAATTCAAACAAAATTTGTAAGGTTTTTTTTTTCTTTTCCCATTTATTTAAAAATAATCTATGGAAAACAACTAAATCAACTATACTACCTGCAGTAATACCTTTAAACCATTTCTTTACTTCTCCTGTTAAAGTTTGTGCAAACAACCTCATTTGTACATCTGATTCATCTATCTCATGGAGTTCAAAGATATCTGTCATTTTGCTTATGTGTTGTTGTGCAATATAATGTGTAGTAGCATCAAACTGTGGTATTTTACTTTGGTAATCTTGGGGCATGTCATGAATTTGTACTGGAAGAACAAGGGGAGCATACCTAGCAGCCATAACTTGAATTCTAGCTTGGATAGGAGGTAAAGTAGAGGTACTTGGAGTTGAACTAGAAGTAGTGGCTGATGAAACTGGATTATAAGGTGTTGAACTAGAAAAAGCAGTTGAAGAACTAAAGGCTGAAGCTGAGGTACTGGAAAATGAAATTGGAATATATATGGAACTACTAGGAAATAAAAATAACGTGCTTGAAAAAGCAGTGGTGATCAAGCTAGTGGATGAAGTGGATGTAGGGAATGAAGGAAATAAATTTCTATGCTATAAGGGTAATCTAGGACTAAATGGATCTGTGGATTGGATGGTAGTAGAAACTATAGATGATGTAATGGTTTATAAATGGGGAATAGTAGGTTTAGATGTATAAGATAACAATTGAGCTAATTCTATGGCTTCATCAATTTCTTTAAGAATGGTAGCATTAATTTCTTCAAGTCTGTCTTGATTTTTAACTCTCTTTAATTCAAAATTTGCTGCAATAATTTTCTGATTTGATTCCAAAAAATAAATAAAAACAAGGTCTAAAACATTAGTACTTAAATTAATTTGAGATTTGGTCCTGAATAAAGAATGTTCAAATTCTAAATCAAACTCTATATCTTGCAAACTTACAAATTCTTGGGGTAAAGAATTGACTCTCATTAATGAAACTTTGGCATCTAAATCTTCTCTTTGTTTTTTTCTTTTTTCCTATTATGTCTGGGTTGTCTACTATAACAGCAGGTTTAGGGTCCAGATTAGACCCAGTATAATAAACTTTCCTAGAAGCCAGAATTACAAATTTTTTATACTCACAACTAAAACAATCTTAAAGGCAAAAAAATGATAAGAAATGATTTCCTTTAAGGTTTATTTAACAACTAAGGATTGGTTAGATCCCCAGTATGGTTGCCAGTATGTTATCACTCCAGTAATTCTCTAGTTGTGAGATTTTTGGTTTTTAGTTGAGAAAACTATAGGTAACCACAGACCAACTTTTAAACTCTAGGATCTAGCCTTCCTAGGGTTCATAGAGGGCTTTCTCTATAAGATTAAACTTTGTTTGTTTTTATAAAATATTAAGCTAGTTATGATTATGCAATTGGTTTTGGTTTTGATTGATTTGGTGGGAAAAATCACTGGAAGAGATGGATAGTGGGAAATCTATTTGTGCATTGGGTTGAGGAGTCAAGAGTTAAGCAGACAGAACTAGGATCAAGGCCAAAAAGTCAAATGTTTTGAGGGCAAGATAGATAACCCTTGGAGATCTTGGAAAGTTGTTTTATGAGGTGATATGATCGGGATAAAGAGCAATGAATGGTTCTTTGATCCATAAAAGGGAAGTAGTAGGCAGAGGTCAAACGAAAGAGGGAGCAATTAAGGGTTCCCTACTCTGGAAATCAGAAGAAAACATAGAAATGACAAATAGTTAAGACAGGGTGCTTTTAATAATCCTTAAGTAATCCTCCTATTAATTCATTCAAATTTAGAACACATAATGGATTGCATGTAACAAAGAAAGATAACAATGACAAGTAGAAAATACTTCACTCCAAATAGCTCATCACATGAATCCTGAAATATGATGCTAGTTGATATGATCTAGTCTACTACTCGAAATTTGAAACAAAAAAGTCTTCAAGTCCACAAAAATGACTATAGAAATCTTCAACAATTTATTCCACACTAATACTTCTAAAGATGAAGTATTTATACATAATTGTTTACAAAATATCATAGAATGCTTCTAGGAATTATCTAAGGGAAATAAAATATCTTTACAACAATAATAGAGATAGCTGCTCAACAAATCAGCAAGCTGTCTTATGAATTCAAATTAAATAGAAACTGATTGTAGATAAGATGCAACTGGCTGCCTTGTTGTCTTCCTTGCTGGCTTTAGATATTTTGAGTTTGTTTTGAAATCTGATCTACTTATCTAATACTCTTTCACTGATACTCTTTAACCTCTGATACTCTTTGATCTATGATACTCTTTGACCATTCGTAAAACATGTTTACTGCTGTAAAAAATCTGTTTTTACTGATAAATCAACAAACTGTTTCTACTGTTGTCTTTTTGCCTTCTTACTTTTCACAGTAAATCTATTAATGACTGCTAATCTTCTTCACTTGGAATTTGTATTTTCTTCAACTTTCTGAAGTTTTCATCTGCTTCTGTGTACCTGGAAAAAGTTGGTTTAATAAAAAACAAGTGTTTTATCTCATGCTGCAAGTAAAATAAGTCTTCAAAACTCCTGAGTAAGACTTTCCCTGTTGGAATGCCTTGTCCACCACCTGCTTTTTCAACTTGTTCCTTGGCATATTTTCTGATCTTTTTATTATAATCCTCTTGAGGCATTAATTTGTCATTGATGACCAAAATATTAGGCAAACTCCTTTGCCTCAAATTTTCAAATTTGACCATAAACCTGGTTATGGAAATGTTCATGTTCTCACACTTTTCCTCCAACTGCTTCATTAGGTTCCTTTTAGTTATAACCTTCTTTATCTCAAGGATAGTTTCTGTTCTATCAGTAATTTCAAGCTCTTCCAATTATTGCCTGTTCTTGCTGTTGAGAAACTTTATTAGTTCTAAAGCTTGTTCTGGTTTGTTATCCAATTCCTCTTTAGTCTTTTGGATCTCTTCTAATGCTACTTTTAGTAAGTATTTTTGTTCAAAAATCATTTGAATGGAGGGCCATACATCATTGATGGCTTCTATGATCTTGTTCCACAAATGATTTTTCACATAGGAAATATGTTCCTTCAAGGTCAATTCCTTCTCCAATTTCTTCAATTCTTCATTTAATCTGATGGCCTTTTGCTCATGATTTTTTTCATTAATTTGAGCCACTTCTTTTGATCTTCCAGATTTTCAATCATCTCTTTCAACTTGTTAATTTCACTTGTCTTAAGAGACATTTCTTCTATGGTCTTTACCACTTTGTTGGCCTCATCTGTAGGATGAACTGCTATTGTAGATGACTCTGTAGCTTATGATGTGGATGATGTTACTGGCACTGTAGTAGCCAATGGAACTTTAGGTGCCAAATCTTCAACTAGAGTTGAGGGTACAACTGTAGTAACCATAGGGATGACTGTAGGTGCTTTCTGTGTTTTTGGTGTTTCTTTTTCTTGGACAAGTTTTTCGATTTGAATCTCCATTTCTTTTATCTGTGTTGTAAGTTGAAATATTACGTTCATCATATCATCTTTCTTAATTTGTCCTTATATTATTTTCCTTGGTTTGAGGATGTTCATTTTGAGGAAGTTTAAGCTATTTCCTCAAAGTTGCAGTATCCTCATTCTTCTTCTTTATTAATTGTTCTGCTGCCTTGACATTTTTTGGGTCAAATCCAATCTGTGTGACCAATTCTTCCAAAGATTTGATTCTTATATCCTTAGCATACAAAGATGCATTGTCTATTTTCATTTGATATTTCATGTTTGAGATGGTATTCTGGAGTTTCTGAGCACTCATGGCTTTAGTTGTAACAGTGGAGTATAACATTTCTAAAGTTTGTCTATGGAATTCAATCTGATCAAGAGCATGTATTTTTTCTGTTTGGAATTCCAAATCAACCTTCTTATAATCTTCCATTGTCTTTGGGGATTTGACTATAGGCTGCAATACTGACATAATTAGCTTGCTATTTGAATAATCGAATGCAAACAGAAGTCTGTTTTGCACACTGGGTGTTTGTTTCAGATATTGGGAGTAGATATTGTTTTTGATTTCTTCATTCTTTAACTTGACCTTTTTATACTTTTCTTTGATGTCCAGATCTTTCTCCTCAGTTGCCAATGAAGATGAAGCTTCCATGCTCTGTTGATTTTCTATTAACTGTGCATTTTCATTGTCAACTTGTTTTTCATTCTGATTCTTAGTAACTGTCTCATTGATGATGACAGTAGCAACATCTGTATTGGTATTTATAAGATCTGTTTCTTCCACATCAATGGTTACTTTATCTTTTCCTACAGAATCTGTTTTGAGCATTTTATTATATCTGATTTTAAACCTTGTTTCAGTAGTGGTTTCAACAACATAGGTACTTTCTTCCCTTACTCTCTTAGTGGATTTCTCTGTTTGATCAAGAGTCTCTAAAGTGTGACTAGTATCACTTTTCTTCACTGCATCTATTAAAGTATTCTCTGTCCACTCAATATGATTTGCATATTTTTCTATCTCTGGCTTTGTTTCATGAATGAATGGGGTTAACTCACATTTAACCCTCATTTTGCTTAGGATCCCTTGCAGATCATAATTCCAAGGAAATCTTTCTTCAAACCTGTACTCCAATAATTGTTTAGCTGCTTCTGCCTCTGCATCCCTCTGATTGAAAATGAATGGTCCTACTTGATTCTTCAATTTGAATTGTGTTTTCTTATTTGCTGCTAAAAAATTGATAGAATCAGAGTTTAATATTTGCCTGATATACTCCAAGGCAGAAATTCTCATTGATACATGTTTGGGAAGTTTATAGGGCAACACATTAGATCCAAACACTCTAATTTCAGTATGTATTTCATATAGGTACCAATCACTAGTCTTTGTTTGCTCTGACAACTGTAAAATCTTCTTCATCTCATCACTGATCCTTGGCTGCTCTGTATTTGTTAATATTTTGATCAATAGATGGATGAATGAATCTGAAAACTCTGCATATGTGGACTCTTTTCTGATAAAAAAAGTCCAGAAAATAACTGAAAGAGGATTTCCCTCTACATCAAGCTTTTGAAGAGCAAATAGAAATTTATTTGCTTAGAAATATAAGAACATGTGGAGGAGGAAAGAAGTGTATCTAAACACTCCTTCAATTGGTAATTTAACCAATTGGTCATGGATATTATCTGCAATATATCCATCATAATAAAAAATAACAGATGGAGGTTGACCTGGGGTAAATGTACATAAGAAACCTAAAATGGATTCATCTGTGTATTCATCAGTGAGATACCCTAGAATGAATGACAACATGGAAATTACATGTCTTGAACCCTCTGGAAATTTTGAAGTTGAATATGGAGGATTAATTTGAGGAATCTCAACATGAAAAGGCATAAATGTTTGGAATATTAGGAATCTCTTAGGAAAATCTAGGCCAATATACAGCTTGGTAAGGGCCTCTATAGACAAAGGGACTGCTTGAGGATCAGGTTGAAGTTGTAGCATTTGGTTGATCGATTCAACAGTAATTGTAAAAAGCACCTCTTTGTTGGCATTTACTATGGCTCTCTGCTCAGGCACATAATACTGTTGACATAACCTAATGAATTATTGACATGGATGAGTTACTGGAACAACATATTTGGGCAAGTGTGATTCCCAAATATGGACTTCTTCTTCATTATCTAAGTATTTTTCATAGCTCGAGTTATGAATGTCTAGCAGATTAAATTCAACAATTGGGTCTGCTATCTTGTAAGCAATATCAACTAATGGAATATGCTCAATGTCTATGACGGGGGGTTGCAAAGGATTTACAACAATAACAGTCTTAGAAGTCATAACTAGAGTTGTTTTTGGTACTTTGGAACCTTCAGGATTGCTAGAACTCTTCTTTTTAGTCATTCTGGCTACTTCTGCAAGTTTAGACAGTTTGCAGAAGTATTTTTATATTAACAGAGGTTTCTTGGATAGAAAATGGTCAAATATGGGCTTCTCTTGGGTTTATTCTTCAATTTTGGATTCTCAATAGGATTTATAGGCTTTTACTGGTTTTGACACAAGAAACAAGGGTTTCTTGGGCTTTTTCACTGAGCAATTGGGCTAAAAATCACTTAGAGATTGGGCAGACAGACTTTAGGATACCTTCAGAGGATTTCTGGCTAAATTTGGAGTTTAAATAGTTTATAGAAACTATAAAAACTCACAATTTCCCTTTAAAACAATGCGCAACAAGAAATAGGGTTTTGGAAAAAATTTGACAGGGTTTGGCCTGTTTTTTGGGCTTTTTGATAGGGTTCAGCGGTTTAAATTTGAATTCTGAATGCAATTTTTCTTTTAATAAGTCTTTTTCAGATTGAAACAGGTTCGAATTTGAAAGAAATACATGTTATACGTAGGTATAAGGTTTCGAGGAGGGTTTCTGAAGGTTTCGAACGGGTTGAAAGGTTTCCTTATGATCTTTTGGAGCAATTCAGAGCTTCTCATCAATATTCAATGGCTGTAGGTTGAAATTTTTAGGTTTTTGGCTCGAAAACAATGTAAAATGCTTGTTTTGTAGTCGAGGGGCTTATACAGGGTTAACACGCAGAAAGAGGTAGGAAATGAATGCATTTCCTGTGTTTTTTAGGCATTTTTTGTTACATTAACTCTGCAATGAATGATGGTCACATCGGGCGGGAACGGTGGTTTTCGGGCTCAACGGATCAAAATAAAAAGTGGTTATCACACAAAATTTGGGTGGTAAGCTATTTTGGAGTGATCGAACGCGATCCAATGAAAAGGGAGCACGTGGAGGAGAGAGGAAATGGGAATACCACCCATTTCGCGTAGAAACGAACTGGTGGTGATCGCGCTAGTTTATTTGCGATATGACATCTCCACCGTTGGATTGCGGGGTAATAATGTGAACGATCAAGATTTGTATGAAAGATGAGTTGGGATTGGAGAGTGGGGCTGGGGTTGATCAATGCGGCGGGGAGGTTTAAAATTTAGAAATAATCATTTTAAACAAAGTTTAAAACCTTAGGTTTTAATATAATGCGGCAGATAAGTTTTATGTGTTAATTAAAACATTTTCCAACGTTTTAATTATACATATGGGCGCAAATTTGTTATTATATAGTTTATCAACTTTTGACAGTTGTTTTAAAACTATAGGGGGAGGGGTATTTATGTATAGATATGTTAAACCAATGGGATGAGGGCGGAATTTTAATATTTCGCACATGGGATATTATATCATTGGTTTAAACGTAAAATAGTGGGTTTGTGAATTATATTTAAAATAAAAGGGTTTTAACAATATACAGGGGGGTGTAACTTAAGGAATTAATATATATAGTTTGTAGTTAATATGAAATAAAGGGTGAAGTGTAGGGGATATGAAAATACATGTTTTAAATCTAAGTAAAGTGAAAATGATAGACAAAATAAAGCATTGTTGTTTTTTTCGTTTTTCACACTTCTAACTTAGGATAAAATGTATTTCATGGGTTTTGAGTGTTTTGAAAGGAAAATGATATTAGTTACTTAGGGTTTTACTTTACTAAGTAAAAATGGGTTTTTACTTAGGAAAAAGGGATTATGATTATGAATGAAGGATAAATACTAGTGAATGTGGGTTTTGTGTAGGAATTCAATATTTTTAACCAATCAGTCATCGAGCCTTGTGTCTGGTCCCAACATAAGTCAGAGAAATGATCTGAGCCTCTTTAACTGATAGTTTAGAATACTGAATAATTGTAGTGGAGGGGAAATTAGTGATTTTTGCACGATGATGCTTTATTACATGCTTTCTCAACTGCTTTCTACCTACCCATCTTTATTTCTAACATTTTTTATTTCATTTTCATGGGTGCATTTAAGCTTGCAACCCTAAATCAAATTTTCTTTTTAAAGCATAAATTTATCTAAGTCTAACCTTATTTCATCTGAGGGCTCAGATTAAACTGTTGAGCTCCTCATTTATTCTCTATCTTAACTACTGATTTGTCAAATTTATATTGTTTGACATATCTTTATTCTCTATCTAAAACATGAAATTCAAAGCGTGAAGAGTTAAGATTAAACTATTTAACTAATCATGGATTATAGCATTTATTGACAATCTGCACATAATCATTATTCTTGCAGTAAAAGTAAATGGTAGTGGCATTTTGACTTGCTAACTTTCAGGTCTTATTTCATCTCTTTTTCTTTTGGGGTCTATCTTTTTCTAAGTCCTTTGATCTTTCTTTTAGGACTTTTACCCTCTTTTATTTTTTATTATTTTACATTTTTCAAAATATGGGAAAACAACTTGCAGAAAGCAAGGTATGTACATATTTACAAGACTATCATAAGCAATTCAAAAATTATGAATCATATTATTATAGGACCCTAACAGGGACAATAGTGTTATTTTTGGGTGCATGTCTATTTTGGTTATCCCTTAATTAAGATGGACATTAAACTGTAATTTATTCTCAATGTTGACTTGAATCAGTTAACTTAAAGTGATAAATTCAGTTAGCTAGTGGATTTCGAGTTAAAGGTAGGTGGTGAGGCATGCCGAGTAATTTTAGTTGTAACAGAGTTCAAAGTGCAGTGGTGCATTAGTTAATGCCGGTTGTAATTAGTTTAACTCAGTTAAGTGAGCTAAAATTAGTTGTGCTAGTTGTAATTGTTAGATGCACTAGTGAGAGATCAAGTGAATTAAATATTAATTAATTCACAATCAGTGATCTAACATACAACTGATGATTTACTATTATGAGTTGCATGCATGTTAGTTATAGTCGAGACCCTGTTGAGATTTAGGTGAAAGGGAAGTGTAACTATCAATTGTGATATAATTAGCAGGTTAACCAGGTGTAGTTAAAGCACTCATTGGAGTGCCCATGATTCTTGCGCAGTCAAGGCAGGCAAGAATTCCTATATTTTAGGGATCTTTACCGTCAGGGATTACGCAAGCAAGGAAGGCTTCTGGAGGTTGAGAATTGGCTATGTGTTGGTCAGTTTTGCATATGACAGTGTGAGACAATTCGCTGAGTATTGGAGGGTTCTTGTGAGAAGAGTTTTGTATGTAATTGTTTCATGATCCATGCTTAATATACAATACAAGATAGTGGGGTTTTTAGCTGTAAGCTTTCCCCAGGAAATTATCTGTGTTGTGTGTGATTGATCTTTCTTCATGTTCATGTGATTAGCGATTGTGTTTTTAATTCCGCAAAATATTTGTAGAAGCGATTCAGAATTTAACTTTAATACATTGTTAGATCGGGTGAATCGAAGATATACATGCTTGTTGTATAATTTCTACATGGTATCAGAGCACAGGAAATTGCAAAAGTGAAGCAGGAGATGAGTTTGTGACTGGATAGAATTCGAATTTACAGAAAGACTTTCTTGGTGCTACAGCTGATTCAAGATTGAAATGGCTTTCAATGGCTTGAGGTTAGAGTATACACTCGAGGGAAACTTGAAATATATTGTTTGGAAGGAAAGGATAGAGGCAATACTCGAAGATAATGGATCGAAGGAATTCACTAACAATGATGTTCCTAAACCCGCTACTGCAGATGCCTGAAATCTTGATGCATGGAAAAAGAAAGTGGCAAAGGCGAGGAGGATCCTGTTGGAGGGAGTACGAAACTAGATTGTCTCAAGCCTCCATGGGAAAGCCACACCATATGCAATGTGGAAGGCTTTGATGAATATATTCCAAAGCATCAGCGACCATAGGAAATTGGCGCTCAAAGATAAACTCAGGAAGATCAAGATGGAAAATGGCAACACCATTCGAAAATATCTAACAAAGTTTTTCCAATGTCGGGATGAAATGGGGAGCATTGGAACAACAGTTGTTGATGATGGTTTGGTGAGGTTGGCTCTCCTAGGACTTCCTAAGAGTTGTCATAGTCATCAAGGCTCTGTCAATGGAAGGGAAAATTTTCCAGATTGGAAACGACCGTGGTCGGATTTGGTGCAAGAGGAGTTCAAATAGAACACAAGATATGGATCTTCATCTAAGAATGAGGATGAAGAGGATTATGCTTTGGCTTCCAAGGCAATGAATGGGAAGGGGAATAAATTCCATTCTAAATCCGAGTCCAAGAATGGCAAGAAGCAGAACATGTCCAAGGTGAAGTGTTTTCACTGTCACGAGCATGGGCATTTTGCTACTAACTGTCCACAAAAGAAGAAGAACAAGAAGGTTGAAGGATCTGTAGCTGGTGAGGCCCTTGCCTCACAATTTGAGCTTGACTTCTCATTGATCACATGCATGGTGTCTAGTGCATTGGGATTTGTGTGGTATTTGGATAGTGGCGCTTCCTTTCACATGACGAGAGCCAAGGAACTTTTCAGTGACTTGGAGGAGAAAGATCTCCAGATGCATATTGAAATGGCCGATGATGGACGATAGAGTGCTACCGGGATCGGTACCATTACCTTTCAGAGGGAGTCAGGAAAACCATTTCAATTAAAAGATGTGATGCATGTACCAGTTCTGAAAAAAAAAAAAAATTGGTCTCAGTCGTAATGTTGGAGGATAGAGGGTATGATGTTGTTTTTAGTGATGGAAAAGCTTTCCTGTGACATAAAACAATGGAACAAGCCAAGAGGATAGGGTTTTGAGTTAAGAATCTCTACAAGTTGGAGGTATATGGTTGCGCAACAATGATGGGCAAGTCAGATCAAATGGTCAGCCGGGATGAGGGAAAATTATGGCACATGTGATTGGGCCATCTTCACCATGGAGCCTTGAAAGTCATGCAACATATTTCTACTAGTCTTCCCAGGGGTACACTTGCGTAGTTAGACACATGCAAGGGATGTACTATGGGAAAATATGTAAAGGCCACCTTTCATGAGAAGGAAAACTGAGCTTCAGGGATCCTTGAGATAGTACACACAGACGCATGTGGTCCTTTCTCTGTTTGTTGATGAATTTTCTCGTAAGTGCTGGATCTTCTTCATGAAGAAGAAAGATCAAACATTCTCAAAGTTTTGTGAGTTTAAGGCACTGGTGGAGAAATATTTGGGGAAGCAAGTGAAGGCTCTTAGGAGCGATAATGGTGGAGAATACATCTCTAATGAATTCAAGAACTTCTGCAGCAAAGAAAGAATTCGAAGAGAACTCATAGCACCTCATAACGCACAACAGAATGGGGTCGCGTAGAGGAAGAACATAACTATTGTGGGTGCAACACGAGCGATGTTGCATGATCAAGGCCTACCGATGCATCTGTGGGAAGAAGCATGCAATAAAATAGTACATGTGCAAAACCGTTGTCCTCGTAGAGTACATGGAATGAGTGCAACTGAACAGGCTTTCATTGGTAAGAAACCTAATGTTTCACACTTTAAGATTTTTGGCTCATATGTTTATGTGAATGTGACCATGGACACCAGGAAGAAGCTGGAACCAAAAATTGAGGTTGGGATTTTTGTGGGGTACACTGAAACACCCCATAATTATCTTGTGTATTTTCTAAACAACAAAATGCCTGTTGTGCGACGAGATATCAAATTTGATGAGTAGAAACCCATGCAGTTGTACCTTGAGAGGGAGTTGGACTTGCATGCAGAGGAGGAACTGTTGGTTCCCAAGGATGAGTCTCAAGATGTGGATCAACCACATGAGGAGGTTCATGGAGTGGAGGAAAACACTCATGCAGAGCCATCCATCAGAAATTGCAGAAGGCACACCACGAAAGCTGATAGATTGAGATTTGATGCTGCAGAGAATGTAGGAGCCCCTACTTCACAGCGTAGACAAAGACAGTCTCCTGACCGATTTACTGGATACATGGCTCTTATGAGAAAATGTATTATGACTGAACCATCTTCCTTTCAGGAAGCATTGCAGCAACCAACTTGGGTTGATGCAATGGTGGAGGAGTATGAATCCATTGTCAAGAACAATGCATGGGAGATAGTCCCAAGACCGGTTGAAAAATCAATGGTTGGATAGAGATGGATCTAGAAGGTAAAGCAAGCTACTGATGGGAGTGTGGAGAAATATAAGGCCAGATTTGTGGCCCGAGGATTCTCACAGATCAAAGGGATAGATTATGATGAGACTTTTGAACATGTTGCAATGTACTCTTCCATAAGATCCATCCTTGCACTCTCAACGCAGATGGGCGGGCACATTCATCATATGGATGTGAAAACTTAATTTCTCAATGGGATCATTGAGGAAGAGGTGTACATAGAGCAGGCTGAAGGTTTCAATATATTCAACAGTGAGTCACATGTGTGCAGACCCAAAAGAGCATTGTATGGGCTTAAGCAAGCACCCCGTACTTGGTACACTTGGATAGACATCTATTTCACCAGACTAGGCTTCACCAAAAGTGAAGCAGACGTAAACTTGTACCAGATTGTGGTTGAGGGTAAGCTATTGATCATTGTTCTTTATGTTGATGATCTAATTTTGATTGGCGATGAGAAGCTGATACACTCATGCAAGGAGGATCTTGCAAGGGAGTTCGAAATGAAGGACATGGGACTCCTTGATTATTTCCTTGGATTGGAATATGGAAGTGGGATGGTGAAATTTTTGTGTCTCAAGGCAAGTATGCAAAGGAGATACTGGGTAAGTTTAACATGGAGAGCTACAAACCCATGGATACTCCTTTTCCAGAAAATTGGAGGAAAGAAGATGCTACTTCTGGAGAGGTAGTGGATGCTACTGTCTACAGGCAGTTAGTTGGTTCACTGATGTATCTAGTGAATATCAGACCATACATTTGCTACACAGTTAACCAGCCAAGTCAAGCTATGGTTAATCCTACCAAGCTCTTTTGGAAGCAAGCTTATGGAATTCACTTCCCATCATTCATTTCCTCCTTGTGGTCTGATTGGTTAGTTAATTCGGTTGTGGTATTTACATCAATAAAAGCTGTTGTTTTCTGGTCCTTACCCTCTTACTTTACGAAGTGCAGAGTAATTCTAGTTGTAACAGAGTTTGAAGTGCAGTGGTGAATTAGTTAATGTAGGTTGTAATAAGTTTAAATCAGTTAAGTGAGTTAAACTCAATTACGCTAGTTGTAACTGTTAGATACACTAGTGATAGATCAAGTGAATTAAATATTAATTAATTCACAATTAGTGATATAACATACAACTGATGATTTACTATTATTAGTTGCATGCATGTTAGTTCCAGTGGAGACCCAGTTGAGATCTAAGTGAAAGGGAAGTGTAACTATCAGTTGTGATAATAGCAGGCTTTGGAGTGCCCATGATACTTGTGTAGTCAAGGCAGGATAGAATTCCTATCGTTTAGGGAACTTTACCATCAGGGATTGCGCAAGGCAGGCAAGCTGTATGGAGGCTAAGAATTGGCTATGTGTTGGTCAGTTTTGCATATGACAGTGAGAGACAACTAGTTGAGTACTGGATGGCTCTTGTGAGAAGAGTTTTGTATGTAATTGTTTTATGATCCATGCTTAATACACAATAGAAGATAGTGGGGTTTTTAGCTGTAAGCTTTCCCTGGGAAATTATCTGTGTTGTGTGTGATTGATCTTTCTTCATGTTCATGTGATTAGCGATTGTGTTTTTAATTCCGCAAAATATTTGTAGAAGCGATTCAATATTTAACTTTAGTACATTGTTTGATCAGGTGAATCCAAGATATACATGCATGTTTTATAATTTATACAGTTTTTTTCACCACGCGGTGCATTCAATACATTCCACTCGCACCGATCACAATGCACCTTGTAAATTTACAGGGTGCACCGCAATTCGGTGCGTGAACATAACACACAGTCGTTGTTGCGGTGTAGTTTATAAACTAAAACACATCGAGAATTATGCGACAAATTGTAAATTGGTGCGTGAAAATCGATGCATTTATAATGACCAAAGGCATAACAAACTTAATATTTAAAAATATAGCCATAGCTCGGTGTTTTTGATAACCTGAAAGTTCTGTATCGGTGCGAAAAGGTTATCCGTGCACACCGGTGCACAAGTTTTCCGCATTGATATCATAAGTTAAATTGTGAACAAACAATGGTGTGTCATACTTATGTGTGCACTGATATCGGTGCGATTATAATTGAAAGCGCACCGACGTCGGTGCATGACTATGTTTTGAGCACATCGGTGTTGTTTTTTAATTGAAAGTTATGTTTCCATATTTATAAATACATGTTTCATTTAATTAAAAAAGAATGTATTTTATGTATTAATTTGATGTATTTTATATGTAAATCATGTAGCAGAGACACCAGGAGAGGGAGCACCAGCAGGAGCAGGAACAACAAGCAAACCCATACAATATGTTCCGAACATGGAAGGTTAGATAAAGGGGGAGGGATTTATATCCTCAAACTATTACTACACTGTCTCGAGTGCTCTTGAGTAATGTAGGCCTCCTCAAGTACTATGAGGAGGCTACATCCGTGAAGGCACACTCTATATTTTTGGCGCATCTGATCCGTCGATGGAGTGTCCAGGAGTAGGCTTTATGTGTCGGTCCTAGGGTGTGGTATAGGCCCACCAAGGAGGACATATAAATTATCACTGGCCCACCCAAGCAAGGGGAGGATTTTCCCCACTTCCATGATTTCGTCCATTGGGTTGCAACTGAGAGTCATTTTGCGTACACTAAGAGATATTTTAGACCTTATGCGATCCATATATCAGATTTTCAGGTCCATGGTGGGCAAATACAAATTTCTTATATTGTTGCAGAGGAGGTTAGGTTCCTCTCATTATTAGTCACCACCATTGCACACTTTAGTAGTGATGGGCAGCGCATTAGTTGCCCTTATTTGTATTGCGTTGATTCTTTGATTCAAGTGCGACGTTGCATTAGATGGTCTGCCCTTTTTTTGAGGCAATTTTGCATGCTTTTAGATAGATTTCGTGTATTGAAACATGGGAGGGATACCTTCCCTTTCGCTTCTGAGCTTTTTTGTTCATTTTTTGAGAGGTTTCCAGAGACAAGGCCTACATTTTTTCGTCGCCCTCCTAGGCCAATCACTGAGGTCCAGATGCGCATGTGGGGGCTGATGATTCCCAAGAGGGGCCTGTTGAAGTTTCTGGTCAGGATTTCTTGTGAGGCATTGGTGCTAATAGCCAAAGAGGATGACCATGCATTTGTCGCGTTGCTCTTTCCGTACGTGGGGATTGATTGGAAAGGGTGTCCCAACGTCTTCTTCACAGCGGCTGAGCCTCCAGATGATAAAGGTAATATTAGTGTTTTATTTAAATTAATCAGCTAGGTTCATTTTCTTGTTTTAATGAATTAGGCTAAAAAATATTCTAGCACAGTATTTAACTTGTTTTATAAAATTGTTTAATGAAAATTTCTAATTATTTAGATGTATTATATATTTTGTAGACATTGACACATTCAATGGGGACATGCCTCCTCCCTCACTGAATTTCGGAGGAGATGAGGAGATGGGCGAGGCCCAAGAGGGTGAGGCACATCCTCAGGGCTACGTGGGTGTCCAACGCTGTAGGGCTGGTTTGAAAGTTCATATATACTACTACAACAGATTAGCCAAAGTTTTGTTTGATGCAGGAGTCTGCCTTGTGAGGGCTCGAGATATCACAACGGATCCTAGTTTGTGGGTATGTACAAGGATAGTCTGCGTGAGATGATGTCTCTTATGCAACATATCAATTGAGCTACTATGGTACTGAAAATGATGAGGGATGCATGATAACATCATGCGACAAAATATACATCAAATGAGGGTGGTGATGATTATGATCATGGTCGTCAGGGTGTGGGTGATCCTTCTAGTAGTACACCTCCTTGTCGATCGCCTGATGATGAGATGTCAGAGCTAGAAAATGTGTCTTATGTTTCTCTTGACAGAGTAGACCAACCACCTCCTCCTCCACCTTAGATTTCCATAGACCGCGTTCAGGGCATAGACGTAGTTGACCATCTATCATTTTCTACTCATGCAGACCAACCACCTCCTTCTCCACCTCAGCTGAGTTCGAAAAATGTTGATCATGCAGTAGTTGACCATCTATTTCCTTCTATTGTAGACCAACCTGACACTATGTCTGTTTTATCAAATATTTGATTGCACTTATTTGACTTGATGCAAATATATATTTCATTTTTTGTTCATGTTTATGTACTTAATTTATATGTTGGTGTTGATGTGAATATTGTTACTTCATGTTAGATATATTCATTTAATGTGCTTGCAGATATACATGTATGTGATATCAGTTATTTGGCATGAGATTTATATTAATTCGAGTATGTGTGTGGTGATGATGTTAGATTAGAATGTTTGTGTTTTGTTAGATGTAATCACGATGATGATGCCCTGTTAGATTATTAGATTTGTGTGCTAGCTAATGACGTTTATATGTGCTATAGGTGTATATAATTAGATGACGATAGTGAATTTGAATGTGTATTTTAAATGATGTTTATGATTGTTAGATGGTTATCATCATGATGTTTATTTTTATGAAATAGTATTTATTATAGATTATGTATTGGTGAACTTATATTAAACTTTATATATGAAATTTCATGCAAAGCAACTTAATTTAAAAAAAAAAATGCATTTTCTTTTTTTAATTTTTAATTTTTAATTTTTTTTAATTTTTATTTATTTTTATTTTTAATTTATTTATTTTTATTTTTATTTTTATTTTTTATTTTTTATTTTTTATTTTTTATTTTTTTAAATTTTAATTTTTAATTTCTAATTTTTTTATTTTATTTTATTTTATTTCCAAAATTTAGTATATTTGAAACTATGATTGTAAAATTAGGCTGATATGGATTTAAGCGGGTATAATACATATGTAGTTGACATTGAAATATTTTATTTATGATTCATGTTCTCCACATTAAAATGTTAAAATATGCCCCCCTCATAATAATTTCATATATGTATACATTTAATTATTTTTATTATTAATATTTTGTAAAATATTACATATCAAATCCATACTAAACATTGAAAATTTTACAAACATCCCTCATACATTGAATTAGAAAGAAACTATTAATTGAATAAGAATTCTCTCAATCTTTCTCACTAAAGTGAAAATATAAGAAAAAATTCAATTCAAATTACTTTACTTTTATTTGTATAAAGTATCTATAAAATTATGTTATTTAATATAGACATTGAAATATTTTACTTATGGTTGTGAGTAAAATATTTTTTGTTTTTAAATATCATATGTAAATGGGACATGGAATGAATTACACATAATGTAACAACGATAACACCATTTCTTATCATGTGAAAAAATTACATTTCTTCCTTGTAGTAAAAAGTAAATTATTTTTTTGTACTCATTACATTTCTTCCTCATAATAATAGTTTTAGTTTTTTTTTACTTTGAGTTACTTTAGATATCTATATAAAGTTATATAAGATTAAGGTGTAGATTGAAGTATTGTAATTATGGCCAACATTAATTTCTTTTATTATTACTATTTTTTAATTTTTTAATTTAAATTGTCATTTTAATATTTTTAAATGTAACGTTACGTGACAACATCTCTCCCATGCCGAGTTCTAGAGCGCATCTAGGCGCAATTAATTTAAATTTAATATAACTTAAAAAATTCTATTTTTATAAAATTTAATTTATTGTTAAAGTTATGAGATTTTCAAGCAATTTAAATTTAATATTTATTGCAACTCTTACCAATTTAAATTAGACTTTTTTCTCTCTAAAGATGAGGATAAAGAAATGTAACACGACAAGGCTTCATGTGAAGTTACTTGTAGTTCGAAATTTCCTCTATTGGAAGTTCCCCCTTAAAGAGGCAAGTGAATTTTTTTCTAGTAATAAAGATATAACAAATTGATGTTATTTTGGTTCTCTATTTGCTATTTTACTGGTTTAAATTTAACTATTTTTATTAATATATATGAGTTAAATAATACAAAAATTACAATGAATTAGATTTAAACTTTTTACAAATAATATATTTGATTATTTCTTAATGAACAACTAAGAAAATATCATTTTTTCCATAAACTTATCATGAGATAGTCAGTAAAGTTCATATTTTTCACATTTATCCTAGCTAATATTACATCATGTTCAGAATGATAAAGATATGTATACTTTAAATATTTTAGTTTTAAATACATAAAAAAATAGATATTTATTTCAAATAATCTAAATAGGAGACAAAAATGCGTCACCAAGTCTATTTAAAAGTGAAACAAATGCCTCTTAACCACCATCACAAATTTGGTGTGCTTGATATGTTCCTATTTGAGAAGGGTTGTGATCTTGAATCCTTATTATCATAGATAATGTACACAATTGGAAATACTTAGTTTTAATTACTATAAAAATGTTTCCACTGCAAAAAACGTGTAAAACATTGGTGAATCTTACCAATTATATTATAAATGTCAACAAGATGAATAAAAGAGTAATATAATTAGCGAAATAATGAAAACAAAAACATACAACGATAGTATAAATGATGAAATAACACAAGTAAATATCGCTCTACATTGTCATCATCGTGATTATATTCCTCTCTTGGCATGATAACATTGTTGTTCTCAAAAATATGTTTTTATCTAGGATCGTGTCTTAATGCGAACCACCAATCCCTATCCAACACATCTCTAGGGTAAAAAAACACCTGGTTGCAGGTTTTGGGAAAATATAAGGCTCCTTAGCTTCATGCCACATCTTTCTAGAGTTGATAGATATCAACCCACTATCGTGATCTCCCCTTACATTATTTTGATCAAAGGTGTCCCACCACTTGCACCTAAAAATAACACATTCGAAAGAAGAGAAGTCCACTTGAATGATCTCTTCTATCTTTCCAACGTAACTTAATGTCCCCTGCATTAGGTTTTGATCACGATGGCAAGCACGACTAGGTTGGTCGAACATAAATTCCTCTCCACAGGTTTGTGTCATGCATCCATCATCGACATCCTTTGTGCGAAAATGATGTTCATATGCCCAAATAGATGGGAATAAAGGCACCTATAAAAAAGTGAAAAAATCACAGTGTCATGTGTCTAATAACCCAAACACAATTAAAAATAAAATTATATATATATATGTGTGTGTGTGTGTGTGTGTTTCAATTCAAAGGTGCAATATGAAGTTAAAATTGTACAAAAGTGAATATAATTACCGAGTTGTTACACCCAATCATTATGTTTAGCGCATCCTCTTCACCACATGGGTAACGACCAGATGCACCGTATTTCTCTTTGACTTGATCAACAACCCCACTGCTAGGGCATGTCATTGGCATATTTTATTTTAAATGATCAAGATAAGGCACACTTATACCATTCAACCATTTGAATTCTATCACTATCCCATTTCCTCCTTTTCTCTTCTTATAATGTGACCCATAGTTGTGTCGCTACCATATTGTAAAATTTGTTGATGACTTCAATTTCTGAATTTGTTGATGATCAAATCAAACCGATATATATATGTGTGTGTGTGTGTGTGTTATAAAAATATGCATTAATATGAAGTTCAATGTGAATAGTTACTATGTAGTAATTTGAAAAATGATAAATCTTGCACTTACTCTTTATTGTGCACCTCTTTCCACTCGTTTCAAGAAGCTCCCCTTCTCTTTTGTCTTCATACCTTTCATCGTCCCAAATTTCCACACCTGGTGTGTTTTCGATCAGCTTGATGTACTCACTGGCATAATAGAAAGACTCATACAATATATTCTCCTCTGCCATAGAACCCTCGGGTTTTTCCCTTTTTCAAACAAAACCTTTCAATTTCTTCATGTACCTCTCTAAGAATAACATCCAATGAAAATAAATGACCACAACTAATTCAATCTCGTCTACTAGGTGAATTAGAATATGAACCTGCAAATCCATGAAACTCGTTGGCAGATCCTTCTCAAACATACAAACAATCTCAGTTATCTCTTGACGCCATTGTGTAATACTAACCATATAAATATCCTGTTAGGGTCCTATAATAATAGGGTTCATAAACTTTGAATTGACTTTGATAAGTCTTGTAACTATGTACATACCTTGATTTCTGCAAGTTGTTTTCCCATATTTTGAAAAAATGAAAAAATAATAAAAAGTCAAAAAGAGGGTGAAAGTCCTAAAAGAAAAATTAAAGGACTTAGAAAAATATAGACCCCAAAAGAAAAAAGAGATAAAAATAAGACCTGAAAGTGAGCATGTCCAAATGCCACTACTTTTACTTTACTGCAAGAATAATGATTATGTGAAGAGTGTCAATAAATGCCATAATCCATGATCAGTTAAACAATTTAATCTTAAATTTTCATGCTTTCAATTTCAGGTTTTAGATAGAGAATAAAGATTTGTCAAACAATTTAAACTTGACAAATCAGTAGATAGGTAGAGAATACTGAGGAGGTCAACAGTTTAATCTGAGCCCTCGGATGAAATAAGGTAGATCTAGATAGTTTTATGCTTTGAAAGAAATTTTTTTAAGGTTTCAAGTCTAAATGCACCTGCAAAATGAAGAAAAAATGTTAGAAATAAAGTTGAGTAGGTAGAAAGCAATGGAGAAATCATGTAAATAATACCTCATCGGGAAAAATCACTAATTCCCCCTCCCCTATAGGTATTCATTATTCTAAACTTTCAGTCAAAGAGGTTCATAGAATTTCTGTGACTTCTGTTGGGACCAGACCCATGACTCGATGACTGGTTAGTTAAAAATATTGAATTCCTACCTTAAACCCTCATTCATCAACATTTACCCTTCATTCATACATCAAAAACCCATTTTTCTAAGTAAAGGCACATTCTTACTTAGTAAAATTGTAACCCTAGAATAATTAACTTCATCCTTTCAAAAGCATTCATAAAACCCCAAAAATACACTTTGTCCTAAGTTAAAGTGTAAAATATTAAAAAAGACAACATTGCTTTGCTTTGTCTATCATATACACTTTACTTAGTGATAACATGTGTTTTATTTTACATTTCACTACCTTTTCATATTAACTTTTAACATATTTTTATTAAAACCCTAAGTTTACCTTCCCGTAGATATTAATTCCCTTATATTTAAAATACCCCAAAAACCCACTATTTTAACTTTTAAGACCAAAGTCTATTATCCCCACGTGAATAAATAAAAACTCCAACTAAAATCCCTTTGGTCTAAAAACTATCATTATTTAAATATCCCGCCCCTATGGTTTGACAATAGTGAAAGTTGAAAAAACTAATGCAAAAATTCTAAAGTACGTGGATGATCAAGGTCTACAGACTGAGAAATATCAATACAATACAAATGGCCCTCATGATAAAGAATATCGTATTCACTTAAATCTCCATGCACAAATATGCATTTCTGATATAAGGTACGCATCATGATAACGACCTATAAATAACTTTCACGTAATTTATTCTCTGACAAGGCAACATATTTGAGTCGAGGTGCAGCCCAACCATTTGTTCCTACGAATTCCATGACAAGAATATGAAGTCGTAGAAGCATTGGTGTTGGACACCAAATTCCAGCTGCCTTCAGCCTTGAAATATTTCTCATTTCCTTTTCTGCCCAAGTCTTCACCATTTTTCTTGTGCTTGTAATACCCATGCCTGAAACGAAAGCCTCCTTGAACATACCTTTCCCTGTCCTTGAATACAAGAATGGAAGTTTTATAGCCTTTGATAGTGAGCTCCTCTCCATTGTCTTTTGTTGCATGGTACACATTTGCTTCTTTACCTATAGAAATGAACCCATTTATGTCATGAAAAACACCTCGATTTAAAATTTTGAACAAGCCCATGCGTGTTCTAGGATCAAGTGTCTATTCAACAGTAGCTCGATCTGCTTTCTCATTGTTTCAAATGCATCCCACAGAACAAGTGACTTGGTCAAAGCATCAGCTAGTACCGTCTCCCTAAGAGTGAATGGTATTAACATTGTGGTGGTGAAAAATACAAACCACGACATCAAAAGCACCCCACATTTTGATACAAGATAGTTTTCAAATTTGAATGGTGTTCCAATAAACTCTTGTGAACAAGTAAGATCATAAAGTTTTTTTGTTTGAAAATTATAGGGATAACCTTGACCTCTAGATGTGAACAAACTATTCATGAGAATTGTGTCATAACAAATGAAACCATTTATAAGAAGTTGTTGCCACACATTTAGATGCTAGCCTAGCTAGTTCATCGCTCAACTCCAAACTGTCATAGCATGTGTTGGAAACTAATTTTAAGATGTTCAAAGAAGTCCCCTGTCCTGATTGTGAATTATTTTGAGAATTTCCATCGCTTCCTTCAGAATGATGGTTTATGTGAATTTTAACAAAGGGATAGCAACCATTTTAGAGTGAACTGAGATTTGTTTTAATCCCCAACATAACCAGAGTAGCAATATTCATAGAGACCCAATAAGTTCACGTTTAGGAGTGGTTTCTTTTTAGTGGAATATTCCCCTAACAATAACTCTTTCACGAAGCCGAATTTCGCTGAACGATTTCTAGGTTATAGGAAACACAGTGCTCTGAACACAACCCATTCCTTGGAATTTAGAGATTCTGCTCCATTTGGTCGAAAATTGGATACCTACATCAATTCAACTACCCAGCTACTGCCTTTATGCATTTGGTGAATTTTCACTCGAATGCATTCCTGCACCGAACCTTCCTGCAACCAAGAAGTAATTTATTAAAAACACTCATTAATTAACTAAAAACAAGAATTTATAATTTAATAGCTATTTTCTCTTTCTTTGCAAAACAGAATAAAGAGTTGGTTCAAAAATATCCCTAATGCTAGCATCTCAAATTTCCAGTAGTTTATCAAACTTTTCCTTGATAGATGGATAATCAAAGTTAATCCTTTTGTGATCATGGAAGAATATAATCAGTTAAAAAGACATCCAAATGAAACAATACAACAATTTTCTGACAGATTTAATCAAGTTTATTATTTAATGCTAGAAAATATTAGACCTCCTGATGATTCAACTTTCTTGCATTATCCAAGTGCCTTTGATCCAGAAATAGAATTTCGGTTAAGAGAAAGAGATCCAAAAACACTTGTATAGATGCAGAACATTGCAGTTGATGTAGAAGTTAATTTGCAAATCAGACAGGAAAAGTTGAAAGTAGAAGAAGAGGAAAAGAAAAATATTTCAGAGGTAAAACTCAGCCTTTTGGTAAGAAAAATAGATGAAAGAATACAGGAGATCACTATGAAAGATGAATTTTTTATTCAAAATCACCATGAAGAGATAGAAGAGGTTGATATCCATGAACAAATTCCTGCTAATGCCAATTATCATAGACCAGAAAATGAATTTACAGATCAATATGAGGAAGAGGAATATGCTGATCTAATGTGTATGTTTGATGACATTCCTTCTTTTGGTGATTTGCCTAAGTATGATCATTATGATGATAGTTATGTTCTCCAAACTCAAGCTAACTTTACAGAGCAATCAGAAGCTAGTTTGGAGGATGAAGAAATGCAGTTTCAGCAGATTGAAGACAGTGATCAGCCAATACAGATCAACCATGAGAGTGAGGAAGAAAGAGCAGAAAATGTGGAAATAAGTAAAGATTCTTTACCTCCTTGTTTTTCTTCATTTCAGTTCATTAGAGACAACTTTCATTCCATCAATAATCAACAATATTTAGGAACTGTGATTTACAACAAAGAAGATAATGAAACTATTGATCAAGTTTTTTCAATTTCACAATTGCAGATATCAGTTCCCATTGAAATATATGATCAAATGACAGAAGAAAGTTCCATACCACTATGTTTTGAATCATTTCAACATTTAAAGGAAATATGGTCTAACATATTTAAAGAAAAGGATGAGAAACTTGTTGAAGTTTATGAAGTCCCATGGAATCCTATATGCCATAGGTTGCAACAATTTTCCCAAGTTTTTCATGATCCAATAGAAAATATGTTGGATATTGAATGCATTCAAAGCTTGCCTCCATTAACTAAATATGAGTTTCAGAATCAAGATGATAAAGGTTTCAATAGTCAAACATTACAATCAGTAGGAATATCATCACAAATCTTAACTGAAAGTTTACTGGGAGATAAAGATGAAAATAACATTTCATATTCATGGTATGGAGGCCATCCAGAACAGATGTGCAATTGTTCAGATCAGTTAAACATCAGTGTCTATATTTTGGAAGATCCTTTTGTACAGTTTCTAGAGTCAACAAAGGAAATCAAGTATTTCCTTATCCTCTCATTTGTTGACAAGTTTCTAATAGGTTGCAGAAGTACAGTTTTGATAATCAACAAGCAAATGCAACAAAATCTATCAAAGTACATAATGCTTGAATTGTTGCATTGGCTATTTCATTTTACCTAACTAGCTGTAGGACAAATGATTAGAGTAAGTAGGTAGGATTTCAGCGTATTTCAGTTTTCAGTTTTCAGCTAGTTTGAAATAATTCATTAACGTTTTAAGCCAAGGAAAAGGCCCTAAAACATTGTTGATTTAGTAGTTTAGTTTGAAGGTTGCATCACCTTTTAGCCTCAGATTAGATTTCAGTTTGTAGAAAAAGGTGTAAATTCAGTTCAAGAGTTTTCAGTCACGACATATGCATGTTTGGGATTGGCCCAATGGATCAGGCTACTAGTCGACAGTGTTCTTGACATCTCACAAGGAGATGCCATCCCCATGTGAAGCCACTGTTAGGGTCCTATAAATATAGGATTCATAATTTTGAATTGAATTTTTATAGTCCTGTAAATATGAACATACCTTGCTTTCTGCAAGTTGTCTTCCCATATTTTGAAAAAAATAAAAAATAATTAAAAAAAAAATCAAAAAGAGGGTAAAAAGTCCTAAAAGAAAGATCAAAGGACTTAGAGAATATATACCCAAAAAGAAAAAAAATATGAAAATAAGACATGAAAGTGAGCAAGTTCAAATGCCACTACTTTTTACTTTTCCTGTTAAATAAATGTTTATGGCAGAGTGCCAATAAATGCCATAATCCATGATGAGTTAACTATTTAATCTTGACTTGTCATGTTTTCAATTTCCATGTTTTAGATAGAGAATAAAGTTTTGTCAGACAGTTTAATCCTGAAAAATCAGTAGATAGGTAGAGAATAATGAGGAGCTCATTAGTTTAATCCGAGTCCTCAGATGATATAAGGTAGATTTAGATAGTTTTTATGCTTTTCAAAAAGAATAAAATGTTTCAAGGTAGCAAGCTCAAGTGCACCTGCAAAAGGAAGAAAAAATGTTAGATTAAAATTGGGTAGGTAGAAATATGTGGGAAGAAGCATGTAAATATCCATCATCGGGCAAAAGTAACTAATTTCCCATCCCTTATAGTTATTCTCCATTCTATACTTTCAGTCAAAGGGGCTCAGAGCATTTCTCTGACTTCTGTTGGGACTGGACCCAAGGCTCAATGACTGTTAGTTGAAATTGTTGAATTTCTATATTAATCCCTAATTATCATTATTTACCTTTCATTTCATCCATCACAGTTCAAAATCTTAAGTAAATAACTCTTCTTACTTAATGAAATATGAAATTCCCCATTTGACTTGTTACACAGTAATTTGTCACCGTCCCTGCAATCCCCCGTCCCACACATTGGAGGGCTTATTCCGTGACCTGTGAGCAGTGACATGACCTAAAACCACTTTCATGGCATCCCCCTTGACAAGGACCATCATTCCCCTGAAGAAAATTTCCTGTGAAAAGACCTAAAAATAGCGTTTTTGACCTTGGTGTGACTAGCCAGTTCAACCCTCGCGCCAATGGGAGAAGTCCACCAAAGAGGGCGCGCCAACTGGCGCTCTGTCCTAGTGTATCACCCATGCCAGGCTTAATAAGGATTTTTTTTTTTAAATAAATGGCAGAAGTTTGATTCCAACCAACTCCTGAACGAGTCTCTAAAATGAGTTGGGAGGTTTGGCTCTAGATCTTCATGTAGGGGAAGTGGTTTTCCACCTATCATGGAAGCTTCCTTCAGGATAGGGCCAGTCCCACCATTGTAGGGATCCCAACTCCCCTTCCACCATCTATATAAGCTTGTCATTTTTCCTTTGCAAGGTAGCCTGAATAGAGCTGAATCAATAGTAAGGATATTATCGTCAGACAACCGAAGAGAGAGACTTGTCCCATTCCCGACGAGCTTTACCGAGACGTACTCCGCTGTCGACCCGCCAAAGGAAGATCCAGCGTTAGAGCTCAAGTTGTATCTTTATTTGTTCTGATTAATAATAAACGACTTCGATTATGGTTCCACTCAGATGTTCATGTTCTATGTTATGAGTTGTATCTTCTCTGACTGATACATAGTTGCATGTATTAGGTTTTACGCTTGTGTGTTTGTTGTTTCTTCGTGTACTTGCAAGTGTTCGAACGTGCTAGGCGGGAGAATTGTGATCTTCCATAACGAAGGACGGAAGCTCCGTCTTCTCTGCAAGAAAAAAAAGCATAGGAATTAAGGTAGGCCTCTTGTCGCAGATTGGTATTTTGCAATTAGGAACTTGCGTCTTAGCGTGACTCGGTTGTTGCTAGACCTAATCTGGGCTAGTAGGGATCGCCTCTATCTGCATAGGGGATTTACCTCTCCAAAAAATGGCGACTCCTCTGGGGAGACATTGATTGGAGTTTGTCTTGTCTTTTCGGTTGATTTTGGTCTTTGTCTGCTTTATCAGCTCTTTTGGTTCACTTTTTTCTAGTGTAAAACCTCTGTTCAGCCCCAGAGGATCAGATCTGACCTCTTCTTTTCCAAAATTTTCATCTTTTCATGGTTGGCTTGGTCGGCACGGTTTCCACCCTAACAGTCACGCCCATTGGCACAGGTTGCCAGTTCATCACTCGCGCCATACCCTGTCTGGTGCAGATTACAGCCAGACAATCGCGCCATTTCCTGTAGGTGCTAGGGTTTTCCCTTGTTCGTAAATTTTTTTTGGTCAGTACTTTCCTTCTGGGTTAGTTTTAGATTTTGCTTGAAGTGGTGAGTCTGGTCTTGGTTGGAAGAATTTTTTTTTTTTTTTTCATTTTCATGTGTTGGTGCTTTTTTTCAATTAGCAACCCACGCCAACTGCCATTGGCACTAGTTTTCAGTGAGCAAGTCGTGCCAGTTGGCGCTAGTTTGACCTACCAAAGTCGTGCCAATTTCAGGGTGTGTGAAAATTGAAACTTTTTCCCTAAATCCTTCACCAATGTGTCTTTCCCTTTCGGTATTTTCTTTGTATGAGCATAGATTACATTGCTCATTGTTCAACTGAAATGTCTTCTCTCCATGATTGCTTGATCTAAAAGGGAATAAATGCCTTGTTTTGATCTCATGCTTTGGAAGTCCTCTTTGTGTTTGACCTCATATGTCTTGTCACCTTGTGAGGAATTTCGTTACAAAGTGTTTTGAAACAATGATTGCATTCTTAGTGTTTGTTTGCATCCCTTTTGCCTTCATCCTTCATTAAGAAGAGCTGCGTTCATTTAGTTTTTGTCTCATAGTTTGCTTTTCGTTAAATGCATTAGATCACATTACATTGAAAAGTGTTTCTTGAGATTTATCATTGAACTTAGATTACATTGTTTAATGATTGAAAGCTAAAAATTGCATCGAGTGCATTCTATTTCATTAAAAGCATGCATTAAGTAGATTCTCATTTCATTGAAAAATGCATTGAGTGCATTCTTGTTCTTTCAAAAAAAAAAGAAGGGAAATTGTGCATAGATTACAATTGCATAGTTTTCAAAAAAGAGGATTTTGCATAGATTACATTGCATTATTCGCATCGTTGAATGTTTGAAATTAATTTTGGATAGTGAAATTCATCTAGTGTTGAAAATGCAACAAGATGATGGAGTTTAGTGAAAAGAAGTCGCCTTCACTAAGTGGGCCCGCAGGCTATTTTTGGCGCAAAGTCTATTTTTAGACATATGGATCATGGTCTATGAGTTGCAGGATGTTATTTGTGGATGGTTGGTCAAGTTGGTAAAAATAGATGGACCTCTATTTTTATACATACTGGGCGAAGTCTATTTTTGGACTGCCAGTCTAAAAATAGATCAGTCAAATATTATTAGCCCTTAATAATATTTGGACTATAAACATTATCTTATCCTCTTGGAGCACTTCAGTTTGATGCTTGGATGTGGCACATGCAGCTGACAAAATGAATTACGCTATTCCTAGGGGTTATTTGAGCTATTGCATGGTTGACTTCAGTTAGAACTCATGTGGCAGAGTTTGGTGGAGTTGATGAGACAGTTGATGGAGTTGTGTTTGGTTTAACTTAGTTGAACTAGATGTATTTAGTCTAACTGATTAATACACTAGTGATGAGTGGTGTGAATTAATTATTAATTAATTCACTAATTATTAACTCATAAATCAACTAAAGAACACATTGGTTAACTCAGTGCATGGAAAGTTCAGTGGAGACTAGTGTTAGAGGTGGGTGAAAGGGTGAGTCTACTATCAGTTGTGACTATAGCTGTGCATGAGATTTGCACACACATTGATTGATATTTCCAATGAGGATTGTGCAGTTAAAGCCAAGGGAATTCGAATTCATTCCATCCATTCTCTCATCTTGGATTGCGCAGTAGAGGCAGGCAAACAGTGGAGGAGTTTTGAACCCGTGACTTGTTCAAAACTGAGCTAGTTTGTGTGTAACTTTTGGAGACAATACTGAGTACTTGTGAGGATTATTGTACTGAGATTGTTACATGTTCTCTATCATTGTAATATACAGATAGTTGGGGGTTTTCAGCTGTAAGATTTCCCCATTACATACTGTGTTATATGTGTGCTTGATTATGTTTTAATGTGCGCATGCGACTGCTTCTAATTCCACAAATTGATGATAAATGGTAGAAGAGGTTATGCATTATGCATGAAGCTCAAATAGTGTGTAATCAGGATAATCTCGGTTAATAATTCATCTATTATTCAAATTTCTACATCTAGTTTGGAAAATTTTCATTTTCAGTATTGTTGTTTGTTGCATCATTGTTTGAAGTTCTTCCCTTAACTAGATAGCATTCATCGAATTGAAAGATTTCTTTTCTCATATAGCTGCATATAGGATATTTTCAGATAACATTCGGTAGGGCCTGAAATTAAAACATAATTGAAGATCAACACTAAAATTTATTCAATCAACCTAAGGAAGCATTGAAAAATTAACGAAATATTTAGAGGTCTAGGCTAGTGACGTGTTTCGGCGTCGTTAAACCTAGTAGTTTTCGTTCGCCTCTTGGCTTTAGACAGCACTAGTACAGACTTGTGCTTCCCATACCATTGCGTATATAAAGGGAGACCCCACTAGGTTGCTATCCTTTATCCGTAGGAAACCGAGTCTGCCGCCTTATACCCGTGATACACCGGACACAGCATTTAAGGAGATTTCCTGCACGTACGTCAAGTCCTTGGTTGATTTCTTTTTTATTTTGAAACCAACGTGTATATTGCAATTCACGGATATCTAGTACACCCTTTGCCTAGAGTTACTAGAGTAGTCATTTTGATCTTTTCTGACTCATTAAATTTGAAAGGATCATCAAGCGCTTGTCCTTTCATGCTTGTTTCCAATCTGAAAGAGATAGAGTCACATTTTTCCTATTTCTTGACTCTTAAAAGATGAAACAACAGAGTTTTGTTTCAATTTTTTTTAAAAATTAACTGCCCACGGAATATTCCTAGTTAAAGTTAGTTTCCTTAGGATGTTGTTCTAAAGTTGTTTCTAATGGAAACTTTTCTGGAGTTCACCAACCAAGGAATCCCCTCTGATGGGAATCCTGGTCCTTTTCCTCCTTTTGGGAATGTTGGCGCTCCTTATATGGCAATGTTGTCCCTTCCTGGGTTAATTGTTGGGTTGCCTATTTGGTTGTTTTCAACCTCTGTGGTCCCGAATGTCTCGGCTATTGTTCAATCATTTCCTCCACCTGAACAACATCATGTTGATTCCAAGGTGGAACTCTCCCCTTCTTTGCCTGTTTCCGCGTCCTCCTCTTCTACTTCGTCTGGTGAAAGTCTGGATTCGAGTAACTAGGTGGCTAAGAAGAAGAAGAAGAAGACAAAGAAGAAGAAGTCTGATAAGAGAGAGGCTAAAGCTGCAGCTACTGCTTCTAAAACATCTCCTCTTGATGAACCTCCCAACCCTCCGCGGAAAGTCAAGTTCCCTTGCATGTTGTGCACATGATACCATCTTCTTCGAGACTACCCTGGCATTCCCAAGGTGCTCAAAGTATGGTCCAATGATCACCCACTGTTGCCTATGGCTTCCAGGAGTCAAGTTGGGGGTACATCTTCAAATGGTGCTGGAAAGGCTCTTAAGAAGCAAGGTAAGATTACCAACCCTTGTAAGTTGTGTGAAGGGCACCATGCCATTCACCTTTGTCCATATATGGATGAAGCCAAGAGAGTTTTGGACAACTCAACTGTTTCTACACCATGCCTCCCGGCTGGTTATAAACGACTTTCTTTGAGTCCTCCACCAGCTGATCCTACGATTGGTCAAGAGTTATCCTTGGTCAATCCCACTTCTCCGAAAATTCAAATTTAGGAATCCATCCCCGACCAACCATTGGTCGTGGGATTGGTTGAACTAACCCGTTTTTTGGTGCTTTTGACTCTTTTAAAGTTGATGGTAGATCTCCCTTACTCCTCGAATTTATTCTTGTTTCTTCAGATTCCTCAGACTTGGAGAAGGATTCTCCTATCCCTATACCTCAAGGAGCTGCTCCTCCACCTCTCGTGATGGATGTCTCGGAGGATACCCTTCTCGACTCCGTGATGGAGATCATGGAGGATGCTCCTTATTCTTCCATAACACCAGGGGAATACCATCTTGGTTCGATGGTAACCCCTCCAAGTAGTTTGGTCGCTTCCTTTGATTGGAATCGATTTTCAGGATACCGCCTTCCGTCTTATGTGCCTTTTGAGATAACAATATAGGCTTTTGGTCTAGTTGTACCCAGCACCATTATAGACGAAGGTGCGTCTGTTAGTGTTCTATCCTCAACTACTTGGAAAGCTTTCAGTTCACCGCCGTTTGTGCCTGTTACGTAGAATCTGTTGGCGTTTAACAGAAGAACTAGTCAACCGTTAGGGATCCTTCCAAGGTTACCTGTTACATTGGGAGGTAAAACCATCCATATGGATGTGATTGTTGTTCCAAGCCCCTTGGATTTCAATCTGCTTTTGGGGCGTGATTACACCTATGCCATGGGAGTGCTTGTCTCCTCCCTTTTCCGTGTGGTTTATTTTCCACGTGAAGGACAGATCGTGACCATTGATCAGCTTTCGTTCTTTGGTCCTGATGTGGAAACTGGCCTGCCATCATCCCTTCCTGGTTTTTATCCACCCGTTGTATCTGCACCATCGCAGGTCAAATATGTGGCTACCTATCTCGTGCCTATACTCAGTGATAGTGTCGTTGTGCATCAGGTGCTGGGGGCATTGGGTCCTGACTTCCAGAATGTTTTCCTTCCATTGGGAGTGGAACTATTGGAAGAGATGACTTCTTGTTCATTATGATGAGGTCGTTAGAGAATGGTTCTTTTCCTGGGTCAAGCTCCTTAAAAAATGAAACACGGTTGTCGGAGCAGAGTTCCTTATCTTGTGCCAAGCTCCTTAAACCAGGAAACAAGGTGTCCTGAGGATAGTTCTTTTAATGTGTCAACCTCATTAAAACAATGAAGCACTTTCCTGTTCAATTCGAGTCTTTGGTAAGATCTCATAAAATCCCAGTCGAGTCTTTCTCTTGATATCGTAACTTGAACCTTCACTCCATCTGCCTTTCATATGGATTGAAGCTTGGGGGGCATATACCTCGAATTGAGTCACCATGCTGGGGCAATGTAAAATTTTTCAAGCAAAGTTTGTTTCCGTTTCAAGCTTGTGTAAAAATGAAACCGGTTTCAAGCATAGTTTATCTTTGTTCCAAGCTTGTGTAAAAATCAAACCAACTTCAAGCAGATTTTCCTGATTTCAGGCTTGTATAAAAATGAAACCATTCCCATTTTACCTCTTGTGATTTCCATTTTATCAGCCTGTTTTGCCAGATGAGCATTGGTTTTTTCATTCCATCATCCCCATCTGCTTGGCCGATCATATGCCTTCACTTGGTTGTTTTACCCATTCCGGAGGAACCGCTGTGATGAGTGGTCTTGTTAGCCAACATCTTAAGCTTTATTTGTTCTAAGAAGTTCCACCATTACCGGAACAAGTTTCTACCCTTTATACCACTCGCTCCTCCAGGAAGAGTCACCTTTCAGCTCTTTTCTGACTCTCTAAATATGAAAATATTGCTGAGTCACTTGTTGTTTTGATTTCGTTAAATTGGCTACAAAACGACATCTACCCAGTATACGTTTACCCCTTGTTCGGGCTGGGATAGATTATTTACAAAAAAGGAATACCCTAGCCTATCGCGACTAGGAGGATTTGTCAGACATAGTTTTCTACCTTTTCAGATCTGAGGAACTATTTACGAAAAGGCATAATTTTCTACCTTTTTGGATCCGAGGAACTATTTACGAAAAGGGACCAGTTGAGATTAATTATTGTGAAATCGTCGCTACATTTTATCCTCCTCCTCCTAAACATGCTCCTTTGAGCATGGCTCTGGATATATATTCTCAATCCCCTTGGCTAGGTGATGCAGATTCGCCTGACCCTTTAAGAGAAGTCTTCCCTTCTGATGAAGCTATTGTTGAAACAATGTCTCTTGGAGATCTGTCGTGGAGCGATGGACATCATCGTTCCTCGTTCATGCCTGGCTTGGAGGCAATATCTGATTGTATAGAGCGTGATGTACCTGGTTATCCCCCTCCTGAGCCTCCTCCGTTGAGCTTGTCGGAGCATAGTTCCTCTTCTTGTGTCAAGCTCCTAAAACAATGAAACAAGCTGCTACGAGGACAGTTAGTTTAAGTGTGTCAACCTTGTTAAAATAATGAAACACGGGCCCGTTCAATTCGAGTTTTGTTAGATTTAGATCAAATCTCTTGTGTTTTGAACCTTCACTCCATTTCCTATGGACTAAAGCTTGGGGGGCATGTACCTCGAACTGAGACACCATGCTGGGGGGCGTACCCATTTTTCCTCATTTCAAGCATATTTTGCATGTGTGCTTTTAAGCTTGCGTAAAAATAAAAGTGTGGTAATGCATTTTGTGAACTTTTCCATTGGGTCGTTTGTTATGCAAATCATATAAATAATGCATCAGATAACATTGTATTACACATTTTCATAGCATATAAAAAAAATCATCACATGTAAAAAGATCCATCCAGAAATAGATATATATATATATATATATGTGTGTGTGTGTGTATGTGTGTGTGTGTGTCGAATAGTTTGTAGTTTGTGTACATCACATAAAGTCAAAAAATATACATGTCTGTATTAATAATAGCCGGAGACAACGTGTCTCTCAAAAATATGCATATAAAATCCCTAGATGACTAATCAGCTTGGTGCTCGTGGTAGCATGTCATCGCGCGCACTAATCGCCTCAGCAATCGATGGAGGCGACTAGGCACCCCCACAGTGTGTCTCTGGTAAGCCATCAAGACGTCCACTAGCCGTGCGTAATCCGGGATCCCCCGGGTGATACCCTTCAGGTTCTGGACTAGCTCGCTCCCTTCGCCACCCTCAGCTTGAAGATTGTGTGCGAGAGGGGTCCTTAGTGAAATGGGCGACATTCCGGAGGGCCTCTCTGGGCCAACATCTGCATACATATAGAACTATTTTTTAGAATAGGCATGTATCACAAAAAATCATAAATACATAAAAAAAAAGAGTCTTACCCAGCTCCTCATCCCAATCGTCCCCCTCCGGGAGTGGAAGATCTGGGTCTCCCGTGAAGTCAGTACCAGCATAGGTCCAGTCCTCAACGATGATCAGCTGTCGTCGTAGCCATACAAAAAACTCGGGCCTCCAAGACATCTGCTGGCCCCCTCCTGATCTGGGCATGAGTGCTGCCCATAGAGCCATCCTCGGCTCCCTAAGTGATGGCTCAGTTACTATCGCCCCCTGGCCCTGGAAAATTCGTAATCGTTCAAGGATGAACGATAACAGGATGGAACTGTACCCAAAATATTTCAGTTTTTCCTTCTTACACTTCGTCAACTGCTGTTTGATGTTTGTTGTCATGGCAGTGGCCCAATAAAAAAGTGTAGGGTTCATGCATTCATATGCTAGTAGGAGCTGTGCTTTGGTTACCTCATGCGGTGCCTGCGACCCCGCAACCCGCTAATGGTGTGGAGCACTACTCGCAGTGCTAGATCGTGTACCATGTGGATATCAGCCTTCCCATTGCTCGATCCTGTCCATGCCCCTGGGCACACTCTCGCCATTACCATATCCACTTTCTCACCAGAAGGTCTGCTTCCTGTCATGATTGGCACTGGACCTCTGCGGGACAATCTAGTTATCAAATAAATGTCAGAGACCTCAAGTTCCAACACTTGGTCTCGAAGCTTGAACGCTTCTTCGTTCTCATCCAAAATGCTAATCAAATATTGCAATAGCTTAGGTTTCACTCTCAAACATGGTGTTAGGAAGAAATTTTTGAGACCACAGTTTCTGAGAGCAATAGTGAGCTTTTGCTGAAAACTTGTAGCAGTGATTGTGATCAATCCAGTATATCATTTTGGTTCTCGTCCGTTCCAGGTAAGAGGTGCTCCCCTTAACTTTGTTTTGATTCATTTTTTGTATATTTCCATTGTGTTTTTTATCCCTGGGGGACCCCTTTTCAAAATTAGGGCTCGGCCAATTGGCGCGGGTATCGGGCACGGACCTACGCCAATTGGCTCCTTTTTGCAAAGGGGTCACGTCAGTTGGCGCGACTGTTAGAAAAACAGTCGCGCCAATGGCGCAACTCAAATTTCCACCTCAATTTATCAAAATGTGAGCCAATTAGATGAATTTCTGAGTGTTGCAGAGATCTAAGAAGGTGTTTTTGACCATGTTGGTACAGATACATAGCCACAATGGTGATCGAGTGGAAGGAAAGGGAGCATGGCGAAGAGGATGAAATAGCCATGCAAAATGAAGCATGCATGACCGCTCTTTGAAACTGTGGTCTCAAAAATTTCTTCCTGACACCATGTTTGAGAGTGCAACCTGAGCTATTGGAATATTTGATTAGCATTTGGGACGAGAATGAAGAAGTGTTTAGGCTTCGAGACCAAGTGTTGGAACTTGAGGTCTCTGATGTTTATTTCATAACTGGATTGTCCCGCAGAGGTCCAGTGTCAATCATGACAGGCAGCAGACCTTCTGGTGAGAAAATGGATATGGTAATGGCGAGAGTGTGCCCAGGGGCATGGACAGGATCGGGCAGTGGGAAGGTTGATATCCACACAGTCCGCAATCTAGCACTGCGAGTAGTGCTCCACACCATTATGTGGGCTGTGGGGTCGCAGGCACCGCATGAGGCAACCAAAGCACAACTCCTACTAGCATCTGAATGCATGAACCCTAAACTTTTTGATTGGGCCACTACCGTGACAACGAACATCAAACGACAGTTGAAGAAGTGCAAGAAGGCCAAACTAAAACAATTTGGGTACGGTTCCATTCTAGTATCGTTCATCCTTGAATGATTACCAATTTTCCATGTCCAGGGGGCGATAGTCACCGAGCCATCACTGAGGGAGCCGAGGATGGCTCGATGGGCAGCACTCATGCCCAGATCAGGGGGGGGGGTAGCAAATGTCCTGGAGGCCCGAGTTTTTTGTATGGCTACGGCGACAGCTGATCGTCGTTGAGGATTGGCCCTATGCCAGTGCCGACTTCACGAGAGACCCAGATCTTCCACTCCCAGAGGGGGACAACTGGGATGAGGAGCTGGGTAAGACTCTTTTTTTATTTTTATGTATTTATGATTTTTTTGGTAACACATGTCTGTTCTAACAACATTTTTATGTGTATGCGGACGTTGTCCCAGAGAGGCCCACGGGCATGTCGCCCATTGCGCAGAGGACCCATCTACTTCACGATTACGGCCGAGGGTGGCGAACGGAGAGAGCTAGTCCAGAACTTGGAGGGTATCGCCCAGGTGATCCCAGATTACGCACGGCTAGCAGATGTCCCAATCAACCAACATATATGGATGAATCAACCAGTGCAAAGAATCTGTTAGAAGCTAAGGAAAATATCTAGGAAGATATAAATTCCACCATTTCATATTTTTGGACATCTATAGACATTGTTTTTTAACAAGAACAACTGGTACACAAAGGAAAAATAGTGATTACTGAAATCAAAGAGGAGTTGGACCATAGACCTGGAGAGGCAACAAGTATTATCAAGGTTTTCGACTGAAAAAATAGAGAAGAGCTTGAAGACATGGGGATTGAAGATATGATAGATGCAGTCCTTGAAGTGAGAAAAGTGTTGACAAAGAGAAATTTGATGCAATAACTAGAGAACAAATGCCAAAGCCTAGAAGTTCAGATCAAAAGGTTTAATAGAAAGTTTTATGTTCTTTAGCAAAAATGACTCCCATCATTAAGGGAAATTGATCCAACAAGAATATTAACATAGTTACCGATCAAACGGGAACTATTACCTCAAAACGATAACTCTAGCAAAAAAAAACTCAAAAAACATGAAAAAACAACCCAAAAAAGAAAAGTATGTATTCTAGAACACATTTTTTTTAGCGTCAAATTTCAACATTTTTTAAAATTATTCTAAAAACCAATTTTTTTCTTGAAAAAAGGATTGAAAAAACATCCTCGAAACAAAAGTGTTGATGGAGAAATAACATCGCCAATTTTGTGTGTGCAAAAAACAACCTGAAAACGAAAAGTGTTGATGGTGGAATAACGTCGTCAATTTTGTGTGTGCAAAAAAGACCTTGAAAACGAAGAGTGTTAATGTTGGAATAATGTCATTTTTAATAATGACACTAAAGATGAAATATCATGACTCTGGAAAACCATAAAATTTTAACGATAAACAAGGCATTAAAGATCAAATATCAAGTCTTAAAATTCCAACGATTTTTAGGCATGGTATTAAAGACAATCTATTATTGTGTCTCTGAAAAGCCTTAAAAATCCAAGGATGACATTAAAGATAAAATATCACGTTTATGAAAATAAAATTACAATGATTTTTGGGTATGGTATTAAAGATAAAATATCACTTATAAAGAAAAAAAAGGGAAAAATTCAAACAAACACACAATTTAAAGAAAAAAATAAAATTAACCATTTTTTGAAAGTTATATAATAATAATAATAATAATAAACTGCATAATTAAATTGTGTGTTTTTTAGAATTTTTCTTTTAATTTTTTTTTTTTTTAAGTTATAATAATAATAGTAATAATTAAAAAAAATGATAAAATAAAATAATTAAAATAAGAAATTTGAAATTAGTTAAAAAAAATATTAAAATAAAAAATCATTAAAATGCACAAATTTAAATTTAAAAAAAAAAATTAAAAATATATTTTTTTTAAATAATAAAAATTTAAATTTAAAAATTTCTCATGTGATTTCCCGGAAGATTTATTTTAATATGATGATGATGATGGTGGTGGTGGTTAACGTCCACTGAGACCAATCTTTGGTCTATCAGACCTAAATAAAAGAGTTATTTAGTTGGATTTAAGATTTTATTCCTATGCTCAAAAAGCTTGGAGAGAAGCCTCCCGAGCTCACTATAATTTGACATCTTAAAAGTCTAGGAAGGTCAGTATTGCAACAAAGATTATGAAATTGAGCTCTAATGTGGTTGTACGCCGGGCACTCTAAGAGGAAGTGATTTTCATCCTCTATGTTCATATTCTCACAGAGATGGCAGATCTTTTCCATCCATGGTGTTTTAGGAACTGTCCAACAACTTGTTTCACTATGGAGCTCATGAGAGTTCGTTCTAATCTTGGCTATTTTAATTTTCTTCTTTGAGCTAGTTAAAACAGATAGATAATTTTGATCTTCTAGGGTGGGGTTGATGACCTCCTTATAATATCTTAATTTTCTTTTGTTGTTAGATCTTTCTCACACCATATTTTTCTTTGAACTTAGAAGTAACAATTTTTTAATGTTATTAATGTTTGGTAACGTATAATCGATCTCCCAATGGTTTAACCAGGCCTTAGTGTCTTTATACCAACCTCGTTTTAAGCCTTAGGTGGTTTTGGCTTGAATTCAGCTAGCTTAGGAAATCTATGGTCTCCTATCCTATTGAGCTTGTGCTTGTACCCGCGGAGAAGCCTGATCATGGTAGGCTCTCGATAGGGGAAAGACCCACTTCTATAAGGAGAATAGAATAGGGTGTATTGTTTTTAATTTTAAGGTTATAAGTTATAAAATGCTTCTGGATTTCCTCAATCTTTCTCCAAGATTCTCTAGAGATGCTGCAACCCCAAACCTCACATCTATATAAGATAACATGAGTGACTAAAGTTTCAAAGAGGAACTTCTTTCTATCCCAAATTACGAGGTTTGTCGTTTTACAATTATTTTCAAGACCAAACTAAGCTTTACACCCCCCATTAATCATTTTCTAAATGCTATAGTTCTAGTTGAGCTTGTGATGAATATTAATTCCTAGGTACTTGTAAGAAGACACTTCCTCCAAGTTAATATCGTCATACATAAAATTAGCGTAAGTGTCCTTCTTGGATTTGATAATCATAACTTTTTTTTTGCCAGTGTTAACAAACATACCCATAGTAGAGAAAAAATCCTTAAGAATTCTAAGTTGCTTATTAAGATCAGATGGGCACCTTGCGAGAAGAACAATATTGTCAGCATAGAGAAGAAGGATGATGACTATCCCAGCTAAGGTCGTGCCAGCACATCCTGCTTCCTCTAAACAACCTTCTAGCTTGTTGATGTAAATTCCAAATAGGGTAGGGGAGAGGGGGAAACCTTGTTTAACTCCGATATTACAATTAATATCTTTCGACCACCCCTCATTGCTCTTTAACTTGGCAATTACATTCTCATATAACCTTATAGCGACCGCTCTTAGTTCAAAAGGAACATTTAGCTCTTCTAATCTATTCCATAGGCTGTTTCTAGGAACCGTATCGAAAGCCTTTCTAAAGTCCCCAAAGCAATAGAAGAGATTGGATTTATCATTGCGACATTCCTCCACAATGATCCTAAGCATAACAAGATGGCCTGTTGTTGAGTGCTTACACTCTTAAATAAATAAAATTTAAAAAGAAAATTTTAATAATAATTTAAATAAAAATATATATATATATAAATATATGAAAAATGCAAAAAGCCCCAAAGGTTAGCTCAATTGGTTGAGTCCCCTCTTGGAAGTACTCCCAGATTTAGAGGTCACAGGATCAAATCTCCTAGACGCCCGCGGGGTTAGGCGTCAGTGTTAGGCCGACAGTAGATCCCTTCGGGAGGATTTACTGCGACTCATTAAGACCGTGGATGTAGCTAGTACATGTGTGCGGGCACATAGGAACGTGAACCACTATGAAAAAAAAAATGAAAAATGCAATTTTAGATTAAAAAAATAAAAATAATAAAAATAAAAACTAATTTTTTATTTAAAATACTTAAATAATAATAATAAACCATTTTTAAATATATATATATATATATATGAAATAAATAAATAAAAATTAAAAATAAGAAAAAAAAAATTAAACATAAAACAAAATAAAATTAAAAATTAAAAAATTAAAAAACAAATGTGTTTGGTCGCTACCCTACGGGCCGCGGGGTTCGGCAGACGGCTCTCTCGTCGCCCGCCGGCCGAGCGCTGCGGCCCCCAAGCCGGCCGTAAAACCAAATTTAAAAAAAAAAAAATATTATTTTTGTTTTTAATTTTCTTTTACATTGTTATTATTATTATTATTTATTTTAATTAAATATTTTAATTTATCTATTTTTTTAATTTAATTTATATTTTTTAAATATTTTTTTTTTTTATTATTATTTTTAAGTTATATATATATATATATATATATATATATATATATATATATATATATATATTAATTAGAAAAAGTATGTGTGTTTTTTTTTATAATATTTTTTTTTAATTAAAAAAAAAAACTAATTATGTTTTTTTTTTAAATTCTTTGAAAATTTTGTATTTTTCGTAGTTTTGTTTTTTAATTTAATTATTATTATTATTATTTGTAAATTAGGAAGTTATATTCATATTCAACTATAAAAACTTAGTTTACATCATAGGCCTGGTGAGGTGAAAACGCAGACAAGCGAGTGGATGTTGAAGGTTCAGAAATCTGATGCACTTTCAGTCTCACGCTTTGGGAAAGGGAATACAAGGAGAGGGACAAAGGGGAGAGTGAAAATATCAAAAAACATGAAATGATAATACATTGCGTATCTGGAAAAATGGCCTTGAGGCCTCAAACAAAGAGTCAAAAAGAGGGCAAACCCGAGAAGCAGGAGAATTAGAGGCCTCGAGAGCATTGTGCCTCAGCATAGTCATTCAAGAAATCATCCACATTGATGGCCTTGTCTAGAGTACCCTCATCGGAACAGAAGATCTGGCGTCTGCTTGAAGAGGGTCCTGCACTTGGGCAAACCGGCTTGGAGGAGCATTGAGCAGTGGGAGCACCCTCTTCTTCCTTGGGACTCTGGTGGTGGTGGCGCGAAGCAGAACGACTCTTCAAGAGAGCATAGTGTGGGGAGCTCCTATCAATGAAGCACATATGATGAAATTCGCTTACATAGTGCTCTGAACACAACCCACGTCTCAGAATTTAGAGATTCTACTCCATTTGGTCGAAAATTGGATACCTACAACAATTCAACTACCCAGCTGCTGCCTTTATGCATTTGGTGAATTTGCACTTGAATGCATTCCTGCACTGAACCTTCTTGCAACCAAGAAGTAATTTATTAAAAACACTCATTAATTAACTAAAAACAAGAATTTATAATTTAATAGCTATTGTTTCTAAATTCCTCTAATTAACAACATAATGGATTAATAACGATTAAAAACACTAGGTAAAAGAATGTAATGATGTGATAAATATCGTGAAAATTTGGGCAAAAGTGCGGCTCAACACACGTCAAGGGGGTCAATCCACACCCTCGAGTCAGTGTTGTCCTCGATTTTCCAGAAGTCTTGGACAAAAGTTTTGTTGAGCCTATCCATGTGCAGTCTGATGGGAAGGAATATGTCTGTGTTGAGCATGGGGCATTGTTCCCAGACATCATCCCAGAACAAAGCATTCTCATCATTGCACACTTCCCAGAAACAGTGATTCTAAACGAGAGTTATGTTGTCCCATGCCTGGTTCCAGATCGGTAAGCCTTTGAGATTTACCAAGAGTCTGATCAGAGAGTCTAGATGATAGGTGGGAGCATACTCAGCTTTCCATAGTTTGGCCCAGGAGGTGGTTGTATTAGTGATCCAGTGCCACTAGATTTTGGCCCCCAGGACTTTACCAAGAAAATCAGGATCTCTGAGGCCGAGACCCCTAGATTTTTGGGCTTGCAAATTTTTCTCCATGCAACTAGCACCCATTTACCATTGTTCTCCTTGCTCTTCCATAGGAAGTCTCTTTGGATTTTTTTGATTTGGTTTGAGATAGATTTAGGGGTTGCAATGGCTGAATATTGGAGCTGAGGGATGGCTTGTAGGACTGAGTGAACAAGAGCAAGTCTACCAGGGAGGTTTATAGATTTGAAGATCTAGTTGGAGATCTTTTTTTGAATTTTAGTGACCAGGGATTCCCAGTTACCTTTGTGTTGGAACAGGGTCTCCTACAAGAGTTGTGAAACCAGTCAATTTCGTATATTTTTTATTATATTATTCTAACGTAGGGGTTTTGGGGTGGGTAAAAGCCCCTAATGCATTCTAAGTGGGTCAAGGGTAGAACAAGAGTCCGAAAACCACGATTTGCGGACCATTGGATACGTAGGATAAAACAGTATAAGTAGTTTAACCTTTTTGAGTTGTAAGACAGACTTGTATTAAGATTGGTGCGAATTGCGAATTAGTAGATCTTTTTGGGTTTTTTGGAAAGGACTCCTGCTGGCTGTGTGAGCGGAGCTCCTCAGTCCGGCTGTGTGCAAACCCTGCTGTTGTTTGTGTAGGTTGGGTTTTTGGGTATTGTAAAAGGAACTGAAGGATTAATGAATGCGGAAGGTTGTTGAAATCTATGAATCTATTGGATCTGTGATATCTATTTATGTTGTTGGAAATGTTGTCATTGATGGCAAAGAGGATGGAAAAGGAGCAACACCTAAAACAATGTCATAAGGCAAAAGAGACAGAGAATGGTAGAGAGTCAGAGAGAGTTAAAGGTAGAGAACCTCTTCAGCAACAGAATAGGAGGGAAATGGTCTGAATATCTGGTCTGTCATGAATTTTATGAATCTCTGCGTATAAAAGTGAAACCCTGTTGAGAAATCATGGTGGTAGGATTTGAATTCCAGGTAGAGATCTTCTTGTGATGAAGAACTAGCTTAGTTGGATATTTGCAGTCGTGGAATTGTGTGAGGAGAATTGTCATATAAGTCGAAGCATCGGTTTGGAATGAATCAACACTTTTGAAACCAGAGCATCTAGTTCGAACACCAGATATTTTCACCCAATAAGTAAAGCTGAGTATCTAAGTGAGTCATCAATGGGAAAGCAGAAGCTGAGTTGACTATAAGGAGCGTTTAACCTTGCGAAGGTTCGAATAAAGCGTTGAATGGTGCGGAACCCTGAGGTAATAGGAACGGAACCTTGTGGTTGAATAGTAGTGGCGGTTTGGAGATGAACGGTGGTTTTCATTGCACCACCCATCGTTGGGCAAGCGGTATTTTGGAATTGGGAGCGATTCCATAGAACTGTCAACACATGGCAAAGGTGGGCCCAGGGAAAACCACCTTTCCATATTTCATCGCACGTTAACATCCGTGCAGTTAATCCAAGCGATATCCATTGGATCGGGCAACGCAATAGCAACCGTCAGATAAGAAGGCGACATAAGCTAGGCGCGATCAACCGTGGTAATGTTTATTAAATTTTGGTTATAATTTTATATGGCGACAGTAAAGTAATACCTTGGGTTTAATAACCATACCAGAAGTTTGTAATTCCGGATGCATCGTATATTGGTTCAAGAGTTAGTCATCAACCCCCGTGGAATTTAAAAGTTATATTACATGGGCGCGTGGATTTATCGAAGGTACGATTCGGCTGTGTTAACCCCATGTTGGCAATGTGTTGTGAGTGTGAGCCCAAATCAAATATATATTAAGGTTTACGAGTTAATACGGTATGTGCAAATCATCGCATTGGAAAAAATAAATACAGTTGCAAAGTTAGCGCCATATGAAATATATGTGGTGTTAACCATATTGGGATGCTCTAACTTTGAACGGAGGTGTGACCATATATTGATATATATCAAGGTTGCGGGTTAATAAAAGGATGCCGAGTATTGTTGGACTTTGTTATAACGTTTCCGGCAATTAAAGAACGCTGTAATATATGTATTGATATAGAGCACACACACACACATATATATAAGTGAGCGCATATGTATACGGAATAGACAGTTGGGCTACAGCTATAGAGGAATGTTGAATTAATATCTCAATTCCTTGAATTAAGATATTAAAATAGTCCAGACTTATTTGTTTGAACTTGCCAGCGTAGAATAAGAGAAGTGTGAGACTGCCAGAATTGTGAAGTGAAAATCTAAATACAGTTGTATCACGCACAGAAATTCGGTGTATGCACTTTATATGTCAAAGAGAAGAGATGAAAATTTGGGACTAACAGAGGTAAACAAGAATGTAAGAACTAAAAAAGTCACAGGGAATTTTTACAGGCATGATGAACAGAAAAATACAGAGCAGCCACTCAACAACAATAGAAAAGACAAATCCAGTAAAGCCAAAGTTAAGAAAGAGAGCTGAGTGATATTGAAATGCATAACTAAAAATGTAAATATTTTTTTTTATATTGTTTGTGATGTAAAGGCAAGTATCCTAAAGAAAAGACAAAATCCCACCGTAGCATGGAAATTTGTACATATTGTTGTAATTTTAAAAATGAGTTGGATAAAGGAATAAGAAGACAGAAGCCAAAGAGTCATGACTGTTCATTCCAAATTCCTTATGAAATACAAACAGTCATGTGAGGAACTCTATATATAATATCACATTGATATGCACATGTGGGGTGAGAGAGAGAAAATATAGAGAAGGTAGAATATAGAAGTGTAAGGCAGAGAAGATTAAGAAAAGAAGAGCAGAAAGAGAAGCTACAGAACAGAGCTGATAACTGAGGTAAATAAGCAAACATTCAGTTTGAAAAATTGAGGAAGTTGGAGCTTCCCTATCAAGTTGCAGCTTGATAGCTGTTAGTTGTAGCTGACTGAGGTTGGAGCCTCCTGTAGGTTGGTGCCTGCAGAAAAACAGTGGTGAGAGGGAGTTGGAGCTTGCCTTTGCATCACAACAATAATAAGATGTGGTTTTCTCCCTTTATGGTTTTCCAGTTATATCTGGTGTCTCAGTGCATGATGTTTATGTGTTGATCTGATTTATATCATCTGCTTAATACCTTCTACTCTCATATTATGTCTGATGTTATATTATCTTAAAACTTGCTGCTCACATTCTAAGATTACTCACATATTAAGTTGGACATGAAATGAAGGTGTAAATAAGGTTTAATAAAAGGTTTAAAAGATTATGAATGTGTTAAACTGATTCAACCCCCCCCTCTCAGTTTAACTCATAATTCAACAATTGGTATCAGAGCTAGGTTCCTTAGTACCAGTCTAACAACTGAAAGGAGATCCTAGGTTCCCAAGATGGCTAGTAAAGAAGGATGCTCAACCAACAAAGCCCCTTTCTTCACTGGTGAAAATTATGCATTCTGGAAAATCGGAATGAGGACATACATAATGTCTCTAGGAATAGAAGTCTGGGCTGTAGTGGAATTAGGATATGCCCCAAAGGCAACTGACACAGAGAAAGAAACAAAGCAAGATTTTGTGGCTAACGCAAAAGCCATGAATGCCATCTTGAATGGATTATGTGAAGCAGATTTTATTAAAGTAATGCACAAAGACACTGCAAAAGAAATATGGGATACTCTTGAGAACATACATGAGGGAGACAAGAAAGTAAAGACTGCCAAACTTCAAGTCTATAGAGCCCAGTTTGAGAACTTAAAAATGAATGATGATGAAGACATTGCCAGTTTCTTCCTAAAAGCTGCAGAAATTATTAACAATATGAAAGCTCTTGGAGAAAAAATACCAGAAAGTATAATTGTACAAAATATTCTAAGATCTCTTCCATCCAGGTTTAGTCCAAAGGTGTCTGCAATAGAAGAAATAACTGATTGGGAGACCTTGACCATGAACCAGCTACTTGGAAATCTAACAGCCTATGAAATGAGGCACCCACAGAAAAAGCCAAGTACGAGGGAAGCAGCCTTTAAAACATAAAAGAAGAAAGAAGAAGAGGGAGACATATGCTCTTTCTCGGATGAAGAAGAGGCAAAGTTTGTCAAGAAATTGGATAGAGGCTCAGGTAAATACAAAGGTAAAATCCCCTTCAAATTCTTTAACTGTGGAAGAGTGGGACACTACGCTGCTAAGTGTCCTCACAAGAAAGTAAGGAATCAGGCTCAAGAGTCAGAGAAAAATAAATCAAAGAACTGGAAGAAAGGAAAGAAGTTCAGCAGAAAATCCTTCTATTCTCAACAAGACAGTAGTACATCTGAAGATTCAGATGAATCCTCAAGTGAAGAAGGAACCTCTGAATTCTTATTGATGGCCATAGAAGAACTTGAAGGTCTCCTGCTAGAATATGAAGAAGAAGAAGGTGAAGTAGATCTTGAGGGGGAGCTAAGAAGTGCTCTAGAAGAGATTGATAGAATCAAATTGAAATGCAGAAAACAAAAGGACATTCTCCTCAAATATGTACGAGAAGAACAGAATTCAGAAGTCCTTAAGCAGCTAAAAATATAGCTTGAAGAAGCCAAGAGGATAGAGGACATGCTACTTAAGCAAATCAAAAAAAAAAACTCAAGAACAGGAAAATTTGGAAGAAGAAGTAGTATGTCTCAGAAAGAAATTAGAAAATGCTCAAAGGAAATTGGTTATAAACTCTTCCCAAACAACAATCTCTAGTAAGTTGAATGAAATTTTGGTTGCTCAAAGATCCCCTATGATAAAGACTGGAATAGGCTATGAAGGAGAATCAAGTAAAGGAAAATAAAAGGTCGATAGAGAGATTATTTTTGTAAAAGCAAAGAAGAATGATGAAGTAGCTCAAACAATTCCTACAAAAGAAGAAATCTGCAATAAGGAAGATAGAGATCAGAAGAAACCACTAATAGCAAAGAATGTAATAAATACTAAGACCCCTGAACATGTAAAATTTGGAAACCATCAAAGGATATTCTTCCCTCCAATGAAGAATGCCACCTGTTATGTCTGCCACAAGCTGGGACACATTGCTGCATATTGTCATGCAAGGAGGAGTAATTCAAACCAGCAAAATATGCAAACATTGAAGAGACTGCCTCAAGCAAACAAATGGAAGAGACAACCGTACATCAGGTATGCAAATAGCTTCTATGGTTACTGCTTTTATTGTAAGGAATTTGGTCATAAAATCATTGAGTGTAGAAAGTATGGACAAAGATTGATGTTTAACACCTCAAGGAGATTTATGAATCAAATAAATTTTGTTCATACTCATAATTCTACAAAACATATGATCAAATGTTGTGTATGCAATCAAGTTGGACGTATACCTCCCAAATTTCCTCTAAGAAGATATAGTTCATCTGCTCACAAAAGATACCAAACAAAAGGGTGCCTCCAGTGGATAAAGAAGGAGAATAAATGTGACTTGGCTCTAATTGCTCAAGACTTGAAAAGCCAGTGGTATTTGGACAGTGGCTGCTCTAAACACATGACAGGAGACAAAAGTAAGTTTATAACTCTTGATGAAAATAAATCTGGCAATGTTACTTTTTGCAATGATAAGTCAAGAAAGATCAAAGGAAAGGGTTCAGTCAGCATAGACAATGGCAAAGGAAAGGCCCAAGATGTACTATTTGTAGATGGGCTGAAAGCAAATTTACTGAGTGTCAGTCAGATGTGTGACAAAGGTTGTGAAGTTCTATTTAGAGCACAAGACTGTGAAGTCAGATCAAGCACCACAGGAAAGACTCTGCTCAAAGGTGTTCGAACAGAGAGCAATGTTTACATTGTGAAAGAGGAAGATGAAGCATGCCATCTTAGCAAACTTGAGGAGTCATGGTTATGGCATAAAAGATTGGGACATCTCAGCTTCGATCACATCATCAAACTAAGCAAGAAGAAAGCTGTCAGAGACATGCCAGAAATAAAGAGGCCTTCTAATACCATATGCAAATCTTATCAATTGGGTAAACAGACCTGCACATCCTTTAAGGCCAAAGAGGAGTTTTCAACAAAAATACCACTCCATCTTGTGCACATGGATCTGTGTGGACCTGCAAGAACTAAAAAACCAAGTGGAGAATCCTACTTCATGCTGATAATAGATGATTTCTCCAGAATGACATGGGTTGCTTTTCTGAAGAATAAATCGGAAGCTCTGGAAAAATTCAAAATATTTAAGGCATTAGCAGAAAACCAGACAAGATGCAAGCTGAAATGCATAAGATCAGACAGAGGAAGTGAATTCACTGATTATGACTTTGCTGGCCTATGCAATGAACATGGCATAAAACAACAATTCACTATTGCAGGAACACCTCAGCAGAATGGAGTAGCAGAAAGACAAAACATATTTTTTCAACAAATTTCCAAAGCCATGATGCAAGAGAATAATATTGCTCAAACCTTCTGGGCAGAAGTAGTGCACACAACAGTACGTATCCTTAATAAAGCTCACTTAAGGCCAAGCAGTGACAAAACTCCCTACGAACTGTGGCATGGAAAGCCAGCTTCACTCAAACATTTTAGAATCTTTGGTAGCAGGTGTTACATAAAGAATAATGATGAAAATGTTGGAAAATTTGATGCAAGAGTAGATGAAGGAATATTTCTAGGATATGCATCTAAAAGCAAAGGGTACAGGTGCTACAACAAGACTCTTCGGAAAATAGTAGAAAGCATTGATGTGAGATTTTATGAAGAACTTCCAAACAATACAAGAGATACTGACTGCTGCAGTCCATCAGATAACCATGAAGAAGAAGACCAGAATGATGATGAAACAAGCAAGACTACAGAAGATGAAGGGCTGAGCTTGAAATCCCCCTCAAGATACACTCAGAAGAATCATCCCGAAGATCAAATCATAGGAGATAAGAAAGCAGGGGTCCAGACAAGAAGGTAGCTAACAGAACAAACTAAAGAAGTATACATAGCCATGCTGTCGCAAATAGAGCCAAATAAATTTGAAGAAGCCAGCAAGGACAAGTCTTGGGTAAAAGCAATGAATGAGGAACTGGACTAAATTGAAAAGAACAATACTTGGGAACTAGTTCCTAGACCAATTGAGAAAAATATCATTGGTTCAAAATGGGTATTCAAAAACAAAATGAATGAGCAAGGACAAGTAATCAGGAATAAAGCCAGGCTAGTCTGCAAAGGATACTCACAAATTGAAGGACTTGATTACGATGAAACATTTGCCCCTGTAGCGAGAATGGAAGCTATTAGAATGTTCCTGGCATTTGCATGCTACCAAAACTTCAAATTATATCAAATGGATGTAAAATCTGCATTTCTGAATGGAGACTTAGAAGAAGAAGTCTACATGGAACAACCAGAAGGATTCTCATTGACAGACAAAGGAGACTATGTGTGCAGACTGAAGAAGGCCCTATATGGACTGAAACAGGCTCCTCGTGCTTGGTACTCAAGAATGGATAAAGATTTGCAAAAACAAGGCTTTAAGAGAGGTGGAGTAGACAACAATCTGTACATAAAATCCCATGAAAATGAACTCCTGATTGTTGTTATATATGTTGATGAAATTATGTTTGGAAGCAATAGAGATGAAATAGCAAAAGGATTTGTAGAAGAGATGAAATCAGAGTTTGAAATGTCCATGATTGGAGAGCTTAGTTTCTACTTAGGACTTCAAATTCAGCAAAATAACACAGGCACATTCATCTCACAAGAAAAGTACTTAAAAAGAAATGTTGAAAAAGTTCAAAATGGAGGATTGCAAACCTGTGTCAACTCCCATGATCACGAGATGCAAGTTGTGTGTTGATGACGGGTTTGCAGATATAGATCAAAAACTCTACAGATCGATGATAGGAAGTCTGTTGTATCTGACAGCATCAAGACCAGAAATCATGCTAGCAGTAGGACTAGTGGCTAGATATTAAGCAGCACCTAAACAAAACCATCTTCTGGCAGTCAAAATAATATTTAGATATCTACAAGGAATAGTAAAGTATGGAATTTGGTATCCTAAAGGCAAAAGCTTCACTTTAACAGCATACACAGATGCAGATTGGGCCAGTTGTGTGGATGACAGGAAAAGCACAAGTGGAGGTGCTTTCTATCTAGGAGAAAGTCTGGTGGCATGGTTAGGCAAGAAAAAAACATCTATCTCCCTGTCTACAGCTGAAGCAGAATACATAGCAGCAGCAGCTTGTTGTACACAAGTCATGTAGATGAAGCAGACTCTTCAATACATGAAGGTAAGCATTGATGAACCTATCTCGATCAAATGTGATAATACAAGTGCTATAAGTATATCTAAAAATCATGTGCTTCACTCAAAAACCAAACATATTCCAATCAAGTATCATTTTCTCTGAGAACAAGTGGCTCAGAAGATAGTAAAACTGGAGTATGTACCAACAAAAGAACAGACAACAGATATATTTACTAAACTGCTTACTAAAGAACCATTTCAATATTTGAGAGGTAAACTAGGGGTAGTATCTATAGATTCTACTCTCTGATATAAAGAGAAAGCACAGTCTCAGGGGGAGAACAGAAATGATAATATCATTCCAGGGGGAGATCAGCCAGCAAGAAAAGCATGAATCATGTCCTTAGGATCAAAGGATTAAGGAAAAAGAACACCAAGTTATTATCCTAGAGTTGTCTGCATTATTCAAGCATGAAAAGGTCAATTACAGAGCAAAAGCATCAGTTTGAATCCAATCATACATAAAGATGATACAATGTATTCTATGAAGTATCATTATTCTCACTTTTAGCTCTATACAAGTGAAAGAAGTCTATGCGTTTGAGCTGTATCAGTTTACAGTGTATATTCAAATTCGATAATACTAAAAGTGTTCCCTCAACAAGTCTTATAAATCATTCTGGAGCAGCATGGTACAAAGTCAGCAGAAGAGGGCCTAAACATAACTGAGAGAGAGGAAATGAAAAAAGCAAACTAGGAAATGAGAAACCATTTTCCATTGATGTCAAAGGGGGAGGAAAAGAAGATAGGCAGAGTAAGTATTAGATTATTGGCGGATATGCTGCCATCAATGCCAAAGGGGGAGACTGTTGGAAATGTTGTCATTGATGGCAAAGAGGATGGCAAAGGAGCAACACCTAAAACAACGTCATAAGGCAAAAGAGACAGAGAATGGTAGAGAGTCAGAGGGAGTTAAAGCTATAGAACCTCTTCAGCAATAGAATAGGAGGGAAATGGTCTGAATATCTGGTCTGTCATGAATTTTATGAATCTTTGCGTATAAAAGTGAAACCCTGTTGAGAAATCATGGTGGTAGGATTTAAATTCCAGGTAGAGATCTTCTTGTGATGAAGAACTGGCTTAGTTGGATATTTGCAGTCGTGGAATTGTGTGAGGAGAACTGACATATAAGCCGAAGCATCGGTTCAGAATGAATCAATGCTTTTGAAACCAGAGCATCTAGTTCAAACGCCAGAGATTTTCACCCAATAAGTAAAGCTGAGTATCTAGGCGAGTCATCAATGGGAGAGCGGAAGTTGAGTTGACTATAAGGAGCGTTTAACCTTGCGAAGGTCCGAATAGAGTGTTGAATGGTGCATAACCCCGAGGTAAGAGGAACAAAACCTTGTGGATGAACAGTAGTGGCAGTTTGGAGATGAACGGTGGTTTTCATCGCACCACCCATCGTCAGGCAAGCAGTATTTTGGAATCGGGAGCGATTCCATAGAACTGTCAACGCGTGGCAAATGTGGGCCCAGGGAAAACCACCTTTCCGTATTTCATCGTGCGTTAACATCCATGCAGTTAATCCAAGCGATATCCGTTGGATCGGGCAACGCAATAGCAGCCGTCGGATAAGAAGGTGAGATAAGCCAGGCGCGATCAACCGTGGTAATGTTTATTGAATTTTGGTTATAATGTTATATGGTGACGGTAAAGTAATACCTTGGGTTTAATAACCATACCAGAAGTCTATAATTCTGGAGGCCTCGTATATTGGTTCAAGAGTTAGTCATCAACCCCCGTGGAATTTAAAAGTTATATTACATGGGCGCGTGGATTTATCGAAGGTACGATTCGGCTGTGTTAACCCCACGTTGGCAATGTGTTGTGAGTGTGGGCCCAAATCAAATATATATTAAGGTTTACGAGTTAATAAGGTATGTGAAAATCGTCGCATTGGCAAAGATAAATACAGTTGTAAAGTTAGCGCCATATGAAATATATGTGGTGTTAACCATATCAGGATGCTCTAACGTTGAACGGAGGTGTGACCATATATTGATATATATCAAGGTTGCGGGTTAATAAAAGGACACCGAGTATTGTTGGACTTTGTTATAATGTTTCCGGCAATTAAAGAACGTCGTAATATATGTATTGATATAGAGCACACACACACACACACACACACACACATATATATATATATATATAAGTGAGCGCATATGTATACGGAATAGACAGTTGGGCTACAACTATAGAGGAATGTTGAATTAATATCTCAATTCCTTGAATTAAGATATTAAAATAGTCCAGACTTATTTGTTTGAACTTGCCAGCGTAGAATAAGAGAAGTGTGAGATTGCCAGAATTGTGAAGTGAAAATCTAAATACAGTTGTATCACGCACAAAAATTCGGTGTATGCACTTTATATGCCAAAGAGAAGAGATGAAAATGTGGGACTAATAGAGGTAAACAAGAATGTAAGAACTGAAAAAGTCACAGGGAATTTTTACAGGCATGATGAACAGAAAAATACAGAGCAGCCACTCAACAGCAGCAGAAAAGACAAATCCAGTAAAGCCAAAGTTTAGAAAGAGAGCTGAGTGATATTGAAATGCATAACTAAAAATGTAAATATTTTTTTTTATATTGTTTGTGATGCAAAGGCAAGTATCCTAAAGAAAAGAAAAAATCCCACCGTAGCATGGAAATTTGTACATATTGTTGTAATTTTAAAAATGAGTTGGATAAAGGAATAAGAAGACAGAAGCCAAAGAGTCATGACTGTTCATTCCAAATTCTTTATGAAATACAAACAGTCATGTGAGGAACTCTATATATAATATCACATTGATATGCACATGCGGGGTGAGAGAGAGAAAATATAGAGAAGGCATAATATAGAAGTGTAAGGCAGAGAAGATTAAGAAAAGAAGAGCAGAAAGAGAAGCTAAAGAACAGAGCTGATAACTGAGGTAAATCAGCAAACATTCAGTTTGAAAAATTGAGGAAGTTGGAGCTTCCCTATCAAGTTGCATCTTGATAGCTGTCAGTTGTAGCTGACTGAGGTTGGAGCCTCCTGTAGGTTGGTGCCTGCAGTAAATTGAAGGGAGTTGGTGCTTCCTTGCAAGTTGTAGCTTGCAGAATTGAGGTAGGAGCCTTCTGTAGGTTGGTGCCTGGAGAAAAACAATGGTGAGAGGGAGTTGGAGCTTGCCTTTCCATCACAACAATAATAAAATGTGGTTTTCTCCCTTTATGGGTTTCCACTTATATCTGGTGTCTCTTTGCATGATGTTTATGTGTTGATCTGATTTATATCATCTGCTTAATACCTGCTACTCTCATATTATGTCTGCTGTTATATTATATTAATACTTGCTGCTCACATTCTAAGATTACTCAGATATTAAGTTGGACATGAAATGAAGGTGTAAATAAGGTTTAATAAAAGGTTTAAAAGATTATGAATGTGTTAAACTGATTCACCCCCCCCCTCAGTTTAACTCAAAGTTCAACATATGTATGCTGTGTATCATTGATTTAAGCTACACAAATACTGGTGTTATGTGTTTATACTGCAATCTATATCTATTATGGTATGCATAAATCTATGTTGATCTCCACAAGTAACTGTGCTATGTGTTTATGATGCATTGACCATTGATCTGAATCTATTTATTAGACTTGATGCAAGAATAGCTGCGATAGTTTCCTTATTTTCCTATATCTGTGATTCGTTGCAATTATACATGATATTGTGCACGTGGATTAGGAGGAGCTGACATATCTGGGTTTTGTAATATGTGATCTGATAATTGTCCAGTCGAATGCAGCTATGCCTAACTTACCTTCCCTCTCCCAAGGTGCAGAAACCTGGTTCTAACACCCTCCCATACTACTTCAGGTGAGACTTTGGCCTGCGCAAGTAGGCCACTGCCGAAAGGGCCAATAGTATAGGGGTTTGTTGCAAACCTTAACCTTCGAACCTAGGTCAGGACTCCTCGAGCCAACATATGGTTCTGTTGCCGAGACCGGGAGCATTTTGAGAGAGGGATCGGGTAATGCCAAGGTCGTATTGGAAACCTGAAAGAAAATAAATTGATGAATGGTTTGAACGGAAAGTTCAGGAATTTGCAGTAAGAGGTTGACCACCTAAGAGTGGAAAAATAGGTATATTTTCATAGATATCTACGAGATATTCTTCGTAACTATTATGATCGAGCTCCAGGAGTGGCTCGGAAGGTTGGTCGAGATTTAGAAATGTTGGAAGGATGAGCGGGTCACACAGTGGACCCCAGAATTGATCTAGCAGTTAGAGAAGGCTGATAAAACCATCACTCGCGCTGTAGATCACTGGGTGGAAAGCGTGCTAGAAGGATTCGTAACCGAATTTTCCATCAATCAATTCGTCTCCTAGTCTGAAGTAGAGCGAATATTCTTCAAAGGATTTAGGGTACGACATGAAGCGACAAATACTATCGGACCAACCTAGAAGGAGGTAGATCTATCTACAACCCAGTAATAGAAGTAGTTGCACAGAGTCCTCCAGCCACACCACTTTCAAACCAGTGTAGGGGTAATAATTCACCTACACCTCCACCACTAGAAGATGACATGGATGTGCACATGAAATTTCCTACCTTTAAGGGTGTGGGAGATGAGGACATGGAGTAATTCTAGTTTGTCACAAAATCAGTATGGACAACACAGAGCGTAGCTAGTGACGCGGTGAAGAGGGCACAACTTCCCCTTGCCTTTGAAGGAAGATCTTTGGATTGGTACATGGGATACATCGGAAAACATTCAAACTCAACCATCGAAGAGGTGAAGAATGCCTTAAAACAACAGTTTAGGAAGCCTAAGTCCTATTCTTAAATAGTGGTCGATCTAAAGGATTTCAAGTAAGGGCCTTCTGAATCTATATGGGAGGTGGATCAACAGCTAAAGAAGGTGATCAGGGAAGGAGGATTTCAATACGATGACAGATAGCACACGGAGTGGTTCATTGCTATGTTGTTGCCTCACCTACGCATACCTATGGGTCACCAAAGTTTTGAATCACCGAAAAAAGCCTTGGAGGTCACTATGAAGCTAGAATTTGCACCTAGAGACGATGCCCAACTAGGCATCCATCAGATCCAAGGACAACTAGAGGCGATGCACATGGAGATCCAGAACCTGCGAAAGGAGCGAGGCGCAGAGGCTAGCTCAGAAAGATGGTGCATACGTTGTAGGATGAATGGTCACACCAAGGATAACTGCCCAATGTTAACAGACTACATGCATGCCAGGGGACCTAGTCCACTGCGCCCTAGGGAAGTGGCAGGACCAAGTGGGCCGACACTATGGTGCGATGATTTCTGCATTACAGGGCAACACGATACAAACCATTGTCCCTGCCTTGATGCGTATGTCCCAGAAGTAAAACAGCAATGGTGCAGGTTCTGTAGGTCGGTAGGACATGATGAACATAACTGATGGACGTATGATTTGATGACCGATCAAGGGAATCTCTATAGGGTGCAGTCGGACCCATCCTCACCCAAATTTCTCTCGAGTGCAGGGGGCTCCCCAGCAAGGGGCAGGGGAGGTGGAATAGGTGGAAGCACAGGTCAGGGGCGAGGGCAACTCATCTGTTATAACTATGGAGAGGCAGGGAAATTTTCCAAGGACTATCCAAACCCCACAAGACAGACCTGCTAGTATTGTAGGTAGCTGGACCATGTGATTGAAGATTATCTGGTCTAGATAGAGAAGATGCAGGAAAAGCAATCGACACCTACGCAGAATGTGCAGGGGGTTAAGGACAAACTATGAGACAAATATCCAAGCGTAAATGTCGTAACACGTAGTGGGATGGCCACCGGGGGGCCTGGGGAGAAAACTACAACCAAGCCTCTGATCCAACCAACAGTTAGCAAATAGGAAGGGTTGGATCTAAAAAAGGAGAAAGAAACATTTATCGCAGCTCGCAAGGACTTTTCCGAGGCAGGGGCTTATACTTTGCAGCCGCCTGAGGACCTCAAGGTAGATGAGGAGGTCAAAACCTTTTTACAAGCATGTATGAAGCTACTGCGCAACCCGAGCGCTGTGGAAAATCTTCAAGCATTGATAGATAGCTGCGTAACATGATCTATCCTCCCTCCGGAAGTCAGGGACGTACAAAAACTCTATAGGTATAAGAAATGCACCGGCAGGGATATGCGGTTGACTGCGTAGATCGGTGATTATGAGATGGATCAAGATATTTTGGACCTAGGGTCGGATGCGAAGGTATTGCCTAAAAAAACTTGGAAAAAAATGGGGGAACCTAAGTTCCCTATAAAATTTTCCGAGATAAAAAAATGGGTTCAAGATTTGTTCCCTATAAAATTTTCCGAGAAAAAGGGGATCACGGGGGACTTAGGGGTCATGCATATCACTCTCAAACCCAATGCACGACCCATAAAGCAACGACCTTATAGGTTGAACCCAAAATATAAGCAGAAGGTCAAGGATAATCTTGATAAAATGCTTGCTGCAAATATCATCGAACCTGTTGAACAATCAGACTAGGTCAGTCCAATGGTGGTTCAGGAGAAAAAAAAAGAGGGAGAGATTCAGATCTATGTGGACTTATGCAAGTTAAACGATGCATGCATTCATGATCCATTCCCAATGCTATTCTCAGACGAAATATTAGACGGGGTGGGAGGACAAGAAGTGTACTCTTTCACGGACGGGTTCTCAGTATATCATCAGATAAGAATCACACCTGAGGACCATAGCAAAACCAAGTTTACCACTGAGTGGGGATATTTTTAGTATAATTTCATGCTGTTTGGACTCAAAAATGCCCCTGCTATCTTCTCACAGGTCATTGTCGCAATCTTCAAAGAATTCATTCACAATTTCCTCGAGGTGTATTTCGATGATTGGACTGTCTTCGGCCTGGTCAAGGCACACGTCTCAAACCTACACATGATGTTGGATGCCCACTGGAAACACCAGATTTCCCTAAATATCAAGAAGTGTATCTTCTGTGTACCCTTCGGAATCTTGCTCGGCCACATAGTTTGTCAGCAAGGACTAATGGTAGATCCTGCCAAAATCGCAGTTATCATAAATTTTCCAGTACCAACCATGGAGAAACAGCTGTGCTCGATCCTTGGACACACAGGCTACTATAGGAAATTCATTCAAGGCTATGCGTTGATTACTACCCCTATGGAAAAATTGCTCAAGAAGGATGTTTCATTCTTTTGGAATGACGAATGCCAAAAGAGCTTCGAGCTACTAAAGGACAAGATGGTCTCGGCACCTATTCTCATCTTTCCGGATTGGGAGAAGGTATTTCATGGTCATGTAGATGCATCAGTAATTGCTCTCGGGGCTATCCTTACGCAGCCAGGGGAAGGATATATTGACCACCCAGTTGCCTTTGCAAGTAGGAAGTTCTCTGGAGCAGAACACAACTACTCTACCATAGAGAGGGAGGGATTGGCCATGGTTTACGCACTATAGAAATATCGGCATTACTTGTTAAGAGGTCACTTCAAAATGTTCACAGACCATTCAACTTTAAAATACTTGGTCAATAAGCCTGTGTTGGGGGGGAAAATATGCCGATGGCTATTTCTATTTTAGGAGTATGACTTTGAAATCATAGTCAAGCCAGGAAAGTTGAATGTTGGGTCAGACCACTTGTCCCAGATAGAGAGTGGTGAGGAGCCAACTGACCTGGAAGCCAGATTTCCTAACGCGCAACTATTTGCTATCAAGGTAGTAGATGCACACTTAATAATATCATTCAGTTCTTAACTACCAGGAAAACACCTCCAGAGTAATCTGTACAACAAAAAAAAGAGTTAGTCACCCGGGCAGCAGACTTTACCATCATCGCAGGACACTTATATAAGATGGAGGCAGATGAAGTATTGGGGGCAGATGAAGTATTGTGGAAATATGTTTTGGCGCATGAAAGGCATGTTGTCTTGAACAACGCTCATGATGGAGTAGAAGGAGGTCACTGCGCAGTGAAAGCAACATCGCAGAAGATCTTTAGGGCTAGGTTATGGTGGCCAACCATGCATACCGACACCCATGACTATTGTAAAGCCTGCAATACATGCCAAAGAATAGGGAGGCCATCTTGTAGAGATGAAATTCCCCTTCAACCACAAATGGCCCTACAAGCATTTGATAAGTGGGCTATCGAATTCATTGGGCCTATCAATCTCCCAGGAAAAAAGACGGGTGCGCGATACATTATTACGGCCACTGACTATGTAACTAGGTGGGCAGAAGCGCAAGCAATAAAATATAGTACTGCGGATACTGCTGTGCATTTCATATTTGAACAAATCCTAACCAGTTTTGGATGTCCGAAGATTCTCATGAGTGATAGAGGTACGCACTTTGTTAATGAAACAATCTAAGCTTTGACTGAGGAATTCCGGATCCATCATGCGAAGAGCACGCCATATCACCCCCAGGCCAACGAAGCGGTTGAAGATTTTAATAAAATATTGGAGCATGCACTGACCAAGGTATGGAATGTTGATCGCAGCGATTGGGACGTGTGCATCCCATCGGTCCTCTGGGCCTATCGAATAACCTGCAAAAAGTTAATAGGAAACACCCAATTCAGGATGGTTATGGTAAAGAAGCCATTATGCCCATGGAGTATATTGTTCCTAGTCTACGTATTGTAGCATTTACAAACATGGAAGAACCAAACGTCATGGAGGAGTGATTAGCGCAGTTTATGGCTTTGGAGGAAGATGGGTTTATTGCGAATTTCCATCAACAAGTCCGGAAGGCCCACGATAAATCCTGGCATGAACGACACATTTTCCAGAATACTTTCACGGAAGGCCAATTGGTCCTCTTGTACGATAGCTAGTTTGAAAATCATCCCAGGAAATTCCAGCAGCATTGGCTTGGTCCCTACGCAGTTAAGGAGATCACAGATGGCAGACCGCTTAGGCTTGCTACCTTGCGCGGAGATATGCTCCCCGACTACATCAACAGTAGCCGGCTCAAACTGTATCGAATCAAATGAATTTATGGCCGGAGTAGCCATACAGGCGCAGGTGGATACCCCACTGCCACAGTGACTCGGGACGAGTCACAAGATTGTGTTGGGGGACTGTTGGAATGGGGTCTCCTACAAGAGCTGAAAAACTGGTCATTTTTGTGTATTTTTTATTATATTTAGTCCAACGCAGGGGTTTTGGGGTGGGTCAAAGCCCCTAATGCATTGTAAGTGGGTCAAGGGTAGAACAAGAGTCTGAAAACTATGGTAGACTTGATGCAAGAATAGTTGCGATAGTTGCCTTATTTTCCTATATCTGTGATTCATTGCGATTATACATGATATTGCGCACGTGGATGTGAAGGAGTTGACAGATTTGGGTTCTATAATATGTGATCTGATAATTGTCCAGTCGAACGCAGCTCTGCCTGACTTACCTGCCCTCTCCCAGGGTGTGGAAACCTGGTTCTAGCACCCTCCCATACTACTTCGGGTGAGACTTTGGCCTGCGCAAGCAAGCCATTTCCAAAAGGGCCAGTAGTATAGGGGTGTTTTGGCAAACCTTAACCTCCAAACCTGGGTCAGGACCCCTCGAGCCAACACTTTGGCTAGGGTTTTATTAATTAGGGGAACTCCCAGATACTTAGAGGGGAAGGAACTAAGCTAGAAGCCTAGAATGCGAGCAATGTTGATGTGAATGGCTTGGGAGGTATTGAGTAAAAATATCTTAGATTTGGTGTTGTTGACAGAGGTGCCGGAGGCAAGATAAAAATCAATTAGAATGGTCTGGAAGGCGAGGGATTCTTTGGTGGAGGGAGTGCCCATGAGGAGCGTGTCATCAACAAATTGCTTATGAGTTGTAAGGGGTTGGAGGGATAGATATTTAGACCACGGACATGTCCATTGGTAGAGGTTGTTGTTATGGAGCAGCCCAACCCTTCTGCCATGATGAAAAAGAGGAAGGGCGAAAGAGGGTCACCTTGCTTGATTCCTCGAGAAGGGTTGATGATGGCCGAGGGAGAGCCATTGAGGAGGATGGAAAAGAAAGCCCTCGAGACTAAGGAAATTATCCAAGTGATGCTATCTTTTCTAAAGCCAAAGGTGGCCAATATTTTTCTTATGTAGTTCCAATAATTTTTGTCAAATGTTGTCCAAAATTTTCCTGCCTTCGACGTAACCTATTTGGTGGGGGGAGATGAGCAAGGGAAGGATATTTTTGATGTGGTTGGCTAGGAATTCAGAGATGATCTTGTAGATAACATTGCAGAGGGAAATAGGCCTAAGCTGGCCGGGGGAGTCTACTTTGTCAGATTTGGGGATGAGGGTGAGGAAGGTGGCATTGAAATATTTGAGGATAGATTTTTTAATACAAGATTCTTCAACCAGGTCATAGACTTCATATTTGATCAAGGGCCAAAAGGCCTTGTAGAAGTATATAGTGAAACCGTCCGGTCTAGGGGCTTTGCCATTGGGCATAGATTGGACTGCTTCCTTTAGTTCAGCCATTGATATCTTTTTTAGCAGCACCTAGTTATGCTCTCTGGTCAAGATTGTGGGGATGTTTCTTGTAATTTTCCCTATGTCCTCCTCATTGTCATTGTTGGATTCTGTGAGGATGGCCCCAAAGTACTGGTTGAGCTCAACTTCAATCTCAGATTGATTGGGAAGGATGAGGGCTTACTAGTTTTTGATACTGAGAATTCAATTATATTTTCTATGTTAAATCATTGACCTGTGGAAGAAATCGATGTTCTTTTCTCCATCTTTGAGCCAACTGATTCTAGACTTTTGCCTCCAAAGATTTTCTTAATGGGAAGCTCAAGCATCCCAATTTTTTTGAAGCCTGAGTTCCTCCTGCTTATTTTTCTCTGTCATCCCCTGAATGATGATATTCTGTTGGAGGGCTTTCATTTTTATTTAAATTATCTTTCTTTTATCAATTATGTCTCTGAAGGTTTGTTTTTTATAGACTCTGAGTTTCAATTTAATGAGCTTTAACTTCTGCTGGAAGTTTAAAATTTTGTTGCCCTGGGAGGGTAGGGGAGAATACCACCACTCCTTCATTTTGTCCTGGAATTATGGATGGGTGATCCAGAAATCTTCAAACCTGAAGGGAGAGTTTTTGGAGGTTTATGATAGCTTGATGTAGAGAACTATGGGCCATTGATCCGAACCTACCTGAGGGGCTATAGTTGTTTATGTTTCCAGGTTGTAGAGGAAGAGGTCCTCAGAGAGGAGGAAGCGGTCTAACCTGGAGGCGATCTATCTATCCCCTCCTCTTATGTTGTTCCAAGTGAAGGAGCCATTTTTGGTAGGAGTGTCAATGAGTCCTAATTCATCAATCATGGCATAAAAGGTCACCGATTCATTTTCCAATCTCCTTAGGCCTCCCCGCTTTTCCCCAAGATTGAGAATCATGTTGAAGTCCCCAACAATAAAACTAAGGGGGTGATTGAAGGAGATGAGATGCTTCTTTAGGCTGTTGAGCCAAGCCACTCACTCATAGGCAGAGTGAGGAGCGTAGACATTAGTGATGCTGATCTTGTCTTTAGTTCCAGTGATTTGGAGGACTGTGGTGAGGGCGTGTTTGGAAGAAAGAGACTTACAGAGTTGAAACCGAGAGTCCTTCCAAAAGGTCGCAAGCCCACCCGCAGTGCCAGAGGCAGAGATGGTCAGATGGCTATAGTAATTTTTGAAGCAAGATTGTTGAATGGAGTCCATATCGTTTAAATTTCATTTTGTTTCTTGAAGAAGTACAATATCAGGCTTGTCAGAGGCTATCTTGGATTTAAAGATCCTTTTCTTACTGGGACTATTTAGTCCTCTTATATTCCAGGATGTACAAATCATGGGAACGTTTTAGGGGAGAGGGAGATTGCCCTTACCTTTCCTTCATTGACAAGGCTAATTCCGAGCTCTTGAAGGAATTGGTTGTTGGTTTTCCTGCCTCTTTTTCAGTTCTGCCCTTTGGTGATGTGTTGGCTTGCCTTTAGGTTTGTCATGATTCCTCCTTCTGGATTTTTTCCTTTGTTTTGTTTCTCTCATTGCTTCTGCATAGCTTGCTGTAATATGTAGGCCTCTTCCATTTTCTGTATGTGTTCTATGGGGATTCCTTCTATTTCTTTCCCATTCCAATATTTTGTGTTTTTTTGCAGGTCCATTCCCATTATGACTTGCTCAATCTCTCTTTCCTTTGGAGTTGGTATGTCATGTATGCTTTCCATGTCTGCGACCTCTTGAGGTGTGTTTCCATCCTGTGTAAGAGTGATTATTGCATCCATTTCTGTGCTTCTTTTATCCATTGGTGTTTCCTTCTCCATGTTTGTTTCCATTTCCCTACTATGTTGCCCTGCTTCCTCCTAAAGCGTGGTTAGTATTTTTCTAGGAGAGATTTGGAGTATCTTTCCTTGTGTTCATTCTTTTGCCTTGATTGTGTTTGCTGCATGCTCTGGTGAAGCCTTGGTCATCCTTTTTTCCTGCTTGGTCTTCTTTTGCTGGGATTTTTTTTTGTGGGAAATCTTGGAAGAGATGACCGTGCTCATGAAATTTTCTGCACCAAAAGGGGATGTGCTCATATTATATGCTTTGGGTCCATATGTCATCCCTGAAATTTAGTCTGATGGATTATGGTAAGGCTCCGGAGACGTTTGTGTAGGCACAGATGCAGGTGTAAGAGATATAGTGACCAATTTTTCTGCCTTCTGACATCTTTATGTATTATACAAGTTCATCCCCGATGGCCTTTAGGACAGAGGGTGCCTAGTAGTCAATGGGAAGTGAGTAGAGTCTGATCCAAACCATAACCTGTTGTGACCAGCAACAACCCCCCTTTTATTTATTATTAGTAATAATACTAAATAAATAGGGACCCTTAGTTAAAAAATCCAAAAAATCAATTAGGATTTGTTTGCCTTTTCAAATAAAACTTTCTATCATAAACCTATAGAAATCCCTTAGAAAGAATATTTAGAAACACTTAAGTTTATGATAGATTATAATAAAATTACTCTTTAAACAAGATAGTGCATCCATAACAAAATGGTATGTATAAAACGCATTGATCGCAGATCGCATAGCGCAGAAAACAGAAATGATTAATGAATATCTTTTGCGCTTTTGCGATATTGCGATATGCGCTTTTGCGCTATTGCGCAATTTCCGCTTTTGTGCTATTTTTATGACTGCGATGACTTCATTTTGCGATATTGTGATATTGTGATATTGCGATATTGCGCAGAAAATCGCAGATCGCAATGTCGCAGATTCATATAGGCGCGCTATCCCAAGGTAATCTTCCAATATGTCAAATCCGTTATGCGCTTTAATGATTATATTAAATGATTGGATTGATTATTAATGTGAAATGAGATTGTGTTTAGATTGAAAGTCATTTCACAATTTAAATAATATATTTCATCCGCTTTCACATTCAAAACAGTCTCATCACCTTTCTTATATCATTACTCTCATTTATTCGTAAAACGCAGGCACAAAGGAGTAAACGACTATACAAAGCTTCCGCTAAACACCATGGGTAAGAAGGAGAAGAGCTCAAATTTTGAAAACAAAGAGATGGCTTCGCTATATGCAGACACCGCCTGTAACAAGGATGCCGGTATATCCACTTGGGAGGGAATGTATAATCTGTTAGAAGATGAAAACCCTGTGGTGATAAAAGTTGCAGCTATAGCAGGTTCAAAGAATACGTCCGAAGCAACCCTTAGAGACTTGGCTTGCTCATTTCATCATAGAATAGCAGCAAGGCCAAGGATTCTCCCATATACAGACATGGTGAGATGGGTGCTGGATAGCACTGATATTTCAGACAGACAATTCAGAACTCCATCTGAAGAGCTAATTGGGTCATTCACCATAGAAGATCTGAGATTAATGTACAAATTGCCAGAACCTCAGGCGACTTTCAACAAACAATTTATGGAAGAATTTGCCAGAGAACATTCAAATTTGGCAGAATGCACAAAGGAGTGGACCAAAAGAACTGAACCATTGAAGAAAAAAAAACAAGGTATGTACATCACGGGTTCACTTACCTCTCCTTATTGTTTTACTGCTGCCATGTTATGCAGGATTTTTGGAAAGCCTGACATAAATATGATCTTACCCGAATGGCTTCCTTTGTTGAATGCGGCTGTTAATTCTACAATTGTAGACTGGGCCAAAATCCTATCTGATAATCTCACCACTTCTATTTTTCACTACCGGTCTAAACAAAATGTTTCCCAGCGGGTTTATCCGCCTTTTTATTTATCTGCTTATGTCATGGACGCCATCTGCTATGTCTCTAAATTCCCTGTGATGGGCTGGAAATGGACTATCCACGATCCTTTGCCCATTCATGTGTACCATAAAGAACTGTGGGAGTCTAAGTTTGTTCCCCATTTTTACCAAATTTGTCATGGAATAATGTTGCCATTGTACAGAACATTGTATAATAAGGATGCCCCAAGGTTATCCTCAGAAACAGAGGTTGATATTCTCCCCGTCGCGAGATGGTTTGGAGAAGAATTGTTCACTTATATTAGGGTTTTTGGAAGTTATGCTTCTCCCCATTTTTTACCCCTATATGTTCCAGATAGACTTGTAGCTCGGGAAATTGCTTATCAGACCTGTGGCCAGGGAGGTATAACAAAATATTTAAAAGAGAAGAAAAAGGGCATTTGGCCACAATTTCCTGTAAAATGTGGAACATTTTCATTGTTTGATATTGGTCATGCATTTCAAGAGATAGGCAACATTACATGCCTACAGCTGTTCAAATTTTCGAGAAGGTTATTCGACCCAAATGATATTGTTAAGAATTTTACCAATGCAATCAGAGTAAGGGAATTTTCTGGGGAACAGGATCTTTTTGATGATATGTTCCAAGCAAGAAATTCATTCAAAGAAGTTTTGAATTCAGCTCAAGCGCAGCTATCTCCAGAGGAATTCCAGGAATTCAAGCTTTACAGAGAAAGAAGACTAATTCCTATTCCTTTGGATAATCTACGCTTAGAGCCCGCAAGGGAACAAAATCCTAGTGTTAGTCTTAACGGTAGTTCAAGTACAGGTAAATCTAAATCAAAATCTAACAAAGATTCTGAACACTCCAATAATTCTAAAGAAAAGGAAGATAAAATGGAAGAATCCATTAAATATTCTGCACAATCTAAAGAACTTACTCAACAACAAATTTTGACTTCTCAACAGACAAATCCTCCTCCAACCAATGTACAGCAACAACCAGTCACCATTGAGTTAGACAAAGAATGGGAAACCTTTAATCAATTGATTAATGTAGAAGGACAGAATGTACAGACCCCTGTCCAGACAACCAAAGTTTTGAGCACAGGAACAAGCAGCACAGCTACAGTGACAGAGCACATACCAATCACACCCTCCTCTGAAATGGTACTTAATGTAGAGGACATTCCTCCTCTGGATGTATTCTACAGCCCAAAATACAAAGCAGTAGTGAAGAGACAGAGAAAAAAGAGAAAAATAGAAAGTGCAATTGCTACTGAAGCAGAACAAGTAAATGTTCTGTGGAAAGATCCTGCCACAGAGCCTACTCATAATCTCACTAAGTTAACTCAAATAACATGAGCTTATGCTTCTGCAATAATTGATAAAGCGGTTGAGATAAAACTTTTGTTGAATGAAAAAGAAGAACAAGTAAAAGCTCTGCAACAGCAATTGCAACATGTACAGGCCAATAAGGAAGCACAATTGAAACTTGAAGAGTTACAACAACAAATTCAAGAAATGCAAATAGGACATCAAAAAAGCTTGGCTGATAAAGACAAACAAATACAGATTATCCAAGATCAGCATAAAGATGATCCTAAGCTTCCAGAATTCATTTCAGAAACCATCTCTTTGAACAATCAACTACTGCAACAAGAGGAAGTTTTATGCCAAAAAATCTTGCAATGGAATTCTTTGTGCCAAGAGAGTGATAAAATCACAAATCATGTCGTAGATTTATGAAATGATTATGATTTGATTAATGAAAAGATCAATGATTATCTGGCATGGCAAAAGACAGAAGAAGGCAGAAAAGCTGGTGCACCCATCATTAATGAAAACCATAAAGAAATATTGTTCAATAACTGGGATGCACAAATCAGAAGGGCAGAAAAGGCAGCAGAGGAGGCGGCTACAACAGCAAACACTCTCACTGATTGTGTAAATGACAATTTACCAAAAGCTAACTTGATTCCTGAAACTGTTCCAGGATATCTCCCACAGGAAAATCAACTGCAAACAGAATGGAGGCAAAAGGCAGAAGAAAGAGCAAAATCCATCCAAGGGCTGACAAGATTGAATTGGGACTCATACTGGATGTACTTGGTAAAGCCACACAGTCAGCACAGTGCGCTCAATTGTATCATCAATGCTACAGAGAATATTGCTCCTACGCTTGCCGACTCTATCTTTTCAGGACAGTTGAATTCTGAAGTCGGTCAACCGCATCTTCTCAAAACTATGCTAGATGCTTGCAAGCTTAAAGATCAAGTTAATAGATAGATAGATTTAATTTTAATTTCACTGTATTTTAGCCTAGGAAAAGGACGGTCATTGAACCGAATCCTTAATTTTTGTAATAAACTATTTTTAGAATTAGTTAAGTAGTATTTAAACCCCTCTCATGCATTTAGAGAGGGGTCCTGGATCTTAATATTTTTGGACTTGGAGATTGCATTTATGTACTCCATTATCTTATATATTTTTTAAAAAGGATCACATCTGGTGATTTTCATGCGGAATTATCTTTGAAGTGTTGCATTTCTGTACCTTGGAACTTGATTTTTCATTAGAGTTACTGGATAGAGTATCAGATTGCATTTGAAAGTCTTCAAGATGAACAAGGTATTTCTATCTGTTCACTGTTGATCTCTTTTGTCTTATGATATTTGTTTTAAAATTGCTATCATTTATATGTATATTTGTTTTCACAACGCTTCCTTTTATATATCATTTCTGAGTATAATTGAAACGTTATTTTTCATAGTTACATGTAAATGGTATACAATGATGAATGCAATATGTTAATATAACTCTGTTTAATTTCTTAAACATAGTTATCTTTATTTGTTTCTGCATATTTTAATTTAATTAATAATACATTTTCATGGTTATTGTTGAATTGGAACAATCTTAAGTTGTATTCACATATAATTACCCGAGTTAGTGTTAGAATTTCCTTATCAGTATTTAGCTTAAATTAGATAGTTTTATTTCAGTTAATTTAGTTCCATTTCCACCCATCCAATCCAATCCATTTAGTTACAAGGAAACTGCTCCTTTAAATCCAGTCAGAGCCACCATACCAAACGGAAAAGGAGCTGCTTAAGGTCCCGACCGGGTGGTTTTCCCCGATGTTTGAAGCAGAGATTTTCTAGGCTTCAACATAACCCTAGTTAAGTCTTCTTTGTCCGGTGTGAATTTTTCCTTCCAATATCTCATGTATAAGCCTTCTAAATTGAAAAAGTATAGGCCGCCTTCAAATATCTTGTCTCTGTCTTCCAGGAGATCAAAGACCACCATGAAGAAGCCTTTGGACCCTAACTGGAGTTCGATCTCTCCTTTTGGACTCCATTTGGTGTGGATCCATCCTTTTAGGGCTCTTTCTGTGGGCCAAATGCCCATAAATTTACAGATAATCGCGTGTTCTTGCATGTATTCTCTATAGATGGCTACATCTGGATCCTGAATGATTATTTCTAGGATTTGCGTTGTTGAGATTCAATAATATGATGATCTTAGTGAAAATTAAGCACCTACACTAGGTGGGGCTCGCAGGCTATTTTTAGGCGATATGTCTATTTTTAGAATTTGGATCAAAGTCTATTTTTAGCAGTAATCTATTTATAGATGGTTGAGAAAATTATATGGATGGATGGGCGTCTATTTTTGGAATGCATGTGCGAATTTGTTTCATGGAATGCATGTCTAAAAATAAAATGCATGTCGATTATTGTTATCTCTTAGCAATAATTAGACAAAAAATAATAATCTAATCTCTTGAAGCACTTGATTTCAGTTAATTGATGTGGAAAACCAGTTAATTGAAGAAATTTTGAGTTCAAATGTTGGTTGGTGGGACATGCTAGTGGACTTCATTGCAACTAAGTGATACAAAGTTGTAACAGAGTTGGATGTGTAGTTATGTGAGTTGTAAAGTACTTTAACTCAGTTAAGTGAGTTAAACTCAGTTGTGCTAGTTGTAACTAGTTGTAACTAAAGATACACTAGTGAGAGATCAGTGAATTAAATATTAAATTAATTCACATGGAGTGATATCACATGCAACTGAAGATTTCAACTGTTAACTACATGCATGTCAGATCCAATGGAGACCCAGTTGAGAGATAGGTGAAAGGGACAGTTTGACTATCAATTGTGACGATAGTGGGTGCACACTTGCAACCAAACACACATTGGAGATGCCAATGAGGATTTCGCAGTCAAGCCAAGGCAATATCAAATTCATTCAGGGATTTTGATAAGCATGGATTGTGCAATGGAGGCAGGCTGTCAGGAGGCAGTAAATTGGTGCTTGTTTATGCCAATTTTTGTATGATAGTGTGAGATGATTGTATATTGTTTTGAGAGCTCTTGGAGTAGAGTTTTGTATCAGATTGTTTCATGATCCTTGATATATACATAATATATGATAGTGGGGTTTTTAGCTTTATGCTTTCCCGGTAAAAATATTTGTGTTATGCGTGATTGATTTTTCTTCATGTGTTTGCAATTGGCGATTAAATTTTCACAAAGATTTAAGTAGAAGGATTCTATATTTAACAGTGGCATATAATTGTTAGATCAGGAGAATCCAACAATACATAATTTTATTAAAATTTATACATGGTATCAGAGAAAAGAAGATTGCAACATTGAATCAGTAGCTAAGTTTGTTGGTGGTAACAATTCGAATTCGCTACAAGAATTTATTGGTGTGATGGTTGAGTAAACATCGAAATTGCTTTCAATGTTTTGCAGTAAGAGTTTGCACCCGAGGGAAGCTCAAAATGCATTTCATGGAAGGATAGGATGGAGGTGGTGCTTGACGATAATGGCTTGAAGGAATTCATCGACAGTGATGTTCCTAAGCCCACTTCGACGGATGCTACATTACTTAACACCTGGAAAAATAAAGTAGCGAAGATGAGAAGGATTTTGTTGGAAGGTGTGAGAGACCATATTGTCTCAAGCCTTCATGGGAAAGCCACTCCATTTTCAATGTGGAAGGATTTGATAGATCTTTTCCAAAGCAACAGTGACCATAGGAAATTGGTGCTGAAGGATAAACTCAGAAAGATCAAAATGGAAAAGGGCGACAATATTCCTAAGTATCTCACAAAGTTTGTCCAATGTCAGGATGAATTGGGGAGTGTGGGAATCACGGTTGTTGATGATGATTTGGTGAGTTTAGCTCTCTTGGGACTTCCTAAGATTTGGCACAGTTATCAAGACTTTGTCAACGAACGAAAAAACTGCCGGATTAGGAATGATTGTAGTTGGATCTAGTGCAGGAGGAGTTCAGGCGAAGCACCAGAGATGGCTCTTCATCAAAGCATAATGATGAAGAGGATTGTGCTTTGGCTGCTAAAGAAAGGAAAGGGAAGGGGAATAAATCCAATTCAAAATCCGAGGCTAAAGGTAAGAAGCTAGATTTTTCCAAGGTGAATTGTTTTCACTGTCATGAACATGGGCATCTCGCCACTAACTGCCCACAGAAAAATAAGAACAAGAAAGTTGTTGGAGTTGCAGCCGGTGAGGCCCTTGCCTCACAATTTGAACTTGATTTCTCTTTGATCGCATGCTTGGTTTCAAGTGCAATGGGATCGGTGTGGTATCTTGATAGTGGTGCTTCCTTCCACATGACGGGAGATAAGGAGCTTTTCAGTGACTTGGAGGAGAAATATATCCAAATGCATATAGAGATGGGTGATGAGGGAAAATACAGTGTGACTGACATTGGTACCATTACCTTTGAGAGGGAGTCTCCAAATGCATATAGAGATGGGTGACGATGGACAATACAGTGCGACTGACATTGGTACCATTACCTTTGGGAGGGAGTTAGGTAAACCATTTCTGTTGAAAGATGTTATGCTTGTTCCAGGCCTGAAGAAAAAATTGGTCTCAGTCGTGATGTTGGATGATAGAGGTTATGACGTTGTTTTTTGCGATGGAAAAAATTTCCTGCACATAAAAAAACAGGTCAAACCAAGAGGATAGGGATTCGAGTCAAGAATCTCTACAGGCTAGAGGTAGATGGCTGTGCTGCAATGGTGGGCAAAGAAGAAGAAGTGGTGAACCGGGATGAGGGAAAAATATGGCATAGGCGATTAGGCCATCTTCACCATGGCGCCCTGAATATTTTGTAGCAGATTTCTACTAGACTTCCTAAGGGTACACTTGCGCAGATATATCCGTGCAAGGGATGTACTATGGGTAAGTTTGTGAAGACCACCTTTCATGAAAAGGAGAACTGTGCTTCAGGGATCCTTGAGAGAGTTCACACACACATGTGTGGGCCATTCTCAGTTGCTTCAACAACAAAACACAAGTATTATGTTATTTTTTATAACTATTCTGTCTTCTTCATGTAGAAGAAGGATCAAACATTCTCAAAGTTATGTGAGTTTAAAGCATTGGTGGAGAAAGAGTCGAGGAAGCAAGTGAAGGCTCTATGGAGCGATAATGGTGGTGAATATATCTCGAACAAATTCAAATACTTCTGTAGCAAAGAAGGAATTAGAAGAGAAATCATAGTGCCTCATAACCCACAGCAAAATGGGGTCACCGAGAGGAAGAACAAAATGATTGTGGGTGTTGCACGAGCTATGATGCATGATCAGGGCCTACCAATACACTTGTGGGTGGAAGCATGCAACACTGTGGTTTATGTGCAAAACCATTGTCCTCATAGAGTACTTGGAATGAGTACACCTGAAGAAGCTTTTACTGGTAAGAAACCAGATGTTTCTCACATTAATATTTTTGGCTCATCTGTTTATGTGCATGTGACCAAGAACACCAGGAAGAAGTTGGATTTGATTGTTGAAGTTGGGATATTTGTGGGGTACACAGAAACAACCCATAATTATCGTGTGCATTTTCCAAACAATCGAATGACTGTGGTGCGATAGGATATAAAATTCAATGAGGAGAAAGCCATGAAGTTGTCTCTTGAGAGGGAGCTAGACTTGCATGCATAGGAGGAACTACTTGTTCCCAAATATGAGTCTCTAGATGTGGATCAACCACATGAGGAGGTTCATGGAGTGGTGGAGTCCACTCACGTAGAGCCAAACATCAGAGCTGGCAGAAGGCGTACCATAGAGGTTGAGAGGCTGAAGCTTGATGTGGCACAGAATGTAGTAGTCCCTACTTCACAGTGTAGACAAAGACAATCTCCTAACTGTTTCACTGGATACATGGCTCTTGTTTTCGTTCCTAGAGACAGCCTAGAGTTGTGATAGACTAGTGCCTAGGACATCTTATATAGCAAGGAGCATAGGATATAACAGAGGGAGTTATCAATAATAAGCTCTCATGCTATCTCTTGTAAAACAAGGAAAATTAATCATAATGGGACCAAGATCTTCAGAAACTGACACAAATACAGGGATATTGCAGAGGCAACATGCAAAACTCCAATATAAAAGCAACAGACAATTCAGAGATAGCTTACTGCAAAGCAGGCCGATTCAGAAATACTTCACAGAAATAAGTTATCAGAAGGTGTATGTAGTGAATGAAATGTAGAGAAAATATTAGTTAAAATTGAGCTGATATCCAGATACAAAATACCACCATGCATGGGCTTACCAATCTAAGAATCCATACATGACAGTAGTGTTTTAAAAACACCCTCCCAAAGAAACTAATATAGCAGAAACATGGTTTAGATGAATAGTGGAACAAAATATCATGCATGAGCCATATTTAAATCGCTTGACTGATCCGAGCATGGGCATCAAATAGGATGAATCCATACCAAAAATCAGTGAGCCACTCGCATTCCAAAACATGATACAGGAAACATGGATGAAATGAAATGATATATTAAAATAACACATAAGAGAAAGTTACAGACTGTGAAATACCAAAGACTAGAATCCTCTTTAACAGATGGAACTCCTCCTCACTGAGACCCTATGGGCTCTGAGCCTTCATATAAAAGTTCTACAAAATGTATACAAAAAGCCTTTCACTGCATAATTTTCTGATAAAATCTGGAACCCCTAATAATCTGTTCTTCGGGGGTTTTTATAGTTGAAAAAGGACCAAAGGTGGTAGGTGGAAAACTAAATGCAGAATTAAAACTCCGAAGAAAAAGAGGGCCGAAGCCCATTCTGTTTAAACTCAGTGCATTTATCTCTGGTACTTTCTGGAGGAAAGAATGGTCTTCGTCAGGCTTCGATTTACTCCAGGTATGGTCCTGATGTACTTTGATTGCAATACTGTGCAGTGCTCTGGTGAATAAACAAAATGGTGAAGTGAATGATTGAATGGTCTGCCATACCGCATTAACAGCTGCTCTGGTAGCTTGGGACTGTGGTCAAGGCAGAAATCTTCAGGAACACGGTAAATAATAAAACTTATATGGGCGCTTTTTACTTTAGAATCATCTGCCGATGTGAAACCCTGCTGACTTAGTTTTCTATGCATTGAACTCTCTACTGTTTCATTTACACCTCTGTCTATGAAATCTTGCCGCTGTAATATGGACTGTGTAATCATGGCGGCCCTTCCCACTTGGTAACCCTGCAGAACACGACACTCGGTCATGAAATCCATGCATATGGGGGTGATTGTGGAGGACGGGAGAACAATGGCACGACGGTGGTGGAACAATGTTTTAGGCGTAAAAATGGTGAAAAATGCAATGATACGATGTATAATAGGGTTTGGTGGAGAAATGCATCGTGGGCCGTGTGATCATGGTCTATAGGTGTAGACCAACGATAGAGATCAATCGGTGGAATGATTATGAAAATTGGCGGAATGCATGTGAAACATTAAAACTTTAATGCAAAACACAGAACTTTGGTTATAAGCGGAAATGCATGAAATGTAATGAAATGGACGCGTGAGGTGGGACCCAAGGAGTCAATCACAATCGGATATCAGGAGCAGGGAGTAATCGCAATCGTGTATGGAAAATGTTGCGATGCGACCAATCGGAGGAGCGAGCGATCGGGGAATCGGAATCGGAGGGAGCAAAGGGGAAACACGACGAAAATTGCAATTGCGATTGGACGGGGAATTGCGATTGCGATGTTCGGAGGGGAAATGCGACGCGATTAATCACATCGCAAATGTTTGCGATGATCGATTGGAGGGGTTAACATAAATGTTGCGATTGAGAAGTTTTGCGATTAGCGTGGGCCGTCCAATATTCGTGTAGATCAACGGTGCAGAACACAGCGAAGGACTTATACAATAAAAAAATCGCATCAGAGTTTTTCTGAATTAACAAAGGGTTGCGCTTGTTTGCAAGCCGCGATCGCGACTAGCCCCCAAGGCATTAAGCGCTTGGTCTTGGGTAAAGGTTACGTGGGGAAGTGGTTGAAAGGGGCTGGCGGGAAAGGGGCTAAGCCCTATTACAATGTTAAAAAGTGGGTTTTGGCCCATTTTTAATGGATTTTAAGGGTTAGGAAGGGAAACGATAAGGGAGAAAAGGGGAGTTTTGAGATGGAAAGGGGACTTTGGAAAGAGGGAAAGAGAGGTGAGATAAGGAGTTCTGCAGAGGTACAAGGGGTAAATCAAGGCCCTTGGAGCACATATTTTTAGCAATCAGTGAGGCTCATTTTCTCTAGAACAACAGAGGGAAATGGATTAAAGAGCAGGGAACATGAAAGGCTTCAAGGATGATGTCTTTCCAAAAGGAAACCATTACTTGAAAACTTAAAGACAGCTTGACCCCCCTGTTTGTTTTTTTTCAAAAATTAGCAAGGGGCTAAGATGATCAAAAACTCTCATGAGAAAATGTATTGTGACTAAGCCATCTTCCTTTCAGGAAGCAGTGCAGGATCCCACATGGTTAGATGCAATGGTGGCGGTGTATGACTCCATTGTTATAAATAGTGCTTGGGAAATTGTTCCAAGGCCGGTTGATAAATCAGTGGTAGGTTTAAGATGGATCCATAAGGTAAAGAAAGCTACTGATGGGAGTGTTGAGAAGTATAAGGCAAGATTTGTGGCCCAGGGCTTCTCATAGATCGAGGGGATTGATTATGAAGAAACCTTTGCACCTGTCGCACGGTATTCTTCCATAAGGACCATCCTTGCTCTCTCAGCACAGATGGATTGGCACATTCATCAAATGGATGTGAAGACTGCGTTCCTTAATGGGATCATTGAGGAAGAAGTGTACATGGAGTAGCCCGAAGGATTTGAGATCTTCAGCAACGATTCACATGTGTGCAGACTCAAAAGAGCGTTGTATGGGTTGAAGCAAGCACCTCATGCTTGGTACACTTAGATCGACAGCTATTTCACTAGACTTGGCTTTACCAAGAGTGAGGTGGATGCAAACCTATACCATATTGTGGTGGAGGGTAAGCTTTTAATCATGATTATTTATTTTGATGATTTAATACTGACTGGTGATGAGTATCTGATACACTCATGCAAGGAGGACCTTGCAAAGGAGTTCGAGATGAAGGATATGGGCCTCCTTCACTATTTCCTTGGATTGGAAATATGGCAGCGAGAAGCTGAACTGTTTGTGTCTCAAGGTAAGTATACAAGGGAGATACTCAGTAAGTTTCACATGGAGGACTGCAAACCCATGGATACTCCTCTTCCAGGAAACTAGAGGAAAGAGGACGCTACATATGGAGAGGTATTGGATGCTGCTGTATATTAACAGTTAGTGGGTTCGCTCATGTATTTAGTTAATACAAGACCAGAAAAATTCTATGTGGTGAACCAGCTTAGTCAAGTGATGGTTAAGCCCTCCAAACTCTTTTGGAAGGTAGGCAAGCATGTCCTGAGATATCTCAGGGGCGCATTTGAGTATGGATTATGGTATAGACAGATGAATGAGGTGAAGTTGCATTGCTTCACAAATGCAGATTGGGCAGGCAGACCAACGGACAAAAAGAGCACATCAGGAGGGGTCTTCAGTATCGGATCTACATCTGTTTCTTGGTACAATAGGAAACAGAGATCTGTGGTACTCAGTTTAGTGGAAGCAGAATACATGGCAGCAAGTCAAGCTGTATGTGGGCTACCTGGATGAGGATGATCCTAGTTGGTTTGTTTGGTTCTCATTTAGATCCTATAGTGATTCATTGTGGTAATCATAGTTGCATTAAACTCTCGACTAATCCTATGTTTCATGATTTATCTAAGCATATAGATATCCAGTATCATCATATCAGAGATTGTGTGCAGTGGAAGATCATTTTGCTTTAGTACATTCCTATGGAAGATCAGGATGCATATATTCTGATGAAGGCGCTCACCAGGAGAAAATTCGAATACCATAGAGACAGGGTTGGGGTGAAGGATAATCCCTTTCTTGTTGAGAAGGAGTGTTGAGATTCAACAAGATGACGATCCTAGTGAAAATTAAGCACCTACACTAGGTGGGTCCCGCAGGCTATTTTTAGGTGATATGTCTATTTTTAGAATTTGGATCAAATTCTATTCTTAGTAGTAATATATTTATAGATGGTTGAGAAAATTATATGGATGGATGGGCATCTATTTTTGGAATGCATGTGCAAAGTTGTTTCGTGGAATGCATGTCTAAAAATAGAATGCATGTCGATTATTGTTATCTCGTAACAATAATTAGACAATAAATAATAATCTATTCTTTTGAAGCACTTTATTTTAGCTAACTGATGTGGCAAACCAGTTAACTAAAGAAATTTCGAGTTCAAATGTTGTTTGGTGGGACATGCTAGTAGACTTCGTTGTAACTGAGTGATACAAAGTTGTAACATTGTTGGATGTGTAGTTATGTGAGTTTTAAAGTAGTTTAACTCATTCAAGTGAGTTAAACTCAGTTGTGGTAGTTGTAACTAGTTGTAACTAAAGATACACTAGTGAGAGATCAGTGAATTAAATATTAAATCAATTCACATGGAGTGATCTCAAATGCAACTGGAAATTTAGTATTGTTAACTACATGCATGTTGTTAGGGTCCTATAAATATAGGATTCATATTTTTGAATTGAATTTTGATAGTCTTGTAAATATGAACATACATTGCTTTCTGCAATTTGTTTTCCCATATTTTGAAAAAAATTAAAAATAATTAAAAATAATTAAAAAAATAAAAAAGAGGGTAAAAAGTCCTAAAAGAAAGATCAAAGGACTTCGAGAATATAGACCCCAAAAGAAAAAAAGATGAAAATAAGACATGAAAGTGAGCAAGTTCAAATACCACTACTTTTTACTTTTTCTATTAAATAAATGATTATGGCAGAGTGTCAATAAATGCCATAATCCATGATGAGTTAACTGTTTAATCTTACATTGTCATGTTTTCAATTTCCATGTTTTAGATAGAGAATAAAGTTTTGTCAGACAATTTAATCTTGACAAATCAATAGATAGGTAGAGAATAATGAGGAGCTCATCAGTTTAATTTGAGTCCTCAGATGATATAAGGTAGATTTAGATAGTTTTTATGATTTTCAAAAAGAATAAAATGTTTCAAGGTAGCAAGCTCAAGTGCACTTGCAAAAGGAAGAAAAAATGTTAGATTAAAATTGGGTAGGTAGAAAAATGTGGGAAGAAGCATGTAAATATCCATCACTGGGCAAAAATAACTAATTTCCCATCCCTTATAGTTATTCTGCATTCTAGACTTTCAGTCAAAGGGGCTCAGAGTATTTTTCTGACTTCTATTGGGACCAGACCCAAGGCTCAATGATTGTTAGTTGAAATTTTTGAATTTCTATATTAATCCCTAATTATCATTATTTACCTTTCATTTCATCCATCACAGCTCAAAATCTTAAGTAAAAAACTCTTCTTACTTAATGAAATATGAAATTCCCCATTTGACTAAACTCCCTTTATTCATAAAAGCATAAAACCCTCCAAAAGCATTATATCCTAAGTTAAAAGCGGTGAAATTATAAATGATAAAAGCTTTGCTTTGATATTTTCACTTTACTTAGTCATGTAATTGTATTTTTGGTGTATTTCATTGTCCCTTGTCATATTAACTTCTAATTTATATATTAAATCCCTAAAAATGACCTTTTCCTATTAATATAATTCCCTTTAGATTAATACCCTTTAAACCCACTATTATAAGCTTTTATGTCAAAGTAATTATCTACATGTGGAAATAAAAAGCCCCAATTAAAACCCCTTTGGCATAAAACTAACATTATGTAAAAATCCTACCCCCTATAGTGAATAAACATTTCCATAGTCTATAACTACATAATAGAAATAAAATAAAAAGGGCTTAGGCATGTTTTATATATGTCTAAATGAAAATATATTCCCCGAGCTTATTCTAAAGTTTAATTTAAACTAAACTTTAAAACCCCCGCAGCCTTTTGCAAGAGCTAGTATCCATGTTAATTTCTGAATAAAACCATTTAACCTAAGGTTTTAACTATTTTATAGTTAAGCCTTACCCGATATACTAAACATTATGTTTTGTATCATTTAACCCCAGTTAACTTCATATCCCGCCTCACATGCATTTTTTAACCATATATATAAACTCTATTTATATATATAACATCCCCACTTAACCCCTTTCGAAAATCATGTATTGACCCCGTCTATACATAAAACCTTTTTATTTTTGACAAAAACTTTGGTTATAAACACATATATATAAAGGTTTTATTATATAATCCATCTCCTGATGCATAGTAAAATACCCGGGTCCCACCCAGCCTTTTCCACCGCAACTTTACAATTAATCTCAACCCTTCGCTCCCGTGCTCCAGATCCAATGGCACTAATGTCATATCGTGCGCATAAATCAAGCGCTCACCCAAACATAAATCGAGCACGGAATTGGTGGTTTTATCCTTTCCGCCCCCAGCGACGTGTCCATTTTCTATTGGATCACGTTCGTTTGAGAAGAAACCACTTACCACCTGAAATGGACGCGATAACCGCCTTATGGTTTCGTTTTTTAAACTGAAACCGCTCCTGCCATTGATAAGACCTTCATTTAATGCCATTTATGAATATTAAAATCAAAGGTTAAAACCTTTGATTTTGCCTTTTTTATATGTTGATCGCACATTTCGACCTTTGGATAGCTCTTGACTGTGTTAAAACCCTGAACACTATTTTTCCCGCTGAGAATCCAAATTCGACTAAAATCTACCTTTCAAAGACCTGCAAAGATTTCTGCCGCTCCAGTAACCAGCGAAAAGCTCATAATCAACCAAAGATCTTCTCAGAACCTTTCAAGAAGCCAAATACCTGTGTTTAAGGTATTTTCCGACCAATTGAAGCCTACAAATTCAATTTTAAAACTTCTGTAATAGAACTAGGCTTTCAATTAGGAGATTTCACCGAGCCAATTTACCTAAAAACACCAAAAAAGAAGCCAAACCCTGGCCAATTTTTTCCAGAAAACCATGTTTTCAATTGTGAGCCTTTCTAAAGCCAAATTTCCAATTTCTAAAGCTTGAGGACCAAATTCAAAGACCCAAAGGGTTAAAAATTCTGAATATACCCTAAAAATTCCTTTTTTCAATAAAAACCACTCAGAAAACCCTGTTTTCTGTTTTATCCTAGTTTTATACCTCTGACAAGCCTAATTGAGCAATAATACCAACAGAAGTTATCCATAGACTGAATTGCTCAAATTATCCTCTGTTAAAGAAAAATAACTCCTACAAACAGTCTAATCTTGCAGTAGTTACCCAAAATACCTAAAAAACAGAGTTAAACCTCCACAGGTAGATCTCATTCCACAGGTCTTTCAAAAGTCTTCAATCACCTCCCTACAGACCTGGATTTCATTAACAAATTGTTTTATTTTTGCAGGTTATTATCAGAATATGGATTTGGGCCAACAGTTTCAATACTAGTTGACAAAATTGTTTGCTCCAATTTCTTAGATTTTAATTCAAAAGCTTCATTCAACAAACAGTTTCTATACAAAGAAAGAATAAAATCAAGTCAGAGAGAGATCAGAATGATGAAATGTGCATAGTGAATGGTAAAATTGAAATCATAATTCACAATGACAGTGAAACAGAATAGTCAAAGAGCATCAGAGTTAAAGTGTATCAAGTAAAAGTCAGAGTGAAAGTTAAAACAAAGTTACAGAGTAGTCAAGGTAAAAGAGTAAAAGTAAAAAAAAAAATCAGTAATGGTTAAATAGAGATGAAAATACTTTCACCAACAATGAATTTTATCCAAAGTGAAAATAAAACATATAAAAGAACAAAAAGGTGAAAAGATGAAAACATAACAAGAAGGAACATTTTTGCATAAATTTCATGTTTAAGTCATTGTTTTGCAGACAATATAGTGACCAATACAAGATGAATTTTGAAAAATTGAAAGAGGTTTATGTTATTAAGATTTCCAACTACCAAACCCTCTCTCACTTTTCTAACAGCCATTATGGGTTGGGAAATATTAAACAATATTTGAAAGAACTTTTTTCAGAAAATGCTTGTTAAGTCATCATTTTACAGAGAAAATTGTGGCCAATCAGAAATACATCTTACAAAACTGAAGGAGGTTGTTGTTCCTAAAAGAGAAATATACAAAAGCATATCTCACTTTGTGCACATCTGTTACAAAATGAAATATACATGCTCATCTTTACAGCCTATTTGTAAGACTCTGTAAAACTCTGTTTTACACATCTATTTACAGAGCCTATTGTGAACAGCTGGTGCAGAAATTTCGGAAAATGAGAGAGTTTTATCTCACCAACATATTCATATATAATAAAATCTTTCACTTTTTACATATCTATTTCGGATTGAGAAATAAAAAGGTATTATTGGACCCCAAATTTGCATAATTGCTGGAGCAAAATGCACAAAGAAAGGAAACAGTTAGTGACTTGGATGCCTCATCATCAACTAAGAGTTGAGATAAAATTTGAATTCTCCTGTTTGTCATCACCTATCCATAAAAAATAGTGCCAAATAGATGCATTAGTTTTGAGTGTTCTTTACTTAAGTTCTATTTATGTAGAACAGTTAGAGATATTTGTAAACCAATCTTGATATTTTTTCAAGATATTCTAGTTTAGAATTTGTATAAATACTTCACTCTTTGAAGTATTTTGTGTGGAATAAAATTTCTAAGATTACTATAGATTTTTGCTGATACATTGGAGGCTTACATGTGTTGATTTCGAAGAAGCAGAATGGACAAAGCTAATTGGGCATCATAATTCAGGATTCTTGTGATAAGTTAAAGAGTAAAGTGAATCTCTTCTTGTCATTGTTTCATTTTTGAGTTCCATGCAATCCAGCATGTGTTTGATTTGTCTTAATGAGTAACTAGGAATATTAATTCAGGATTAGCTTATTGCTCCCTCTTTTAACTAAGTTACCATTTAAATGTTTTCTACTGATTTCCGGTGTTAGGAATCCTTCACTGCTCCTACTCCCGTTTGACCCTTGCCTCCTTCCTCCATTGTCTGGATTAAAGGCTCATTCATTTCCCTTTATCCCGACTATACCATTTCACAAAAAAAATTTACCCAAAACTATGAGGGTTATCTACCTTGCCCTGACTACATTTTCACCCTTTTGGCCTTTCCTTCTAGTACTGCTATCTAGAATTAGACTCCATAGCCCAATGGACTAGTATATCTATCTCTAGTTTAATTCAAATTAATTTTTACCCACCAAACATCTTAAAACAAAAACCAATTTTTTCAATCATAAATAGCCTAAAACATAAATCAGAAACAAAGATAAATTTTAAAGAGAGAGCCCTCTCTGAATTATAGGAAGGCTAGATCCTACAATTTGAAGTAGGTTTGTGGTTAACTCAGACTATTTCTCTTAAACCTGGAGAAATTACTAAGTGATAACATAATGGCGACCATACTGGAGAAGACTAGCATTTTCTTTAGAAATATTTACAGTTTCAAATCTGATCTATGATGGTGGACAGTGATCAGACACACAAAGGTTAAAATCATCAACTTGGCGACTCCAAATCAATTTCACAATCAAGACTCCACTGGAGGAATGAACCTCAAAGAAAAATATGGAAAGATCAGGATTTCAACTTGGATCTTAATCTAAGACATCATATCCTTTCTCATTATGAATTTTTTAAAATTTATATTGTATTTTATAGAAGATCTCAGATTAGTTTTTTAATTATTTTCCTTTAAATATTGTAAATAATAATTATCCTAATCTCTTTGAGCAGCTTTCTTTTGAATCTAATGATGATCATTTTCCAATTAAGAAGCCTCAAATAATCAAGACTGATCTTACAATCTCTGTACATATTCCTATACCATATAAAGTTCCAAATAGATATAAGCCCCTTATTTTACCTCATATACTCCATGATTTTCCTAAAAACTACTACAAACATCTTCCTATATTTGATGGAGAGAATGGTATCACTGCCCAAAAACATATTAAAGGTTTTGAGAATTATGTGGATTTATTTTAGATTGATGAAGATGAGGTTAAAATCAGACTTTTTGCTCTTTCTTTGCAAAATAGAATAAAGATTTGGTTCAAAAATATCCCTAATGCTAGCATCTCAAATTTCCAGCAGTTTATCAAACTTTTCCTTGATATATGGATAATCAAAGTTAATCCTTTTGTGATCATGGAAGAATATAATCAGTTAAAAAGACATCCAAATGAAACAATACAACAATTTTCTGACAGATTTAATCAAGTTTATTATTTAATGCCAGAAAATATTAGACCTCCTCATGATTCAACTTTCTTGTATTATCCAAGTGCCTTTGATCCAGAAATAGAACTTCGGTTAAGAGAAAGAGATCCAAAAACACTTGTATAGATGCAGAACATTGCATATGATGTAGAAGTTAATCTACAAATCAGACAGGAAAAGTTGAAAGCAGAAGAAGAGGAAAAGAAAAATATTGCAGAGGTAAAACTCAGCCTTTTGGTAAGAAAAATAGATGAAAGAATACAAGAGATCACTATGAAAGATGAATCTTTTATTCAAAATCACCATGAAGAAATAGAAGAGGTTGATAGCCATGAACAAATTCCTGCTAATTCCAATTATCATAGATCAGAAAATGAATTTACAAATCAATATGAGGAAGAGGAATCTGTTGATATAATGTGTATGTTTGACGACATTCATTATTTTGATGATTTTCCTAAGTATGATCATTATGATGATAGTTATGTTCTCCAAACTCAAGCTAACTTTACAGAGCAATCAGAAGCTAGTTTGGAGGATGAAGAAATGCAGTTTCAGCAGATTGAAGACAGTGATCAGCCAATACAGATCAGCCATGAGAGTGAGGAAGAAAGAGCAGAAAATGTGGAAATAAGTAAATATTCTTTACCTCTTTGTTTTTCTTCATTTCAGTTCATTAGAGACAACTTTCATGCCATCAATAATCAGCAATATTTAGGAATTGTGATTTACAATAAAGAAGATAATGAAACTATTGATTAAGTTTTTTCATTTTCACAATTTCAGATATCAGTTCCCATTGAAATAAATGATCAAATGACACAAGAAATTTCCATACCACTATGTTTTGAATCATTTCAGCATTTAAAGGAAATATGGTATAACATATTTAAAGAAAAGGATGAGAAACTTGTTGAAGTTTATGAAGTCCCATGGAATCCTACATGCCATAGGTTGCAACAATTTTCCCAAGTTTTTCATGATCCAATAGAAAATATGTTGGATATTGAATGCATTCAAAGCCTGCCTCCATTAACTAACTATGAGTTTCAGAATCAAGATGATAAAGGTTTCAACAGTCAAACATTACAATCAGTAGGACTATCATCACAAATCTTATCTGAAATTTTACAAGGAGATAAAGATGAAAATAACATTTCATATTCATGGTATGGAGGCCATCCAGAATAGATGTGCAATTGTTTAGATCAATTAAACATCAGTGTATATATTTTGGAAGATCCTTTTGTGCAGTTTCTAGAGTCAACAAAGGAAATCAAGTATTTCCTTATCCTCTTATTTGTTGACAAGTTTCTAATAGGTTGCAGAAGTACATTTTTGATAATCAACAAGAAAATGCAACAAAATCTATCAAAGTACATAATGCTTGAATGGTTGCATTGGCTATTTCATTTTACCTAACTAGCAGTTGGACAACTGATTAGAGTAAGTAGGTAGTATTTCAGCTTATTTCAGTTTTCAGTTTTCAGCTAGTTTGAAATAATTCATTAAGGTTTGAAGCCAAGAAAAAGGCCCTAAAACATTATTGATTTAGTAGTTTAGTTTGAAGGTTGCAGCACCTTTTAGCCTCAGATTAGATTTCAGTTTGCAGAAAAAGGTGTAAATTCAATTCAAGAGTTTTCAGTCACGGCATATGCATGTTTGGGATTGGCCCAATGGATCAGGCTACTAGTCGACGGTGTTCTTGACATCTCACAAGGAGATGCCATCCCCATGTGAAGCTGTTGCTAGGGTCCTATAAATATAGGATTCATAATTTTGAATTGAATTTTGATCGTCTTGTAAATATGAACATACCTTTCTTTCTGCAATTTGTCTTCCCATATTTTGAAAAAAATAAAAAATAATTAAAAAAATCAAAAATAGGGTAAAAAGTCCTAAAAGAAAGATCAAAGGACTTAGAGAATATAGACCCCAAAAGAAAAAAAATATGAAAATAAGACATGAAAGTGAGCAAGTTCAAATGCCACTACTTTTTACTTTTTCTGTTAAATAAATGATTATGGCAGAGTGCCAATAAATGCCATAATCCATGATTAGTTAACTGTTTAATCTTGACTTGTCATTTTTTCAATTTCCATGTTTTAGATAGAGAATAAAGTTTCGTCAGATAGTTTAATCCTGACAAATCAATAGATAAGTAGAGAATAATGAGGAGCTCATCAGTTTAATCTCAGTCCTCAGATGATATAAGGTAGATCTAGATATTTTTTATGCTTTTCAAAAAGAATAAAATATTTCAAGGTAGCAAGCTCAAGTGCACCTGCAAAAGGAAGAAAAAATGTTAGATTAAAATTGGGTAGGTAGAAAGATGTGGGAAGAAGCATGTAAATATCCATCACCGAGAAAAAATAACTAATTTCCCATCCCTTATAGTTATTTTACATTCTATACTTTTAGTCAAAGGGGCTTAGAGCATTTTGGTCTTTGTTTGCTTCAACAGCTCTTTTGGTTTGCTTTTTTCTAGTGTAAAACCTCTGTTCAGCCCAGAGGATCAGATTTGACCTATGATTTTCCGAAATTTTCATCTTTTCATGGTTGGCTTGGTCGGCGCGGTTTCCACCCTGAAAGTCGCGCCCATTGGCGCAGGTTTCCAGTTCATCACTCGCGCCATACCCTGTTTGGTGCGGATTACAACCAAACAGTCGCGCCATTTCCTGTAGGTGCTAGGGTTTTCCCTTGTTCAGAAGTTTTTTTTGGTCAGTACTTTGCTTCTGGATTAGTTTTAGATTTTGCTTGAAGTGGTGAGTCTGGTCTTGGTTGGGAGAAATTCTTTGTTTTTTTATTTTTAGGTGTTGGTGCTTGTTTTCAGTTAGCAACCAGCGCCAATTGCAATTGGCGCTAGTTGTCAGTAAGAAAGTCGCGCCAGTTGGCGCTAGTTTCACCTACCAAAGTCATGCCAATTTCAGCGTGTGTGAAAATTGAGACTTTTTTCCTAAATCATTCACCAGTGTGTCTTTCCCTTCCGACCTTTTCTCTGTATGAGCATAGATTACATTGCTCATTGTTCAACTGAAATGTCTTCTCTCCATGATTTCTTGATGTAAAAGGGAATGAATGCCTTGTTTTGATCTCATGCTTTGGAAGTCCTCTTTGTGTTTGACCTCATATTTCTTGTCAAATTTTGAGGAATTTCGTTACAAAGTGTTTTGAAACAATGATTGCATTCTTAGTGTTTGTTTACATCCATTTTGCCTTCATCCTTCATTAAGAATATTTGTGTTCATTTAGTTTTCATCTCATAGTTTGCTTTTCGTTAAATGCATTAGATCACATTGCATTGAAAAGTGTTTTTTGAGATTTATCATTGAACTTAGATTACATTGTTTAATGATTGAAAGCTAAAAATCGCATCGAGTGCATTCTCTTTCATTAAAAGCATGCATTAAGTAGATTCTCATTTCATCGAAAAATGCAATGAGTGCATTCTTGTTCTTTAAAAAAAAAAAAAAAGTGAAGTTGTGCATAGATTACAATTGCATAGTTTTCAAAAAAGAGGATTTTGCATAGATTACATTGCATTATTCGCATCATTGAATGTTTGAAATTTCTTTTGGATAGTGAAAGTCATCTAGTTTGGAAAATTTTCGTTTGCATTGTTGTTGTTTGTTACATCATTGTTTGAAGCTCTTCCCTTAACTAGATAGCATTCAACGAATTGAAAGATTTCTTTTCTCATATAGCTGCATGTAGGAGATTGAGACATAACATTCGGTAGGGCCTGAAATTGAAATATAATTGAAGATCAACATTAAAATTTATTCAATTTACCTTAAGGCAACATTGAAACATTAACGAAATGTTTAGAGGTCTAGGCTAGTGATTTGTTACGGCATTGTTAAACCTAGTAGATGGCATTCGCCTCTTGGCTTTATACAACACTAGTATGGACTTCTGCTCCCCGTACCATCACGTATATAAATGGAGACCCCAATAGGTTGATATCCTTTATCCGTAGGAAGCCGAGTCTGCCGCATTATACCCATGATACACCGGACACAGCATTCGGGGAGATTTCCTGCACGTACGTCAAGTCCTTGGTTGATTTCTCTTTCATTTTTAAACCAAGGTGTATATTGCAGTTCATGGATATCTGGTACACCCTTTTCCTAGATTACCAGAGTAGTCATTTTCATCTTTTTTGACTCTTTAAACTTGAAAGGATCATCAAGCACTTGTCCTTTCATGCTTTTTTCCAAACTAAAAGTGATAGAGTCGCCTTGTTCCTGTTTCTTGACTCTTAAAATATGAAACGGTAGAGTTTTGTTTCAATGTTTAAAACAAAATTAACTACCCATGAAATATTCCTGGTTAAATTTAGTTTCCTTAGGGTGTTGTTCTGAAGATCGTTTCTGATGGAAACTTTTCCGGAGTTCACCAACTAAGGAATCCCCTCCGAAGGGAATCCTAGTCCTTTTCCTCCTTTTGGAAATGTTGGCGCCCCTTATATGGAAACGTTGTCCCTTCCTGGGTTAACTGTTGGGTTGTCCGTTTGGTTTTTTTCAACCTCTGTGGTTCTGAATGTCTCGGCTACTGTTCAATCAGTTCCTCTGCCTGAAAAACATCATGTTGAATCCAAGGTGGACCTCTCCCCTTCACCTGTTTCTGCGTCCTCCTCTTCAACTTTGCCTGGTGAAAGTCTAGATTTGAGTAACCAGGTGGCTAAGAAGAAGAAGAAGGAGACAAAGAATAAGAAGTCTAATAAGATAGAGGCTAAATCTACAGCTGTCACTTCTAAAAAATCTCCTTTTGATGAACCTCCCAACCCTCCACGAAAATTCAAGTTCCCTTGCATGTTGTGCACAGGATAGCATCTTCTTCGAGACTACCCTGGCATTCCCAAGGTGCTCGAAGTATGGTCCAATGGTCATTCGCCGTTGCCTTTGGCTTCCAGGAGTCAAGTTGGGGGAACGTCTCCAACTGGTGTTGGTAAAACTCTTAAGAAGCAGGGTAAGCTTGCCAATCCCTGTAAGTTGTGTGGGGGGCACCATGCCATTCACCTTTATCCGTATATGGATGAAGCCAAGCGAGTTTTTGACAATTCGGCTATTTCTGCACCATGCCTTCCGACTGGTTACAAATGGATTTCTTTGAGTCCTCCACTAGCTGATCCTACAATCGGTCAAGAGTCATCCTTGGTCGATCCCACTCCCTCGGAAATTCAAATTCAGGAATCCATCCCTGACCAACCATTGGTCGTGGGATTGATTGAACTGGTCCCGTCTGTGGTGCACCAGCTCTTTTCTGTTGAGAGCAGATCTCATAATCCTCAGGTTCTTCTTGTTTCTTCAGATTCCTCAGACTTGGAGAAGGATTCTCCTATCCCTATACCTCAAGGAGCTGCTCCTCCACCTCTCGTGATGGATGTCTCGGAGGATACCCTTCTCGACTCCGTGATGGAGATCATGGAGGATGCTCCTTATTCTTCCATAACACCAGGGGAATACCATCTTGGTTCGATGGTAACCCCTCCAAGTAGTTTGGTCGCTTCCTTTGATTGGAATCGATTTTCAGGATACCGCCTTCCGTCTTATGTGCCTTTTGAGATAACAATATAGGCTTTTGGTCTAGTTGTACCCAGCACCATTATAGACGAAGGTGCGTCTGTTAGTGTTCTATCCTCAACTACTTGGAAAGCTTTCAGTTCACCGCCGTTTGTGCCTGTTACGTAGAATCTGTTGGCGTTTAACAGAAGAACTAGTCAACCGTTAGGGATCCTTCCAAGGTTACCTGTTACATTGGGAGGTAAAACCATCCATATGGATGTGATTGTTGTTCCAAGCCCCTTGGATTTCAATCTGCTTTTGGGGCGTGATTACACCTATGCCATGGGAGTGCTTGTCTCCTCCCTTTTCCGTGTGGTTTATTTTCCACGTGAAGGACAGATCGTGACCATTGATCAGCTTTCGTTCTTTGGTCCTGATGTGGAAACTGGCCTGCCATCATCCCTTCCTGGTTTTTATCCACCCGTTGTATCTGCACCATCGCAGGTCAAATATGTGGCTACCTATCTCGTGCCTATACTCAGTGATAGTGTCGTTGTGCATCAGGTGCTGGGGGCATTGGGTCCTGACTTCCAGAATGTTTTCCTTCCATTGGGAGTGGAACTATTGGAAGAGATGACTTCTTGTTCATTATGATGAGGTCGTTAGAGAATGGTTCTTTTCCTGGGTCAAGCTCCTTAAAAAATGAAACACGGTTGTCGGAGCAGAGTTCCTTATCTTGTGCCAAGCTCCTTAAACCAGGAAACAAGGTGTCCTGAGGATAGTTCTTTTAATGTGTCAACCTCATTAAAACAATGAAACACTTTCGTGTTCAATTCGAGTCTTTGGTAAGATCTCATAAAATCCCAGTCGAGTCTTTCTCTTGATCTTGTAACTTGAACCTTCACTCCATCTACCTTTCATATGGACTGAATCTTACCTCGAATTGAGTCACCATGTTGGGGGCATGCAAAAATTTTCAAGCAAAGTTTGTTTCCGTTTCAAGCTTGTGTAAAAATGAAACCAGTTTCAAGCATAGTTTATCTTTGTTTCAAGCTTGTGTAAAAATGAAACCAACTTCAAGCAGAGTTTCCTGATTTCAAGCTTGTGTAAAAATGAAACCATTCCCATTTTACCTCTTGTGATTTTCATTTTTTCAGCCTGTTTTTCCAGATGAGCCTTGGTTTTTTCATTCCATCGTCCCCATCTGCTTGGCCGATCATATGCCTTCACTTGGTTGTTTTACCCATTCCTGAGGAACCGCTACGATGAGTGGTCTTGTTAGCCAGCCTCTTAAGCTTTATTTGTTCTGAGCAGTTCCACCATTACCGGAACTAGTTGCTACCCTTTATACCACTCGTTCCTCCAGGAAGAGTCACCTTTTAGCTCTTTTCTGACTCTCTAAATATGAAAAGATTGCCGAGTCACTTGTTGTTTTGATCTCGTTAAATTGGCTACGAAACGACATCTACCCAATATACATTTACCCATTTTTCGAGCTGGGATAGATTATTTACGAAAAAGGAATAGCCTAGCCTATTGCGACTAGGAGGATTTATTGCGACTAGGAGGATTTCTTAGACATAGTTTTCTACCTTTTCGGATCTGAGGAACTATTTACGAAAAGGGACCAGTTGAGATTAATTATTGTGAAATTTTTGCTACATTTTATCCTCCTCCTCCTGAATATGCTCCTTGGAGCATGGCTCTGGATATATATTCTTAATCCCCTTGGCTAGGTGATGCAGATTCGCCTGACCCTTCAAGAGAAGTCTTCCCTTCTGATGAAGCTATTGTTGAAACAATGTCTCTTGGAGATTTGTCATGGAGAGATGGACATCATCGTTCCTCGTTCATGCCTGGCCTGGGGGAAATATTTGATTGTCTAGAGCGTGATGTACCTGGTTATCCCCCTCCTGAGCCTCCTCCGTTGAGCTTGTTAGAGCATATTTCCTCTTCTTGTGTCAAGCTCCTAAAACAATGAAACAAGCTGCTACGAGGACATTTATTTTAAGTATGTCAACCTCGTTAAAATAATGAAACACAAGCCCATTAAATTAGAGTTTCTTTAGATTTAGATCAAATCTCTTGTGTTTTGAACCTTCACTCCATTTCCTATGGACTGAAGCTTGTCGGGCATGTACCTCGAACTGAGACACCATGCCGGGGGGCATACCCATTTTTCCTCATTTCAAGCATTGTTTGCATGTGTGCTTTTAAGCTTGCGTAAAAATAAAAGTGTGCTAATGCATTTTGTGAAATTTTCCATTGGGTTTTTTGTTATGCAAATCATATAACTAATGCCTCAGATAAAATTGTATTAGGAATTTTCATAGCATATAAAAAACATCATCAAATGTAAAAATATCCATCCAGAAATATATATATCTATATATGTGTGTGTGTGTGTGTGTCGAATAGTTTGCAGTTTGTGTACATCACATAAAGTCAAAAAATATACATGTATATCTTAATAATAGCCGAAGACAACATGTCTCTCAAAAATATGCATATAAAAGCCCTAGATTACTAATCAACGTGGTGCTCGCGGTAGCATGTCACTGCGCGCACCAATCGCCTCAGCAATCAATGGAGATGACTAGGCACCCTCACAGTGTGTCTCTGGTAAGCCATCGGGACGTCTGCTAGCTGTGCATAATCCGAGATTCCCCGGGTGATACCCTCCAGGTTCTGAACTAGCTCGCTCCCTTCGCCACCCTCAGCTTGAGGATTGTGTGCGAGAGGGGTCCTCAGTGCAATGGGCGACATTCCGGCGGGCCTCTCTGGGCCAATATCTGCATACATATAAAACTATTTATTAGAATAGGCATGTATCACAAAAAATCATAAATACATAAAAATCAAAAAAGAGTCTTACCCAGCTCCTCATCCCAGTCGTCCCCCTCTGGGAGTGGAAGATCTGGGTCTCCCGTGAAGTCGGTACTGACATAGGGCCAGTCCTTGACGACGATCAGCTGTCACCGTAGCCATACAAAAAACTCGGGCCTCCAGGACATCTGCTGGCCCCCTTTTGATCTGGGCATGAGTGCTTCCCATCGAGCCATCCTTGGCTCCCTCAGTGATGGCTCGACGATTATCGCCCCCTGGCCCTGGAAAATTTGTAATTGTTCAAGGATGAACGATACCAAGATGGAAATGTACCCAAACTATTTAATTTTTTCCTTCTTTCACTTCTTCAACTGTCGTTTGATGTTTGTTGTCACGGCAATGGCCCAATAAAAAATTGTAGGGTTCATGCATTCATATGCTAGTAGGAGTTGTGCTTTGGTTGCCTAATGTAGTGCCTGCGACCCCGCAGCTTGCTAATGGTGTAGAGCACTACTCGCAGTGCTAGATTGCGGACCGTGTGGATATCAACCTTCCCACTGCTCGATCCTGTCCATGCCCCTGGGCACACTCTCACAATTACCATATCCATTTTCTCACCAGAAGGTCTGCTGCTTGTCATGATTGGAACTGGACCTCTGCGGGACAATCTTGTTATGAAATAAACGTAAGAGACCTCAAGTTCCAACACTTGGTCTCAAAGCCTAAATGCTTCTTCGTTCTCATCCTAAATTCTAATCAAATATTGCAATATCTTAGGCTGCACTCTCAAACATGGTGTCAGGAAGAAATTTTTGAGACCACAGTTTCAGAGAGCAACAGTGAGCTTTTGCTGTGCAAAATTGCAATGGTGATTGCGATTAATCCAGTACATCATTCTGGTTCTCGTCCGTTCCAGGTAAGAGGTGCTCCCCTTAGCTTTGTTTTGATTCATTTTTTGTAGATTTCCATTGTGTTTTTGATCCCTAGGGGGCCCCTTTGCAAAATAAGGGCTCAGGCAATTGGCGTGGGTATCAGGCACGGACTCGCGCCAATTGGCTCCTTTTTGCAAAGGGGTCGTGCCAGTTGGCGCGAATATTAGAAAAACAATCGTGCCAACGGCACAACTCAAATTTCCACCTCAATTTATCAAAATGTGAGCCAATCAGATGAATTTATGAGTGTTGCAAACATCTAATAAGGTGTTTTTGACCATGTTGGTGCAGAGACACAGCCACAATGGTGATCGAGTGGAAGGAAAGGGAGCATGGTGAAGAGGATTAAATGGCCATACAAAATGAAGCATACATGACCGCTCTTCGAAACTGTGGTCTCAAAAAGTTCTTCCTGACACCATGTTTGAGAGCACAACCTGAGCTATTGCAATATTTGATTAGCATTTTGGACGAGAACAAAGAAGTGTTCAGGCTTCGAGACCAAGTGTTGGAACTTAAGGTCTCTAACGTTTATTTCATAACTGGATTGTCCCGCAGAGGTCCAGTGCCAATCATGACAGGTAGCAGACCTTCTGGTGAGAAAATGGATATGGTAATGGCGAGAGTGTGCCCAAGGGCATGGATAGGATCGGGCAGTGGGAAGGTTGATATCCACACGGTCCGCGATCTAGCACTGCGAGTAGTGCTCCACACCATTACGCGGGCTGCGGGATCGCAGGCACCGCATGAGGCAACCAAAGCACAACTCTTACTAGCATTTGAATGCATGAACCCTACACTTTTTTATTGGGCCATTGCCATGACAACAAACATAAAATGATAGTTGAAGAAGTGCAAGAAGGCCAAACTAAAACAATTTGAGTACGGTTCCATCCTGGTATCATTCATCCTTGAACGATTACCAATTTTCCAGGACCAGGGGGCGAAATTCGTCGAGCCATCATTGAGGGAGCCGAGGATGGCTTGATGGGCAGCACTCATGCCCAGATTAGGAGGGGGCCAGCAAATGTCCTAAAGGCCCGAGTTTTTTGTATGGCTACGACGACAGTTGATCATCATTGAGGAATGGCCTTATGCTGGTACCGACTTCACGGGAGACCCAAATATTCCACTCTCGGAGGGGGACGACTGGGATGAGGATCTGGGTAAGACTCTTTTTTATTTTTATGTATTTATGATTTTTTGTGATACATGCCTATTCTAACAAATAGTTCTATATGTATGCAAATGTTGGCCCAGAGAGGCCCGCCGGAATGTCGCCCATTGCACGGAGGACCCCTATCGCACACGATCCTCAAGCTAAGGGTGGCGAAGGGAGAGAGCTAGTCCAGAACCTGGAGGGTATCGCCCGGGGGATCCCTGATTACGCATGGCTAGCAGATGTCTCGATGGCTTACCAGAGACACACTGTGGGGGTGCCTAGTCACCTCCATCGATTGCTGAGGTGATTGGTGTGCGCGGTGACATGCTACCACGAGCACCATGCTCATTAGTCATCTAGGGATTTTATATCCATATTTTTGAGAGACATGAAGTCTTCGGCTATTATTATGATAGACATGTATGTTTTTTGACTTTATGTGATGTACACAAACTGCAAACTATTCGACATATATATATATATATATATATATATATATATATATATATATATATATGGATGGATCTTTTTACATGTGATGATGTTTTTTATATGCTATGCAAATGCCTAATACAATGTTATCTGATGCATTAGTTATATGATTTGCATAACAAATGACCCAATGGAAAATTTCACAAAATGCATTATCGCACTTTTATTTTTACGCAAGCTTAAAAGCACACATGAAAACTATGCTTGAAATGAGGAAAAACGGGTATGCCCCCCAACATGGTGTCTCACTTCGAGGTAAAAGTAAAAAGTGAATATGTTTTACTATTTTTGGCATATTTATAACTTTTCAAAGTCAAATTAGGTTTTTAAAGTCATTTTTCCCAATATTTTAATATATTTTGTCACAGAATGGATTTTAAGCTCGCTTTCATGTGTAGCAATAGGTTTTTATGCAGCTTGGACTGTGATATGAGTTGTATTTTATACTTTTTCGGACTCGGTAAAAACACGAAAAAGTCATTTCTAGAGTCATCTTTCAGCTCTTTTCTGACTCTATAAACATGACAAGATTGCCGAGTCCCTTGTTGTTTTGATCTCGTTAAAGTGGCTACGAAACGACATCTACCCAGTATACGTTTACCCATTTTTAGGACTGGGATAGATTATTTATGAAAAAGGAATACCCTAGCCTATCACGACTAGGAGGTTTTCTCAGACATAGTTTTCTACCTTTTTGGATCTGAGGAACTATTTAAAGGGACTGCTGGAGTTTACTTTTATACTGTCTTTTCAAACTCTCTAAACATGAAAAGATGCCGAGTTCTTCCTTTGTCAAACTCGTTAAACCCTGATGACAACGGATCCATTCGTAATGACGATATTCAAGTTTCTCCTTCCTAGGGCTCATTAAATGTACTAGGATGGATTCATCCGAAGGAAGAAATTATATTACAAGCATATGCTATCACGAGAATATGCTATCCCCTTCAAGCTTGTTATTAAAAATAATTGGGGTACTCGCCGGAAATGGTGGGGGAAAAATGGAACCATCGTCGTTGTCGTCGGCAGTATGTCGCTCTCGAACATGGCACTTGTCTACATTCGTGTCGGGTTGGGGACATCTCATCTCATTTTTCACTTGCTTCCGTGGGTTTGGGTAATCCCTTTTGACCTCTCATCTGCTCTTTGCCTCTTCATCATGACCTCTGATCTTTTGGTGTCAAATACTGCCAAATCCACTGTTGTGCCGCTGATATGTTCAAGAGAAGTTGACCTCTGCAAGTTTCAACCTTCCTCTAATTCATTCTCATCTAATCCTGATTCACAACATTATGTTCCTCTGTCTCGCGTCAATGATGTGGGAAACACTATGGCCCACCCTCAATCAAGGTTACTTCTTGTCGACTTCAGCTCATTATCCAGGAAGCTAATCTAGAGACTCCTTTTCGGTACCTTGGAGCCTGCATGCCTCAATGTCAGGTTCTTCGCATTCGATGCAAGGCTTTCATCATTGGCCTTTGATCGAATGATTATATGGGTGTTCGATGCCAGCTCATTGATTCACATGCCGTGGATTGTACCTATAGTACCTTGAGGGCCATTGTCATTATTGGTGGTTCCTCTTGCATCTGTTAGAAGCTTTCATCATTGGCTGGTAATTAGACGATGTTCTTGCATGTTCGACTTCAGCTCACTTATTCACATGCTTGAACTTGTACTTTGTTTGGGTCGAGATGGAGTGCAAGACCCTGGGTTTTGTCTGCTAGAATCCAGGCTGCGATTTTGTGGATTATTATGATTGATTACATGACTCACTGATTGGATGGCTGCGACCATACCTGAGTCTATTTATCGATCCTCACTGGATGGCTGCATCCATGCCTTGGATCTTGATTATTGTATACTCTGTTATGGATGGCTGCGTCCATACCACATATATATCATGTATTTGAGATATCGGTTGTACTTGTCTACGCAGGTTTTCCGACGGCAGTGTTTTCAGTTGGGCGCATTCTCGTAAAGCATTTCACCCCTCTCTCTCTTTCGGGCCTCATGCTTTAGGGGGCATCTGTTACACAGTAATTTGTCACCGTCCCTACAATCCCCCGTCCCGCACATTGGAGGGCTTATTCCGTGACCTGTGAGAAGTGACATGACTTGAAACCACTTTCATGGCATCCCCCTTGACAAGGACAATCATTCCCCTGAAGACAATTTCTGGCAGCGAAAAGCCCTAAAAATAGACCTTTTGGCCTTGGCGCGACCAACCAGTTCAGCCCTCGCGCTAATGGGGGAAATCCACCAAAGAGGGTGCACCAACTAGCGCTCTGTCCCAGTGAATTACTCGCACCAAGCTTAATAAGGATTGTTTTTAAAAAATAAATGGTGGAAGTTTGATTCCAACCAACTCCTGAACGAAGTCTCTAAAATGAGTTGGAAGGTTTGGCTCCATATCTCCATGTAGGGGAAGTAGTTTTCCACCTATCATGGAAGCTTCCTTGAGGATAGGGCCAATCCCACCATTTTAGGGATCCCAACTCCCCTTCCACCATCTATATAAGCTTGTCATTTTCCCTTTGCAAGCTAGCCTGAATAGAGCTGAATCAGTAGTAGGAGATTATCTTCAGACAACCGAAGAGAGAGAGAGACTTGTCCCATTCCCGATGAGCTTTATCGAGACGTATTCCGCTGTTGACCCGCCGAAGGAAGATCCAGCGTCAGAGCTCATGTTGTATCTTTCTTTGTCCTGATTAATAATAAATGACTTCGATTATGGTTCCACTCATATGTTCATGTCTTGTGTTATGAGTTGTATCTTCTCTTACTGATACATAGTTGCATGTATTAGGTTTTACGCTTGTGTGTTTGTTGTTTCTTCGTGTACGTGCAGGTGTTCGAACATGATAGGCGGGAGAATTGTGATCTGCCAAAGCAAGGGATGGAAGCGCTATCTTCTCTGCAAGCAACAACAGCATAGGACTTAAGGTAGGCCTCTTGTCGCATTTTGGTATTTTGTAACTAGGAACCTGCATCTTAGCGTGACTCAGTTGTTGCTAGACCCGATATGGGCTACTAGGGATCGCCTCTCTCCGCAGAGGGGATTTACCTCTCCAACAATCCCATAGATAAGTTTGATATACACAAACAAGCTGGTGAAATGATTTATTCTTCCCTAACAAGTTTTGTCATGGCAACTTCAAAGCTGCAAACTTCTTTAAACAATGTTCATTCTCAGCTTAAGTTAGAAAATATGTCATCTTTATAAAAGGATACTAGAATAAAAGCTTTAGAAGACACTGTAATCAAATTAGGATTAGATCTTAATGATGTTAATGTTGGTCAAGAAATTATTAAGAACATAAATGCAGACATTCAAGCACTGCAGAAACAATTGAAATTTCCAACAACAGAGCATCCTCAAGCTCAAGAACAACAAGTTAGTGCAGGAAATTTTGCAGTATAAATAAGTTCAGCCAACTAAGATGTAACTGAAGATTTATCTAAAGCCATGGAAGATCTATCATTAAGGAATATTGAAATTGAGAAACTTAAAGCATCACTACAGAGGGCATACAAAAATAAACTCAAGGCATATAGTGCATATCTTTTAGAAGTACAAAATATTTTCAAGCATACAAAACAACTTGAGAAATATATGGATGAATCAACCAGTGCAAAGAATCTGTTAGAAGCTAAGGAAAATATCTAGGAAGATATAAATTCAACCATTTCATATTTTTGGACATCTATAGACATTGTTTTTTAACAAGAACAACTGGTACACAAAGGAAAAATAGTGATTACTGAAATCAAAGAGGAGTTGGACCATAGACCTGGAGAGGCAACAAGTATTATCAAGGTTTTCGACTGAAAAAATAGAGAAGAGCTTGAAGACATGGGGATTGAAGATATGATAGATGCAGTCCTTGAAGTGAGAAAAGTGTTGACAAAGAGAAATTTGATGCAACAACTAGAGAACAAATGCCAAAGCCTAGAAGTTCAGATCAAAAGGTTTAATAGAAAGTTTTATGTTCTTTAGCAAAAATGACTCCCATCATTAAGGGAAATTGATCCAACAAGAATATTAACATAGTTACCTATCAAACGGGAACTATTACCTCAAAACGATAACTCTAGCCTAAAAACACTCAAAAAACATGAAAAAACAACCCAAAAAAGAAAAGTGTGTATTCTAGAACACATTTTTTTTTAGCGTCAAATTTCAACATTTTTTAAAATTATTCTAAAAACCAATTTTTTTCTTGAAAAAAGGATTGATAAAACATCCTCGAAACAAAAGTGTTGATGGAGAAATAACATCGCCAATTTTGTGTGTGCAAAAAACAACCTGAAAACGAAAAGTGTTGATGGTGGAATAACGTCGTCAATTTTGTGTGTGCAAAAAAGACCTTGAAAACGAAGAGTGTTAATGTTGGAATAATGTCATTTTTAATAATGACACTAAAGATGAAATATCATGACTCTGGAAAACCATAAAATTTTAACGATAAACAAGGCATTAAAGATCAAATATCAAGTCTTAAAATTCCAACGATTTTTAGGCATGGTATTAAAGACAATCTATTATTGTGTCTCTGAAAAGCCTTAAAAATCCAAGGATGACATTAAAGATAAAATATCACGTTTATGAAAATAAAATTACAATGATTTTTGGGTATGGTATTAAAGATAAAATATCACTTATAAAGAAAAAAAAGGGAAAAATTCAAACAAACACACAATTTAAAGAAAAAAATAAAATTAACCATTTTTTGAAAGTTATATAATAATAATAATAATAATAAACTGCATAATTAAATTGTGTGTTTTTTAGAATTTTTCTTTTAATTTTTTTTTTTTTTAAGTTATAATAATAATAGTAATAATTAAAAAAAATGATAAAATAAAATAATTAAAATAAGAAATTTGAAATTAGTTAAAAAAAATATTAAAATAAAAAATCATTAAAATGCACAAATTTAAATTTAAAAAAAAAAATTAAAAATATATTTTTTTTAAATAATAAAAATTTAAATTTAAAAATTTCTCATGTGATTTCCCGGAAGATTTATTTTAATATGATGATGATGATGATGGTGGTGGTTAACGTCCACTGAGACCAATCTTTGGTCTATCAGACCTAAATAAAAGAGTTATTTAGTTGGATTTAAGATTTTATTCCTATGCTCAAAAAGCTTGGAGAGAAGCCTCCCGAGCTCACTATAATTTGACATCTTAAAAGTCTAGGAAGGTCAGTATTGCAACAAAGATTATGAAATTGAGCTCTAATGTGGTTGTACGCCGGGCACTCTAAGAGGAAGTGATTTTCATCCTCTATGTTCATATTCTCACAGAGATGGCAGATCTTTTCCATCCATGGTGTTTTAGGAACTGTCCAACAACTTGTTTCACTATGGAGCTCATGAGAGTTCGTTCTAATCTTGGCTATTTTAATTTTCTTCTTTGACCTAAGTTAAAACAAATAGATACTTTTTTCATTCTAGAGGTGGGGTTGATGTAATCCTTATAATATCTTAATTTTCTTTTATTTGCTAGATCTTTCTCACACCATATTTTTTCTTTGAACTTAGAAGTAACAATTTTTTTAATGTTATTAATATTTTGCAATGCAACATTCTCGTCGATCTCCCAATGGTTTAACCAGGCCCTGGTGTCTTTATACCAACCTCGTTTAAGCCTTAGGTGGTTTTGGCTAGAATTTAAAGCTAGCTTAGGAAGTCTATGGTCTCCTATGCTATTGAGCTTGTGCTTTTACAACAGAAGCCTAGTCATAGCTAGGCTCTCGATAGGGGAAAGACCCACTTCTATAAGGAGAATAGGATAGGGTGTATTGCTTTTAATTTTAAGGTTATACGTTATAAAACACTTATGGATTTGCTCAATCTTTCTCCAGGATTCTCTAGAGATGTTGCAACCCCAAACCTCACATCCATATAAGATAACATGAGTGACTAAAGTTTCAAAGAGGAACTTCTTTCTATCCCACATTACGAGGTTTTCCGTTTTACAATTATTTTCAAGACCAAAATAAGCTTTCCACCCCCCACTAATCCTTTTATGAATGCTATAGTTCCAGTTGAGCTTGTGATGAATATCAATTCCTAGGTACTTGTAAGAAGACACTTCCTCCAAGTTACTATTGTCATACATAAAATTAGCGTAAGTGTCCTTCTTGGATTTGATAATCATAACTTTTGTTTTGTCAATGTTAACAGACATACCCATGGTAGAGCAGAAATCCTTAAGAAGTCTAAGTTGTTTATCAAGATCAGATGGGAACCTTGCGAGAAGAACAATATCGTCAGCATAGAGAAGAAGGATGATGACTATCCCAGCTAAGATTGTGCCAGCACATCCTGCTTCCTCTAAACAACCTTATAGCTTGTCGATGTAAATTCCAAATCGGATAGGGGAGAGGGGGCAACCTTGTTTAACTCCGATATTACACCTAATATCTTTCGACCACCCCTCATTGCTCTTTAACTTGGAAATTACATTCTCGAATAACCTTATAGCGGCCGCTCTTAGTTCAAAAGGAACATTTAGCTCTTCTAATCTATTCCATAGGTTGTTTCTAGGAACCGTATCAAAAGCCTTTCTAAAGTCCACAAAGCAACAGAAGAGATTGGATTTATCATTGCGACATTCCTCCACAATGATCCTAAGCGTAACGAGGTGGCCCATTGTTGAGTGCTTACACTCTTAAATACATAAAATTTAAAAAGAAAATTTTAATAATAATTTAAATAAAAAATATATATATAAATATATGAAAAATGCAATTTTAGATTAAAAAAATAAAAATACTAAAAATAAAAACTAATTTTTTTATTAAAAAAACTTAAATAATAATAATAATAATAATAAACCATTTATATATATATATATATATATATATATATATATATATATGAAATAAATAAATAAAAATTAAAAAATAAGAAAAATAAAATTAAACATAAAAAAATAAAAAAATTCAAAATTCAAAATTAAAAAATTAAAAAACAAATGTGTTTGGTTGCTACCCTACGGGCCGCGGGGTTCGGCAGACGGCTCTCTTGTCACCCGCCGACCGAGCACCGCGGCCCCCAAGCTGGCCATAAAACCAAATTTAAAAAAAATTTATTATTTTGTTTTTAATTTTCTTTTACATTATTATTATTATTATTATTTATTTTAATTAAATATTTTAATTTATCTATTTTTTAATTTAATATATATTTTTCAAATCTTTTATTTATTTATTATTATTTTTAAATTATATATATATATATATATATATATATATATATATATATATATATATTAAATTTTAATTTGAAAAAGTGTGTGTGTTTTTTTTTTATAATAATTTTTTTGGAATATTTTTTTTAATTAAAAAAAAATAACTAATTATGTTTTTTTTTTTAATTCTTTGAAAATGTTGTATTTTTCGTAGTTTTGTATTTTAATTTAATTATTATTATTATTATTATTATTTGTAAATTAGGAATTTATATTCATATTCAACAATAAAAACTTAGTTTACATTATAGGTCTGGTGAGGCAAAAACGCAGACAAGCGAGTGGATGCTGAAGGTTCAAAAATCTGATGCACTTTGAGTCTTACCCTTTGGGAAAGGGAATACAAGGAGAGGGACAAAGGGGAGAGTGAAAATATCAAAAAACATGAAATGATAATACATTGCGGATCTGGAAAAATGGCCTTGAGGCCTCGAACAGAGAGTCAAAAAGAGGGAAAACCCGAGAAGCAGGAGAATTAGAGGCCTGGAGAGCATTGCGCCTTAGCATAGTCATTCAAGAAATCATCCACACTGATGGCCTTGTCTAGAGTACCCTCATCGGAACAGAAGATCTGGTGTCTGCTTGAAGAGGGTCCTGCACCTGGGCAATCCAGCTTGGAGGAGCGTTGAGCAGTGGGAGCACCCTCTTCTTCCTTGGGACGCTGGTGGTGGTGGTGTGAAGCAGAACGACTCTTCAAGAGAGCATAGTGTGGGGAGCTCCTATCAATGAAGCGCATATGATGAACTTCGCTTACATACATGATGAATTTCTCCGTTAAGGAGTCAATTTTTCGTTCCAGAACTTTGTTGCGGTCATTCTGGTCCTAGAGGGCGATGGCCAGGAGAGTTTTAGTGTGTCAATGTAAATCGATGGCTCTACTATACAGTTTCTCCCATGGTCTGGTTAGGCCAGGATCTGAAATCCAGTTGAGCGAAGCATCAACCACCTCAGACGGCATTTCTCTACGAAGGATGTGGGCTATGTTCTCCAGGTCAGTGATGTGCCTCTGCATGTCCTGGCTAGTGGTGGCCACATAAGTGCTGGCAGAGTTCCTAGTTGCAATCTCTACGCGGGTAACAGGGGGTGGGTGTTGCTAGCCCAATGGGCACGACGACCATGGTGGGCAGGGGGAGGCGGGTGACCTCGGCGAGGGGCCATGGAGGTTGAGAAAGGTGGAGTGGAGGAGGGGGAGATGAAGGAATGAGAGGGATAACAATGTAGATCTAACTTCTGGGGAGACGGAGAGGTAACAAGCTTCGCAAGATGAGCATACAGGAATGAGGAATAGTCAAGGATAGAAGAGAAGATAAAGGTAGGCAAGAGGTGAGGCTGATAGGGTGAGCCTCTGGGAAGCGTGCCAATAGCGCTCTCTTCATCATGCGTGAAATTAATGAGGCGATTGGGGGCTTACTGTTGAAAGCAGGTCGCAGGAGTGCCAAAGGTGGGATTATTCATGGGGAGGGTGGTGAGTGGGAGGATCATGATTACCGAATTCATTAAGAGGGGGAATCGAGGGAGAGGCCAGGCCAGCCTGCTGCGAGATCAAGACGCTGATGTGAATGCACTCATTTTTTACAAATGGCAAAGCGATGGAGTCCCAAGCTGCTGAAGTGATTTGGTTGATGTCGTTGACACCCGTGTTGGCTAGAGAGTCTGCGAGCTTGTTAGCTTTGCACCTAACTGCTGAGAAGGAGATGCCCCTGATGTTTTCTATACTGTGCTTAATTTTTTGCAGGGTTTTGTTTATGCACCAACAGTCAGAGACTTGGTGGATGCTGTGACCTTGTTAGATTTTCCAATAGCTACGGTGGAGTCCCCTTCCACCAGGAGGGGCTAAAAGTTGTGATGTCTAGAAATGTCGACCCCATGTGCAAGAGCCTGAAGTTCAGCTGCATTGTTGGTGGTGTAGCCAAGGTTCCCATAGTATATCCAGAGAATTTTTCCTTCATGGTTGCAGAAGACTCTTCCAAATCCCGCATTGCCAAGATTTTCTTTAGAAGCACCGTCATAGTTTAGTTTAATAATGTTGGGGTCGGGAGGGTGCCATATTGGCTTCGGCAAGGAGGTGACAGAGGCAGAGGGGTTTGAGGGTTGTAAGAGGGGAGAGAGGTCAAGAAGGGAGAGGATGCAGCAATCGTCCCTTGTGGGGGGTGGGGGGGAGGAAGGATACGGGACTTCGGAAATGGAGACAGTTTCTCGTAATGTCTACTTGATGGAGTGGAGGATCTGTTCTTCTTTGTTTTCCAAGTTTTTGAAGATACGGGAATTCCTTTCTTTCCAATGGGCCCAACATATGATGCTAGGAATAAGGTTCCAGGCCAAGTTGATGAGAGGCTAGGAGGAGAAGGAGGTTTTCCTGAGGTTGAGGTAGATGAGGATGTAGGAGGGATCATGATCAGAGGCTTTGAAGACAAAAGAAAGCCAATTCCAAATGTTGGAGGCGAATTGGCATTCATTAAGCAAGTGATTGGAAGTTTCGGGATTGGTTTTGCAAAGAGTGCAGATGGATGGACCTATGAAACCTTTTTTTTGGAGATTGCCCCAAGTCAAAAAAAATTGGTGCATGACAAGCCAAAGGAAAAGAGAAATTTTTGGCCAATGATTACGATTTTAGAGCCTTCTCCATTTACTGTCCAAGGGGATTGGGTTTGGTTCGGATAGGAGACCATAGGCCTCTTTAATATTGGAGTGCCATGTTTCATTTGATACCCATCTAAGCTTGTCCGGCTCCTCATCCTTTTGAATCTGTCTTTTATGAAGTTCTTCTGCGAGGATGGCACAAATTTGAGGGTGATTAAGTTGAGCCACGTTGTTGGTCGGCTTAATTGTCGGATTAAACCTCTCAATATTAATTATCAATCCGGGAGTTGTAAACGCGAGTTGTACTGCGTATTGGCTCAGCTTACTGATCAGAGTATAAATACATTCCTTATAATGATGAACTAGATATCTGAATGAAACACACACTGGTAAACAAACAATCTTGAAAGGAAACCTACTTAACCAATTTCATTCACTACAAACTCCACATTGTAATTACACTATAATTAAATTCAAGACAATCCTCAATCATTCTCGCACTCGCATTCTATTTTTTAAATCTCCTATGATAACTTAAAAACCTTAATCTAATTATTCCTCTCTAACACTCGAAACTAATCCTGAGATAAGCAAAAATATCACACATTATAAATTCACACCTTAAACTGACTATCTAAACTACCCTTGATAACAAACTCAAGATTTTAAATTAATCAAAGGACAATTCTAACTATTCCTAAAATAAAATTAATTTGCTTCATGTAAAACAACACTTAAAAGATCCTATATAAAAATAATATTACAAATAATCAAGAAGAACCTTTAATTTAACTACGCAAAATATGTCCCTTTTTGCAAGTCCCAGGTTTCCCTTCTTTATCATGGAAAATAAGTATCCCTTGTTTCTTTTCATAAATTACAGCTCGATATCCAAAAACAAACAAACAAGATGTGATCATTATTTCAACATTTCACATAAATTTCATTTTGTAATATTGAATTCCCTTGGCCATAGCAATATTTCAAATAATGAAATAACGAACATAAAATATTTGATATCAACTCCAAGTTTTCTCTTACCAACAATCACATTAAATAGTGCACTGAATTTCAAACATTTGATGGAGATCGAGTCTGCGTGGTCTCCCTTATCTCTGCAATTAACGAATACTTGAACCAAACCCAAGTTCTACAAAAATGAAACTTGATTGATAGGCTGTTGAGTTGTCGGTCGAACACAGACCTAATATGCACTATCACCCCATCCTTAGATCATTTGACATAACGCTTGAATCATCCTTACGGAGGCTATTTCTATTGCGGTCTTCGTTCAATTTCTAAGCTTGCTGCAATTATATGAATCCACTCCTCTAATACATCCTTTCCTAGCTTGCATTCACTCCTTGCATGGGTTCTTTATACAAGAACACGTCATAGTTTGGCTCCTTACGTGCATGATGACACAGTTAAACAATGATCTGCATACACGGTTTTTGTTACTCCCCACAGGAACGTTAATGGCATATAATCAAAATAAAAACGTAGCTTGGTCCCTCACGGCGTTAGTCCACTTGTTGGATCTCTGCGTTAGATATGAACGCTGACTACGTTCAAAACTTGAACCTGATCTATCTGCATAACATCACATATAGACACTACACACAACAAATATGATTATAACCAGAAAATAAATGGACAATTTAAAAAAAACCCAATCCACAAACTATTGCATGGGCTAACATTTCTAACTTCACATTCTCTGGTTTTTTTTTCCTCACACACACTCACTCTATCTATTGTGCAACTACCTATCTCTAATGGATCGACCCCCCCCCCCCCCCCATCGACTTCCTGCAACTGATATATATATACATTTTTAATTAAGCTTCAACCCAGTGATAGAAAATTATTGTTTTTACAAATTACCGAAATGAGAATTGGTTTGAAACAGATTGTCAATTCATGAAATTGCTCCTCTTTTCATGGGATTTTGTTGTCGCTGGAAGATGTGTTAGTGGATTCTAGAGGAAATTGAAATTTGTATAGTTGGTGGAACCATCGTACAACTAGCTGAGATATGGCACATAATTCGCGAACAACCATAACTGCTACTCCATTTTTCTTAAATAAATCAGAGAGATGAAGGCAATCCTCATGCAAAAATTCTAAAGTACGTGGATGATCAAGGTCTACAGACTGAGAAATATCAATACAATACAAATGGCCCTCATGATAAATAATATCGTATTCACTTAAATCTCCATGCACAAGTCTGCATTTCTGATATAAGGTACGCATCATGATAACGACCTCTAAATAACTTTCACGTAATTTATTCTCTGACAAGGCAGCGTATTTGAGTCGAGGTGCAGCCCAACCATTTGTTCCTATGAATTCCATGACAAGAATATGAAATCATAGAAGAATTGGTGTTGGACACCGAATGCCAACTGCCTTTAGCCTTGAAAGATTTCTCATTTCCTTTTCTGCCCAAGTCTTCACCATTTTTCTTGTGCTTGCAATACCCATTCCTGAAACAAAAGCCTCCTTGAACATACCTTTCCCTGTCCTTGAATACAAGAATGGAATTTTTATAGACTTTGATAGCGAGCTCCTCTCCATTGTCTTTTGTTGCATGGTACACATTTTCTTCTTTACCTATAGAAATGCACCCATTTATGTCATGAAAAACACCTCGATTTAACATTTTGAACAAGACCATGTGTGTTCTAGGATCAAGTGCATGTTCAACAGTAGCTCGATCTACTTTCTCGTTGTTTCAAATGCGTCCCACAGAACAAGTGACTTGGTCAAAGCATCAGCTAGTACCGTCTCCCTAAGAGTAAATGGTATTGACATTGTGGCGGTGAAAAATAGAAACCACGACATCAAAAGCACCCCACATTTTGATACAAGATAGTTTTCAAATTTGAATGGTGTTCCAATAAACTCTTGTGAATAAGTAAGATCATAAAGTTGTTTTGTTTGAAAATTATAGGGATAACCTTGACCTCTAGATGTCAACAAACTATTCATGAGAATTGTGTCATAACCAATGAAACCATTTATAAGAATTTGTTGCCACACATTTAGATGCTAGCCTAGCTAGTTCATTGCTCGACTCCAAACTGTCATAATATGTGTTGGAAACTAATTTTAAGATGTTCAAATAATTCCCCTATCATGATTGTGAATTATTTGCAGAATATCCATAGCTTCCTTCAGAATGATGGTTTACGTGAATTTTACCAAAGGGATAGCAACCATTTGAGAGTGAACTGAGATTTATTTTAATCCCCAACATAACCAGAGTAGCAATATTCATAGAGACCCAATAAGTTCACGTTCAGGAGTGGTTTCTTTTTAGTGGAATATTCCCCTAACGATAACTCTTTCACGAATCCGAATTTCGCCGAACGGTTTCTGGGTTATAGGAAACACAGTGCTCTGAACACAACCCATGTCTCGGAATTTATAGATTCTGATCCATTTGGTCGAAAATTGGATACCTAAATCAATTCAACTACCCAGCTACTGCCTTTATGCATTTGGTGAATTTGCACTCGAATGCATTCCTGCACCGAACCTTCCTGCAACCAAGAAGTTATTTATTAAAAACACTCATTAACTAACTAAAAACAAGATTTTATAATTTAATAGCTATTGTTTCTAAATTCCTCTAATTAACAACATAATGGATTAATAAAGATTAAAAACACCAGGTACAAGCATGTAATGATGTCATAAATATCGTGAAAATTTGGGAAAAAGTGAGGCTCAAGATCCCCCCACACTGAACTTCTTGCACTTCCTCGTGCAAGCCAAAAATATAAGACGATGAAATGAGGCAGGGAAAATGTCAGTAAAGATTTTAGTAAGTAAAGATGAGGATGCCTGATGTTGTAATGCATTCCTCTGCTTGCAATATCTAAATCCATGCGAAATGATAAAACAAGATCAGGTACCGATTACCTTCACTAAGGGTACCACATCATTCAAAGATTCTTGATTTTTTTGAAAGATAGAACTCAAAGCATCATCTTCAAATAATCTTAAAACCATTGTCCATGAAAAATGATGAGCCTTAGGCAAAGTGAAGGATAACCAAGCAGATCATAGTATGTAGTTAACTTTAATACCACAGACATGGCCCTGCTGCCCGCAGGTGTCCATAACCTTGACAGGGATGTCTTTTAACCTAGCGAAATCAGTATCCCACTTACTAGATATAGATTCAGAGTTTGTTTATTTGAATTTTAAGATGAATGCCACTGTCCTGGCTTGGTAACCAGCTGATGGCAGTGCCACTCACAAGAAATAACATGGATGAACAGGTTGGCTCGTGATGAGACCTCCTGTCTTCCAACTTTTTGGCTGGAAGCCATTACTCTAGCTTGTTGACCAGTAGCAGTAATGTCATGCATGTTAGGTCTCATGATCGTGGTAGATTGGCTCATCACGAGACCTCCTATCCTTCCCTAATATTTGCAAGCTCTGATTATGATTAACCAGAATGGTTACTTAATAAGTGGGGAGACATATCTACTCCTTAAGAGTTAAGGATGGTGTGAAAAGTTTTCAATGACTAATCATTGCTGGCTAATTCCTCTACCATAAAGACTTGTTAAAGATATCCCAGACAATGACCGAAAGATTCTTTAAGTTAAGAATGCTAGTGTTCTTATAAATAGATCATTATTATCTTTACAAGAATGGTCCACCATAGGGAATTTCCAATAGTACCTTCTAAGAGAAACTGAAAATATATATCTGAGACAACAACTCATTAGAGCGATTAATCATGGTTACTTTTTGCAAAATCATGAGGCATTAGAGTGAATGGTACTCAATAATATTTTTCACAAGTGTGTGTGTTAACAACTAATGTGGATGAAAAGTAGTTTTAATAGACATTATTTAAAATTCAAAACCCTAATAGCATTGTAACTGCTTTATTCATTTATTCTCCTACCCTACTCTACCCTAAGAGGTGAAAGAATCCCTTTTAAGTATAGGAGTACTTCCAATGAAGCCATGTGTCGATCAGGTGCAAATATATATTCATGCTTAGATTAAACAAATTAACTTGGAAGCGTGCATGAGCTTGAAAAACCAACGAATGTAAATGATATGACAACAAGAGTTTTAGAAGAGGAGAATGTTGTCTTGCTTGAGTCGTTGTTTGGAACCAATGTTCGATGTAGTCATGGTAGCCTTGGTCCATTTCTTGATTTGGCCCATGCTGCACATCTTCTTCTTCCATGTCATGTCGATTATCCTCCTTAGGGCTAGTAGTCTTTTGATCACATTCCAGATCTGTTGATAGACATGTCAAAAAATCCTCGACGTCGGGTTCCAATGGATATTGTATGTTGATCATAGTGCATGATTCATTCGTCTCTTCAAAAGAGACTTCTAAATCCTCTTGTGATGGTGGATAAATGGACAAGTCCTTGACTATTGTCAAGAAGTTTTCCTCCTGAGTGGTAGAGATCAAGATCCCAGCAGCTGTTAGGGCTTGATAAAGGACCTTCATATTGGTTATCATCTTTAAGTCCATTTGGTTGATTGATAATCCCTGTCTCCACACATAGATTATTAATGGGGGTTCTTACAATACCCTAAAAATGATATATCATTGAAGACTCGATTATGAAGATAAATGAATTTTAAGAGATTTTGATTGAAATACAACTCACCACACTTGCATGAAAGGAAAATGTTGAATCAAATAAATATTTAATCTACTGAAAGCAAAACAATTCAGAAATTAATTGTCTAAAGCCTGCTTCTACTTCTACACATAAGCAAGAAATAAAAGTTCAAGAGATAGGCATGATGGCTAGACTTTGGAGCAACCCCGCAATAGTGTATGTGTGGCTCTTCACTCACGTCTTACCGTACACTCTTTTCCATCTGACGTCATGCAATATCCTTGAAACTCTGTGAGAAAATTTTACCTGAGCCAAAATACAACTCCCCGGCAACGGCGCCAAAATGTTGCTCGGCTTAATTGTCAGATTAAACCTCTCTATATTAATTATCAATCTAGGAGTCGTAAACGCAAGTTGTACTGCGTATTGGCTCAGCTTACTGATCAGAGTATAGATATATTCCTTATAATGATGAACTAGATATCTGAATGAAACACACGCTGGTAAATAAACAATCTTGAAAGGAAAACTACTTAGCCAATTTCATTCATTGCAAACTCCACACTGTAATTACACTATAATTAAATTCAAGACAATCCTCAATCATTCTCGCACTCGCATTCTATTTTTTAAATCTCCTATGATAACTTAAAAACCTTAATCTAATTATTCTTCTCTAACACTCGAAACTAATCCTGAGATAAGCAGATCACACATTATAAATTCACACCTTAAACTAACTATCTAAACTACCCTTGATAACAAACTCAAGATTTTGTATTAATCAAAGGAGAATTCTAACTATTCCTAAAATAAAACTAATTTGCTTCATGTAAAACAACACTTAAAATATCCTATATAAAAATCGTATTACAAATAATCAAGAAGAACCTTTAATACAACTATTATAAATTCACACCTTAAACTAACTATCTAAACTACCCTTGATAAAAAACTCAAGATTTTGTATTAATCAAAGGACAATTCTAACTATTCCTAAAATAAAACTAATTTGCTTCATGTAAAACAACACTTAAAAGATCCTATATAAAAATCATATTACAAATAATCAAGAAGAACCTTTAATACAACTACGCAAAATATGTCCCTCTTTGCAAGTCCCAGGTTTCCCTTCTTTATTATGGAAGATATGTATCCCTTGTTTCTTTTCATAAATTACAGCTTGATATCCAAAAAAACAAACAAGATGTGATCATTATTTCAGCATTTCACATACATTTCATTCTGCAATATTGAATTCCCTTGGCCATAGAAATATTTCAAATAATGAAATAATGAACATAAAATATTTGATATCAACTCCAAGTTTTCTCTTACCAAAAATCACATTAAATAGTGCATTTAATTTCAAACATTTGATGGAGATCGAGTCCGCGTGGTCTCCCTTATCTCTGCAATTAACGAATACTTGAACCAAACCCAAGTTATACACAAATGAAACTCGATTGATAGGTTGTTGAGGTGTCGGTCGAACGCAGATCTAATCTACGCTATCGCCCCATCCTTAGATCATTTGACATAATGCTTGAATCGTCCTCACAGAGGCTGTTTCTATTGCAGTCTTCATTCAATTACTAAGCTTGCTGCAATTATATGAATCCACTCCTCTAATACATCCTTTCCCAGCTTTCGTTCACTCCTTGCGTGGGTTCTTTATACAAGAACACGTCATAGTTTGGCTCCTTATGTGCATGATGAAACAGTTAAACAATGATCTATCTACATGGTTTTGCTTGCTCCCCACAGGAACGTTAATGGCATATAATCAAAATAAAAACGTAGCTTGGTCCCTCACGGCGTTAGTCCACTTTTTGGATCTCTGCGATAGATATGAACGCTGAATACGTTCAAAACTTAAACCTGATCTATCTACATAACATCACATATAGACACTACGCACAACAAATATAATTATAACCGGAAAATAAATGGACAATAAAAAAAATCCCAATCCACAAAATATTGCATGGGCTAACATTTCTAACTTCACATTCTTTGGTTTTTTTTCCTCACACACACTCACTCTATCTATTGCGCAACTTCCTATCTCTAATTGATCGACCCCCCCTCCCCCCCCACCCCATTGACTTCCAGCAACTGATATATATATACATTTTTAATTAAGATTCAACCTAGTGATAGAAAATTATTGGTTTTACAAATTGCCGGAATGAGAATTGGTTTGAAACAGATTGTCAATTCAGGAAATTGCTCCTCTTTTCATGGGATTTTGTTGTTGCTTGAAGATGCATTCGTGGCTTTTGGAGGAAATTGAAATTTGTATCGCTGGTGGAAGCATCGTACATCTAGCTGAGATATGGCACGTAATTCGCAGACAACCATAACTGCTACTCCATTTTTCTTAAAGAAATTAGAGACATGAAGGAAATCCTCACGCAAAAATTCTAACGTACATGGATGATCAAGATCTACAGACTGAGAAATATCAATACAATACAAATGGCCCTCATGATAAATAATATCGTATTCACTTAAATCTCCATGCACAAGTTTGCATTTCTGATATAAGGTACGCATCATGATAACGACCTCTAAATAACTTTCATGTAATTTATTCTCTGACAAGGAAGCATCTTTGAGTCAAGGTGTAGCCCAACCATTTGTTCCTATGAATTCCATGACAAGAATATGAAGTCTTAGAAGCATTGGTGTTGGACACTGGATGCTAGCTGCCTTCATCCTTGAAATATTTCTCATTTCCTTTTCCGCCAAAGTCTTCACCATTTTTCTTGTGCTTGCAATACCCATGCCTAAAACGGAAGCCTCCTTGAACATACCTTTCCTTGTCCTTGAATACAAGAATGGAAGTTTTATAGACTTTGATAGCGAGCTCCTCTCCATTGTCTTTTTTTGCATGGTACACATTTGCTTCTTTACCCGTAGAAATGCACCCATTTATGTCATGAAAAACACCTCGATTTAACATTTTTAACAAGACCATGTGTGTTCTAGGATCAAGTGCCTGTTCAACAGTAGCTCGATCTACTTTCTCGTTGTTTCGAATGCGTCCCATAGAACAAGTGACTTGGTCAAAGCATCAGCTAGTATCGTCTCCCTAAGAGTAAATGGTACTGACATTGTGGTGGTGAAAAATACAAACCACGACATCAAAAGCACCCCACATTTTGATACAAGATAGTTTTCAAATTTGAATGGTGTTCCAATAAAATCTTGTGAATAGGTAAGATCATAAAGTTCTTTTGTTTGAAAATTATAGGGATAACCTTGACCTCTAGAAGTCAACAAACTATTAATGAGAATTGTGTCATAACCAATGAAACCATTTATAAGAATTTGTTGCCACACATTTAGATGCTAACCTAGCTAGTTCATCCCTTGACTCCAAACTGTCATAATATGTGTTGGAAACTAATTTTAAGGTGTTTAAAGAAGTCCCCTATCCTGATTGTGAATTATTTGGAGAATTTCCATCGCTTCCTTTAGAATGATGGTTTATGTGAATTTTACCAAAGGGCTAACAACCATTTGAGAGTGAACTGAGATTTGTTTTAATCCCCAACATAACCAGAGTAGAAATATTCATAGAGACCCAATAAGTTCATGTTCAGGAGTGGTTTTGTTTTTAGTGTAATATTCCCCTGACGATAACTCTTTCACGAAGCCGAATTTCGCTGAACGGTTTCTAGGTTATAGGAAACACAGTGCTCTGAACACAACCCACGTCTCAGAATTTAGAGATTCTGCTCCATTTGGTCAAAAATTGGATACGTACAACAATTCAACTATCCAGCTGCTGCCTTTATGCATTTGGTGAATTTGCACACGAATGCCTTCCTGCACCGAACCTTCTTGCAATCAAGAAGTAATTTATTAAAAACACTCATTAATTAATTAAAAACAAGAATTTATAATTTAATAGCTATTGTTTCTAAATTCCTCTAATTAACAACATAATGGATTAATAAAAATTAAAAACACCAGGTAAAAGCATGTAATGATGTGATAAATATCGTGAAAATTTGGGCAAAAGTGTGGCTCAACACACGTCATGGGGGTCAATCCACACCCTCCAGTCAGTCTTGTCCTCGATTTTCCAGAAGTCTTGGAAAAAAGTTTTGTTGAGCCTATCCATGTGCGGTCTGATGGGAAGGAATATGGCTGTGTTGAGCATGGGGCATTGTTCCCAGGCATCATCCCAGAACAAAGCATTCTCATCATTGCACACTTCCTAGAAACAATGATTCTGAATGAGAGTTATGTTGTCCCATGCCTGGTTCCAGATCGGTGAGCCTTTGAGATTTACCGAGAGTCTGATCAGAGAGTCTAGATGATAGGTGGGAGCATACTTAGCTTTCCATAGTTTGGCCCAGGAGGTGGTTGTATTAGTGATCCAGTGCCACCAAGTTTTGGCCCCCAGGACTTTACCAAGAAGATCAGGATCTTTGAGGCCGAGACCCCTAGCTTTTTGGGCTTGAAAAGTTTGCTCCATGCAACTAGCACCCATTTACCATTGTTCTCCTTGCCCTTCCATATGAAGTCTCTATGGATTTTTTTGATTTGGTTTGAGATAGATTTAGGGGCTGCAATGGCTGAACATTGGAGTTGAGGGATGGCTTGTAGGACTAAGCAAACAAGAACAAGTCTACCAGGGAGGTTTAGAGATTTGAAGGTATAGTTGGAGATATTTTTTTGAATTTTAGTGACCAGGGATTCCCAGTTACCTTTGTGTTGGAACAGGGTCTCCTACAAGAGCTACGAAACTGGTCCATTTTGTATATTTTTTATTATATTTAGTCTAACGCAGGGTTTTTGGGGTGGGTCAAAGCCCCTAATGCATTGTAAGTGGGTCAAGAGTAGACCAAGAGTCTCCAAACCACGATTTGCGGACCACTGGATATGTAGGATAAAATAATATAAGTAGTTGAACCTTTTTGAGTTGTAAGACAGACTTGGATTAAGATTGGTGTGAATTGCGAATTAGTAGATCTTTTTGGGTTTTTGGAAAGGAATCCTGCTGGCTGTGTGAGCGGAGCTCCTCTGTCTGGCTATGTGCGAACCCTGATGTTGTTTGTGTAGGTTGGGTTTTTGGGTATTGTAAAAGGAACTGAAGGATTAATGAATGCAGAAGGTTGTTGAAATCTCTAAATATATTGGATCTGTGATATATGTTTATGTATGCTCTGTGTCATTGATTTAAGCTACGCAAATACTGTTGTTACGTGTTTATACTGAAATCTAGATCTATTATGGTATGCATAAATCTATATTGATCTCCACAAGTAATTGTGCTATGTGTTTATGATGCATGGACTGTTGATCTTAATCTATTTATTAGACTTGATGCAAGAATAGCTGCAATAGTTTCCTTATTTTCCTATATCTGTGATTCGTTGCAATTATACATGATATTGTGCATGTGGATTAGGAGGAGCTGACAGATCTGGGTTCTGTAATATGTGATCTGATAATTGTCCAGTCAAACGCAACTCTGCCTAACTTACATTCCCTCTCCCAGGGTGCGGAAACCTGGTTCTAGCACCCTCCCATACTACTTCGGGTGAGACTTTGGTCTGTGCAAGTAGGCCACTGCTGAAAGGGCCATTATTATAGGGGTTTGTTGCAAACCTTAACCTTCGAACCTAGTTCAGGACCCCTCGAGCCAACATATGGTTCCGTTGCCGAGACCGAGAGCATTTTGAGAGAGGGATCGGGTAATGCCAAGGTAGTACTAGAAACCTGAAAGAAAATAAATTGATGAATGATTCGAACGGAAAGTTCAGGAATTCGCCGTAAGAGGTTGACCACCTAAGAGTGGAAAAATAGGTATATTTTCACAGAGATCTACGAGATATTCTTCGTAACTATTGCGATCGAGCTCCAGGAGTGGCTCAGAAGGTTGGTCGAGATTTAGAAATGTTGGAAGGACGAGCGGGTCACACAGTGGACCCGAGAATTGATCTAGTAGTTAGAGAAGGTTGATAACACCATCACGCGCACTGTAGATCACTAGGTGGAAAGCATGCTAGAAGGATTCGTAATGGAATTTTCCATCGATCAATTCGTCTCCTACTCTGAAGTAGAGCGAAGATTATTCAAATAATTTAGGGTAAGACGCGAAGCGACAAATACTATCGGACCAACCTAGAAGGAGGTAGATCTGTCTACAACCCAGTAAGAGAAGCAGTTGCGCAGAGTCATCCAGCCACACCACTTTCAAACCAGCGTAGGGGTAAGAATTCACCTGCACGTCCACCACTAGAAGATGACATGGATGCACACATGAAATTTCCTACCTTTAAGGGTGTGGGAGATGAGGACATGGAGCAATTCTAGTTTGTCACAAAATCAGTATGGACTGTGCAGAGCGTAGCTAATGACGTGGTGAAGAGGGCACAAATGTCCCTTGCCTTCGAAGGAAGAGCTTTGGATTGGTACATGGGATACATTGGACAACATGCAAACTCAACCATTGAAGAGGTCAAGAACGCCTTAAAACAACAGTTCAAGAAGCCTAAGTCCTATTCTAAAATAGTGGTCGATCTAAAAGATTTCAAGTAAGGGCCTTCTGAATCTATATGGGAGGTGGATCAATGGCTGAAGAAGGTGATTATGGAAGGAGGATTTTAGTACGATGACAGACAACACACAGAGTGGTTCATTGCTATGGTGTTGCCTCACCTACGCGTACCTATGGGTCACCAAACTTTCGAATCACTGGAAAAGCCCTGGAGGTCGCTATGAAGTTAGAAGTTGTGGCCAGAGACGATGCCCAGCTAGGCATCCATCATATCCAAGGACAACTAGAGGCAATGCACATGGAGATCTAGAACCTGTGAAAGGATTGAGGCGCGTAGGCTAGCTCGGAAAGATGGTGCATACGTTGTAGGATGAATGGTCACACTAAGGATAACTGCCCACTGTTAACAGACTACATGCATGCTAGGGGACCTAGTCCACTGCGCCCTAGGGAAATGGCAGGACCAAGTGGGCCGACACTATGGTGCGATGATTTCCGCGTTACAGGGCTGCACGACACAAACCAGTGTCCCCGCCTTGCTGCGTATGTCCCAGAAGTAAAACAGAAATGGTGCAGGTTCTGCAGGTAGGTAGGACATGATGAACAGAACTGACGGACATATGATTTGATGATCGATCAAGGGAATCTCTATAGGGTGCAGTCGGACCCATCCTCACCCAGATCACTCTCGAGCGCAGGGGGCTCCCCAAAAAGGGGTAAGGGAGGTGGAATAGATGGAAGCACAGGTCGGGGGCGAGGGCAACTCATCTGTTATAACTGTGGAGAGGTAGGGCACTTTTCCAGGGACTGTCCAAACCCCACAAGACAGACCTGCTGGTATTGTAGGCAGCTATACCATGCGATTGAAGATTATCTGGTCTAGATAGCGAAGATGTAGGAAAAGCAACCGACACCTACACAGAATGTGCAGAGGGTTAAGTCCGAACTACGAGACAAAGATCCAAGCGTAAATGTCGTAACACGCAATGGGATGGCCACCGCGGGGCCTGGGGAGAAAACTACAACCGAGCCTCTGATCCAACCAACAGTTAGCAAACAGGAAGGGTTGGATCTAAAAAAGGAGAAAGAAACATTTATCGCAGCTCGCAAGGACTTTTCTGAGGTAGGGGCATCTACTTTGCAGCCGCCTAAGGACCTTAAGGCAGATGAGGAGGTCAAACGCTTTTTAGAAGCATGCATGAAGCTACTACACAACCCGAGGGCTGTGGAAAGTCTTCAAGCATTGATAGATAGCTGCGCAACATGATCTATCCTCCCTCTGGAAGTCAGGGACGTACAAAAACTCTATAGGTATAAGAAATGCATCGGCAAGGATATGCGGTTGACTACGCAGATCGGTGATTATGAGATGGATCAGATTCTTTTGGACCTAGGGTCGGATGCAAATGTATTACCTAAAAAAACTTGGCAACGAATAGGGGAACCTAAGTTGGAATGGTCCACTATCCATTGGGAAGACTACCAAAGATTGTGGTGGATATCGCAGGGGTTAAGGTCTGGGTTGACTTTGAAATAATTCAGATTGTTAAAGATGCAGACCCCTACCCTGCGCTCCTAGGCTTGGATTGGCCCATTTATGTGGGAGGTACCATTAAACTAAAGAAGAGAAGCATGGTATTCAATAATAACGGTACAAGGGTAATAATACCATTAGATCCAGTGAACAGTGAACGATACACAAAACCAGTGCGTGACGAAGAGGATGTAGATCACATCTATAAGTTGACTGCGCGAGATGAAGACTGGATCAACCCCACAAAAGAGGGGGTAATCTGTTAGGAAAAGGACAGCGAATGTTTCTCCAACTCCGATGGGGAGATGGAGAATTGGCAAAACCGGTTACATGATGTCTCTGCGTTGAGATGTCTTTGGATCATGAAGAACTTTCGCTGCATCTCCTCAAAGGTAAGAGGTCTACCTTATTTCGATGGTTCTGGTAATGTTAGGGACTTTCTACAAGAATTTGAAGCTGAGGTTCCCAAGGAACGAAGGTTATGGGCCCTTAACCAAGCAATGCATGCAACTCCTGCATGATCCTACCAAATTCGCAGTTATCATAAATTTTCCAGTACCAACCACGGAGAAACAGTTGCGCTCAATCCTTGGACACACGGGCTACTATAGGAAATTCATTCAAGGCTATGCACTGATTGCTACCCCTATGGAAAAATTTCTCAAGAAGGATTTTTCATTCTTTTGGAATGACAAATGCCAAAAGAGCTTCGAGCTACTAAAGGACAAGATGGTCTCGACACCTATTCTCATCTTTCTGAATTGGGAGAAGGTATTTCATGGTCATGTCAATGTGTCAGGCATTACTCTCGAGGTTGTCCTTACGCAGCGAGGAGAAGGATATATTGACCACCCAATTGCCTTTGCAAGTAGGAAGCTCTTTGGAGTGGAACACAACTACTCCACCACAAAGCGGGAAGGATTGGCCATGGTTTACGCGCTGCAGAAATATCGGCATTACTTGTTAGGAGGTCGCTTCAAAATGTTCAAAAACCATTCAGCTTTAAAATACATGGTCAATAAGCCTGTGTTGGGGGGGGGGGGGGCGGAATATGCCGATGGCTGCTGCTATTTCAGGAGTATGACTTTGAAATCATAGTCAAGCCAGGAAAGTTGAATGTTAGGTTAGACCACTTGTCCTAGATAGAGAGTGGCGAGGAGCCAACCGACCTGGAAGCCGAATTGCCTGATGCACAACTATTTTCTATCAAGGTAGTAGATGCACACTTCACTAATATCATTCAGTTCTTAACTACCATGACGACACCTCTAGAGTACTCTGTACAGCAAAAAAAAGAGTTAGTCACCCGAGCAGCAGACTTTACCATCATCGCAGGACACTTATATAAGATGGGGGCAGATGAAGTATTGCGGCGATATGTTTTGGAGCACGAAAGGCATGCTGTCTTGAACGACGCTCATGATGGAGTAGAAGGAGGTCACTACGCAGGGAAAGACACATCGCAGAATATCTTGAGGGCTAGGTTATGGTGGCCAACCTTGCATACCGACACCCACGACTATTGTAAAGCCTGCGATACATGCCAACGAATAGGGAGGCCATCTTGCAGAGATGAAATTCCTCTTCAACCACAAATGGCCCTACAAGCATTTGATAAGTGGGTTATCGACTTCATCGGGCCTATCAATCCCCCAAGAAAAGGACGGGTGCGTGATACATTATTATGGCCACCGACTATGTAACTAGGTGGGTAGAAGCGCAAGCAGTAAAATATTGCACTGTGGAAACTGTTGTGCATTTCATCTTTGAAAAAATCCTGACCAGGTTTGGATGTCCGAAGATTCTCATGAGTGATAGCGATACGCACTTTTTTAATGAAACAATCTGAGCTTTGACTGAGGAATTCCGGATCCATCACGTGAAGAGCACGCCATATCACCCCCAGGCCAACGGCGTGGTTGAAGCTTTTAATAATATCTTGGAGCATGCACTAACCAAGGTATGCAGTGTTGATCGCAGCGATTGGGACATGTGCATCCCATCGGTCCTCTGGGCCTATCGAATAACCTGCAAGAAGTTAATAGGAAAAACCCAATTCAGGATGGTTATGGTAAAGAAGCCATTATGCCCATGGAGTATATTGTTCCTAGTCTATGTATCATAGCATTTAAAAACATGGCAGAACCAGACATCATGGAGGAGCGATTAGCGCAACTTATGGCTTTGGAGGAAGATGGGTTTATTGTCAATTTCCATCAGCAATTCCGGAAGGCCCACGATAAAGCCTGGAATGACCGACACATTTGCCAGAATACTTTCGCGGAATGCCAATTAGTCCTCTTGTACGATAGCCAGTTTTCAAATCATCCCAGGAAATTCCATCAGCATTGACTTGGTCCCTACGCAGTTAAGGAGATCACAGATGGCAGACCGGTTAGGCTTGCTACCCTGCGCAGAGATATGCTCCCCGGCTACATCAACGGTAGCCGACTCAAACCGTATCGAATCAAATGAATTTATGGCCGGAGTAGCCATACAGGCATAGGTGGATACCCCACTGCCACAATGACTTGGGATGAGTCACAAGATTGTGTTGGGGGACTGTTGGAACAGGGTCTCCTACAAGAGCTGCAAAACTGGTCCATTTTGTGTATTTTTTATTACATTTAGTCTAACACAGGGGTTTTGGGGTGGGTCAAAGCCCCTAATGCATTGTAAGTGGGTCAAGGGTAGACCAAGAGTCTGAAAACCATGGTTTGTGGACCATTGGATGCATAGGCTAAAATAGTATAAGTAGTTGGACCCTTCTGAGTTGTAAGACAGACTTGGATTAAGATTTTTGCGAATTGCGAATTAGTAGATCTATTTGGTTTTTTGGGAAAGGACTCCTGTTGGCTGTGTGTGCGGAGCTCCTCAGTCCGGTTGTGTGTGGACCCTAATGTTGTGTGCGCAGGTTGGGTTTTTGGGTATTTTAAAAGGAACTGAAGGATTAATGAATGTGAAAGGTTGTTGAAATATATGAATGTATTGGATCTGTGATATCTATTTATGTATGATCTATGTCATTAATTTAAGTTGCGCAAATATTTGTGTTACGTGTTTATACTACAATCTAGATCTATTATGGTATGCATAATTCTATATTGATCTCTGCAAGTAACTGTGTTGTGTGTTTATGATGCATTGACCATTGATCTAAATCTATTTATTAGACTTGATGCAAGAATAGCTGCGATAGTTGCCTTATTTTCTATATCTGCGATTCATTGCGATTATACATGATATTGTGCATGTGGATGCGGAGGAGCTGACAGATCTGGGTTCTATAATATGTGATTTGATAATTATCCAGTCGAACGTAGCTCTGCCTGACTTACCTGCCCTCTCCCAGGGTGTGGAAACCTGGTTCTAGCACCCTCCCATACTACTTCGGGTGAGACTTTGGCCTGCGCAAGTAGGCCATTTCCAAAAGGGCTAGTAGTATAGGGGTTTTTTGGCAAACCTTAACCTCCGAACCTGGGTCAGGACCCCTCGATCCAACACTTTGGCTAGGGTTTTATCAATTAGGGGAACTCCCAGATACTTAGAGGGGAAGGAACTAAGATGGAAGCCCAGAATGCGGGCAATGTTGATGTGAATGGCTTGGGAGGTATTGAGGAAAAAGAGCTTAGATTTGGTGTTGTTGATAGAGGTGTCGGAGGCAAGATAAAAATCATTTAGAATGGTCTGGAAGGCGAGGGCTTCTTTGGTAGAGGGAGTGCCCATGAGGAGCATGTCATCAAAAAATTGCTTATGATTGGTAGGGGGGTTGGAGGGATAGAGATTTAGACCATAGACATGTCCATTGGTAGAGGTTGTTGTTATGGAGCGACCCAACCCTTCTGCCATGATGAAAAAGAGGAAGGGCGAAAGAGGGTCACCTTGCATGATTCCCCAAGAAGGGTTGATGATGGCCGAGGGAGAGCCATTTAGGAGGATGGAAAAGAAAGCCCTCGAGACTAAGGACATTATCCAAGTGATGCTATCCTTGCTGAAGCCAAAGGTGGCCATCATTTTTCTTATGTAGTTCCAATTAATTTTGTCAAATGTTGTCCAAAATTTTCCTGCTTTCGACGTAACTTATTTGGTGGGGGGATATGAGAAAGGGAAGGATATTTTTGATGTGGTTGGCTAGGAATTCAGAGATGATCTTTTAAATAACATTGCAAAGGGAAATAGGCCTAAACTGGTCGGGGGAGTTTGCTTTGTCAGATTTGGGGATGAGGGTGAGGAAGGTGGCATTGAAATATTTGAGGATAGATCTTTTATACAAGATTCTTCAACCAGGTCATAGACTTCATCTTTGATCAAGGCCCAAAAGGCCTTGTAGAAGTCTATAGTGAAACCGTCCAGTCCAGGGGCTTTGCCATTGGGCATAGATTGGACTGCTTCCTCCACTTCAGCCATTGATATATTTTTTAGCAGCACCTAGTTATGCTCTCTAGTCAAGATTGTGGGGATGTTTCTTGTAATTTTCCCTATGTTCTCCTCATTGTCATTGTTGGATTCCGTGAGGATGGCCCCAAAGTACTAGTTGAGCTCAACTTCAATCTCAGAGTGATTGGGAAGGATGAGGGCTTGATATTTTTTGATACTGATAATTCGATTATATTTTCTATGTTGAATCATTGACCTATGGAAGAAAGAAATGTTCTTTTCTCCATCTTTGAGCCAACTAATTCTAGACTTTTGCCTCCAAAGAGTTTCTTCATGGGTGGCTCGAGCATCCCAATTTTTTTGAAGCCTGAGTTCCTCTTGCTTATTTTTCTCTATCATCCCCTGACTGATGATATTCTGTTGGAGGGATTTCATTTTTATTTCAATTATCTTTCTTTTAGCTATTATGTCTCTGAAGGTTTGTTTGTTCCAGACTCTGAGTTCTGATTTAATGAGCTTTAACTTCTGGTGCAAGTTTCACATTTTTTTGCCCTGCGATGGTATGGGAGAATACCACCACTCCTTCATTTTGTCCTGGAATTATGGATGGGTGATCCAGAAATCTTCAAACCCGAAGGGAGAGATTTTGGCGGTTTTTGATCGATTGATGTAAAGAACTATGGGCCAGTGATCTGAACCCACCTGAGGGGCTATACTTGTTTCTATTTCTAGGTTGTAGAGGAAGAGGTCCTCAGAGAGGAGGAAGCAATCTAACCTAGAGGCAATCTGTCTGTCCCCTCCTCTTATGTTGTTCCAAGTGAAGGAGCCATTTTTGGTAGGAGTGTCAATGAGTCCTAACTCATCAATCATGGCTTAAAAGGCCGCCGAGTCATTGTCCAATCTCCTGAGGCCTCCCCGCTTTTCCCCAAGATTGAGAATCATGTTGAAGTCCCCAACAATAAAACTAAGGGGGTGATTGAAAGAGATGAGATTCCTCTTCAGGCTGTTGAGCCAAGCCACTCACTCATAGGCAGAGTGAGGAGTGTATACATTAGTGATGCTGATCTTGTCTTTAGTTCCAGTGATTTGAAGGACTGTGGTGAGGGCGTGTTTGGAAGCAAGAGACTCACAGAGTTGAAACCGAGAGTCCTTCCAAAAGGTTGCAAGCCCACCCGCAGTGCCAGAGGAAAATATGGTCAGATGGCTATAGTAATTTTTGAAGCAAGATTGTTGAATGGAGTCCATATCGATTAAATTTCATTTTGTTTCTTGAAGAAGTACAATATTAGGCTTGTTAGAGGCTATCTTGGATTTAAGGATCCTTTTCTTACTGGGACTATTTAGTCCTCTTATATTCCATGATGTACAAATCATGGGAACATTTTAGGGGAAACGAAGATAGCCGTTACCTTTCCTTAATTGACAAGGCTGATTCCGAGCTCTTGAAGGAACTTATTGTTGGTTTTCCTGCCTCTTTTTCGATTTTTCCCTTTGGTGATGTGTTGGCTTGCCTTTAGGTTTGTCGTGATTCCTCCTGCTGGGTTTTTTCCTTTGTTTTGTTTCTCTCATTGCTTCTTCATACCTTGCTGTAATATGTAGGCCTCCTCCATTTTCTGTATGTGTTCTATGGGGATTCCTTCTATGTCTTTCCCATTCCAGTATTTTGTGAATTTTTGCAGGTCCATTCCCATTAGGACTTGCTCAATCTCTCTTTCCTCTGGAGTTGGTATGTCATGTATGCTTTCCATGTCTATGACCTCTTGAGGTGTGTTTCCATCCTGTGTAAGAGTGATTATTGCATCCATTTCTGTGCTGCTTTTATCCATTGGTGTTTCCTGCTCGATGTTTGTTTCCATTTCCCTACTATGTTGCCTTGCTTCCTCCTAAAGCATGGTTAGTGTTTTGCTCGGAGAGATTTGGAGTATATTTCCTTGTGTTCGTTCTTTTGCCTTGCTTGTGTTTGCTGCATGCTCTGGTGAAGCCTTGGTCATCCTTTTTTCCTGCTTGGTCTTCTTTTGCTGGGATTTTTTTTGTGGGAAATCTTGGAAGAGATGACTGTGCTCATGAAATTTTTTGCACCAGAAGGGGATGTGCTCATATTCTATGCTTTGGGTCCATACGTCATCCCTGAAATTTTGTCTGATGGATTATGGTAAGGCTCCGGAGACGTCTATGTAGGCACAGATGCGGGCGTAGGAGATATGGTGACCATTTTTTCTGCCTTCTGACATCTTTATGTATTCTACAAGTTCATCCCCGATGGACTTTAGGACAGAGGGTGCCTAGTAGTCGGTGGGAAGTGAGTAGAGCCTGATCCAAACCGTAACCCTAGTTAAGTCTTCTTTGTCTGGTGTGAATTTTTCCTTCCAATATCTCATGTATAAGCCTGCTAAATTGAAAAAGCATAGGCCGCCTTCAAATATCCTGTCTCTATCTTCCAGGAGAGAAAATACCACCGTGAATAAGCCTTTGGACCTTTACTGGAGTTCGATCTCTCCTTTTGGACTCCATTTGGTGTGGATCCATCCTTTTAGGGCTCTTTCTGTGGGCCAAACACCCATAAATTTACAGATAATCGCGTGTTCTTGCATGTGTTCTCTTTAGACGGCTACATCTGGATCTTGAATTATTATTTCTAGGATTTTCGTTGTTGAGATTCAACAATATGATGATCTTAGTTAAAATTAAGCACCTACACTAGGTGGGGCTCAGAGGTTATTTTTAAGTGATATGACTATTTTTAGAATTTGGATCAAAGTCTATTTTTAATAGTAATCTATTTATAGATGGTTGAGCAAATTATATGGATGGATGGGCATATCTTTTTTGAATGCATGTGCGAATTTTTTTTGTGGAATGCATGTCAATTATTGTTATCTCTTAGCAATAATTAGAAAAAAAATAATAATCTATTCTCTTGAAGCACTTGATTTCAGTTAACTGATGTGGAAAACCAGTTAACTGAAGAAATTACGAGTTCAAATGTTGGTTGGTGGGACATGCTAGTGGACTTCATTGTAACTGAGTGATACAAAGTTGTAACAGAGTTGGATGTGTAGTTATGTGAGTTGTAAAGTACTTTAACTCAGTTAAGTGAGTTAAACTCAGTTGTGCTAGTTGTAACTAGTTGTAACTAAAGATACACTAGTGAGAGATCAGTGAATTAAATATTAAATCAATTCACTTGGAGTGATCTCACATGCAACTGAAGATTTCAACTGTTAACTACATGCATGTCAGATCCAATGGAGACCCAGTTGAGAGATAGGTGAAAGGGACAGTTTGACTATCAATTGTGATGATAGTGGGTGCACACTTGCAACCAAACACACATTGGAGATGCCAATGAGGATTGCGCAATCAAGGCAAGGTAATATCGAATTCATTCAGGGATTGTGATTAGCATGGATTGCGCAATGGAGGCAAGCTATCAGGAGGCAGTAAATTGGTGCATGTTTATGCCAATTTTTGTATGATAGTGTGAGATGATTGTATATTGTACTGAGAGCTCTTGGAGTAGAGTTTTGTATGAGATTGTTTCATGATCCATGATATATACATAATATATGATAGTGGGGTTTTTAGCTTTATTCTTTCCCAGTAAAAATATTTGTGTTATGCGTGATTGATTTTTTTTCATGTGTTTGCAATTGGCGATTAAATTTCTACAAAGATTTAAGTAGAAGGATTATGTATTTAAAAGTGGCATATAATTGTTAGATCAGGAGAATCCAGCAATACATAATTGTATTAAAATTTCTACATGGTATCAGAGCAAAGAATATTGCAACATTGAATCATTAGTTTAGTTTGTTGGTGGTAACAATTCGAATTTGCTACAAGAATTTATTGGTGTGATGGTTGAGTAAACATCGAAATGGCTCTCAATGTTTTGCGGTAAGAGTTTGCACCCGAGGGAAGCTCGAAATGCATTTCATGGAAGGATAGGATGGAGGTGGTGCTTGAAGATAATGGCTTGAAGGAATTCATCGACATTGATGTTCCTAAGCCCACTTCGACAGATGCTGCATTACTTGACGCCTGCCAAAAGAAAGTAGTGAAGATGAGAAGGATTCTATTGGAAGGTGTGAAAGACCATATTGTCTCAAGCCTTCATGGGAAAGCCACTCCATTTTCAATGTGGAAGGCTTTGACGGATATTTTCCAAAGCAACAGTGACCATAGGAAATTGGCGTTGAAGGATAAACTCAGAAAGATCAAAATGGAAAAGGGCGAAAATATTCCTAAGTATCTCACAAAGTTTGTCCAATGTCGGGATGAACTGGGGAGTGTGGGAATCACGGTTGTTGATGATGATTTGGTGAGTTTTTCTCTCTTGGGACTTCCTAAGATTTGGCACAGTTATCAAGACTTTTTCAACGGATGAGAAAAAATGCCGGATTGGGAATGACTATGGTTGGATCTAGTGCAGGAGGAGTTCATGCGAAGCACTAGAGATGGCTCTTCATCAAAGCATGATGATGAAGAGGATTGTGCTTTGGCTGCCAAATAAAGGAAAGGGAAGGGGAAGAAATCCCATTCAAAATCCGAGGCTAAAGGCAAGAAGCTGGATTTTTCGAAGGTGAAGTGTTTTCACTGTCATGAACATGGGCATCTCGCCACTAACAACCCACAGAAAAATAAGAACAAGAAAGTTGTTGGAGCTGCAGCTGGTGAGGCCCTTGCCTCACAATTTGAACTTTATTTTTCTTTGATCGCATGCTTGGTTTCAAGTGCAATGGGATTGGTGTGGTATCTTGATAGTGGTGCCTCCTTCCACATGATGGGAGATAAGGAGCTTTTCAGTGACTTGGAGGAGAAATATCTCCAAATGCATATAGAGATGGGCGACGATGGAAAATACAATGCGACTAACATTGGTACCATTACCTTTTAGAGGGAGTCAGGTAAACCATTTCTATTGAAATATGTTATGCTTTTTCCAGGTCCGAAGAAAAACTTGGTGTCAGTCGTGATGTTGGATGATAGAGGTTATGACATTGTTTTCGGCGATGGAAAATATTTCCTGCGACATAAAAAAACATGTCAAACCAAGAGGATAGGGATTTGAGTCAAGAATATCTACAAGCTATAGGTAGATGGCTATGCTGCAATGGTGGGAAAATAAGAAGAAGTGGTGAGCTGGGATGAGAGTGAAATATGGCATAGGCAATTGGGCCATCTTCACCATGGCGCCCTTAATATTTTGTAGCAGATTTCTACTAGACTTCCTAAGGGTACACTTGCGCAGATAAATCAGTGCAAGGGATGTACTATGGGTAAGATTATGAAGACCACCTTTCATGAAATGGAGAACCATGCTTCAGGGATCCTGGAGAGAGTTCACACACACGTGTGTGGGCCATTCTCGGTTGCTTCAACAAAAAAACACAGGTATTATGTTATTTTTTTATGACTATTCTCGTAGTGTTGGATCTTCTTCATGCATAATAAGGATAAAACATTCTCAAAGTTATGTGAGTTTAAAGCATTGGTGGAGAAAGAGTCGTGGAAGCAAGTGAAGGCTCTATGGCGCGATAATGGTGATGAATATATCTCGAAAAAATTCAAAGACTTCTGTAGAAAAGAAGGAATTTGAAGAGAAATCATAGCGCCTCATAACCCACAGCAAAATGGTGTCACCGAGAGGAAGAATAGAATGATTTTGGGTGTTGCACGAGCTATGCTACATGATCAGGGCCTACCAATACACTAGTGGGCGAAAGCATGCGACACTGTGGTTTATGTGGAAAACCATTGTCCTTATAGAGTACTTGGAATGAGTACACCTGAAGAAGCTTTTACTGGTAAGAAACCAGATGTTTCTCACATTAATATTTTTGGAGCCGACTGTTGAAGTTGGGATATTTGTGGGGTACACAGAAACAACCCATAATTATCATGTGCATTTTCCAAACATTCGAATGACTGTGGTGCGACAGGATATAAAATTCAATGAGGAAAAATCCATGAAGTTGTCGCTTGAGAGGCAGCTAGACTTGCATGCAAAGGAGGAACTGCTTGTTCCCAAAGATGAGTCTCTAGGTGTGGATCAGCCATAGGAGGAGTTTCATGGAGTGGAGGAGTCCACTCACGTAGAGCCAAACATCAGAGCTGGCATAAGGCATACCACAGAAGCTGAGAGGCTAAAGCTTGATGTGGCACAGAATGTAGGAGTCCCTACTTCACAGCGTAGAAAAAGACAGTCTCCTGACCGTTTCACTGGATACATGGCTCTCATGAGAAAATGTATTGTGACTGAGCCATCTTCCTTTCAGGAAGCAGTGCAGGAGCCCATATGGGTAGATGCAATGGTGGCGGTGTATGACTCCATTGTCAGAAACAGTGCTTGGGAAATTTTTCCAAGGCTGGTTGATAAATCAGTGGTAGGGTTAAGATGGATCTATAAGGTAAAGAAAGCTACTGATGGGAGTGTTGATAAGTATAAGGAAATATTTGTAGCCCAGGGCTTCTCATAGATCGAGGGGATTGATTATGAAGAAACCTTTGCACCTGTCGCACGGTATTCTTCCATAAGGACCATCCTTGCTCTCTTAGCGCAGATGGATTGGAAAATTCATCAGATGGATGTGAAGACTGCGTTCCTTAATGGGATCATTGAGGAAGAAATGTACATTGAGTAGCCCGAAGGATTTGAGATCTTCAGCAGCAAGTCACATGTGTTCAGACTCAAAAGAGGATTGTATGGGCTTAAGCAAGCACCTCGTGCTTGGTACACTCGGATCGACAGCTATTTCACTAGACTTGGCTTCACCAAGAGTGAGGTGGATGCAAACCTATACCATATTGTGGTGGAGGGTAAGATTTTAATCATGATTCTTTATGTTGATGATTTAATATTGACTGGTGATGAGTAGCTAATACACTCATGCAAGGAGGACCTTGCAAAGGAGTTCAAGATGAAGGATATGGGCCTCCTTCACTATTTCCTTGGATTTGAAATATGGCAGCGAGAAGGTGAATTTTTTGTGTCTCAAGGCAAGTATACAAGGGAGATACTCGGTAAGTTTCACATGGAGGGCTGCAAACCCATGGATACTCCTCTTCCAGGAAACTAGAGGAAAGAGGACGCTACATATGGAGAGGTAGCGGATGCTACTGTATATTGACAGTTGGTGGGTTCGCTCATGTATTTAGTTAATACAAGACCAGAAAAATGCTATGCGGTGAACCAACTTAGTCAAGTGATGGTTAAGCCTACCAAACTCTTTTGGAAGGTAGGAAATCATGTCCTGAGATATCTCAAGGGCGCATTTGAGTATGGCTTATGGTATAGACAGACGAATGAGGTGAATTTTCATTAATTCACAGATGTAGATTGGGCAAGCAGACCAACGGACAGAAAGAGCACATCAGGAGGGGTCTTCAATATCGGATCTACATCTATTTCTTGGTACAACAGGAAATAGAGATATGTGGTACTTAGTTTAGTGGAATCAGAATACATGCCAGCAAGTCAAGCTGCATGCGAGGCTATCTGGATGAGGAAGATCCTAGTTGGTTTGTTTGGTTCTCATTTAGATCCTATAGTGATTCATTGTGATAATCAAAGTTGCATTAAAATCTCGACTAATCATGTGTTTCATGATTTATCTAAGCATATAGATATCCAGTATCATCATATCAGAAATTGTGTGCAGCGGAAGATCAGGATGCAGATATTCCGATGAAGGCACTCACTAGGAGCAAATTCGAATACCATAGAGACAGGGTTGGGGTGAAGGATAATCCCTTTCTTGTTGAGAAGGAGTGTTGAGATTCAACAAGATGATGATCCTAGTGAAAATTAAGCACCTACACTAGGTGGGTCCCGCAGACTATTTTTAGGTGATATGTCTATTTTTAGCATTTGGATCAAAGTCTATTCTTAGCAGTAATATATTTATAAATGGTTGAGAAAATTATATGGATGGATGGGCATCTATTGTTGGAATGCATGTGCGAAGTTGTTTCGTGGAATGCATGTCTAAAAATAGAATGCATGTCGATTATTGTTATCTCGTAACAATAATTAGACAATAAATAATAATCTATTCTTTTGAAGCACTTGATTTCAATTAACTGATGTGGAAAACAAGTTAACTAAAGAAATTTCGAGTTCAAATTTTGTTTGGTGGGACATGCTAGTGGACTTCGTTGTAACTGAGTGATACAAAGTTGTAACATTGTTGGATGTGTAGTTATGTGAGTTGTAAAGTAGTTTAACTCAGTCAAGTGAGTTAAACTCAGTTGTGGTAGTTGTAACTGGTTGTAACTAAAGATACACTAGTGAGAGATCAGTGAATTAAATATTAAATCAATTCACATGGAGTGATCTCACATGCAACTGAAGATTTATTATTGTTAACTACATGCATGTTGTTAGGGTCCTATAAATATAGGATTCATAGTTTTGAATTGAATTTTGATAGTCTTGTAAATATGAACATACCTTGCTTTCTGCAAGTTGTTTTCCCATATTTTGAAAAAAATAAAAAATAATTAAAAAAATAAAAAAGAGGGTAAAAAGTCAAAAAAATAAAGATCAAAGGACTTAGAGAATATAGACCCCAAAAGAAAAAAAGATGAAAATAAGACATGAAAGTGAGAAAATTCGAATACCACTACTTTTTACTTTTTCTGTTAAATAAATGATTATGGCAGAGTGTCAATAAATGCCATAATCCATGATGAGTTAACTGTTTAATCTTGCATTGTCATGTTTTCAATTTCCATGTTTTAGATAGAGAATAAAGTTTTGTCAGACAATTTAATCATGACAAATCAGTAGATAGGTAGAGAATAATGAGGATCTCATCAGTTTAATCTGAGTCCTCAGATGATATAAGGTAGATTTAGATAGTTTTTATGCTTTTCAAAAAGAATAAAATGTTTCAAGGTAGCAAGCTCAAGTGCACCTGCAAAAGGAAGAAAAAATGTTAGATTAAAATTGGGTAGGTAGAAAGATGTGGGAAGAAGCATGTAAATATCCATCACTGGGAAAAAATAACTAATTTCCCATCCCTTATAGTTATTCTACATTTCACTTTCACCAAAGGGGCTCGCAGCATTTTTTTGACTTCTATAATCGACCCCAAGGCTCAATGACTGTTAGTTGAAATTGTTGAATTTCTATATTAATCCCTAATTATCATTATTTACCTTTCATTTCATCCATCACAACTCAAAATCTTAAGTAAAGAACTCTTCTTACTTAATGAAATATGAAATTCACCATTTGACTAAACTCCCTTCATTCATAAAAGCATAAAACCCTCCAAAAACATTATATCCTAAGTTAAAAGCGGTGAAATTATAAATGATAAAAGCTTTGCTTTGATATTTTCACTTTACTTAGTCATGTAATTGTATTTTTGGTGTATTTCATTGTCCCTTGTCATATTAACTTCTAATTTATATATTAAATCCCTAAAAATGACCTTTTCCTGTTAATATAATTCCCTTTAGATTAACACCCTTTAAACCCACTATTAGAAGCTTTTATGTCAAGTAATTATCCACATGCGGAAATAAAAAGCCCCAATTACAACCCCTTTGGCATAAAACTAACATTATGTAAAAATCCCGACCCCTATAGTGAATAGACATTTCCATAGTCTATAAATATATAATAGAAATAAAATAAAAAGGGCTTAGGCATGTTTTATATATGTCTAAACGAAAATATATTCCCCGAGCTTATTCTAAAGTTTAATCTAAACTAAACTTTAAAACCCCCACAACCTTTTGCAAGAGCTAGTATCCATGTTAATTTCCGAATAAAACCGTTTAACCTAAGGTTTTAACTGATTTACAGTTAAGCCTTACCCGATATATTAAACATTATGTTTTGTATCATTTAACCCCAGTTAACTTCATATCCCGCCTCATGCGCATTTTTTAACCATATATATAAACTCTATTTATATATATAACATCCCCACTTAACCCCTTTCGAAAATCATGTATTGACCCTGTCTATACATAAAACCTTTTTATTTTTGATAAAAACTTTGGTTATAAACGCATATATATAAAGGTTTTATTATATGATCCATCTCCCGATGCATAGTAAAATACCTCGGGTCCCACCCAGCCTTTTCCACCGCAACTTTACAATTAATCTCAACCCTTCGCTCCCGTGCTACAGATCCAATGGCTCTAATTTCATATCATGCGCATAAATCAATCGCTCACCCAAACATAAATCGAGCGCGAAATTGGTGGTTTTATCCTTTCCGCCCCCAGCGACGTGTCCGTTTTCTATTGGATCGGATTCGTTTGAGAAGAAACCACTTACCACCTGAAATGGACGCGATAACCGCCTTATGGTTTCGTTGTTTAAACTGAAACCGCTCCTGCCATTGATAATACCTTCATTTAATGCCATTTATGAAGATTAAAATCAAAGGTTAAAACCTTTGATTTTGCCTTTTTTCTATGTTGATCGCACATTTCGACCTTTGGATAGCTCTTGACTGTGTTAAAACCCTTGAACACTATTTTTCCCACTGAGAATCCAAATTTGACTAAAATCTACCTTTCAAAGACCTGCAAAGATTTCTGCTGCTCCAGTATACCAGCGAAAAGCTCAGAATCAACCAAAGATCTTCTCAGAACCTTTCAAGAAGCAAAATACCTGTGTTTAAGGTATTTTCCGACAAATTGAAGCCTACAAATTCAATTTTAAACCTTCTGTAATAGAACTAGGCTTTCAATTAGGAGATTTCACCGAGCCAATTTACCTAAAAACACCAAAAAAGAAGCCAAACCCTGGCCAATTTTTTCTAGAAAACCTTGTTTTCAATTGCGAGCCTTTCTAAAGCCAAATTTCCAATTTCTAAAGCATGAGGACCAAATTCAAAGACCCAAAGGGTTAAAACTTCTGAATATACCCTAAAAATTTCCTTTTTCAATCAAAACCACTCAGAAAACCCTGTTTTCTGTTTTATCCCAGTTTTATACCTCTAACAAGCCTAATTGAGCAATAATACCAACAGAAGTTATCCATAGACTGAATTTCTCAAACTATCCTCTGTTAAAGAAAAATAACTCCTACAAACAGTCTAATCTTGCAGTAGTTACCCAAAATACCTAGAAAACAGAGTTAAACCTCCACAGGTCTTTCAAAAGCCTTCAATAACCCTCCTGCAGACCTGGATTTCATTAAAAAATTGTTTTATTTTTGCAGGTTATTATCAGAATATGGATTTGGGCCAACAGTTTCAATACTAGTTGACAAAATTGTTTGCTCCAATTTCTCAGATTTTAATTCAAAAGCTTCATTCAAAAAACAATTTGTATAAAAATAAAGAATAAAATCAATTCAAAGAGAGATCAGAATGATGAAATGTGCATAGTGAATGGTAAAAGTGAAATCATAATTCACAATGACAGTGAAACAGAATAGTCAAAGAGCATCAGAGTTAAAGAGTATCAGGTAAAATTCAGAGTGAAAGTTAAAACAAAGTTACAGAGTAGTCAAGGTAAAATAGTAAAAGTAAAAAAAAAGCCAGTAATGGTTAAATAGAAATTAAAATACTTTCACCAACAATGAATTTTATCCAAAGTGAAAGTAAAACAGTTAAAAGAACAAAAAGGTGAAAAGATGATAACATAACAAGAAGGAACATTTTTGCATAAATTTCATGTCTAAGTCATTTTATTGCAGAAAATATTGTGACCAATACAAGATGAATTTTGAAAAGTTGAAGGAGGTTTATGTTCTTAAGATTTCCAACTACAAAAACCTCTCTCACTTTTCTAACATCCATTATGGGTTGGGAAATATTAAACAATATTTGAAATCACTTTATTCATAAAATTCTTGTTAAGTCATCATTTTACAGAGACAATTGTGGCCAATAAGAAATACATCTTACAAAACTGAAGGAGGTTTTTGTTCCTAAGAGAGCCATATACAAAAGCCTATCTCACTTTGTGCACATCTATTACAAAATGAAATATACATGCGCATATTTACAGCCTATTTGTCAGACTCTGTAAAACTCTGTTTTACACATCTTTTTACAGAACCTATTGTGAACAGCTGGAGCAGAAATTTCGGAAAATGAGAGAGGTTTATCTCACCCAAATATTCATATATAATAACCTATTTCACTTTTTACATATTTATTTTGGATTTAGAAATACAAAGGTATCATTTGACCCCAAATTTTCATAATTGCTGGAGCAGAATGCACAAAGAAAGGAAACAGTTAGTGACTTGGATGCCTCATCATCAACTAAGAGTTGAGCTCAAATTCGAATTCTCCTCTTTTTCATCACCTAACCATAAAAAATAGTGCCAAATAGATGCATTAGTTTTGAGTGTTCTTTACTTAAGTTCTATTTATGTAGAACAGTTAGAGATATTTGTAAACCAATCTTGATATTTTTTCAAGATATTCTATTTAGAATTTGTATAAATACTTCACTCTTTGAAGTATTTTGTGTGGAATAAAATTGTTAAGATTACTATAGATTTTTGCTGATACATTGGAGGTTTACATGTGTTGATTTTGAAGTAGCAAACTGGACAAAGCTAATTGGGCATCATAATTCAGTATTCTTGCGATAAGTTAAAGAGTAAAGTGCATCTCTTCTTGTCGTTGTTTCATTTATGAGTTCCATGCAATCCAATATGTCTTTAATCTGTCTAAATGAGTAACTATGAATATTAATTCAGGATTAGCTTATTGCTCCCTGTTTTAACTAAGTTACCATTTAAATGTTCTCTACTAATTTCTGGTGTTAGGAATCCTTCATTGCTCCTACTCTCATTTGACCCCTGCCTCCTTCCTCCATTGTCTGGATTAAAGGATCCTTCATTTCCCTTTATCCCGACTATACCATTTCAAAAAAACCTTTTACCCAAAACTCTGAGGGTTATCTACCTTGCCCTGACTACATTTTCACCCTTTTGGCCTTGCCTTCTAGTACTGCTATCTAGAATTAGAATCCATAGCCCAATGGACTAGTAGATCTCTCTCTAGTTTAATTCAAAGTAATTTTTACCCACCAAACATCTTAAAACAAAAACAAAATTTTTCTATCATAACTAACCTAAAACATAAATCAGAAACAAATATAAATTTTAAAGAGAGATCCCTCTCTGAATTCTAGGAAGGATAGATCCTACAATTTGAAGTAGGTTTGTGGTTACCTCAGACTATTTCTCTTAAACCTGGAGAAATTACTGAGTGATAACATAATGGCGACCATACTGGGGAAGACTAACATTTTCTTTAGAAATATTTACAGTTTCAAATATGATCTATGATGGTGGACAGTGATCGAACACACAAAGGTTAAAATAATCCACCTGGCAACTCCAAATCAATTTCACAATCAAGACTCTACTGGAGGAATGAACCTCAAAGAACAATATGGAAAGATCAGGCTTTCAACTTGGATCTTAATCCAAGACATCATATCCTTTCTCATTAAGGAATTTTTTCAATTTATATTGTATTTTATAGAAGATCTTAGATTAGTTTTTAATTATTTTCCTTTAAAGATTGTAAATAATAATTCTCATAAGCTCTTTGAGCATCTTTCTTCTGAATCTAATGATGATCATTTTCCAATTAAGAAGCCTCAAATAATCAAGATTGATCTTACAGTCTCTGTACATATTCCTATACCATATAAAGTTCCAGATAGATGTAAGCCCCTTATTTTACCTCCTATACTCCATGATTTTCCTAAAAACTACTACAAACATCTTCCTATATTTGATGGAGAGAATGGTATCACTGCCCAAAAACATATTCAAGGTTTTGAGAATTATGTGGATTTATTTGAGATTGATGAAGATGATGTTAAAATCAGACTTTTTGCTTTTTCTTTGCAAAATATAATAAAGATTTGGTTCAAAAATCTCCCTAATGCTAGCATCTCAAATTTCCAGCAGTTTATCAAACTTTTCCTTGATATATGGATAATCAAATTTAATCCTTTTGTGATCATGGAAGAATATAATCAATTAAAAAGACATCCAAATGAAACAATACAACAATTTTCTGATAGATTTAATCAAGTTTATTATTTAATGCCAGAAATTATTAGACCTCCTCATGATTCAGCTTTCTTTCATTATCCAAGTGCCTTTGAACCAGAAATAGAATTTTGGTTAAGAGAAAGAGATCCAAAAACCCTTGTATATATGCAGAACATTGCAGTTGATGTAGAAGTTAATCTGCAAATCAGACAGGAAAACTTGAAAACAGAAGAAGAGGAAAAGAAAAATATTGCAGAGGTAAAACTCACCCTTTTGGTAAGAAAAATAGATGAAATAATACAGGAGATCACTATGAAAGATGAATTTTTTATTCAAAATCACCATGAAGAAATAGAAGAGGTTGATAGCCATGAACAAATTCCTGCTAATTCCAATTATCATAGATCAGAAAATGAATTTACAGATCAATATGAGGAAGAGGAATATGCTGATCTAATGTGTATGTTTGATGAAATTCCTTCTTTTGATGATTTGCCTAAGTATGATCATTATGATGATAGTTATGTTCTCCAAACTCAAGCTAAATTTACAGAGCATTAGAAGCTAGTTTGGAGGATGAAGAAATGCAATTTCAGCAGATTGAAGACAGTGATCAGCCAATACAGATCAGCCATGAGAGTGAGGAAGAAAGAGCAGAAAATGTGGAAATAAGTAAAGATTATTTACCTCTTTGTTTTTCTTCATTTCAGTTCATTAGAGACAACTTTCATGCCATCAATAATCAGCAATCTTTAGGAATTGTTATTTACAACAAAGAAGATAATGAAACTATTGATCAAGTTTTTTCAGTTTCACAATTGCAGATATCAGTTCCCATTGAAATAAATGATCAAATGACACAAGAAAGTTCCATACCACTATTTTTTGAATCATTTCAGCATTTAAATGAAATATGGTATAACATATTTAAAGAAAAGGATGAGAAACTTGTTGAATTTTATGAAGTCCCATGGAATCCTATATGCCATAGGTTGCAAAAATTTTCCCAAGTTTTTCATGATCCAATAGCAAATATGTTGGATATTGAATGCATTCAAAGCCTTCCTTCATTAACTAACTATGAGTTTTAGAATCAAGATGATAAAGGTTTCAACAGTAAAACATTACAATCAGTAGGAATATCATCACAAATCTTATCTAAAAGTTTACAGGGAGATAAAGATGAAAATAACATTTCATATTCATGGTATGGAGGCCATCTAGAACAGATGTGCAGTTGTTCAGATCAATTAAACATCAGTGTATATATTTTGGAAGATCCTTTTGTACAGTTTCTAGAGTCAACAAAGGAAATAAAGTATTTCCTTATCCTCTCATTTGTTGACAAGTTTCTAATAGGTTGCAGAAGTACAATTTTGATAATCAACAAGAAAATGCAACAAAATATATCAAAGTACATAATAATGCTTGAATGGTTGCATTGGCTATTTCATTTTACCTAACTAGCAGTTGGACAACTGATTAGAGTAAGTAGGTAGGATTTCAGCTTATTTCAGTTTTCAGTTTTCAGCTAGTTTGAAATAATTCATTAAGATTTGAAGCCAAGGAAAAGGCCCTAAAACATTGTTGATTTAGTAGTTTAGTTTGAAGGTTGCAGCACCTTTTAGCCTCAGATTAGATTTCAGTTTGCAGAAAAAGGTGTAAATTCAGTTCAAGAGTTTTCAGTCAAGGTATATGCATGTTTGGGATTGGCCCAATGGATCAGGCTACTAGTCGACAGTGTTCTTGACATCTCACAAGGAGATGCCATCCCCATGTGAAGTCGCTGTTAGGGTCCTATAAATATAGGATTCATAATTTTGAATTGAATTTTGATAGTCTTGTAAATATGAACATACCTTTCTTTTTGCAATTTGTCTTCCCATATTTTGAAAAAAATAAAAAATAAAATTAAAAAGAGGGCAAAAAGTCCTAAAAGAAAGATCAAAGGACTTAGAGAATATAGACCCCAAAAGAAAATAAATATGAAAATAAGACATGAAATTGATTAAGTTCAAATGCCACTACTTTTTACTTTTTCTGTTAAATAAATGATTATGGCAGAGTGCCAATAAATGCCATAATCCATGATGAGTTAACTGTTTAATCTTGACTTGTCATGCTTTCAATTTCCATGTTTTAGATAGAGAATAAAGTTTTGTCAGACAGTTTAATCCTAACAAATCAGTAGATAGGTAGAGAATAATGAGAAGCTCATCAGTTTAATCTGAGTCCTCAGATGATATAAGGTAGATTTAGATAGTTTTTATGCTTTTCAAAAAGAATAAAATTTTTCAAGGTAGCAAGCACAAGTGCACCTGCAAAAGGAATAAAAAATGTTAGATTAAAGTTGGGTAGGTAGAAAGATGTGGGAAGAAGCATGTAAATATCCATCACCGGGAAAAAATAACTAATTTCCCATCCCTTATAGTTATTCTACATTCTAGACTTTCAGTCAAAGGGGCTCAGAGAATTTCTCTGACTTATGTTGGGACTGGCCACAAGGCTCAATGACTGTTAGTTGAAATTGTTGAATTTCTATATTAATCCCTAATTATCATTATTTACCTTTCATTTCATCCATCACAACTCAAAATCTTAAGTAAAGAACTCTTCTTACTTAATGAAATATGAAATTCCCCATTTGACTTGTTACACAGTAATTTTTCACCGCCCTACAATCCCCCATCCCGCACATTGGAGGGCTTATTCCGTGACCTGTGAGTAGTGATATTACCTGAAACCACTTTCATGGCATCCCCCTTGACAAGGACCATCATTCCCCTGAAGACAATTTCCTGTGAAAAGCCCTAAAAATAGCCTTTTTGGCCTTGGCGCGACTAGCCAGTTCAGCCCTCGCGCCAATGGGGGAAATCCACCAAAGAGGGCGCGCCAACTGGCGCTCTGTCCTAGTGTATCACCCGTGCCAGGCTTAATAAGGATTGTTTTTTTAAAATAAATGGTGGAAGTTTGATTCCAACCAACTCCTGAACGAGTCTCTAAAATGAGTTGGGAGGTTTGGCTCTGGATCTCCATGTAGGGGAAGTGGTTTTCCACCTATCATGGAAGCTTCCTTAAGGATAGGGCCAATCCCACCATTGTAGGGATCCCAACTCCCCTTCCACCATATATATAAACTTGTCATTTTTCCTTTGCAAGCTAGCCTGAATAGAGCTGAATCAATAGTAAGGAGATTATCGTCAGACAGCCGAAGAGAGAGACTTGACCCATTCCCGAAGAGCTTTACCGAGACGTACTCTGTTGTCGACCAGCCGAAGGAAGATCCAGCATCAGAGCTCAAGTTGTATCTTTCTTTGTTCTGATTAATAATAAACGGCTTCAATTATGGTTCCACTCAGATGTTCATGTTTTATGTTATGATTTGTATCTTCTCTGACTGATACATAGTTGCATGTATTAGGTTTTACGCTTGTGTGTTTTTTGTTTCTTTGTGTACGTGTAGGTGTTTGAACGAGCTAGGCGGGATAATTGTGATCTGCCATAACAGTAGCATAGGAATTAAGGTAGGCCTCTTTTCGCATCTTGGTCTTTTCCAATTAGGAACTTGCGTCTTAGCGTGACTCGGTTTTTGCTAGACCTGATCTGGGCTAGTAGGGATCGCCTCTGTCCACAGAGGGGATTTACCTCTCCAAAAAAATGGCGACTCCATTAGGGAGACATTGATTGGAGTTTGTCTTATCTTTTCTGTTGATTTTGATCTTTTTCTGCTTCATCAGCTCTTTTGGTTCGCTTTTTTCTAGTGTAAAACCTTTGTTCAGCCCTAGAGGATCAGATCTGACCTCTACTTTTTCGAAATTTTCATCTTTTCATGGTTGTCTTGGTCGGCGCGGTTTCCACCTTGACAGTCGCGCCCATTGGCGCAGGTTGCTAGTTCATCACTCATGTCATACCCTGTCTGGCGCGGATTATAGCCAGATAGTCGCGCCATTTCCTATAGGTGCTAGGGTTTTCCCTTGTTCGAAAGTTTTTTTTGGTCAGTACTTTGCTTCTGGGTTAGTTTTAGATTTTTCTTGAAGTGGTGAGTCTGTTCTTGGTTGTGAGAAATTCTTTGTTTTTTCATTTTCAGGTGTTGGCGCTTGTTGTCAATTAGCAACCCGCACCAACTGCCATTGGCGCTAATTGTCAATGAGCAAGTCGCGCTAGTTGGCGCTAGTTTCACCTACCAAAGTCGTGCCAATTTTAGGGTGTGTGAAAATTGAGACTTTTCCCCTAAATCCTTCACCAATGTGTCTTTCCCTTCCGGTATTTTCTCTGTATGAGCATAGATTACATTGCTCATTGTTCAGCTGAAATGTCTTCTCTCCATGATTGCTTGATGTAAAAGGGAATGAATGCCTTGTTTTGATCTCATGCTTTGGAATTCCTCTTTGTGTTTGACCTCATATGTCTTGTCACCTTTTGAGGAATTTCATTACAAAGTGTTTTGAAACAATGATTGCATTCTTAGTGTTTGTTTGCATCCCTTTTTCCTTCATCCTTCATTAAGAATATTTGCGTTCATTTAGTTTTTGTCTCATAGTTTGCTTTTCGTTAAATGCATTAGATCACATTGCATTGAAAAGTGTTTTTTGAGATTTATCATTGAACTTAGATTACATTATTTAATGATTGAAAGCTAAAAATCACATCGAGTGCATTCTCTTTCATTAAAAGCATGCATTATGGCCTGTTTCAAAAAAGGTATCAGTATAGATTACAATTGCATAGTTTTCAAAAAAGAGGATTTTGCATATATTACATTGCATTATTCGCATCGTTGAATGTTTGAAATTACTTTTGGATAGTGAAAGTCATCTAGTTTGGAAAATTTTCATTTTCATTGTTGTTGTTTGTTGCATCATTGTTTGAAGCTCTTCCCTTAACTAGATAGCATTCATCGAATTGAAAGATTTATTTTCTCATATAGCTGCATATAGGAGATTGAGACATAACATTCGGTAGGGAATGAAATTGAAACATAATTTAAGATCAACATTAAAATTTATTCAATTTACCTTAAGGAAGCATTGAAACATTAACGAAATATTTATAGGTCTAGGCTAGTGACATGTTCCGACGTCGTTAAACCTAGTAGATGTCGTTCGCCTCTTGGCTTTAGACAGCACTAGTACGGACTTTTGCTCCTTGTACTGTCGCGTATATAAAGGGAGACCCCAATAGGTTGCTATCCTTTATCCGTAGGAAGCCGAGTCTGCCGCCTTATACCCGTGATACACCGAACACAGCATTCAGGGAGATTTACTGCACGTACGTCAAGTCCTTGGTTGATTTCTCTTTCATTTTGAAACCAAGGTGTATATTGCAATTCACGGATATCTGGTACACCCCTTGCCTAGATTACCAGAGTAGTCATTTTGATCTTTTCTGACTCTTTAAATTTGAAAGGATCATCAAGTACTTGTCCTTTCACGCTTGTTTCCAAATTGAAAGTGATAGAGTCACCTTTTGCCTTTTTCTTGGCTCTTAAAATATGAAACGGTAGAGTTTTGTTTCAATGTTTTAAAAAAAAAATTAACTGCCCACGAAATATTCCTGGTTAAAGTTAGTTTCCTTAGGGTGTTTTTCCAAAGATCGTTTCTAATGGAAACTTTTTCGGAGTTCACCAACCAAGGAATCCCCTCCGAACGGAATCCTAGTCCTTTTCCTCCTTTTGGAAATGTTGGCGCTTTTTATATGGCAACGTTGTCCCTTCCTGGGTTAACGGTTGGGTTGTCCGTTTGGTTTTTTTCAACCTCTGTGGTTCCGAATGTCTCGACTACTGTTCAATCAGTTCCTCCACCTGAACAACATCATGTTGATTCCAAGGTGGACCTCTCCCCTTCTTCGCTTGTTTCTGCGTCCTCCTCTTCAACTTTGCCTGGTGAAAGTCTAGATTCGAGTAACCAGGTGGCTAAGAAGATGAAGAAGGAGACAAAGAATAAGAAGTCTGATAAGAGAGAGGTTAAATCTATATTTGTCACTTCTAAAACATCTCCTTTTGATGAACCTCCCAACCCTCCACGGAAATTCAAGTTCCCTTGCATGTTGTGCACAAAAGACCATCTTCTTCGAGACTGCCCTGGCATTCCCAAGGTGCTCAAAGTATGGTCCAACGGTCATCCGCCGTTGCATTTGGCTTTCGGGAGTCAGGTTGGGGGCACGTTTCGAACTGGTGTTGGTAAAAATATTAAGAAGCAGGGTAAGCTTGCCAATCCCTGTAAGTTTTGTGGGGGGCACCATGCCATTCACCTTTGTCTATATATGGATGAAGCCAAGCGATTTTTGGACAACTTGGTTGTTTCTGCGTCATGCCTTCTGGCTGGTTACAAATGGCTTTCTTTCAGTCCTCCACCAGCTGATCCTACGATTGGTCAAGAGTCATCCTTAGTCGATCCTGCTCCCTCAGAAATTCAAATTCAGGAATCCATCCCCGACCAACCATTGGTCGTGGGATCGGTTTAACTGGCCCCATCTATGGTGCACCAACTCTTTTCCGTTGAGAGTGGATCTCATATCCCTCAGGTTCTTCTTGTTTATTCAGATTCCTCAGACTTGGAGAAGGATTCTCCTATCCCTATACCTCAAGGAGCTGCTCCTCCGTCTCCCGTGATGGAAGTCTTAGGGGATACCCTTCCCAAATCCATGATGGATATCGTGGAGGATGCTCCTTATTCTTCCGTAACACTAGGGGAAGACCATCTTGGTTCGATGGTAGCCCCTCCGAGTAGTTTGGTTGCTTCCTTTGATTGGAATCAATTTTCAGGATACCGCCTTCCGTCTTATGTGCCTTTCGAGATAACAGTACAGGATTTTGGTCTAGTCGTACCTAGCACCATTATAGATGAAGTCGCATCTGTTAGTGTTCTGTCCTCAAGTACTTGGAAAGCTTTCAGTTCGCCGCTGCTTGTGCCTGTTACGTAGAATCTATTGGCGTTTAACAGAAGAACTATTAAACTGTTAGGGATCCTTCCAAGGTTACCTGTTACGTTGGGAGGTAAAACCGTCCATATGGACGTGATGGTTATTCCAGGCCCCTTGGATTTCAATCTGATTTTGGGGTGCGATTACACCTATGCCATGGGAGTGCTTGTCTCCTCCCTTTTCTGTGTGGTCTATTTTCCACATGAAGGATGGATCGTGACCATTGATCAACTTTCGTTCTTTGGTCCTGATGTGGCAACTGGCCCGCCATCATCCTTTCCTGGTTTTTATCCACCTGTTGTATCTGCACCACCGCAGGTCAACTATGTGGCTACCTATCATGTGCCTGTACTCAGTGATAGTGTCGTTGTGCATCAAGTGTTGGGGGCATTGGGTCCTGACTTCCAGGATGTTTTCCTTCCATTGGGAATGGAACTCTTGGAAGAGAATACTTCTTGTTCATTATGATGAGATCGTCGGAGCATGGTTCTTTTCCTGTGTCAAGCTCCTTAAAAAATGAAACACGATTGTCGGATCAAAGTTCCTTGTCTTGTTCCAAGCTCCTTAAACCATGAAACAAGGTGTCCTGAGGATAGTTCTTTTAATGTGTCAACCTCATTAAACCAATGAAACACTTTCCTGTTCAATTCTAGTCTTTGGTAAGATCTCGTAAAATCCAAATCGAATCTTTATCTTGATCTCATAAATTGAACCTTCACTCCATCTGCCTTTCATGTGGACTGAAGCTTGGGGGGCATGTACCTCGAATTGAGTCACCATGCTGGGGGCATGCAAAAATTTTCAAGCAAAGTTTGTTTCCATTTCAAGGTTGTGTAAAAATGAAACCGGTTTCAAACATAGTTTATCTTTGTTTCAAGCTTGTGTAAAAATGAAACAAACTTCAAGCAAAGTTTCCTGATTTCAAGCTTGTGTAAAAATGAAACCATTCCCATTTTACCTCTTGTGATTTCCATTTTATCAGCCTGTTTTTCCAGATGAGCCTTGGTTTTTTCATTCCATCGTCCCCATCTGCTTGGCCGATCATATGCCTTCACTTGGTTGTTTTACCCATTCCTGAGGAATCGCTACGATGAGTGTTCTTGTTAGCCAACCTCTTAAGCTTTATTTGTTCTGAGCAGTTCCACCATTACCGGAACCAGTTGCTACCCTTTATACCACTTGTTCCTCCAGGAAGAGTCACCTTTCAGCTCTTTTCTGACTCTCTAAATATAAAAATATTGTCGAGTCACTTGTTGTTTTGATCTTGTTAAATTGGCTACGAAATGACATCTACCCAGTATACGCTTACCCCTTTTTCGGGCTGGGATAGATTATTTACGAAAAAGGAATACCCTAGCCTATCGCGACTAGGAGGCTTTCTCAGATATAGTTTTCTACCTTTTTGGATCTGGGGAACTATTTACGAAAAGGGACTGTTGGAGTTTACTTTTCCGCTGTCTTTTCAACCTCTCTAAACATGAAAAGACACCGAGTTCTTCCTTTGTCAGAATCGTTAAACCCTGATGACATCGGATTCAATTGTAATGATGATATTTGAGTTCCTCCTTCCTAGGGCTTGTTAAATGTACTAGGATGGATTCATCTGAAGGACAAACTTATATTACAAGCATATGCTATCCCCTTCAAGCTTGATTTCAAAAATAATTGGGGTACTCGCCAAAAATGGTGGGGAAAAATGGAACCAGTATCGTCATCGTGTCGGCAGTATGTCACTCTTGAACATGGCACTTGTCTGCATTTGTGTCGGGTTGGGGAAATCTCATCTCATTCTCTATTTTCCTCCATGGGTTTGGGGAATCCCTTTTGACCTCTCATCTTCTCTTTGCCTCGTCATCATGACCTCGGATCTTTTGATGTCAAATACTTCCAAATCCACTCTCGTGCTGCCGATATGTTCAAGAGAAGTTGACCTCTGCAAGTTTCAACCTTCCTCTGATTCTCATCTGATCCTGATTCACAAACATTATATTCCTTTGTCTCGCGTCGATGATGTGGGAAACACTATGGCCCACCTTCAATCAAGGTCACTTCCTGTCGACTTCAGCTCATTATCCAGGAAGTTGATCTAGAGACTCCCTTCCGGTACCTTAGAGCCTGCATGCCTCAATGGTAGGTTCTTTGCATTTGACGCAAGGTTTTCATCATTGACATTCGATCGAATGATTATGTGGGTGTTCGACGCCAACTCACTGTTCACACTCCATGGATTGTACCTATAGTACCTTGAAAGCCATTGTCATTATTGGTGGTTCTTCTCGCGTCTGTTAACAGCTCTCATCATTGGCTGGTAATCAGGCGATGTTCTTGCATGTTCGACTTCAGCTCACTTATTCACATGCTTGAACTTGTATAGGTCAAGATGGAGCGCAAGACCCTGGATTTTGTCTGTTAGAATCTAGGCTGCAATTTTTTGGATTATTATGATTGGTTACATGACTCATTCATTGGATGGCTGCGACCATACCTGAGTCTATTTATCGATCCTTACTGGATGGTTGTGCCCATGCCTTGGATCTTGATTATTGTATACTTTGTTACGGATGGTTGCGCCCATACCACATTTATATCATGTATTTGAGATATCAGTTGTACCTGTCTACGCAGGTTTTCCGACGGCAATTTTTTTAGTTGGGCGTGTTCTCGTAAATCATTTCACCCCTCTTTCTCTTTCAGGCCTCATGCTTTAGGGGGCATCTGTTACACAGTAACTTTTCACCATCCCTACAATCCCTCGTCTCGCACATTGGAGGGCTTATTCCGTGACCTGTGAGCAGTGACATGACCTGAAACCACTTTCATGGCATACCCCTTGACAAGGAACATCATTCCCCTGAAGTCAATTTCCTGTGAAAAGCCCTAAAAATAGCCTTTTTGGCCTTGGCGCGACTAGCCAGTTCAGCCCTCACGCCAATGGGGGAAATCCACCAAAGAGGGTGCACCAATTGGCGCTTTGTCCCAATGTATCACCCGTGCCAGGCTCAATAAGGATTGTTTTTAAAAAATAAATGGTGGAATTTTGATTCCAACCAACTCCTGAATGAGTCTCTAAAATGAGTTGGGAGGTTTGGCTCCGGATCTCCATGTAGGGGAAGTGGTTTTCCACCTATCATAGAAGCTTCCTTGAGGATAGGGCCAATCCCACCATTGTAGGGATCCCAACTCCCCTTCCACCATCTATATAAGCTTCTCATTTTTCCTTTGCAAGCTAGCTTTAATAGAGCTGAATCAATAGTAAGGAGATTATCGTCAGACAACCAAAGAGAGAGACTTGTCCCATTCCCGATGAGCTTTACCGAGACGTACTCCGTTGTCAACCCGCCGAAGGAAGATCCAGCGTCAGAGCTTAGGTTGTATATTTCTTTGTTTTGATTAATAATAAACGACTTCGATTATGGTTCCACTCAGATTTTCATGTTTTATGTTATGAGTTGTATCTTCTCTGACTGATACATAGTTGCATGTATTAGGTTTTACGCTCGTGTGTTTGTTGTTTCTTCGTGTACGTGTAGGTGTTCGAACGTGCTAGGCGGGAGAAGTGTGATCTTCCATAACAAAGGACGAAAGCGCCATATTCTCTGCAAGAAACAGCAGCGTAGGACTTAAGGTAGGCCTCTTGTCGCATCTTGGTCTTGTGCAATTAGGAACTTGCGTCTTAGCATGACTCGGTTGTTGCTAGACCTGATCTGGGCTAGTAGGGATCACCTCTGTCCGCAGAGGGGATTTACCTCTCCAACAAACTAAACTCCCTTCATTCATAAAAGCATAAAACCCTCCAAAAGCATTATATCCTAAGTTAAAAGTGGTGAAATTATAAATGATAAAAGCTTTGCTTTGATATTTTCACTTTACTTAGTCATGCAATTGTATTTTTGGTGTATTTCATTGTCCCTTGTCATATTAACTTCTAATTTATGTATTAAATCCCTAAAAATGACCTTTTCCTATTAATATAACTCCCTTTAGATTAATACCCTTTAAACCCACTATTATAAGCTTTTATGTCAAAGTAATTATCCACATGCGGAAATAAAAAGCCCCAATTACAACCCCTTTGGCATAAAACTAACATTATGTAAAAATCTCGCCCCTATAGTGAATAGACATTTCCATAGTCTATAACTATATAATAGAAATAAAATAAAAAGGGCTTAGGAATGTTTTATATATGTCTAAACGAAAATATATTCCCCGAGCTTATTCTAAAGTTTAATCTAAACTAAACTTTAAATCCCCCGCAGCCTTTTGCAAGAGCTAGTATCCATGTTAATTTCCGAATAAAACCGTTTAACCTAAGGTTTTAACTGATTTACAGTTAAGCCTTACCCGATATATTAAACATTATGTTTTGTATCATTTAACCCTAGCTAACTTAATATCCCACCTCACGCGCATTTTTTAACCATATATATAAACTCTATTTATATAATAACATCCCTGCTTAGCCCCTTTCGAAAATCATGTATTGACCCCGTCTATACATAAAACCTTTTTATTTTTGATAAAAAATTCGGTTATAAACGCATATATATAAAGGTTTTATTATATGATCCATCTCCCGACACATAGTAAAATACCCCGGTCCCACCCATCCTTTTCCACCGCAACTTTAAAATTAATCTCAACCCTTCGCTCCAGTGCTCCAAATCCAATGGCTCTAATGTCATATCACGCGCATAAATCAATCCCTCACCCAAACATAAATCGAGCGTGAAATTGGTGGTTTTATCCTTTCTGCCCCTAGCGACGTGTCCAATTTCTATTGGATCGCATTCTTTTGAGAAGAAACCACTTACCACCTGAAATGGATGCGATAACCGCCTTATGGTTTCGCTGTTTAAACTAAAACCGCTCCCGCCATTGATAAGACCTTCATTTAATTCCATTTATGAAGATTAAAATCAAAGGTTAAAACTTTTGATTTTTCCTTTTTTTTTATGTTGATCGTGCATTTCGACCTTTGGATAGCTCTTGACTGTGTTAAAACCCCTGAACACTATTTTTCCCACTGAGACTCCAAATTCGACTAAAATCTACCTTTCAAAGACCTGCAAAGATTTTTGTCGCTCCAGTATACCAGCGAAAAGCTCATAATCAACCAAAGATCTTCTCAGAACCTTTCAAGAAGCCAAATACCTGCGTTTAAGGTATTTTCCGACAAATTGAAGCCTACAAATTCAATTTTAAACCTTCTGTAATAGAACCAGGCTTTTAATTAGGAGATTTCACCGAGCCAATTTACCTAAAAACACCAAAAAAGAAGCCAAACCCTGGCCAATTTTTTCCAGAAAACCCTGTTTTCAATTGTGAGCCTTTCTAAAGCCAAATTTCCAATTTCTAAAGCTTGAGGACCAAATTCAAAGACCCAAAGGGTCAAAACTTCTGAATATACCCTAAAAATTCCTTTTTTTCAATCAAAACCACTCAAAAAACCATGTTTTCTATTTTATCCCAGTTTCATAACCTCTGACAAGCCTAATTGAGAAATAAGACCAATAGAAGTTATCCTTAGACTGAATTGTTTAAATTATCCTCTGTTGAAGAAAAATAACTCCTGCAAACAGTCTAATCTTGCAATAGTTACCCAAAATACCTAAAAACAGAGTTAAACCTCCACAGGCAGATCTCATTCCATAGGTCTTTCAAAAGCCTTCAACCACCTCCTTGCAGACCTGGATTTCATTAACAAATTGTTTGATTTTTGCAGGTTATTATTGTTGGTCGGATAAATCGATCTTGCGGACAAGACCGATCTGCCTAGTATCAGAAGATAGTCTAGCAAAAAACAGACAATTAAATCTATATTTCTCTAGATATATCATGATTTATAAGTAAATGCGACAAAGGTGTTATGATCCTACCTTGATCCAACGCTTATTTGTAATAGTCATCCTTCAACTGCCCGAAAGAGTTATCTTTGAAGATCTGCAATCACAAACAAAAAAACATCAATTAGCACCTGCATAGCATATATTCATAAATAATATCTATTATGGTGATCAAGGAATCCATAAAATAAACAATCAGTTGACAGCTTATTGAGAAAAACAAACTTATTTGTATTAACTTTGAAATAGTAGAAGAACCTTACAGCCTTTTCAGCCTTGATGTTGAACAGGTCTTCCTGGGGTCCGAAGCAGCAATTTCCTTTACTCTAACAAGCCTTGCACTCTTCGAACCGAGATACATACAGGTATGTATTCTTTCCTCATAAAATCTCAGGTAAAGTAGTCTAAGTTCCAAAAGCACTTTACCTCAAACAACACTAAAGCTTGAACTCCCTTTGAGGTTGCCTAATGCCTCTTTTTATAGTGAAAAAGAGGAGGTTACAGTTCCACATATGAAGGGATAGAATTCTCCTTCAAAGGGATAAGCTCCTTACATCAAGGGGTTAGCTCCTTAAGGCATGGGATACATGAACCTGAAAAGAGCGGATTTTCCACCGCAAGATTCCTTCCAGAAGCTTCTAGAAATGACCAAAAGTGAGATTTTTGAGTTTACTTGTGCCCTTTTAATATTTTACAAGGGTCTGCACCCTTAACACAGAGAATGTGTGGTCAGTTACGCAGGAGACATGACCATTAGGTGCGGGACCGCAAGTAAGACAAAGAGAAAGTGCGATACCAGAGTTTTAGTGATTTTTGAGAGCTTTTCTCTTATTTTTAAGGCTTGACATGAGGAACTGATGTTTTAGACTTGCAAAGGAGGAAAGTATGAGTGATAATGAGCTCATATAGATAGCAAAATGTCAAGGTGACAATTTTCAATGCAACAGATTGCCCCCTAAAGTGCGAAGTCTGTAATAGATGAAGATAGAGTCTGCCATGTATGAAGAGTGAAGTACTTTATCATTTCAAGGATCATCATGTGGACACCCCAGTCGGAACCTGTAAAAACATTCAATGCAAAAAATATATATATGTAGACATATCATCGCTAAGGTAGGCATTCCCATACTCAGGTCAAAACTAACTAAAAAACTGACTTAAATTGTTCTGATATAGGAATGATTTTTCAATACATCAACAGTATAGACATGTTTAGACACAGTATGGACACAACCATATGTTTATAAACAGTCCACTCTATAAATGAATAACAAAATTCCTCGCAGCCTGGATGGTAGAAACTAGATCCAGGGTCTTGATCTCCGCTTCTCGAACTACTACGATTATATCCATGTGAATGAATGTGTCGAAGTCAAACATGGTAGAAACCACTTGATTACCAGTCAATAATGTGAACTGTTAACAAGTGTGAGAGTAACCACCAGTTGTATATGGTGCCTCGAAAGCAATCTACTACAATCCGCATCTGGGACCCAGTAGCCACATGAAATGTTGCACTCTCGCACAATCTAGTAACAGTGAATGCAATAACTTTGAGTTCAGGTCAGATGATAGTTTTAATATCAATCTGTTTATCCTTGGGGTCTGCTCGATCATCGCAAAAATCTAGTCGAAGACTAGCAACAGACTAGCCACCTGACCTAGTCCCAAACAAAGATATTTGTTCACCCCTCTTGGGCAAACCAGTTAAAAAATATATATCCTTTGGCTCAATTTCGAGCCGGTGGCCACCAATCACAAAACACTGGTCCTGAGTGTCCCATTTGTTTACTAGCCATGTCAGGAGGTCTACTTGGGCCCTCATGCTCTGTATGGCCCTGAACTTGTACAATATGCATGCTCTTAATGCATGCATTGTGGGCATATGATTCATTGTGGCATCATCTACATCCTCGTGCTCGCGTTCTCGCCAAGTAAGCATTTTGAATTTCCTACAATACAAAAAGAGACATATTAGAACAAACTTATTTGAAAATTTTTGGGTGAAAATTGAGAAATTTAAGTTTTAAAATTCATTGCGCGGGTCCGCACCCTTTGCTCACATAAAATGCGTAGGAACGCACAGGTGCTGTGCAATAGGTGCAAACCTATGAATTTTTTCTTTGTAGGAAAAATTTGGGGTCCGCAGGACCCACGTGTTGCGCCTGCGGACCCCCGCAAGCGATTTTTTAAACCTTTTTTTCCTTAAAAAATGAAATTTAAAGCCTAAAAACAAAATGTAAACAGATGGAATGCAAGTTAAGGAGGATGTGGAATACGTGGAGCTGACGGTTTTCGATTTTGACGGACGGATTTTCCAGAATCTTCACAGGAACTTTTTTACCCAAAAGCTCTCACTTTTCACTCTGAACTCAAATGGTAAAAATGAAGTTAGAAAAGCCCTTTTTATAAGTTTTTTCGAATAAATGAATTTTTAATTTGTTTATTTTTCACTTTAAAAAGGTAATTTAAAAAAAAATATATATTTATCTTAAACAGGTATGTGTAATGTTTCGATTTTTTGTGCAGAAAATTGGATTTTTTGGGAAAATTGATCGTTTTTCGATGAAGAGCATACTTTTATCAGCCAAAAAATTGGTGACTCCGCTGGGGATAGCTCCTTAAGGCATGGGATACATGAACCTGAAAAAGAGCAGATTTGTCACCACAAGATTCCTTCTAGAAGCTTCTAGAAATGACTGAAAGTGAGCTTTTTGAGTTTACTTGCACCCTTTTAATCTTTTACAGGGGTCCGCACCCTTAACACAGAGAAAGTGCGGTCAGGTAAGCAGAAGACGTGACCATTAGGTGCGGGACCACAGGTAAGACAAAGAGAAAGTGCGATACTAGAGTTTTAGAGATTTTTTAGAGCTTTTCTCTTATTTTTAAGGCTTGACATGAGGAACTGATGTTTTAGACTTGCAAAGGAGGAAAGTATGAGTGATAATGAGCTCATACAGATAACAGAATTTCAAGGTGACAATTTTCAATGCAACAATTATGAGAATATGGATTTGGGCCAACAGTTTCAATACTAGTTGACAAAATTGTTTGCTCCAAATTCTCACATTTTAATTCAAAAGCTTCATTCAACAAAGAGTTTGTGTACAAAGAAAGAATAAAATCAAGTCAGAGAGATATCATAATTATGAAATGTGCACAGTGAATGGTAAAAGTGAAATCAGAATTCACAATGACAGTGAAACAAAATAGTCAAAGAGCATCAGAGTTAAAGTGTATCAGGTAAAAGTCAGAGTGAAAGTTAAAACAAAGTTACAAAGCAGTCAAGGTAAAATAGTAAAAGTAAAATCAAAGGCAGTAATGGTTAAATAGATATGAAAATACTTTCACCAACAGTGAATTTTATCCAAAGTGAAATTAAAATAGTTAAAAGAACAAAAAGGTGAAAAGATGAAAACATAACAAGAAGGAACATTTTTGCAGAAATTTCATGTTTAAGTCATTGTTTAGCAGAAACTATTGTGACCACTCCAAGCTGAATTTTGAAAAACTAAAGGATTTTTATGTTCTTACGATGTCCCACTACAAAAACCTCTCTCACTTTTCTAACATCCATTATGGGTTGGGAAATATTAAACAATATTTGAAAGCACTTTTTGCAGAAAACTCCTGTTAAGTCATCATTTTACAGAGAAAATTGTGGCCAATCAGAAATACATCTTACAAAAATGAAGGAGGTTTTTGTTCCTAAGAGATCCATATACAAAAACCTATCTCACTTTGTGCACATATATTACAAAATAAAATATACATGCGCATATTTACAGCCTATTTTTTAGACTCTGTAAAACTTTGTTTTACACATCTTTTTACAGAGCCTATTGTGAATAGATGGAGCAGAAATTTTAGAAACTGAGAGAGTTTTATCTCACCAACATATTCATATATAATAACCTCTTTCACTTTTTTCATATCTATTTCGGATTGAGAAATACAAAGGTATCATTGGACCCCAAATTTACATACTTGTTGGAGCAGAATGCACAAAGAAAGGAAACAGTTAGTGACTTGGATGCCTCGTCATCAACTAAGAGTTGAGATCAAATTCGAATTATCCTCTTTTTCATCACCTATCCATAAAAAATAGTGCCAAATAGATGCATTAGTTTTGAGTGTTCTTTACATAATTTCTATTTATGTAAAACAGTTAGAGATATTTGTAAACCAATCTTGATATTTTTTCAAGATATTATATTTAGAATTTGTATAAATACTTCACTCTTTGAAGTATTTTCTGTGGAATAAAATTGCTAAGATTACTATAGATTTTTACTGATACATTGGAGGCTTACATGTGTTGATTTCGAAGTAGCATACTGGAAAAAGCTAATTGGGCATCATAATCCAGGATTCCTGCGATAAGTTAAAGAGTAAAGTGCATCTCTTCTTGTCATTGTTTCATTTCTGAGTTCCATGCAATCCAGTATGTGTTTGATCTTTCTTAATGAGTAACTAGGAATATTACTTCAGGATTAGGTTATTGCTCCCTGTTTTAACTAAGTTACCATTTAAATGTTTTCTACTGATTTCCGGTGTTAGGAATCCTTCATTGCTCCTACTCCCGTTTGACCCTTGCCTCCTTCCTCCATTGTCTGGATCAAAGGATCCTTCATTGCCCTTTATCCCGACTATACCATTTCATCAAAAACCTTTTACCCAAAACTCTGAGGGTTATCTACCTTTCCCTGACTACATTTGCACCCTTTTGACCTTGCCTTCTAGTATTGCTATCTAGAATTAGACTCCATAGCCCAATGAACTAGTAGATCTCTCTCTAGTTTAATTCAAAGTAATTTTTACCCACCAAACATCTTAAAACAAAAACCAAATTGTTCTATCATAAATAGCCTAAAACATAAATCATAAACAAAGATAAATTTTAAAGAGAGAGCCCTCTCTGAATTCTAGGAAGGCTAGATCCTAGAATTTGAAGTAGGTTTGTGGTTACCTCAGAATATTTCTCTTGAACCTGGAGAAATTACTGAGTGATAACACATGTCAGATCCAGTGGAGACCTAGTTGAGAGATAGGTGAAAGTGACAGTTTGACTATCAGTTGTGACTATAGTGGGTGCACACTTGCAACCAAACACACATTGGAGATGCCAATGAGGATTGCGCAGTCAAGGCAAGGCAAGATCGAATTCATTCAGGGATTTTGATTAGCATGGATTGCGTAGTGGAGGCAGGCTGTCAGGAGGCAGTAAATTAGTGCATGTTTATGCCAATTTTTGTATGACAGTGTGAGACGATTGTATATTGTACTGAGAGCTCTTGGAGTAGAGTTTTGTATGATATTGTTTCATGATATATGATATATACATAATATATGATAGTGGGGTTTTTAGCCTTATGCTTTCTCGGTAAAAACATTTGTGTTATGTGTGATTGATTTTTGTTCATGTGTTTGCAATTGGTGATTAAATTTCCACAAAGATTTAAGTAGAAGGATTCTGTATTTAACAGTGGCATATAGTTGTTAGATCAGAAGAATCCGACAATACATAATTGTATTAAAATTTCTACATTCATTGCCTTGGGGGTTGTATGCACTTTGCCTTTCAGCTTCTTCCTTAGCATTTTTTGTCATCTCTGACCCTTTACCTTCAGAGGGAAGGGGGTTTTTATTCGCAGAGGCAGTAGTGGACATTGTGGTGCTCGTCAGGGGATTTGTTGCAGCTTCATCAAGCTCTTGCAGAGGAGGGTTGGGCTGCATCTCTTAGTCTGAGCGAGGGAAAGCAGAGATGGTTGTAAGGTGCATAAAAAAAGAAATGTTGGGCTTGTGAGAAGACCCTGCATCTAGATCTCGAATGGATGGAGCCAGCGGGTCTCCATCCTGCTCCATTGAGGGAGCCCGAGGTGAGATCATGCAAGTCAGCAATGGCAAGGCCGTAGCGAGAAGCTGGACACTTAGTGCAGCAGGGTGCACAGAGCGTCAGCTAGGGTTTCGAGTCTAGGTCATAGGTCAAAATTTATTTATTTTTAATGTTCTTTTGTAATTTTATTTATTTATTTAATTTCAATTTATGAATTTTAATTATTTTGTATTTTACTATTTTAATTATTGTAATTTTTTTTTATTTTTAATTTTAATTAATTTATTTTATCATTTTCTTTAACTATGTGGTTTTTTTTATCTTTAAAAATTGTTTTTTTGTTGGGGTTAATTTTTGTTTTTTTCTTTAAATTATGAGTTTTTTATTTTATTTTATTTTTACAAGTTATTTTTGTATTTTTTAGCATTTTTATTAGTTTTTTTTCATAATTTTTTATTTTCGATTTTTTTTGTCAAGGTTTTTTTTTTTAATTAAACTTTTTTATTTTTATTTTTTAATTTAATTTATAATTTTTAAATTTATTTATTTATTTATTTGTTTTCAATTTAATATTTATTTTTTTCTATTTCATTTTTTTTAATTTTAATTAAGATTTATTTTTTAATTCTTTGAAAATGTTGTATTTTTAGTAGTTTGTTTTTTAATTTAATTTTTCTTTTAATTTCTTTTTTTCTTTTTCTTTTGATTTCAATTTTTATTGTTTTAAAATTTTTATTTTAATGTTCTTTTTAAATTTTATTTATTTAATTTAAATTTATGAATTTTAATTATTTTGTATTTTAGTATTTTAATTATTTTCTTTTATTTTTTAATTTTAATTAATTTATTTTATCATTTTCTTTAATTATGTATTTTTTTTCTTTTTACTCTTAAAAAATGTTTTTTTGTTGGGGTTGATTTTTTTTTCTTTAGATTATGAGTTTTTTTTGAATTTTTTGTTTATTTATTATTATTATTATTTTACAAGGTTTTTTTTTTAACATTTTTATTAGTTTTTTTCATAATTTTTTATATTGGAATTTTTTTTTGTCACGTTTTTTTTTTTTTTTTACCAAGATGAAAATCACCACTCTAAACAAAAATGACTCATGTTGCATCAACACTTTTCAAAATTAGCATGAAAATCATTAATATTTTAAAACAAATGTTCATACTTGATAAATAAAAAAAATTATAATGCCAAAAAAATCACCATTTTTCTAAATCGACATGACATTTTAAAAAAAAATCATAGAAAATTTAAAGTTCCAAAAATATGCTAAAAAAGATTATTCTACATCAACACTTTTCAAAATCGACATGAAAATCATGGTAGTTAAAAAAAAAAGAGCCATAAGAAAATTTAAAGTGCCAAAACAATGCTTAAAAAAAAGGGTGATTATGCATCATCACTTTTCAAAATTGGGTGTTTTTTTTGCTACCTCAAAAAAACGGGTACTAGGTAATTTTCCCGTTTGATAGGTAACTATGTTTATTATCAACATAAGTTACATTATATAGTAACAAACAACTCAAAACTTGCTGAAGTAAAATGAAATATTGATGGTTAAATCTTTCCTCCAAGGCCTAGAAAATTATTTATTCATTTCATATGAAATTCACCATCTTTTTGTAACTAATCCCACCTTTCAAAAGTACACTGAAGTAGATGAGACATACAGGAAAGTAATACAATTTTCAATGTCAAGATGATGATAAGTGGGATAAGTTCCTTGAACTAATCAAATGAACAAAAAGCAAGTTTAAATGCAGGATTTGGGCAAAGAACATGAGCATAATCAATAGAATCATATTTAAAGGCAACAATTAGAAACTATATCCTTGAATAGTGCCCAAATTTCACTAAATTAGTTCCAGAATTTCTATTTTGAGTTGTATTTATTAGAGTTATCCAAATTATTTGGCTAAAAATTTATTTTATGTAAAAGGTTGTAATAAATTAGATATTTTTTAGAAGACTCTATAAATACTTTGTAATTCAAAGTAAGAAGGGTTGATACTTTGATAGAACCAGAGATACTATTATATTTCTGGAAATTTTGAAGATAATCAAAAGCTTCTGGTTTCAGTTCTTAGCAACATTTGTGTTCATGTGAGTTTCTTTTGTGTAATAATTTTTGTTATTCTTCATATGTTTGAGGTAACATAGAAGTATTGGGTAAGGTTGGGTTGAGTTTTAAGCTCCCTGATAACCCCTGCAAAATTATTATCATCACTGATATTGGCTAATTAAACAATTTGTTTAACTCAACACCTCTGCATCATTGAATTATTGCCTTCTGTAATCTCTCAAATATATAAGTGTTAGCTATAGAAATCTTTCTATACGCCCCTACTTTTTTTGAAAGTATAAATATTCAGGAAGAAGATTCCATTATTAGATATATTATTTTTCATCTATCATAAAAATTTAAAGATTATATGTTGTTAATTATGGTATCAACACTTTGAGAAATCCTTAAAATATTTGGGTTATATACATGTGAATGACTTGATTCATTGATCATCCATTTAAGTAAATCCCCATTTACATGATTTGGCACAGTTCTTGAGCCTAGAATTGTCTACAAAGAAACAACATTAGATTGGTTCCATTGTTAGGAAACAAAGTTTGAAGTCAATTTCCCTAGGACAACGAAACGAATTACATCTTAATGGTGAATAAGAGGCTAGCCGAATAAAAAAACTCACCTAGCGACTTCATAACTTAAATATGGCTTCACACAATCATACCAGATCTCATTCTGATCCTCAACTCTCAACTCCATTATCAGATCCAGAGAGACTTGTACGAATTGCTTCTCTTAGACGAAGACTTGAAACCTCTACTTCTACTTCTCTTCCACCTAAATCAGTTTCACAGCCTGAACAGTCTGAATCAATTCATATACCTTCTTATTTATATAATTTACAACCTAAAGTCTTAGAACTTCTTTCTAAAGGATTAGATCTACAATCTACCTTGTTGGTTCACCAACTTGAATCCTTTGAGCTCCCTATCTCCCTTTCAGAATCATCTCATACAAAAGCATAGCTTGAACTAAAATTAACCGAGCTTAAACCTGCAGACTTTATATCCTCTGTTATCCACACCTGTCCTTATACTTTTGATAAACCTAAAGAGGAACTTCAAATCTATACAAACCCTTTATCTTTTGAAGACCAAGATAAAATTGTTCCTGAAGTTCAAAAGCTAATCATTCATCCTCAATTTTCAAAGAAGCCTATAATTTCACGACAATCATCTTTCAACAAGCTTGTATCCCCTAGATAATCAGTTTCACAACATCAAAAAATGGTTGGAATAATACCAATTGTGACAATTAGGTATGCAACATTAGTACTACCACCAATAGCCCAGATTCATGATCTTCCTGAAGGTTATCTAGAACATATTCTTAGTTTTAATGGAGAAACATGACCACCAACATAAGATCATTTATTTTTATTTCTATACTTTGTGGATAATATGAACATAAAACATGAAGATGTTTATATGGTTTTTTTTGTTGAATCATTAGAAGGAAATGTTAGGATTTGATTCAGACAGTTGCAATCAAATTATATTAATACATGGATATAATTAACCAATATATTCATAAATCAGTGGGGAATAAAGAAAGAATGTGTTTATTATTTGACATAATTTGAATACCTTAAAAGGAATCCCGATGAACCTATTTCAAATTTTATTAATAGGTTTGATAAAACTTATAATAAAATTCCAGCAGATTGTAAACCTCCAGTTACTGCAACTAAAGTTGGATTTTCTAAAGCATTTGATGATGATTTTTCTTTAATGTTGAGAGAAAGAAAATCTAGAACCTTGGAATATATGAAAAATGATGCAATTGAGGGGGAAGCTAACAGAGCAACATCGGGTAAATTGAGAGAAAATGTAGAAAAAGCAAACAATAAATTGAAAGCTAAACAATAATTTGGTTCATCTTCAAAAATTAAGGAAAAGGAACATGAAATTGATGAAATCACTTCAATGTTGAGGAACTTGTCTAATAGAATGTCCAAGATGGAAACACAACCCATATAATTACAAAAAAATGTGAATAGACCACCTGGAACATATAGAATACCTTTTCAACCACATATCTTACAAAGAGAAATACATAATAATGATCAACAAATTTAGTCTCCATTGATGATAGATGATCAAAATGTAGAAGAAGTAACACTTATGGTGGACTATATAACTGATTTTAGTGATCAAAATTTTGAAATTTCTATTGTCCCTCTGAATAAAGTTCAGCCTTTAGTTCAGAATATATAATCTTTAGAAGTTTATAAATATCAAGCTTTTAATGAATTATTAATTATTGAACTAAACAAAAGATATGATCTTAGACCAAGACAAGGTCCAAGTAGGCCTTTAAATAAATTTACCTCTGACTTATCTCAAGATAAAATTGTTGAAACACTTCCTTCATAGTCTCAAGATCAACAATCAAGTGAGTCAATAGCAAAAAAACATGTTCCTCATGTTTTTAATGTGGAAAAGGAACTATAAAATGTTAAAATTCCAATTCCTTTATCACATCTCAAGAGAAATTATGGTTATAAACAACAAGTATCTAAATGGATTCAATATTCAAGTGTGGATGCTGAAGGAGATATAATTAGTTTGCAAGATGAAAAGCCCTTTGTTATTTTTGGGCCAAGTTTGGATGTTCAAGATGAAAGTGTTCCTCCTTTCTATTTGACTCTAAAGATTCATGATTTTCTCCTCTACAATTGCATGCTAGACTCTGAGGCATCTCATAATCTTATGTCAAAAATTATTATGGATCAACTCCAGTTGCAAGTAATAAGGCCTTACCATGATTTATATACATTTGATTCAAAAAGGTGCAATATTTGGAACTAATCAAAGATCTGGTAGTAACCTTAGCACAAGTTCATGTTAAAAGTCTTGTGATGGATATAGTAGTTACAAATATCCCCCCAAAATTTGGCATGTTGTTATCAAGATCATGGTGTGTTAAACTGGGAGGTAGTTTATAGATTGATATATCATATATTACCATCTCAGTCTATGGAGGGGAATATCTAAGGCTCTACAGAGATGTGAGATTCATAAATACTATGTGTAGTGTTATTCAAGTTGTAAATCACCCTATATGTGTTGTGGACCAAGATTTAGGGTGTTTCATTTTAGCTATAAATGATGAGTGTAATGTACATAATAGAATTGAAGACACTCTAAATATTCCTTAATCTTCAGAAAATTATGTATGGAAGATGTGTTTTGATGGGGTTTTTTCCAGAGAAGGATTTGGAGTTGGGATTTTTTAATTTTACCTGAAAAGAAAATTATTACTCAATCTCTTAAACTAGACTTTGAGGTCACAAACAATGTAGCAGAATATGAAGCTTCGATACTAGGATTGGAACTGGCCAAGAAAATGAAAGTTCAAAGATTGCCAGTATTGGGTGATTCAGAATTAGTGGTGAGACAAGTTATAAATATATGTCATACAAAACATCCTATATTAAAATCTTACATAAATGAGACACGAGATTGTGTAGAGAACTATTTTCAAGCTTTTAACATTGAAGCGATACCAAAAGAGGATAGCATGCAAGCAAACTCTTTGGAATTTTCTGCAAGTACTTTCAAAGTTCCAGAATCTTTTCAATTGCAATATCAGATTGAATTTAGGTACATACCTTCAATCCCCGATAATGTAAAACATTGGAAAGTATTTGAAGATGAGCAATTGAAAAAGTTTATGCAATCTATTAAGGAATTTTCTTGTCTACATATTGTTGAAGAAAATAGTGAAACTATCATTGAAAGTATTGTTGACTCAGAAATAAATTTCAAGCAGAAATAGTTGACCACGAGATTATTCAGCTACCCAACAATCACAATCCTAAAGGATTATTTCTCCTTGAAATATTTTTTGACCAGAATGATGTTGTAAAACCTTCAGTGCTAAATTCACAACAAGAGGATGTGTAAGATTGTAATATTGGTACAAAAGAAGAAGTTAGAAACATTAAACTTTCAACAACACTATCATAAGAAATCTAAGACAAATATGTTCAATTATTTAAGGAATATAAAGATGTTTTTGAATGGAAGTATGAAGATTTGAAGACTTATGATACATCTATTATTGAACATAAGATTCATTTGAAACTAGGAGCCAAACCATTTCAGCATGATTTGAGGAGGATAAATCCAATCTTGCTTCCAATAATAGAAAAGGAAGTAATGAAAATACTAGATGAAAAAAATATTTTTCCTTTAAGATATTTTGAATGAATAGCTAATCTGGTTCCTGTAAGGAAAATTAATGGAGAAATGAGACTATGTGTTGACTTCAAAAATTTGAACAAGTTGTCATTGAAGGATAATTACCCACTTCCAAAGATGGATCAGTTGCTTCAAAAAGTAACAGGCTCTAACAAAATTTCAATGTTAGATGATTTTTTCCAGGATAGAATTAGATACTGGTCAATGAAGAAGATAGATAAAACACAACTTTTACAATACCATGGAGTACCTTCATGTATGCTAAGATGTCATTTGGCCTAATAAATTATAGTGCAACCTTTCAGAGAGCCATGGACTTAACATTTGTTGGTAAAGTAAATAAATTCATAGTAATTTACCTTGATGATTTGACTGTCTTTTTAGAATCTAATGCAAAGCATACTCTAGAATTTTTGAAATTAAAATTTGGGATTTTTCCTTATTCCCGAAGAAATCATTTTTCCTTAGGGAAGGAAGGTGTTTAGACACAATCCTACATGGGTATAGGTGTGGAATCACGAAGAGAGAATCCTGTCAGTCCAAGTATCCTTGGAATGTGAAACCAAGAGTCACACCATTGTACTATAAATGTACATCATGTATAATGGAAAAAATAAGAAAGCCTCACGCTTATCCTTCATTGTGTGTTGAGTCTCTTGTGTGTGTGTGTTTATTCTTCTCATACACCATGTGTGTGCTTAATTTGGTGTTTAACATGGTATCAGAGCTGATACGTCCATAACCAGCTCAACCTTGAGTGAGCCATTTGTGTTTATGGCCTGTGCATATCTGAAAAAATTCTTGGCATTTTTGTAGCACTCAAATATTTCTGCAGCATTCAAGAATTTATTTTGAGAAGAGCAGCGTTTAGAAATTGGCAGCATTGGTTTTGAAGAGAAGCAGCATTGTGCATCTGAAGGTTTTCTCACTGCTCATTCTTCCTGCAATTTCTGTCTTTTAAATTCTGCATTTTGAAGAGCTGCTGGAACACTGTTCAAAGTGGGCTTTTGAAGAAAATTTTTGGGTTTTCAAGTAAAATTTCTGAGTTTTTCATTGAAAAAATTCTGCAAATTTCTGGGTTTTCTGCTGAAATTTTCAGGAAGAATTCTGCATTTTTAAAGTCCATTTTCCTGTTGCTGGGCTACTAGAAAGATTTCTAAGTTTTCACTGAAAGATTTCTGAGTTTTCTGCAAATCTCTAATTCTGCATTTATCCAATATTCTACTGCTAGAAGAAAAAATACTCTCTCTTTTATGCCACATTTATGAAATTTATGCTCTTTCATTGCTCTCTATTGTTTTAAATTTTAAAATAAAAAATAAAAATAAAAAACATAATAACAAAAAATAATAAAATAAAATAAAAAAATTCAAACCCCAGGCCTGTCGGCCCCCCCCTACGCTCTGCAAACACCATTTATTTTAATTTAAAACTCTACCCAAAACCCTCAACGCACCCTACCCACTACCCAAAACCTGGCCTTATGGCCCTCAATCCCTGCCCTCGGCTCTCACAGCCAGCCACTCCACATCCCCTACGCCGTTCCCTTACCACGCACTACCCGACCCCCTCACCAAGTTCACAGCCAGCCACTCCACATCCCCTAAGCCGTTCCCTTACCACACACTACCCGACCCCCTCACCAAGTTCACAACCCTCCCTCACATCGAACTCTCCCCGCCCCTTAACCCCGAGCCCCCTCACACTCGGCCCTCATCCCAAACCCTCTCACGCTTCCCCATCCCGCACTCCCTTACACTCTCAACTCTCACCTCCTTCAACGCTCAAAAGCCCCCCTTCTCCCTTTAAAATTACTTTACGTAGATTCACTTCCATTTTAAAAGCCCCCTTTCCCCTTTTAAATTAATTCCCCCTCTCATGTTTTATTATTCCCTTTTTAAATAATATATATATATATATATATATATATATATATATATATATATATAAAATAAAATTCTCTCCTACCCTTTTTAAATTCCCCCTCCCATTTAATTTCTCTCCCCTTTTAAATTCTCTCCATTATTAATTAACTTCCTTTTAATTAATTTAATTTTTAATTAATTAAAAAAAAAAAAAAAAAACAACAGAGAGAGAGAGGAAGGAGATAAAATGAACAACAGAATTGAAGAAATGGCATGGACTATATTTAAAGAAAAGTGAATTTGACATTGTGTGATTTCTGGCATAAGGGTGATTTTCTGAAGAAATTGACATTTGAAGACGAGTTGTTATTGGTGCAAAACAACTCTTTGAAGGAAAAATCAGCTGCCATAAAGGCTCATTGCACAAGTGTTTTCAGCTGCACATTTACAAAATATTTTGCAGAAATATTGTATTGAGTTGACATTGTATTGCTTCTTCATAGTTGCAATCAGTATTTGAGTTGTTGGAAAATTGTTGATATAAGTCATTGTTGATTGTCCTCCATCATTTGAGGAGAAGATTTTGTACTTTGAGAATTCCATAGTTAGAAGTCCTCTTGAGTAATTTGTATTTATTGAAATTAAGTTGCATCGCATTGTAAACGGGTGCATTTTCGGTTGAAGCCAACACCCTTCCATTTTTGAGCCTAAGTTGTTGAAATGGCTAAAATCAATGAGACATTAGAGTTCTTGAATAACCTCATTCATTCAAATGTTGATGACATGATAAAAATGAGCAAGGATGCTCTTTGTAACATTCAAACTTGTTTACAGGATGCACAAGAAAAGATTGAGTTTTTGCAGTTGGAATCTCAGCTCCAACAGGACGAACTTCAGCAAAAGAGTCACCATTATGAACCTGGTTCTGTTCAGAAGATTGAGAAGGACTCTCATCAGAAAAAAGAAGATAAAGTTCCAGTTGATTCACATTCAGTTCCTTTTACTAGAGCAGATGTACATGCAGATGCAGTAGTTCAACCTGCACTTCTCAAGTCCATCATCAGACCTTGGGAAGAGCTTGTCCACAACAAGCACAGAACTGGTCTTGGATACAACAAGGATGTTTCCTTTCATATTCCAGACTACACCTAGCCCATCATATTTCAGAGTGTCGGATTCCTATATGACAGTTCACCTGCAGCTGTTCCAGATCCTGCTCCGCTTCCACAGCAGATTGAAAAATGCCAACACTGTGATCGAGTTGGCCATATGAAAGATCATTGTTTTGATCTTCATCCATGCAAGCACTGTGGTCAGCACACCCATGCTTCAAACAGATGCTTAAGACACAAGCCTCCTGCAAGAACAAAGATTCATCTTGGATGGATCGCTTCTTAGCAATGGGCATCAGTAGCCAAGAAGATGTTTAAGTTGCATGTCAGAACATGTTCTAGAATATTGAGCAAACTTGCAGTTGATTTTTCACCATCATCTCACCTTGTCTCTGACAGGGGGGAAAATGGTGGTCATGTACAAGCTTCGACGACAGATCAAGTGAGCCTGAGCCACAATCTCTCATTCCATGTTTATATTTGTAGCCAGAGACACAGTAGTTCAAGCGAGCCTGAGCCACAATTCGTCATTCTGGATTCAGAGATGTAGCCAAAGACACGAATGCCCATGAGCATGCCTTTGGTTGGTGGACAACCTTAAACCATCATCTTTGGTTGTTGGTAATCCTAAAACCATCACAGGTAGTAGACCTCCCTTCTTTTAGGTCGAAGGTCTCCCTTTCATATATGAGGAACACTTCCTCTAGCAGAAGCCTTCAGCTTAGCAGCCTTCAGCTTCTTTCCAGCATTGGTTGAGTTCCAGGAAATGCTTCAAGCATTCTAGAGTTGTTGGTAATCCTAAAACCATCACAGGTAGTAGACCTCCCTTCTTTTAGGTTGAAGGTCTCCCTTTTATATGAGGGACAATTCCTCTAGCAGAAGCCTTCAGCTTCCTGCCAGTTTTGGAAGAGTTCCGGGAACTGCAACAAGTATTGCGTTCCAGTGTTGGTGGTCATCCTTAAACCACCTCTTTTTTCCAACATTTCAGAGAGTTGATTCAGCCCAAGTGTTGCCATGTATACTTTGCATATTTGTATTACAACTCTCTTCTTGGACTCACACATACCCCTTCGGATTAAGGGGGGATGTTAGAACACCTAATCCTACATGGGTAGGTGTGGAATGCGAAAAGTCACAATGGAGTCCAAGTGACCTTGGAATGTGAAACCAAGAGTCACACCATTGTACTATAAATGCACATCATGTATAATGGAAAAAATAAGAAAGCCTCACGCTTATCCTTCATTGTGTGTTGAATCTCTTGTGTGTGTGTGTTTATTCTTCTCATACACCATGTGTGTGCTTAACATGGTGTTTAACATAAGGAAAATTGCTTGGCCATATCATTTCAAAGGAAGGAGTCACAATAAATCCCAAAAGAGTATCGACTATTCAGTTATTCAGTTTTCTCATAACAAAGAAAGAAATTCAAGAATTTTTAGGGAAAATCAGTTTATTAAGAATATTCATACCAAATTATGAAGAGATTGTAAAATATATTACTTATATGCTTAAAAAATGAAGTTAGATAGAATGCACAAGCTAGATTTTCCTTTTCACAAATTAAAAAGGCACTTACAAAAGCACCAATACTGGCTAGTCAAGACTATTCAAAGCCTTTCAATATTTTTGATTTTGCATCAGATAATACAATAGCAACAGTCTTGTTACAGAAAAATGAAGTTCATTATGAGTAGGCAATTTATTTCTTTAGAAAAGTTATGAGGGATTCAAAAATAAAGTATGATATAATTGAAAATCAAGCTTATGCTTTAGTTCAAGATTTAAAAGATTTTAGAATTCATGTGTTGCATTCTCCAATAATATATTTTGTACAAAATAATGCAGTAAAAACAATGCTAACTCAACCTGATATATATGGGAGAAGACGTAGATGGATAGCCAGATTTTGAAATTTGATTTGGATATCAGAACAACAAAGCTAGTTAAATGACAAGGGTTGGCTAAGTTGTTGGCATAATCGAATTGTAAAGTTTTGGGCATAAATTCAATTATGTAAATTTTAGGAGTTCCAGAGGAGAAGAATCCACAAGAACCTTCTCTTGTTTCAGAGGAGAAGAATCCACAAGAATCTTCTTCTAGTTCAACACCACTTCATCTACCTTTGCACATTGATGAAAAGTTTTTATTATCAGACTGGTATAAATATTTTGTACATTTTCTGAGAGATTTTGAATGTCCTCTTTAGTTTAACAGAAATCGATGCAAGTATCTTAAACTTAGAGCAATTAAGTATTGTATACTTAATGCAAATATGTATTGGAAGGACCCATTAGACATGATTTTTCTGTGTTTGACTGAAACTGAAACATAGGGTGTGATTGATAAGTTTCATGAAGGAGTATGTGGAGGCCATTATGCTTGGAAAGAAACTACACATAAAATATTGAGAATTGGATTATATTTAAAATGTTTTCCCAAGTTGGTCTGAAAGTACATAGTTGTATTCCTTGCCAAATATTTGCAGGTAAACAAAAATTGGTTCCCCTCCCTCTTATTCCAATACTAGTTGAAGATCCTTTCTTACAATTGGGTTTGGTTTTCATTGGTGAAATAATTCCTTCTTCTAGTAATCAACATAGATGGATCTTAATAAAAACTGATTATTTCACAAAATGGGTAGAGGTTATTCCTGTAAGAAATGCAATTGATTTTGTGGTCATGAAATTTATCGAAGAAAACATTTTATCTATGTTTGGTTCTCTAAGACAAATAGCTACAAATAATTCTCAAACTTTTAGTTTCCATCAAAATGATTGAGTTTTGTCAAAAATATCAAATTTCATTACATCACTCTACACCTTATTATCCACAAGGGAATGAACTAGCATAGTCATCAAACAAAAGTTGGATTAAATTCATTAAGGTGTTAGCATATCATAAAATAAATTGGGATAGCCATTTGAAGTATGCGGTCTGGGAAAACAGAGTTTCACCCAATATCTCTACTGGTAAATCTTCTATCTAATTTTTTTATGGCATTGAAGCCATTTTCCCTACCCACTTGACATTTCTAGTTATGAAGATCTTGCGGGATTCTGATGAGGAAACTGATGATTTCTCAAAAATAATAAATCAAATAATTGAACTTAATCAGGACAAAGAAGAAATTCAACACAACTCCTACAATATAAAAATTAGATGAAGAGTTTATTTTAAAAAAGAGCCAGAGAGAGAGAATTCAGACATGGAGATCTAGTTTTAATATGGGATTCAAAAAGAGAAGAAAATGGAAAGCATGGAAAGTTTGATAATCTCTGATTGAGACCTTTTAAAATTGCAAAAATAAAAGGAAATAACATATTCATTCTTCAGAACTTACATGGATAATATTGTTCATTTCCAGTCAATGTGCAATATTTGAAACACTATATTCAGTACTGAGTAAGTTCCCTTCATTATCAATGTAAATAGTTGGTGTGATTTATATTTTCATAAGAAAGTATGATTTTCTACAATAATGAATCCATAACTGAAGGAAAAAGCACTTTGATCTTCATTTTCTCTACATCCCGCAAGGGGAAGAAGTCCCCAAATTGAGCTAATGTTGTAACCATTTTTAACCTGTGCAGTTTATTTCTAAATTGTATATTTTTCAAAAAAAAAAAAGTATCCACACTATGCAATAAATCTTGGCATATTTTTATAAATATCGCTTTAGTTAAAATTTGGGTGCAAATAAATTTTTTTTAGTGGTTATTTGAATAATTTTGCCAACAATTATCTATCAAGCAAAATTTAACAATGTTGATTATCTCCACCGAAATCGATGATCAATAATAGATTGTGGGACCCCCTGCGTTCCCGAAATTTAACGAAGGGGGGGGGTGGGGGGGTGGGGTGGGTGGTCCGCAAAAATGTTTCATTAAAACCAACCATCCTTATGTGCCGAGTGCTTAGCAATTGTGGAACAACCCCCCCTCCCCCCCACCCACTTTCCACTTAATTTCTCCCACCGTTGCTACTTATGCCACTCTATGCCTTCCGCCAAATTGATCCCCGCCATTTCCTTCAACAATTTAATGATTTAACCTTTAAATCATTAATTCCCTCCCGCCAACGTTCTGCTAGCTGTTTATTGATGCACCAAACATTAATTTTAATAACGGTTATCCAAAATCATCTTCTAAACCAATTTATCCTCTATCAACTATATCACTTTCTTTCATTTCACAAGTGTTTGCAGAGTTTCTCAACGACAGAAGATTTCTAAATTTTATAGTCAACCATGTAAATCAACCAGTATATCACTAGGTATTCTTTCCTTTTTCTCTTCTTAATTCGAAATGGCTAGTAAGAAAGGAAAAGCTAAGATTTATATTGAAAACCCAATTCTTTATCCTATCCATAATTTAGTTGAATTCCCTCTAGTAGATGTTGATTTTAAAACCATAGAAACCAAATTTGAATTCGACTTATATGAATTACACAATTGGAGCTTTCAAAAATTTGAGGATGCTAGTGATGAATTCATATTTTGGAAATCCATGTTACCACAATTTGTTTTCCCTCAAACTCATCACTTCCCTGAATTTATTACTTGGTGTGAAAATCATTATCTACCCAACCATAGAATAACTGTAGCCATAAACAATGAATATTTTTTCTTCATAACCCATGAATCTATTTTCCAGGCTTTGCAAATTAACACTCCTAGTTCCCTTCACACATTTTCATTTCACTAATGGAAATCTACCAGAAACTTGCCTTTCAGCAATGAACTAGTATCTTTGATTCTTTCATGCCATAAGGTTATGAATTACCTTGTCATAATCCACCATATTCTTAAATAACCTTTCCATAAATTTCCAGACAAGTAATTTCTATCGCTTGTTTTATTTGAGGCTACCAGAGTGATGAATAGGTTGATGGAGTAATCTAAGTGTTTTTGTCGGCATTTTCATCTAGTAAAAAGCCCTATGTTCTTTTCAGCTTTGGCCAATTTATTTCAGACATCATTCATGAGAATTTTTTGAAATTCAGTGTAAAAAAATATTTTAAATATCAATCTATATTGGCATATTTATTTTTATATCACCAGTATGAAAGGTTCAAAATTCCACTTCAAAATATTGACTCACAGGGAAATCCATAGTCTATCATTCACTGTGTTGTATTTTTTTCTTGGAGGTAGTTCTTGGCTGCGAAACTACACCAAGAAACCAACTCGACCAATCTTTAGGTTCAAGTTGACCCTTGACTCTCTTGTTGAAACTTAATTAAAGTGCTAACATCCATATTTTCCAAAATAACATAACTTTAGAGTTTGGTAGAGGAATAAAAGAGAATATATGATAATTAAACATTTATATTGAATATTCAATCAACCAGATAGAGTAGATGTGTGTAGTAACCAAAAAAATATAAATTCAAGAGAGGGCATAAGGCAACAACTAAATGATGCAGAGCAGCTAATTTAAACATATTTTTCAATTAGCTAATGTCAGTTTAGATGATAACTTTGCGATGGGGTATCGGGAGGTTGATACTTGACCTAGCCTTACCCATTTCTTATGTATTACCTCAAACATATGCAAAATCATACTAAAATCATTGGAAAAGACATACATGAGAAACAAATTCTGGCATGAAACTAAAGCCATAATACTTCAATTAAAAATTATGCAATGTAATCCTTTATAAAAATGGCAGGGTTTTGGCATCAAAATCCCACCCTTTTACATTACAAATGAAACAATATATAAATCATTATATCAAGCTAATTGTGTTTAGATTTCTAGAATAAAAATATGAACAATATACTCAAAATAAAAACAATCTCTGAAAAACTGTAGGAAATTTGGAGTGGTTTGCAAGCCTTTTTCCTTGAAATCTTGAGCTGCTTAAACTATTTGCTCAAAAAACACACTTTGATCCTCAATTTATTGATCTTATGTTGCTAGGTGTTTTCTGAGTGCTAATATCTCTGGCTCTGAATCTGAATAAGAATGATTGTCGATCTTCCTCCTCCTTCATATACTAAAATCATGTCCATAATATGGTTGACTGATCCTTTTATATAATTAATTAATCCCTTGTCCTTTGATAATTCAATTAATTATCTTTCAGGTGCTTAATCATTGTCATAATTTTTGAAAATGATTTGGAAATCATTGATGTTCGTTACTCTTTAGTTTTCAAAAATATTAATTTTTAATTTTTTGGGAATAAGATATTTCAATGAAAATATTTGCCAAAAATATATAAATTCATATATCCATAAAAAATAATTCCTTCCCGTGGTTTTGAAAAACCATGTCCTCAATAGAAAACCATGCCTTATTTTGACTTATAAAACTGTTATTTTCTTCATGAATTTCATAACTCAATTATTTCCTTATAATATTTTCTTTGTAGAACCATCCATGGTTTTCAAAACCATGTCTTGTAATAATTCTCCATTGTAGCATTTATTTTTTATAAATTTTATAAATGAAATTTAAAACAATTTACCCAAACCATCCATTGTTTTCATATTTTTTTTCCCACAATTGGTATACTTACGAATAATGAAACTTCATAAATAATTTTCATTTTTTTGTGAAAACCATTTACTAGTTAGCTTCCAATATTTTTGAAAACCATGTCTCCAATCATGTTTGGTAAATTATGAAAATATATTTTTTATCCTCCCTTATCGCTCATGTGAAAAATTTTAGATAAGAAATTATTCAATTTTCTATTCACGTGTATTTTCCTCTATATAATTCATTTCCTCCATTATAGCATAAAACATTTATTTTCCTGTTGTGTAAAATTTTATTTTCACCTTTGTAAAATTATTCCACGGGGAGGAAATATTTCTTTATAAAATTGGAAGCTCCATTATTTTTATTGAAATGTACTTCTAGAACATGCATCTTCATTTTTCCCTGCATGAATATATATTTCAATTGTTGACGTAGCCTCTTCTTCCCTTAATCCTTCTCCCATAATCTCATTCTAGAAAAATACAACTATAAAAAATCTTTCGTGCTATCCCTTTGACAAAGACTCTATAATTTAAAAAAAAATTCTGGCGCCATACCTCACATTAATAAATTCAAATAAATATGGTAAATGGTATGGAAACGATAATGTGGGTGGGGGGCATCGTCTGTAACACATGAGATGGGAACAAGTGTAAAATACAATAAAAATGAAACAACTTTACGGCGGAGGGTTGGGGGGGAGTGGGGTAGGTTAAAAGTTAGATTGTCGCCCCTTGCAAACCATCGATTTAATATTTCACACATCTCGAGGTACTATAGATTATGGTGTTTTAATGTGTGAAATGCGAGGTGGGGACATAGGTTTGAATGGACTTATTGATTTTGACTTTTGGCCCCGTAATATATGGTAATAAATGTGGTTGTTGTACTTAGAGATTAGGGTTGCCTCAATATCTTTAACATAAATTTAATATTTTAAATAAATAATTCTACAAAATTATATTTTATTTAAAATTAAAACTAATATAAATAATACCCAAGAAACTTGTATGAAAACCAATTTTTCCAGTGAAGTTCACAAATACTTGAGGGTCCAACCAAGAAACCAATTAGCAAAAATTAGAAAAAAATTGTAATTTTTCTTGGACAATAAAAAGTTACAACATCGACTCCTACTGGGGATTGCTTCATCTTGTGGGATGCAAAGGACCTGTAGACTTGTGCCTTGAATCTGTTGGGCATGAAGTCCTGCCATAATATTATTCGACCTGAAGTTGCAGCCTATAAAATGAAATTTGTAACCTCTGACCTACAAATATGAAACCATAGTACCTGCACTAATCTAGAGATTAATTCGCACCGAAATCTAAAAATTGAAATTGATTCATTCTGGAAACACCACAATACAAACTGATCTATTGTATACTAACATTGTTGAAATCACTCCATTCATAAACAACAAAAAATCCATATACTTCACACTAGAACAAACTGATTTTTTTGCACACACACCTACTTTATTGAGCTGAAATTGTACACTGTTAGGTGTAATATTCATGCTTCCAGTGCAATCATGCGAGCATTGGATTGACTAGCAAACCATCATGTATGCAGTTGAAAATCTAACAAGAATATACACAATAAACATTAAATTCCATGAGTTGTTGATACTTACTCATGAATATCAGTGAGTTGATGAGACATAAAATATTGAAGAACTTTGAAGGTTGTATATTCGTTTTCCTCAAGAGGAATAAAAATATATTTTTGACTGCAACCATCACTAAGCCTTGCACAAGCACATCCGTAAAAAAACATGACATATGGAACTAGTGGAATTGATAATCTAGTGGAATCACCATATAAAAAAAGTGGAGCCACTAGGTGAAGGAATTGCAACCAATATCAAATGCCTACTCCTTGTTCACGAGCAAGGAATAGATATAGTCTTGATCGTTCTCTGGGGAAATATTTCTTTGTTACTTTACTCCCCGAAAACAACACCAAATGTTGTATTTGTTTCTCGAAGGCATTTCTTGGCTATGAAAGTACACCGAGAAACCAACTTGACCATTCTTTAGGTTCAATCTAGCCCTTGAAATAGGAGGCACCCTCAATATTATGAGTTCATTGTCATTGGACAACAACCTATGAAGCACAATGGAAAAATGTATTATTTGTTGTAGGTTGTTGCAGATGAGTATCCAATCTCTGCTCAGAAATAAATCCCTCTCTTGTTGAAACTTGATCAAAGTGATAACATCCAACTTTTACAGAATAACATAATTTTAGAGAGTTTGGTAGAGGAATATAAGAGAATATATGATAATTAAACATTCATACCGAATACTTAATCAACTAGATATAGTAGATGCGCGTAGAATAATTCTACATCCAAACAAGTATACATTCAAGAGATGACAAAAGGAAACAATTAAATGATGCATAAGAGCTAATTTAAACATAGTGTTCAATTAATTAATCTAAGTGTAGATGGTAACTTGGTGGTAGGCTATCAGGGAGGTTGATACTCAACCTAGCCTTACCTAGTGCTTCTATATCTCCTCAAACATATGTAGAGTTAGATTATGAAAACACTAGAAAAGGCATACATGAGAAACAAATTCTATCATGAAACTAAAGCCATAATACTTCAATTAAAAATTCTACAATATAAGTCTTTGAAAAAATGGTAGGGTTTTGGCATCAAAACCTCGCCCTTTTACATTAAAATTGAAACAATATATCGAACATTACATCAAGCTAATTGTGTCTAGATTTATGGAATAAAAATCTGAACAATATACTACAAATAAAAATAATCTCTGAAAAATTGCATGAAATTTGGAGTTGTTTGCAAATCTTTTGCCTTGAAATCTTGGGCTACTTAAATTGTCTACTCGAAAACTGCACTTTGATCCTAAGTTTGTTGATCTTTTGCGCTAGGTTCTTTTCGAGTGCTAATATATCTGCCTCTAAATCTGAATAAGAATGACTATTGATCTCCCTCCTTCTTCAGATGCTAAATCATGTCCATAATCTAGTTGACTGATCCTTTTTATAGAATTAATTAATCTCTCATCCTTTGATAATTCAATTAATTATATTTTAAGTGCTTAGTCATTTTTTTACTGAATAAGACTAATTTCTATTATATGGTACAAAAATAGTACAGTCATGATGCCCCTTGGGGGGGAAACCATCTCATAGAGATACTTCAAAAAATAAAAAATGGGGTTTCCCTAGGGGGAACCAACCCATAGAGAGTTCCATAAAACATAGGAGGAGCTTCCATTAATGGGTAAACTAGTTATTAATAGAATATCCATAAAAATAACTTTACTATGCATAATAAAAGTAATCAAAGAAACTATAGCAAGGCCTGAAAATATAGGAGAAAAAGGAGCAATGGCACTACTGATGTTGGTCCTTTGTGTCCTGGTGTTGTGCATCTTAGTGCTACATACGAGGAGTTTCTTCCATAATGTAGCACCCATAGTTAGAGAGGGTTTCCTCCTTCTTGGAGAGCTGACGAGCCAGCTTCGGCATGGAGGTGGAGTGAGCGCCTATGTCTTCCGCATTGTCAGGTTTCCTGGCGCCTTCAGCAGAGCTGCTGCCTCCACTGTCAGAGGTTTTCTCCATGCTTTTGACAGGTAGGGCCACCAGTTTCCTAGGCATTGGGGAGGATTAGCAAGAAGGAGTGGATTTTCGCGGCCTCTTCTTAGAACTAGAGCCAGAATTGTCTTGTTGAATCTCCAGAATTCGAATTGAGAGATGGGCTTGAAGGAGCTGGGGGTCAGAGACCTTTGGCACGTCCAAGGCATCCGAGAAAGCCACAGTGCACTCTGCCATGAGCATAATTGGAGGCTGAGAGGGAGCACCTATACTACCTCACCTGCGACAGCGCATACGATGGCGACGAGGCATGATTTCTAAGGAGTGTTGGGGATTAAGGGGAGGAAAAAAATAATCAGAGGGAGACTGATGTGAAATGGACGAATGCGCAAAAACGTGAAATGGATGAGCGAAGGGCTGATGGATGGAGGTGTGAGGGGCAGAAGCACAGCGGGGAAAAGCATAGAAAAGAATAGGAGCTTGCAGAAGCTTGAGAGAGAACTAGATGGAGGCGTGAGAAGAATGTGGGTGGGAGATGGTGCCATTGCCCATAAAATGCCATTGAACGCAGTGATGCAGACGAGGCAGAATTGAATGCTCAGTACACCATAGTGAATGCCCAGAAATGTATGAGGCCATCAACCATCCAAGCTTATTTAAGGCTCTCATGCCTAAAGTAGGTTCCACCTCGTGGTGAGGCCAGCCGCATGACAGCAGAGAGGCCATGTGGCCTTCCAGCAAGGCCCGTCTATTCACCGGCATCCGGGGTCAAGTGCTTAATCATTGTCATAAAGTTTGAAAATGATTTGGAAATCATTGTTTTTATTTCACTCATTAGTTTTCAAAAATATTAATTTTAAGTTTTTGGAATAAGATATTTCGATAAAAATATTTCCCAAAAATCTATAAAATCATATTTACATAAAAAATAATTCCTACCTGTGGTTTTGAACAACCATGTCTTCAATAGAAAACCATGTCTTGTTTGACTTATAAAATTGTTTTTTCATGAATTTCATCACTCAAATTCCAAAATATTTCCTTAAATAACCTTTGATTTGTAAAACCATCGATGGTTTTGAAAACCATGTCTTGTAATACTTCTCCATTGTAGCATTTATTTGTTTATGAATTTCATAAATGAAATTTAAAACAATTTACCCAAACCATCCATTGTTTTCATATTTTGTTTTGCCCACCTTTGGTATACTTCTGAATAAATGAAACTTCATAAATAATTCTCTTCTTTTTGTGAAAACCATTTACTAGTTAGCTTCCCATGGTTTTGAAAACCATGTATCCAATAATGTTTGGTAAATTATGAAAACATCTTTTCTATCCTCCCTTTTCACTAGTGTAAAATTTTTGGATAAGAAATTATCCAAATTTTCTATTTACGTGCATTTTCCTTTTCCTCCATTATAACATAGAACATTTATTTTCTTGTTGTGTAAAATTTTATTTTCGCCTCTATAAAATTATTCTGCAAGCAGTATATATTTCTTTATAACATTGGAAGCTCCATGATTCATATTGAAATGTACTTCTGGAACATATATCTTCATTTTTATCTGCACTAAGATATATTTCAATTCTTGACCTAGCCTCTTCTTCCCTCGATCTTTCACCCATAAGCTCATTACTGAAAAATACCATTATAAAAAATCTTTTGTGTTATCCCTTCGACACAAATTTTATAATTTTATAATTTTTTTTGGTGTCATATCTCACATTTATAAATTCAAATCAATATGGTAAATGGTATGGAAATGACATTGAGGGGAGGGGTAGGGGGGTGCAATACATGATATGGGAACACGTAAAATTTAGTAAAAATGAAACAACTTTGCAGGGGGCCACAAATCATCGATTTAATATTTCATACATCTCGAGGAATTATAGATTATGGTATTTTAATGTGTGAAATGTGGGGTGGGGACATAGCTTTGAATGAACTTATTGATTTGACTTATTGATTTTGACTTTCGACCCTCGTAACATATGGTAATAAATGTGGTTGTCGTACTTATAATTAATACTTCAGAAAATTGTATAAAAACCAAATTTTCTAGTGAAGTTCATGTTGAGAATGCAGCAAGATGATGGAGCTTAGTGAAATGAAGTCGCCTTCACTAAGTGGGCCCGCAGGCAAATTCTGGCGCAAAGTCTATTTTTAGACTATGTCTATTTTTAGACATACGGAGCATAATTTGGGAATTCTACTTGGAGATTCTTGATGGATGCGACATGTCGGTAAAAATAGATGAGAACCTATTTTTTAGGACCCAGGCTATTTTTAGACTGATCTCCTAAAAATATGGAAGTCAAATATTATTTACCCTTAATAATATTTTGACTATAAACAGCAGTTTACTCTCTTGGCGCACTTCAGTTTGAGTCATGGAGGTGGCTCATGCAACTGACACAAGGAATCACGTGGTTCCTAGGGTTTGATGGCATCTTACATGGTTGGCTTCAGTTAGACTTCAGTGGCAGGAGTTTTGGAGGAGTTAACGGGACAGATAGTGGAGTTGTGTTCTGTTTGTTTTAGTTGAACTAGTTGGGATTAGTTAACTAACTAATCCACTAGATATGAGTGGAGTAAATTAAATAATATTTAATTTACTAAATATTAACTCATTAGTCAACTCAAGAACACTTCAGTTCACTACAGTGCATGATCAGTTCAGTGGAGACCAGTGGAAGAGGTAGATGAAAAGGTGAGTAAAGCTATCAGTTGGTAGATTTGTTTTGCATGAGATTTGCATTACACTTGGAGGAATTGTCCATGACAATTACGCAATCAAGGGAAGGGGATTCGAAACCTTTGGAACCTCTTCATATACAAAGAAAAGAGATTTAAAAGAATAGAGGCAAAGCAATTGGCGGGGAGTTTTGAACCTCGGACTTGTTCAAAACTGAGTCAGATTGTGAGTAACTTCATGAGAGAGTACTGAGTACTTGTGAGGAGTATTGTACTTGTTTGGTTACTTGATTTCTCCATTATAATATACACAATAGCTGCGGGGTTTTCAGCTATAGGCTTTCCCCATACATACCGAGTTAATGTGTGATTGATTTGATGTGAGATTGCTTCTGTTATTTCCGCATGTGACAATTAATTGTAGAAGAAGGTTATGTGTTATGTATGCAATTCGAAATTGATATATGACCAGGTTAATCTTCAGTGAATAAGTGATTTATTCAGCTAATTTCTACATGGTATCGGAGCAAGATTAATTGTCGAGATCTATTACGGTGATTGCAAACTTATTTCTTCGGACAGAGTCTGCATGCGGGCCAGGTAGCCTCCGGAATATTCATCCTTCTTTGTAAGGTGAAAGATCTGGTGAATGCCCTTGCAGTCAATCTCTGATTTGGAAATAATTTGTTTTCAAGTATAGATCAGAAGCGATAGAGCTTGGAGTTTGGAATTCGAATTTTGCAGAAGGTTGTTCTTCTTGGTGCCGGTGTTGAAAGATGTCTTCTTTCAATGGTTTGCGACTCGAATATGCTCTTGAAGGCGGTTCGAACTATGTTGCATGGAAAGATCGAATGGAAGCAGTGTTAGAAGATAATGGTCTGAAGGAGTTCGTGGATGCGGATGTCCCAAAGCCCACTGATGCAGCTCTGGTCGATGCATGGCAAAAGAAGATCGCGAAATGTCGAAGGATCCTATTGGAGGGCGTCAAGGATCATATTGTATCCAGCCTGCATGGAAAGGCTACTCCACATTTAATGTGGAAAGCTTTGACGGATCTATTCCAGAGTAAGAGTGACCAAAGGAAGCTGGCGCTCAAAGATAAGCTCAGGAACATCAAGATGGAGAAGGGCGACAGTATCGCCAAATACCTCACGAAGTTCACTCAATGCAGAGATGAACTGGGAAGTGTGGGAGTTACCGTCGATGAAGAGGACATGGTCGACCTGGCTCTCCTTGGTCTTCCGAAGGCTTGGCACTCATATCAAGATAGTGTCAATGGTCGGGAGAAGCTGCCGGGATGGGAGCGCCTTTGGGCGGATCTCATGCAGGAGGAGATAAGGAGGACTACTCGAGATGGATCTTCATCAAAGGGAGCCGATGAAGAAAACTGCGCTTTGGTGTCCAAAGCAAAGAAGGGGAAGGGTAAGAAAACCTCTCATTCTGGTGCTAAGGGCAAGAAGCAGGATATGGCGAAAGTGAAGTGTTTTCACTGCCATGATCACGGACATTATGTTACCAATTGTCCAAAGAAGAAGAAGAACAAGCAAGCGGGAAGATCTGCAGATGGAGAAGCTTTGGCTTCACAGTTCGAGCTTGACTTTTCACTGATTGCATGCTTGGTTTCAATTGTGATGGGATCAGTGTGGTTCTTGGACAGCGGTGCGTCATTTCATATGACGGGAGATCGGGAGTTGTTCTCAGATCTGGAGGACAAGGATTTGGGCATGCACATCGAGATGGGCGATGACGGTAGATACAGTGCGACTGGTATCGGTACCGTATCCTTTCAGAGGGAGTCTGGTAAACCCTTTGTCTTAAAGGATGTCATGCATGTACCTGGATTGAAGAAGAACCTGATTTCGGTAGCGATGTTGGAGGATAAGGGGTATGATGTGGTCTTCAGCGAAGGAAAAGCTTTCCTACGCAGTAAGACTACTGGGGAGACCCGGAAGATAGGGGTTCGAACTCAGAACCTTTATCAGTTGCAGGTAGATGACTGCGCAGCTATGGCATGCAAGGCTGGAGATGTGGTGAGCTGGGATGATGAGGGCAAACTATGGCACAGGAGATTGGGCCATCTTCACCATGGAGCTTTGAAGATTTTGCAGCAGATTTCTACTGGACTTCCTAAGGGCACCCTTGCGCAGTCAGATCAGTGCAAGGGGTGTACTTTAGGGAAGTATGTGAAAGCCACCTTTCACGAGAAGGATAGCCGCGCCACGACGATCCTTGAGAGAGTTCACACAGACGTGTGTGGTCCTTTCTCAGTTGCTTCGACAGCAAAGCACAAGTATTATGTGATCTTTGTTGATGATTTCTCTCGAAAGTGCTGGATCTTCTTCATGTCGAAGAAGAGCGATACATTCGCGAAGTTCTGTGAGTTTAAAGCACTCGTCGAGAAGGAGTCGGGGAAGAAGGTGATTGCTCTAAGGAGCGACAATGGTGGTGAATTCATCTCGGCTGAATTCAAGGAGTTCTGCAGCGCAGAAGGGATTCGGAGAGAGCTCATCGCACCCCATAACCTACAACAGAACAGGGTGGCTGAGCGGAAGAACAGAATGATCGTGGGTGCTGCACGGGCGATGTTGCATGATCAGGGCCTTCCCCTTCACTTGTGGGCCGAGGCATGCAATACAGCAGTGTATGTGCAGAACCGTTGTCCTCACAAGGTTCTTGGCATGAGTACACCGGAGGAGGCTTATTCTGGCAAGAGGCCTGATATTTCCCATTTGCGGATTTTCGGATCTCCTGTCTACATGCATGTGACGAAGGATGCAAGAAGGAAGCTGGATCCAACTGCTGAAGTTGGAATATTTGTGGGGTACACCGATACACCTCATAACTATCGAGTGTATGTGCCAGACAGTCGCAAGACTGTTGTGCGACGGGATATAAAATTTCAGGAGGAGAAAGCCATGCAGTGTTCGCTTGAGAGGGAGCTACACTTGCATGCAGATGAGGAGCTGTTAGTTCCCAAGGAGGAGCTTCCGGATGTGGATCAGCCACAAGAGGAGGTTCAGGAGGTGGAAGAAACCACACATGCAGCGCCAACCATCAGAGGGCGCATGCGCACTACAGAAGCTGAGCGACTGGCTCGGGATGCAGAGAAGGTTGTAGGACCACCTACAGCACAGCGCAGACAGAGACAGTCACCGGATCGGTACACCGGATACATGGCTCTTATGAGTCAATGTGTTGTGACAGAGCCATCCTCTTTTGAGGAAGCTGTGGAGGAACCCGCATGGGTTGATGCCATGATCGAAGAATATGATTCGATCATCAGGAACAGTGCATGGGAGATTGTCCCAAGACCGGCTGGGAAATCAGTTGTAGGTTCGCGATGGATCTACAAGGTGAAGCAGGCGGCTGACGGGAGTGTGGAGAAGTACAAGGCGAGATTTGTCGCCCGTGGCTTCTCACAGATCGAGGGGATTGACTATGAGGAGACTTTTACACCTGTCGCAAGGTACTCTTCCATACGGACGATCCTTGCTCTCTCAGCGCAGATGGGGTGGCACATTCATCAGATGGATGTGAAGACTGCGTTCCTCAATGGAGTTATTGAGGAAGAGGTGCACATAGAGCAGCCTGAAGGTTTTGAGATCTTCAGCAGTGAGTCGCATGTGTGCCGACTCAAGAGAGCACTGTATGGGCTGAAGCAAGCACCTCGTGCTTGGCACACTCGGATAGACAGCTACTTCATCGGGCTTGGATTCTCCAAGAGTGAGGCGGATCCAAACCTGTACCAGATTGTAGTGGAGGGGAAGCTGTTGATCATCGTACTGTATGTAGATGATCTGATTTTGACTGGCGATGAGCAGTTGATACTTTCATGCAAGGAGGATCTTGCACGAGAGTTTGAGATGAAGGACTTGGGCATCCTTCATTATTTCCCGGGATTGGAGATTTGGCAGCGCAGTGGAGGACTGTTTGTTTCTCAGGGCAAGTATGCCCGGGAGATTCTGGAGAGGTTCAACATGCAAGGTTGCAAGCCTGTTGATACCCCTCTTCCTGGAGGATGGAGGAAGGGAGATGCTACTTCGGAGGAGGTAGTGGATGCCACTGTCTATCGACAGTTGGTGGGGTCGTTGATGTATTTGGTCAATACTCGACCCGATATATGCTATGTAGTTAACCAGCTTTCGCAAGCTATGGTTAAGCCTACCAAGCTCTTTTGGAAGGCGGGCAAGCATGTATTGCGCTATATCAGAGGCACATCGGGATATGGTCTATGGTACAGACAGGAGGATGGAGTGAAGCTTTCTGGTTTCACTGATGCAGATTGGGCAGGGAGTCCAACGGACCGGAAGAGCACTTCTGGAGGAATTTTCAGCATTGGGTCGACAGCAGTTTCCTGGTACAGCAGGAAGCAGAGATCCGTGGCACTCAGTTCAGCAGAGGCCGAGTACATGGCAGCAAGTTTGGCTGCATGTGAGGCTATTTGGATGAGGAAGATCCTCGCAGGTTTGTTCAGGTTGCATTTGGAGCCTACAGTGATCTACTGTGATAACCAGAGCTGCATCAAGCTCTCGGTTAATCCAGTTTTTCATGATAGGTCCAAACATATCGACATCAGGTACCATCACATCAGAGATTGTGTTCAGCGGAGGATCATGATGCTTTCATATGTTCCCACGGAGGATCAGGATGCCGACATCCCGACGAAGGCGCTCACCAGGAGCAAGTTCGAATTCCACAGAGGCAGGATAGGGATTGCAGATAATCCATATCTTGCTGAGAGGGAGTGTTGAGAATGCAGCAAGATGATGGAGCTTAGTGAAATGAAGTCGCCTTCACTAAGTGGGCCCGCAGGCAAATTCTCGCGCAAAGTCTATTTTTAGACTATGTCTATTTTTAGACATACGGAGCATAATTTGGGAATTCTACTTGGAGATTCTTGGAGTATGCGACATGTCGGTAAAAATAGATGAGACCCTAATTTTTAGGACCCAGGCTATTTTTAGACTGATCTCCTAAAATATGGAAGTCAAATATTATTTACCCTTAATAATATTTTGACTATAAACAGCAGTTTACTCTCTTGGCGCACTTCAGTTTGAGTCATGGAGGTGACTCATGCAACTGACACAAGGAATCACGTGGTTCCTAGGGTTTGATGGCATCTTGCATGGTTGGCTTCAGTTAGACTTCAGTGGCAGGAGTTTTGGAGGAGTTAACGAGATAGATAGTGGAGTTGTGTTCTGTTTGCTTTAGTTGAACTAGTTGGGATTAGTTAACTAGCTAATCAACTAGATATGAGTGGAGTAAATTAAATAATATTTAATTTACTAAATATTAACTCATTAGTCAACTCAAGAACACTTCAGTTCACTACAGTGCATGATCAGTTCAGTGGAGACCAGTGGAAGAGGTAGATGAAAGGGTGAGTAAAGCTATCAATTGGTAGATTTGTTTTGCATGAGATTTGCATTACACTTGGAGGAATTGTCCATGACAATTACGCAATCAAGGGAAGGGGATTCGAACCTTGAACCTCTTCATATACAGGCCATGATTGCGCAATAGAGGCAAGGCAATTGGCGAGGAGTTTTGAACCTCAGACTTGTTCAAAACTGAGTCAGATTGTGAGTAACTTCATGAGAGAGTACTGAGTACTTGTGAGGAGTATTGTACTTGTTTGGTTACTTGATTTCTCCATTATAATATACACAATAGCTGCGTGGTTTTCAGCTATAGGCTTTCCCCATACATACTGAGTTAATGTGTGATTGAATTGATGTGAGATTGCTTCTGTTATTTCCGCATGTGACAATTAATTGTAGAAGAAGGTTATGTGTTATGTATGCAATTCGAAATTGATATATGACCAGGTTAATCTTTAGTGAATAAGTGATTTATTCAGCTAATTTCTACAGTTCACATATACTTGAGGGTCTAGCTAGGAAACCAATTAGCAAAATTTAGAATTTTTTTTTTTTTTTTTTGTTGAACAAGAAAAAGTTACAGTACACTGGGCCTTATTAGTCAAAATAAATTTAGAATATTACTCTTTCAGTGATTTTGCAGGTCAATTATTATATTTGTCATTATGTATCCTTAATATTGACATAGTCCCGAGGATATTAACATAATTTAAAAGGATTTTGCAGCTTAGTGAATAGTCAAAAGTGTTAGAATTTACTGCAGAAATAATAATTTACCGAGAGTACCAATAAACATGAAAAAAGAGCCAGCAACAAATCACATAAACACAAACACAGATGTTTATCTGGGAAAACCCCAAATGCGGGGAAAAACCCAACCAATGAAATTTCATTAACCATTGGCCACAACCTTGCCCAATCCGGCCAAGTGAGCCTTCACCGCTCACCTCCAGGCCCTCATTACAATGAAGTCTTCTCAGCCTTTTATAGGTTCCATTACATGCAATACCATGGGCTAAAACCATGGGTGCACAATACCATGTGCCCCAAAAACCACTACTATTTACCCTAGTCAACATTGACTCTATCCCGAGTCATGTTTACCTAACAATTCCCCCCCTTAAACTTGACTTGGGGTTTCTTGACTAAATCCAGCCAAAATTGCTAAGTGAGACAACCTCGCTCACTCTAGCTCTTCCCCCCTCAAATTTTTACCCAGGGTAATTGTTAACTTGACATCCCCCCTATCACCTAGGTCTAACCCAAACTTTACCAGTGATTACCCAGGGGTACGCATGCCATACCAAGTCTTATAGCAGTATGCCCATTTACATGTAATAAAAATTAACTTCATTATAATAATATATATATATATATATTTTGTTTCATTGTTGTTGTCTTTGTACATATGAGATCAATGTCCATATAAAAAAAATCCATCTACCGGATTACATGGGTCACCAGCCTCTGTAACAACCAGTCCTCTAGGAATTCTCTTCAGATACATTGTTCATCAATTTTAATTAATTCACATGCTCGTGTCCTTTCTCATTTTCTACATTCATTCATGATGTCCTCTCCAAAGAGGACATCATAGTTATACATGAAACTGTCCTCTACGCTTTTGCTGGTTTTCGGAAACAGCCCTCAACAAATAAAGCACAGCCCATTTTTTCTCAATGCAGCCAGGTCCCGTGAGGACTGAGAAATGCCTATATAAATCAGCGAAAGTTAGGGCATCGGAGGATCTACCTTCGTTCACGAGTTGGCGCTTAACGGCCTCTGCCATGGCCGTCTCGTCGTTGGCAAGGGACGGTGTTATCTGGCTCCCCATGATCCGCATTGAATCTAGTCCAGAGATTTCATCCATGGCTGATGCGGCTCATGTTCATTTGTTCGCAGCTGGCATACCTCATTCCCACACCAGGTCTTCTAGAAAACCCAGCCGTGGAAATCGAAATAGCACCTTCTTCGGCCTCGGTCTGGGTAAAAAAAGAAAACTCGTCTTCAATGGTGGATTTGGCAGCCTACGTAGTAAGCAGCTGCAGCAATCCAGAAGGTGAGCTGCGGGGCCTCTGAGGGTTGTCTTCGAGAAGGTTGTTGGAATCGATTTGGGGACTACGAATTCGGCTGTGGCAGCCATGGAAGGAGGTAAGCCCACCATCATCACTAATGCGGAAGGCCAGCGAAGGACTCCCTCTGTGGTTGCTTACTCCAAGAATGGTGATCGTCTTGTCTGGAAAATTGCGAAGCGGCAGGCCATGGTAAACCCTGAGAACACCTTTTTCTCCTTCAAAACCCTCGAGGGGATACGTTGTGGTTTCTGCTATCACCAGAGCCACAGCCCACGCAAAAATACAGTGAATTCATAATTTTAATCACATGCTCAATGTTTTTGGACCTTGCGCATAGCAACATTCATCAAGCCCTCATAAAATACACTTGAAATAGTTGTGAAACAACAAATCATATCTCCATTTTCAGGCCAATAAAACCCTTGGAAACATAAGCGTCCCTCTGAAGCCAACATTTGGCTCTAATACCATTTGTTAGAATTTACTGCAGAAATAATAATTTACCGAGAGTACCAATAAACATGAAAAAAGAGCCAGCAAAAAATCACATAAACATAAACACATATGTTTATCTGGGAAAACCCCAAATCCGGGGAAAAACCCAACCAATGAAATTTCATTAACCATTGGCCACAACCTTGCCCAATCTGGCCAAGTGAGCCTTCACCGCTCACCTCCGGGCCCTCATTACAATGAATTCTTCTCAGCCTTTTATAGGCTCCATTACATGAAATACCATGGGCTAAAACCATGGGCGCACAATACCATGTGCCCCAAAAACCACTACTATTTACCCTAGTCAAAATTGACTCTATCTCGAGTCATGTTTACCTAACAAAAAGTAGGAGATTGGTACTTGTATCAGAATTTCATGGAGATTAGAGTTTATAGTTCTGAGTTGCAACCATACAAACTACTACTTTTTGTTCCCATGAGGATTTTTTCTCTAGAATTCATAAGATAAAGTTTTAACATGGATGAAATTCATTTTGTATCCAGAAAGAAAAAAGCTCAATTCAAACTAAAGGCTCAAATTATTCCATTCATAGTAAATACTAGAGCAACTGGTAAGGAGGTGGAGCCTTTTTTTATCCAAATGAAATTTAAGTCAAGTTTCAGTTGGACTTATGATCTTTTGGGAGTAATTTCATCTATTAGGGTTGAGAAAAAATATGCTCCTCATACTCATATCTCAAAACCAGAAATTGAACAATATACCAATTAGGAAGTATGGGAGGAGAACACTTTACAGGAGGTTGAAGAACAAATTTCTAGTCAAATAACATTGGAAACAACAAGACTTAAAGAGACTGAGTTAAAGTATGTATCATGTTGGTTTGGGTTCTAAATCAGCATAATTCAGAGTTTTTAAGAGGAGAAAGACAAAGAACACAGAGGAAGAATCACCAAAGGTCATAAACACATAAGTGTCTATTACAATCATGTTATCAAGTGAGTTTGTGTCTACTTTGCAACAAAATGAAGAAATAATTCCTGGTCCATCTACTTTTCCTTCTTCTGGTGAACAAAGTATTTTTTCTAAATTCAGAGAAATTAAGAAGAAGAATCAAATTCTAAATAATGCTACCTATTCTGAGTTTTGGAAGCAGACTTCTACTAGAACTAGAATAATATTTGCATTGGACCATGACAAATGACAATTTCAATTGGCATTTCTTGAGCCAAAGGTCCCAAGTCCAAAAAAAATAGAGGATTACAAGACTTTAGTGTTTTATTTTGACATAAAAAATAAATAAATAAATAAATAAAATAAAATTCATCCCATAGATCAAATTGATCTACACAAAAAAGGATGGTGAAATGATTTATTTATCCCTAACAAGTTCTACCATGGCAGCTTCAAAGCTACAAGCTTCTTTAAATAATGTTCATTCTCAACTAAATTTAGAAAAGATGTCATCTTTAGCAAAGGATATTAGAATAAAAGCTTTAGAATACATTGGAATCAAATTAGAATTAGATCCTAATGATGTTAATGTTGCTCAACAAATTATTAAGAACAAAAATGCAAACATTCAAGCGCTGAAAAAATAAATTTAAATTTCTAACAATAGAGCATCCTCAAGCTCACGAAGTAGGGAAATTAGAGAAATAAAAATAGAATATGTTGCGTATGATTGTTGAGCAAAACATCCAGATTCAGAAAATGGAGGTAGACATGGAAAAAAATCGGAAGGAGAAATAACAAAAAGTCGGTGTAGGAACTTCCACGACATAAACAAGGTCAACCAATCAAGATGAAACTGAACAATTATCTAAACCCATGGGTGATCTGTAATTTAGGAATATTGAAATTGAGAAACTTAAACCATCACTGTAGAGGGGAAAATAAAATAAACTCAAGGCAGATAGTGCATATATTTTAGAAGTAAAAAAGAATTTCAAGCTTACAAAACAACTTGAAAAATATATGGATGAATCAGGAAATGCAAAGAATTTGTCAGAAGCTAAGGAAAATATATGGGTAGATATAAATTCAACCATTTCATTTTTTTGGACATATATAGAGATTATTTTTGAACAGGAACAACTGGTATATAAATCAATATCAACCATTGCTGAAATCAAAGAGGAACTAGACCATAGACATGGAGAAACAACAAGGATTATCAAGGTTTTGAATTCAAAAACTAGAGAAGAGATTGAAGACATGGAAATTGAAGGCAGGACAAATGCAGTCCTTGAAGTGAGAAAAGTGTTGAAAAAGAGAAATTTGATGCTACAGCTAGAGAAAAAATTCCAAAGCCAAGAAGTTCATATCAAAAAGTTTCATAGAAATTTGTTCATTCTTCAACAAAAAAGACTCTCATCATTAAGGGATTCTCATGGCCAATTGATCCAGCAAGGAGATTATCAACATAAGTTACATGATATAGCAACAAAAAACTTGAAATTTTCTAAAGTAAAGGAAATATAGATGGTCAAACTTTCCTCCAAGGCCTAAAAAAATATTTATTCATTTCTTATGAAATTCACCATATTTTTGTAACTAAGCCCACCTTTGAAAAATATAATGAAGTAGATGAGGCATACATGAAAGTAATACAATTTTCATGTCCAAATGATGATAAGTGGGATAAGTTCCTCGAACTTATTGAGTCAACAAAAAGTACGTTTAAAAGCGGGATTTGGGTAAAGAACATGAGCAAAATCAACAAAATCATATTTAAAGGCAACAACTAGAAATTATATCCCCGAATAATGTGCAAATACCACAAAATCAGTTCCATAATTTCTATTTTGAGTTGTATTGATTAGATTTATCCAAATTATTTGGAAAAAAAATTATTTTATGTAAAAAATTGTAATAAATTAGATATTTTTGAGAAAGCTCTATAAATACTTTGTAATTTGAAGTAAGAAGGGTTGATACTTTGATATAACCAGAGACATTATTGTATTTCTGGAAATTTTGAAGATAATGAAAGGCTTTTGGCTTTAGTTTAGCATCATTTTTTCTCATGTGAGTCTCCTTTGTGTAATCATTTCTGTTATTCTTCATATGTTTGAGGTAATATATAAGTACTCGGTAAGGTTGGGTTGACTTTTGACTTCCTTGATAGCCTCTGCAAAGTTATTATCATCACTAAGACTTGCTAATTAAACAATTCATTTAACTTGGTACCTCTGCATCATTAAATTATTGCCTTCTATCATCTCTCAAATATATAAGTGTTAGATATAGAAATATTTCTATATGGCTCTGCTTTTTTTGATAATATAAGCATTCAGGAAAAATATTCCATTATCAAATATCTTGTTTTTCATCTATCATAAACATTTAAAGATTGTATGTTTTTAGTTCTGGAATCAACACTTTTAGAAATCCTTAAAATATCTGGGTTATATACACGTGAATGACTTGATTCATTGATCATCCATTTAAGTGAATCCTCATTTAGATGTTTTCATTGTTATGAAACCAACTCACAAAATAGAAGAAAATATGGATCAACAACTTAAAAATTATCCTCTTCGAGGGGGAAATATCCTTTACATTACATAAATAAATTATTGTATTATTCAAATGAAAAAACCTCCTTTCCATATATAGGAGTCGAAGGGGTCACAATATAATCAAAGCCTACATAACAATAATAATGTAAGGGCACAACAATAACAATAGTGGGCTTCTATGAGGCACAATAATAAAAAAATGGGGACTACATGGGCACAATAATAACAATAAGGGGATATACTAACAATAACAATAAAGGGATATACTAGTATTATATGGAACTAACATTGGCACATTTCCTGAGCCTAAAACTGTTTATAAAAAAAAAAAAAAAAACAACTTCCATCCTCAACCTCTCTCCATGAAGGTTGTAGTTGAGCCCTTGTAGGAACTAAACCCCACTCAAACCATATACTCTACATCTCATAAATCACTTTATGTGAAAATTAATTACAAAAGAACATGCCCGTATAAAAAAAAAAATTCTTCATTCAATATAACCAAATATGACTTAGAACTTAGTAACCAATTCCAATCGACCTTGTTGCCATACAATTCCAAAATAAATGTTGCTAATGTGGGCAATATGGACCCATGATGCTATATTTTACTAATAATTTCTTCACCAAAATACCTCAACGTATTGCTAACCATATGAAAGTATTCAAGTTTTAATGAACTTCAATTAGCCAAACACTTTTCATGAAAATATATTTAATTATACGCTAATGACCAATGTTAATAGAGGGGAAGATTTAAGTAGTGTGGAGTCTTTAATATTTCCCATTTCAACTTTTATCATTTAAATAATAATATTTTATATTTAATAATTTAGATAAATTGTCATTTAAATGATAATATTTCATATTAATAATATATTAATTAAGAGAAAGTAGAGGTGATTTGGACAACCATTAGAGAAAATTAGGGCATCATCCATGAAAAACAAATGAGTGAGAAAATAACATCATAAGCAATAGTTTAGAGTAGATTTTTCTGCCCTAGCACTGAGCCTGCTTGGGTCGCCGCTGCCATGGAGGAACCGGCCTCGTCCAGGGCCCCAACACCTCCTCCCCCTCCGCTGTCTCCTGAGGTAGAAGCCTTCTTCTCTCTCATCGCTTCTCTTCCCGAGAAGAAGAAGTCTGCTAGCTCGAAATTTTTCAAGCGCCTTGAAGAAATGCCGGAGGTTTCTCTTCTGGCAGACGACCCGATTCAGGTTTCCCTATCCATGTTGGAACGAGCGTTGGTTGGCCAGTTTACAGGACTATGGCCTTCCCCCAAAGCCACGGAAGCCTGGGTGATTAAGAACTGGAAACCCTTGATCAGTCAGAATGTTGCTTCCTACTTCCTTGGCAGAGGATATTTTTTGTTCGAGTTCTCCTCCAAAGAGGACAAGGAATTGATCTTTAGAAATGGGCCTTATTTTATGGGGCCACAAGGATTTTATTTGAACAAGTGGACACCAGATTTTGACCCAGCAGAGGACGTTCCCTCAGTTGTGCCTGTTTGGGTTAGATTTCCCAATCTCCCTATCCATTGTTGGAACTGGAATTCTCTCAAACACATAGGGGACTCACTGGGCAAGTTCATAGACATAGCACACAATAAGGATCAATATGACTATGCTCGCATCTGTGTGGAGGTTGATCTAGAAGTTGGGCTACCGAAGGCCATAAAAATTAAAGTTGGAAGCTGGTCTCATATCCAAAAGCTGGACTATGAACATCTTCCATTCAAATTCTGGGGGTGCCATGAATACGGCCACTTTGCCAAAAACTGTCCAAAGAAGAGCGAGGAGGGGGAGGACAAAGAAGAAGGTTGGAAGTAGGCCAAGAAATCCAAAGCAAGCCCCAAGAATACTAAGCCGGTAAATAATGAAAAGAACAAAGGGCAGCAATCTAAAGGGGTTAATCAGCAAACCCCGCCCTCGGATGACTCAGGGAACATTGTTGGGCCCCTTGGAATTGAAACACAAGAAATACATGAGGATGACCCACCTCATAAAACAGAAATGGAGACGGTAAGGTTGGAAGAAAAAGATGATAATGGGACTGCAAAGGCAAAGGGTGCATGCCAAGGGGGTGGAGAAACAGAAAAACCTCAAGTCAAGGGCATTAGGAGAGAGGAGGAAAGTCAAGGTACGGAAGAATCTGAAGAGGAAGGAGAGATAGAAGGCTCTCAATCCTCAGTTCGGAGGTCAGTAAGGGGAAGAATGTCCACCAAGGAAAAAAGAGAGAAAGAAACATACAAAGACAAAGTTCAAGGAAGCCAACCTACTATGGAAAAATCATTGAGCAAAAATACAAAGGCGACAAGAAATCAGGGACAGGGCCCCAAGGGTGGCCCACACTCTCACAAAAATAAATAATGGAGGTGATCTCCTGGAATTGCAGAGGGTTGGGGAGCAAGAAGAATGAAGATGCCACAAAGAATCTAACCATGGCAGAAATCCCAGACATATTGCTTCTCCAGGAGACAAAATTGGAGGAAAATGAGTTCCTTCAAAGGAGTAAGAAATTTTGGAATAAGGGAGGGGTTTTGGCTATCTCAGCCACAGGTGCCTCGGGAGGCCTAGGTACTCTCTGGAACTCTTCCAAGTTCAGGTTGACAAAGAAAAAGGAACATGCTCACTGGCTCTTAACAAAACTCCAACACCAGGACTCAATGGAGACTTTTAGTCTCTTCAATGTGTACGTTCCAGCGAATGCCAAGGAAAAAGAAACATGTTGGGAGTCCTTGAGAAATATGGCTGAAGAAGAGGAACTGGAAAACATCCTTATTGTTGGAGACCTCAACATCACCCTAAGTCTTGGAGAAAAGCGTGGTGGTTGCATTGTGAGGGATCCGGCCTGGGAATGGGTGGAGGACATTATCTGTGAATGGGACCTGATCGATCTCAAGCCGAGTCATGGTAAGTTCACTTGGTCAAATAAACGAGTTGGCCTTGGGCATATTGCCACTAGGCTAGATAGGTTTTTGATTCAAAGTTCCTACTTGCTCTTGGGTCTAGATGCTAAGATGATTATTCTGTCTAGCAGTACTTCGGATCACAAACCGATAATGTTGTCCTTACCTTCCCAGACAAATTTGGTCCCTATTCCCTTTCGTTTTTTTCCTCTTTGGATAAATCAAAAGGACTTCTTGGAGAGGGTTTCAGAAATTTGGAAGAAACCTGTCTCAGGTTCCCCTTTTTTTGTTTTGGAGGAGAAGTTGAGAAGGGTAAAATTTGAGTTAAAGAGATGGGTCAAAAACATCCCCAGCCCAGCTGAAGAAAGGAAGAAAGCCCAAGCGGCCCTTGACGCCCATCAAGCCCGCATGGAAGAAGTGGAAATTGACATGGAGTCTCTAATTTTTTAGGAAGAACTACAGCACAGATTTCATAATTCTTGCAGGCGGGAAGAGGAATATTGGAGGCAAAAATCCAGAAGACTTTGGCTAAAATCTAGAGACAGAAATACAGTTTACTTTCACAAGTAGGCCCAAGCTAGGAGAGGGTTCAACATTGTCTCTAAAATTAAATATGGAAATCAATGTTATGGAGACTTCCCAAGCATCAAGAAGGTTGCATTTAATCATTTCCAAAGCCTATTCAGTGAGGGCGAGGAGCAGGGGAATAGCAATCAAATGCTAGATGAGATCCCACTCAAAATTTCAGCTAGAATGAATCAGAATCTAGAAGCCAAAGTTACCAGGAAGGAGATAAAAGAGGCCTTGTTTGCCATGAACCCGGATAAAGCTCCTGGCCCAAATGGATTCAAAGAAAAAAAATTTCAGGTATGCTGGCAGATTGTTAAAAATTATTTGCACAAAATGGTTCTGAAATCCCAAGACTGCAAGAATATTGGAGGTAACACAAACTCAGCGTTCTTAGCTCTAATTCCCAAAGAAAATGGGGCTAACTCTTTCAATAGGTTTCGACCTATCTCGTTATGTAACATTGGGTATAAAATCATCACAAAGGTGATTGCTAGCAGATTGAATATGATCCTTCCTGGCCTCATTCCGGAGAATCAAGGGGGATTTGTTCATGGAAGGCAAATAGTGGACAATATAATTCTGGTCCAGGAGGCGATTCACTCAAGCTTGAAGAGAAAAGAAAAAGGTATGATCGTTAAGCTCGACTTTCCAAATGTGTTTGATAGTGTTAGGCACTCCTTTCTCTTTCAAGTTCTGGAAAAATTTGGCTTTGGTCCCAGGTTCATTAGGTGGATCAAAGCTTGTATCTCTGAGCCTTGGATTTCTCTTCTGATAAATGGTAGAGTCGCGGACTTTTTAAAAGCTTCGAGAGGCTGAGGAAAGGCTGCCCTCTCTCTCCTTTGTTGTTTTTCCTTCAAGCTTCGGCATTAAGCTTTATTTTGGAAAAAGGAAGGATATACCAGGACATAATGGGAATTTAAATCACAAGGGGGACCAAAGCAATAAATCATGCCCTCTTTGCTGATGACTCGCTTCTTATGGGGGTTGCCTCTATTCATTCCGCCAAACAACTTAAATTGGTTATGGATAATTTTTGTGATGCCTCTGGCTGCAACTTGAATACAGGGAAATGTCACATTTATGGGTGGAATGTGACCCAATGTGAGATGAATGAAATTTCCAGGTGTTAGGGATTTGCAGGGACCATTAGTTGGAATTCTTTCAAATATCTTGGTCTACCTATTTTTTATAAAAACCCTCTGGGCAAGGATTGGATTCCCCTTATTGAAAAGTTCAAAGCCAAAATGGAAGCTTGGGGCTTCTCCTGGCTTAACCTAGCAGGGAAACTGTGCTTATAAAATATGTGTTGACCAGCCTTCCTATTTCCCAAGCCTTTATTATGCTTGCCCCTATTGGAGTCCTAAAAAAAATGGAGAGTTGCATCAGAAATTTCATTTGGAAAGGTGGCAAGCAAAACAGAAGCAGAATCTCGCTTGTTAATTGGGACAAAGTCATCAAACCTTTCTTGGAAGGAGGCCTGAACTTTAAAGACTTAAGAAAGCAGAACTTAGCTTTGGGGGCTAAAATTCTATGGAGACAAGTTGCCTCTAAGGTTGGATGGGCTTAACAGGTCTTCTAGAAGAAATACTTTACAGGCAAGAGGAAGAGAAGCCTGGACATGCCTTCTATGGTCAAAAATGGGTCTCAGATTTACAAGCTTTGCATGCAAGCTCGCCCTCTCATTCTGGATAATTTATATTGGATCCCCGGGAATGGGAAGTCCATAAACATCTGGGAAGATAGAATAACGAATACCGCGCCCCTGGAGGATGTCAATGAGTTAAAGGAGCTGCGAATTTGGATGACCTGTGTAGGCCTGAGCACTATGTGGAGTATTTCCTAATGGAAGGAGAAGGATTGGATGGGATGGCAAAATCTGTATCTGCCCAGAGAGCTCGAGGGTGCTTGGCATCTGTTATGTCATAATCTTAAAGGGAAGGCTCCGATCAGCATAGCGAAGCATGACCAGCGTGGATGGGGGGCGAAGTACGGAGCTTACATGGTGGCAAGCGGTTATAAATAGCTCTGCGCAATTCCTCATGTCCCTCCCTGTTCGTTGATTTGGAGAGGGCTCTGGAATGTAAAATCGCTGCCCAAAATTGATATATTTAATTGGTTACTCTACCATAATCGTATCCTCATTGCTGAAAACCTTAGAAAAAAAGGCTTTCATGGACCCTCTCACTACCCTCTTTGCTTATCAGAAGAGGAGAACGCTCAGCACATCATGCTGGGCTACGACTTTGCTAAGGAGGTTTGGAATGAAGTGTTGATTCTTTGGATCAAGGAAATGTCGATCCCGCTCTCCATTTTCGACTTATTTTCTGGCTGGTTCAAGTGTTTCCCTGGCCTTTTTCCAAACAACGCTTGGTTCAAGGCCAGCTGGCTTGTTCTACCAAAAGTAATTTGCTGGAATATCTGGCTGGAGAGGAATTCCAGAATTTTTCAAGGGAAAGCAAGCAACGCTCAGGTTGTTTCAGCCAGGATCAAAGGCATTCTTAAATATTTCCTGTATGAACATGTGGGAGTTGTTTCAGACGAGAATCTTTCCCCTCAAGAACTAGAGTGGGGTGGAATGCTTGGCTTACATTACTCCAGGCCAGGTATAAATGTAGAAGAGACAAAAGAATGGAAGATTAGAATTTCTGAAGAAAACTTTGATACTTGGAGCAAGAACTTGGCCAGCTACTCAATATTCTTCGATGGAGCAGCGAAAGGAAATCCGGGATGCGCAGGAGTAGGAGGAGTAATTAGGAACATAGAGGGCCAAATCGAGCATAGATTTGCTTGGGGACTGGACCAGGACACCAACTCTCAAGCTGAAGGGTTGGTTCTTCTTCAAGGTCTCAAGATCCTGCATCAGCTAAACATAAAAGAGGCAAAAATCATTGGGGACTCCCAAACTATCATCAAAATTCTGGTGGAGAATACAAGTCCAAAGGATATAAGACTTCTAAGGCTAATGACGAGGATTAAACAGATCACCAACTCCTTCCACAAGGTGACTTTCACGTAATGCGAAATAAAAACAAAGATGCGGATATTGAAGAAAATAGAGCTGCTCGGCTCCCATCAAGCACTCTTGTTTGGAATGAGAAAGAAAGCTGGGATCTAATTCCATAGAAGTTAATTATGATTTATTGTCTTTTGCTTCATCAGTTTGTTTGTATTTTTAAATTAGGGGAAATTTCGTTGATGAACTGGTTTAAAGAATCCAGGAATATTGTATTTGTCCGGACTAAAGATGGATGGAATTTGGTAATGGGGGAAGCCTGTGAGCTCTCCAAGAAAATTGAATCTTTGTAACTGGGCATTTTGCTGGAAATTTTAATACAAACCATAACCGTTTCTGTCAAATATATATATATATATATATATATATATATATATATTAATATTTTATTTCTATTTTTTATTATTATGCAAAGTCTTGTTTAAATTATGGTGAGAAATAATTGATGGCAAATATGTTATTTATTCCTTCAAAGTTTAAGAATAAAAAACTACTGCACAAATATCTAAAAAATATGTATGAATATTGCAACCATATTCATAAATTATAGCATAAAATATGTGAGCCAATTATTCACATGGCATTATCTTGTGCAAAGGTTGTAATAAGACCTACAAATTATGGTCCAATTAAATATTTTAAAATTATTTTCTTAATAATATTGAAAATAAAATATTTATTTTTCAACGTTAAACATTATAAATTGTATTGGTTAATGCTAAACTAATAGTAGTCAACAAGTAAATGGATTGCTAGAGTCTTGCCTTGGTAGAGACTAATAATGATTCATATTCATAACCATTATAATTTAGAACTTTATATTTAAATTTAATTAATAAACATATAAAAATTCAATATTTGCAACAAACATATTCAAAATATTTTTGGATGGAATTGTACATAGTATTATTATTGTGTCCAACGTTTTGAGTGGGCACTCCACTCATCATTGTGTATCAAAGAACATTGAATGATAACATGGGAGTGTTGGTGAGCTTTAAATATATAAGAAATTAATTAGCCATTAGGATAAAAAATAATAAAAAAATATAATGAAATCGTTAAAGGTCAAGTCAAGGGGGTTAAAAAAAATTCTAATTAATCAACAATACAAAAATAAAAATTTAATTTTAATAAGGAGTAGTCTATAATGTGACTTTTTGGTGATGGATGAGACGTTGTCATGGATAATGGTCATGCATATCATGGTTAATTTCTTGGCGACTTTCTCAACAACTCCTTTTTCTGGTTCTCATCTCCAGTAGGTCTGACAATGAACAGGTCGCCGCACTATACCCGATCAGGGTGCTCCAAGATCGATGCCATCGGCCACACCGTAAGACAGGTGGCGGTATCGTACCATGTGCATTAACTATGATAGCCAAACCGTCCATCAAACGAATGTGGAGGTATGTGGAGGATATGGGGATGATCACGCAATTAGTAAGACAACCTGTGCTGTCAGAAGCATGGAGTAAAAGGGTTGGTTTCAAAAGACAGAGTTCGGCTTGCCAAACAACATTTCCCTCTGGTAAAAATGGTGAATTGCGGTGGCGACTAGAGACTGGAGCTTCCATAGTTCACAGGATTTTTGCTCTAGTTTAGGGGTATGTTCTTCTTCATATCAACCTCATGTTATTTGTCGTCAATAATGATATGTAGTAGGAGAGTGTAGTGTCTGCATGTATAGCAATGCTCTTAACCATTTGCTCTGCGACCATACCACCGAAGGCTATTAAACCTTGTTTTCGCAACCCTTGTAAATATGGGAAGGTTAATCACATTTCATTGTTTTCTTTGAAGAGCTATTACTGTCTATTAAAGAGTTGTCAAGTCGGTTTTGTAGGTTTATGTTTGTTAAATTTGGGATCTAGAAGTGGGAGAAAGGGGAACCAATCTTGTATGCGGGCTTCTGAGTTGAGGCAAGGGAATTTCTATTATTTCTTTTATGTCGATCGTCATAGCAATAGGAAGGGTATTATGCTTCTAATTGGTCATTTACATGCTTTCTGGTCTTACCTTATTATGAATTCTTGTAATTCTAGGAGGCAGGGTATTCTGAAGCAAAGCTGTATGGGTTTTATAGTGTTATTATATCATGGTTTTAAGCTGCAACTCTGTCTTTCTTATAGTCTTGGTTCTGGTTTTCAATTTCGCTTGTGTAATTTAAAAAGATAGGGTACTCTGCTGCAAATTAGTCAGTTACATGTTCAATGTTTTGGTTTTAAATGTAATTCTTGTAATTACGAAAATCGAAAAGGTTTAGGGAGGGTAGTTAAAGCTATGCCAGTGAGTCATCACCGGGTCTGTCTATATGTCCAATTTAAATTCTGTGGTGGCAAAATTTTCAGACTTCGGCATAATTTCAGTCAAGAGGAGCAACACGAGCTTCGACAAGATGTTGGTCAGAAGATAGGAAGATTAACTATTATACCTTTTCTCTTCCATTATACAGGATCATATATTGTTAATACAGATTTAATTCAGAAAATTACATAGTAGAGAACAATGGTTAAGAGGCAGACGAGACAGAGAGTGGCTCAAAATCAAGATAAAGGGAAACAGAAGATGATTAAACCTGAAGCAGAGACTAGAAAGCGAGGTAGGAAGACAAAGAAAGAGGTTTTAGTGAATCTCTCGACAGTATACTCCCTTGGGAATCAGCCTCACGTCAGGAAGGTAATTCATGGTTGGAAAAGAGAAACTCAAAGTAATGAGGAAGACAATGAAGCAGAAGTGGAAATTATGGAATTTATCACTGACCCTGGCAACACTAGAGGTCGTATTTCACTGTTCAATCAAACATTCCATACATACTGGATCATGAAGTGTGTTCTAGATAAGGCTATGCAAAGTCTTTATCCAAGAAACGAGACTCAAGAACCAAAAATGATGGAATTGCTTCAGGATATTGATATTCAACTCCAACATATAAAGGTGACTTAGTATCAAGCGACAGACCGTATCGGGCGAATTGAAGACCATATTGGACGAATTGAAAATCAAATTCAACAACTGCAGCAAGCGGACATGCCTGGTTCCACGATGAAGGACCCAGCACCAATCGATTCCTCAGACGAATGATATTCCAGTTTAATCTCATGTTTTTTTATGAATAATGTTTTTTTTGGACAGTGCTTTAGTTTTAAGTTGCTACTTTGTAAATGTTTTAAATAGTGAACTAGCCAATGTGGCGAGTAGAAGAATGAAACATTTCCAATTTTGGTTGGCTTTTAATGCATTAAGGTGGCCAACAAACCTAGTTTCCTCCGGGCAGGTTAAGGTCACAAACTCATTATCTAATGTAACCTTCTTTTTGATGATAAATAGAAAATAGCAAAGTGTTCTGCCAGGATGGCTTAATTAAAGCACGCATGTTGCACAAACCTTTATTTTAAATTCAAAATTTGAAATTTGAGCGCGCTACATCAATGTCCATGCCCACCCATGCTCGAGGTGAGGTGAATGCATGAATGCGTGTGGGGTGGAGAGGATTGCAATGGCTTCACAGATAAATTTTTTTCCCCGTTGATGCAACAACTATGCCAACATCTTTGACCTCTACTTCAATCTTGTCCCTAGAGAAGAGAAGGTACTTATTACTTTCATTATGTGTTTCGGTGAATTTCAGACTCGCTCCAGAACATTGCTTCATATTCATGTAACCTATATTGTAGGAGATGTACACTCACTATTTATTGTACTTGAGACATACCTGTAATACTTGAAGTTAGCCCATGACTAATTTATATAAATATTTCTACTTGCCCCACTGGTGGGAGGCTCACATAATCGGAGACCCATTTATGTTTTTGAACTACATAAGAGGGTTGGCTATATCTGAGATTGTGGGGACTCTTATTGGTGGCTACTAAGATGTGCAGTTATCATCATTTCAATGGTTTTCTCATTATGTATCTTGTTGGCATGGTCCCATCTCCTTTTCCCATGGGACAACGCCTTGAGATTTCCAGTTTTTCATTATGATCATGAGTTGTGTCTTCTCTGACTGATACATAATTGCATATATTGGGTTTTAAACTTGTGTGTTCGTCGTGTTTCTTGTATGTGCAGGTGTTTTATCACGACAAGCAGGAGAATTGTGATCTGTCGGAGCAAGGAAACAGGAGCGCTATCTTCTCCACGAACAACAGCGTTGGACTTAAGGTAGGCCTTTCTCGTAATTTGTTCTATTGCAATTAGGAACTTGCGCCTTAGCGTGACACGATTGTTGCTAGACCCGATTTGGGCTAGTAGGGATCGCCTCTGTTCGCAAAGGGGATTTACCTCTACAACAAATTGGTGACTCCGCTGGGGAGACATTGATTGGAGTTTGTCTTGTCTTTTCGGTTGATTTTGGTCTTTGTCTGCTTGATCAACTCTTTTGGTTCACTTTTTTCTAGTGTAAAACCCCTGTTCAGCCCCCAGAGGATCAAATCTGACCTCTGCTTTTCCGAATTTTTCATCTTTTCATGGTTGGCTTGATTAGCGCGGTTTTCGCCCTGACAGTCATGCCAATTGGCACAGGTTGCCAGTTCATCACTCGCACCATCCCCTGTCTGGCGCGGATTACAGACAGACAGTCGCGCCATCTCCTATATATGCTAGGGTTTTCCCTTGTTCGGAAGTTTCTTTTGGTCAGTACTTTGCTTCTGGGTTTGTTTTAGATTTTGCTTGAAGTGGTGAGTCTGGTCTTGGTTGGGAGAAATTCTTTGTTTTTTCATTTTCAGGCATTGGCGCTTGTTGTCAGTTAGCAACCCGTGCCAATTTTCCATTGGCGCTAGTTTTCAGTGAGCAAGTCGCGCCAGTTGGTGCTATTTTCACCTACAAAAGTCGTGCCAATTTTAGGATGTGTGAAAAATGAGATTTTTTCCCTTAATCCTTCACCAGTGTGTCTTTCCCTTTTGGTATTTTCTCTGTATGAGCATAGATTACATTGCTCATTGTTTGGAATGTATTCTCTCCATGATTTCTTGATGTAAAAGGGAATGAATGTCTTGTTTTGATCTCATGCTCTGGAAGTCCTCTTTGTGTTTGACTTCACATGTCTTGTCACCTTTTGAGGAATTTTGTTACAAAGTGTTTTGAAACAATGATTGCATTCTTAGTGTTGGTTTACATCTATTTTGCATTCATCTTCCATTAAGGAGATTTTCATTTATTTAGTTTTCATCTCAAAGTTTTATTTTCGTTAAAATGAATTAGATCACATTGCATTGAAAAGTGTTTTTTGAGATTTATCATTGAACTTAGATCACATTGTTTAATGATTGAAAGCTAAAAATCACATCGAGTGCATTCTCTTTCATTAAAGCATGCATTAAGTAGATTCTCATTTCATCGAAAAATGCATTGAGTGCATTCTTATTCTTTCAAGGAAAAGGAAATTGTGCATAGATTACAATTGCATAGTTTTCGGAAAAGAGGATTTTGCATAGATTACATTGCAATATTCGCATCATTGAATGTTTGAAATTACTTTTGGATAGTGAAAGTCATCTAGTTTAGAAGGTTTCGTTTTCATTATTGTTGTTTGTTGCATCATTGTTTGGAACTCTTCCCTTAACTAGATAGCATTCATTGAATTGAAATATTTCGTTCATCATATAGCTGCATATAAGAGATTGTCAGATGACATGCGTTAGGGCCTTGAAACCGAGACATAATTGAAGATCAACAATAAAATTTATTCAATCAACCTAAGGAAGCATTGAAACATTAACGAAATATTTATAGGTCTAGACTAGTGATGTGTTCCGGCGTCATTAAACCTAGTAGCTGTTGTTCACCTCTTGGCTTTAGACAGCACTAGTACGGACTTGTGCTCCCCGTACCATCGCGTATATAAAGGGAAACCCCACTATGTTGCTATCCTTTATCCGTAGGAAGCTGAGTCTGCCGCCTTATACCCATGATACACCAGACACAGCATTCGGGGAGATTGCCTGCACGTACGTCAAGTCCTTGGTTGATTTCTCTTTCATTTTGAAACCAAGGTGTATATTGCAGTTCACGGATATCTGGTACACCCTTTGCCTAGATTACCAGAGTAGTCATTTCGATCTTTTTTGACTCATTAAATTTGAAAATATCATCAAGCGCTTGTCCTTTCACGCTTGTTTCCAAACTGAAAGTGATAGAGTCACCTTTTTCCTGTTTCTTGACTCTTAAAATATGAAACGGTAGAGTTTTGTTTCAATGTTTTAAAAAATTAAATGCCCACGAAATATTCCTGGTTAAAGTTAGTTTCCTTAGGGTGTTATTCTAAAGTTGTTTCTAATGGAAACTTTTCCGGAGTTCACCAACCAAGGAATCCCCTCTGAAGGGAATCCTGGTCCTTTTCCTCCTTTTGGAAATTTTGGTGCTCCTTACATGGCAACGTTGTCCCTTCCTGGGTTAACTGTTGGGTTTCCCATTTGGTTGTTTTCAACCTCTATGGTCTCGAATGCCTCGATCTATGTTCAACCATCTCCTTCGCCTGAACAACATCATGTTGATTCCAAGGTGGACCTCTCCCCTTCTTCGTTTGTTTCTGCGTCCTCCTCTTCTACTTCGCCTGGTGAAAGTCTGGATTCGAGTAACCAGGTGGCTAAGAAGAAGAAGAAGAAGACAAAGAAGAAAAAGTCAGATAAAGGAGAGACTAGCTCTGCGGCTATTGCGCCTAAGAAGTCTCCTCTTGATAAACCTTCCAACCCTTCTCGGAAAGTCAAATTCCCTTACATTTTGTGCCAGGGAAACCATCTTCTTCGATATTGCCCTAGCATTCCCAAGGTGCTCAAAGTATGGTCCAATGGTTTTCCACCGTTGCCTTTGGCTTCTGGGAGTCAGGTTGGGGGCACATCTTCAAATGCTGCTGATAAGGCTCCTAAGAAGCAGGGTAAGATTACCAATCCCTGTAAGTTGTGTGAAGGGCACCATGCCATTCACCTTTTTCCGTATATGGATGAAGCCAAAAGGATTTTGGACAACTCGTCTGTTTCTGTACCATGCCTTCCGGCTCGTTACAAATAGCTTTCTTTGAGTCCTCCACCAGCTGATCCTACGGTTGGTCAAGAGTCATCCTTGGTCAATCCAGCTCCCCCGGAAATTCAAATTCAGGAATTCATTCCCAACCAACCTTTGATCGTGGGATCGGTTGAGTTGGCCCCGTCTACGGTGCACCAGGTCTTTTCCGTGGAGAGTGGATCTCACGCCCCTTAGGTTCTTCTTGTTTCTTCAGATTCCTCAGACTTGGAGAAAGATTCTCCTGCCCCTATATCTCAAGAAGCTTCTCCTTCGCCTCCTGTGATGGAGGTCCCGGAGGATACCCCTCCTGCCTTCGAGATGGAGGTCATGGAGGATGCTCCTTCTTCTTCCATAACACCAGGGAATACCATCTCATTTCGATGGTAGCCCCTCCAAGTAGTTTGGTCGCTTCCTTTGATTGGAGTCGATTTGCAGGATATCGCCTTCCGTCTTATGTGCCTTTTGATATAACGGTACAGGCCTTTGGTGTGGTCGTACCCATCACCATTATAGATGAAGGCGTGTCTATTAGTGTTCTATCCTCAACTACTTGGCAAGATTTCGGTTCGCCGCCGCTTGTGCCTGTTACGCAGAATCTATTGGCATTTAACAGAATAACTAGTCAACCATTAGGGATCCTTCCAAGGTTACCTGTTACTTTGGGAGGAAAAACTGTCCATATGGACGTGATGGTTGTTCCAGGCCCCTTGGATTTCAATTTGCTTTTGGGGCACGATTACACCTATGCCATGGGAGCACTTGTCTCCTCCCTTTTTTGTGTGGTCTATTTTCCACATGAAGGACGGATCGTGACCATTGATCAGCTTTCGTTCTTTGGTCCTGATGTGGCAACTGGCCTGCCATCATCCCTTCCTGGTTTTTATCCACCCATTGTATCTGCCCCACTGCAGGTCAACTATGTGGCTACCTACCCCGTGCCTGTACTCAGTGATAGTGCCGTAGTGCATCAGGTGCTGGGGGCATTGGGTCCTGACTTCCAGGATGTTTTCCTTCCATCAGGAGAGGAACTCTTGGAAGCGATGAATTCTTGTTCATCGTGATGAGGTCTTTCGGAACATGGTTCCTTTCCTATGTCAATCTCCTTAAAAAAATGAAACCAGGTTCCCAGAGCACAGTTCATTCTCTTGTGTCAAGCTCCTTAAAAAATGAAACAAGCAGGTCAGAGCAAATTTCCTTGTCTTGTTTCAAGCTCCTTAAACAATGAAACAAGGTGTCGGAGCAGAGTTCCTTGTCTTGTGTCAAGCTCCTTAAAAAATGAAACAAGGTTGTCATATCAGAGTTCCTTGTCTTGTGCCAAGCTCCTTAAACCATGAAACAAAGTGTCCTGAGGATAGTTCTTTTAATGTGTCAACCTCGTTAAAACAATGAAACACGTTCCCGTTCAATTTGAGTCTTTGTTTAGATCTCGTAAAATCCCAGTCAAGTCTTTCTATTGATATCGTAACTTGAACCTTCACTCCATCTGCCTTTCATATGGATTGAAGCTTGGGGGGCATGTACCTCGAATTGAGTCACCATGCTGGGGGCATGCTTACTTTTCAAGCATAGTTTGTTTCCGTTTCAATCTTGTGTAAAAATGAAACTGGTTTCAAGCATAGTTTATCTTTGTTTCAAGCTTGTGTAAAAATGAAACCAACTTCAAGCAGAGTTTCTTGATTTCAAGCTTGTGTAAAAATGAAACCATTCCTATTTTACCTCTTGTGATTTCCATTTTTATCAGCGTGTTTTTTCCAGATGAGCCTTGGTTTTTTCATTCCATCGTCACTATCTACTTGGCCGATCTTATGCCTTCGATTGGTTGTTTTACCCATTCCTGAGGAACCGTTGCGATGAGTGGTCTTTTTAGCCAGCCTCTTAACCTTTACTTGTTCTGAGCAGTTCCACCATTACCAGAACCAGTAGCTACCCTTTATACCACTCGTTCCTCCAGGAGGAGTCATCTTTCAGCTCTTTTCTGAATCTCTAAACATTAAAATATTGTTGAGTCGCTTATCGTTTTGATCTCATTAAATTGGTTATGAAACAACATCTACCCAGTATAAATTTACCCCTTTTTCGGGCTGGGGTAGATTATTTACGAAAAAGGAATACCCTAGCCTATCGCGACTAGGAGGTTTTCTCAGACATAGTTTTCTACCTTTTCGGATATGAGGAACTATTTACGAAAAGGGACTGTTGGAGTTTACTTTTCTGCTGTCTTTTCAAACTCTCTAAACATTAAAAGACGCCGATTTCTCGCTTTGTCAGACTCGTTAAACCCTGATGACATCAGATTCAGTCGTAATGACGATATTCGAGTTCCTCCTTCCTAGGGCTCGTTAAATGTACTAGGATGGATTCGTCCGAAGTACGGACTGATATGACAAGCATATGGTATCCTCTTCAATCTTGTGTAAAAATAAAGAGGTACTCGCCAGAAATGGTGGGGAAAATGGAACCAATATCATCGTCGTGTTAGCAGTATGTCGCTCTTGAACATGGCACTTGTCTGCATTCGTGTCGAGTTGGGGACATCTCATCTCATTATCTGTTTTCCTCTGTGGGTTTGGGTAATCCTTTTTGACCTCTCATCTGCTCTTTGCCTCGTCATCATGACCTCAGATCCTTTGATGTCAAATACTGCCAAATCCACTGTCGTGCCGCCGATATGTTCAAGAGAAGTTGAACTCTGCAACACATTATGTTATGATCCTGATCCTGATTCACAACACATTATGATCCTCTGTCTCATGTCGATGATGTGGGAAGCACTATGGCCCACCTTCGATCAAGGTCACTTCCTGTCGACTTCAGCTCATTATCCGGGAAGCTGATCTAGAGACTCCCTTCTGGTACCTTGGAGCCTGCATGCCTCAATGGCAGGTTCTTCACGTTCGACGTGAGGTTTTCATCATTGGCCTCCGATTGAGTGATTCTACAGGTGTTTGATGTCAGCTCACTGTTCACATTCTATAGATTTTACCTATAGTACCTTGAGGACCATTGTCATTATTGGTGGTACCTCTCGCGTCTGTTAACAGCTTTCATCATTGGTTGGTAATCAGACGATGTTCCTACATGTTCGACTTCAACTCACTTATTCGCATGCTTGAACTTGTACTTTGTTCGAGTCGAGATGGAGCACAAGACCCTGGATTTTTCTATTAGAATCCAGGCTGCGATTTTGTGGATTATTATGATTGGTTACATGACTCATTGAATGGATGGCTACGACCATACCTGAGTCTATTTATCGATCCTCACTAGATGGCTGCGTCCATGCCTTCAATTTGGATTATTGTATACTTTGTTATGGATGGCTGCACCCATACCACATATATCATGTATTTGAGATATCGGTTGTACTTGTCTATGCAGGTTTTCTGATGGCAGTGTTTTCATTTGGACACATTATCGTAAAGCATTTCACCCCTCTCTCTCTCTCTCTCGGGCCTCATGCTTTAGGGGGCATCTGTTACACAGTAATTTTTCACCGTCCCTGCAATCCCCATCTCGCCCATTGGAGGGTCGTTTCTGTGACCAATAATCAGTGTCATGCCTTGCAAATAACATCATTGTATCCCTTTCCATGAGGACAACATTCCTTCTGTTAATCATTTCCCGAGAAAACCCTTAAAAACACCTGTTTTTTCCTTGGCGCTGGTAGCCCGTTATGTCCTTGCGCCAGTGAGGAAAATTAACACTGAGCCCGCACCAGTTGGTGCTCTGTCCCAGTTAAGCACCCGCGCCAATCTGCTTATGGAAAGTTTAAAAAAAAAAAGGCGAAGTTTCGATTACAACAACTTCGTGGATGAGTCATGAGGATTGGTTTCTACTGAATAACCATGGCCTTCCTCCTTTGGCCTCTTGTTTCCACCTTATGGGGAACCTCCAAAGGGATAAGGCCTCCCTTCCACTATTGTAGGGATCCCAACCTCCTCCTTTCCTCTATAAATATAGCCATCTTCCATTGATGAAGGGGCTAGATGGTTGAGCCTTCAAGAGCCTTCATAGCCTAGAGAATGCTTGATAGTCCTCATAGAGCCAAATCAGTAGCAAGGAGATTATTGTCAAGAAAACCGAAGAGAGAGGCTTGTCCCATTCCCGACAAGCTTTACCGAGACGTATTCCGTTGTCGACTCGGTGAAGGAAGATCCAACATCAGAGCGCGGGTTGTATCTTTCTTTGTATTAATTAACGATAAGCGACTTTGGTTATGGTTCCACTCGTATTGTTCATTTTGATCATGAGTTGTGTCTTCTCTGACTGATACATAATTGCATATATTGGGTTTTACGCTTGTGTGTTCATCATGTTTCTTGTATGTGCAGGTGTTTGATCGCGATAAGTGGGAGAATTGTGATCTGCCGGAGCAAGGAAATGGGAGCGTTATCTTCTCCATGAACAACAGCGTTGGACTTAAGGTAGGCCTTTCTCGCAATTTGGTCTATTGAAATTAGGAACTTTCGCCTTAGCGTGACACGATTGTTGCTAGACCCGATCTGGGCTAGTAGGGATCACCTCTGTCCGCAGAGGGGATTTACCTCTACAACAACCTGGTTCTCCTATAATTTGCATCTCCAAAGACACATAAGATCTTATTGCCTATGCATTGACTAAGTGAAAAGATTGGGGGTTCCATAAAGTTGCCAGTCCTCCTTCATTTATGTTACCTTCAAATTCCAGATACTCCATTATTTTACCTATTTTCCTACTTAATTCTTGCATCTTTTTACTTGAGCATTTTGTTTCTTGTAGAAAGATCATATCTGGGTTTTCTTTTTTGACTTTATTCTTCAGAAATCGTTGTTTCCTTAGGCTATTTAGCCACCTAGCATTCTGAGATAATATCTTCATGATAAACATAAGGAGTTAATAAGAGGAAGTAAAAGCCTCGAGGGCTTTCATCTTACCTGACTTTAGAAGCATTTGGCCTAGTTCTTGGAGAGCTTCCTTGTTTGATCGTCTCCCCTTTTTGCGCCGAGGTTTGGCCTTTGGGTTAACCTGTTGCAGTCCTTGGAATTTTATTCCCAGACCTTTGGTCACACCATGCCCTCTTTTCTTGCCCTTGGACTCTACCTCTTGTTGAGCTAGAAATAGGAATTTTACCCTTTCCATTTCCTCTGTCGGGATGTGTTCCATTCCTATTTCCTTCCATTTTTCGACCATAGTGACCAGGTCCATGCCTTCTCTGTCCAGGATTTCCCTTAGTTCTAGATTTTCTGTGCTTGCTTCACTTATTGACATCTCTGCATCCCCTTCTACATCGCAAGCGTGTTCTGTTCCTTTAGGGGTCTCTTCCATAGTTTGCATTCTAGGGCTTAGGTTCTCGTGCTGGGTAGCTCCCATTATATCCGGTTGTGAGTCTAGTAGATTAGAGTCTTCTTCTGTAACATTTTTTCCTCCTAGAGCTGTAAAGGCATTGCCATTTCCTTTAGTGGATGTCCCTATTTTAGGGTGGTTCCTTATGTTAGATCTTTGTCTCCCGTTTGGACGGGTAAAACCTTCCTGGTCTTTCGACGTTCCTTCCTTACTCTTTTTTGCTTGTTTGTTAAGAGGGAATTCCCAGAAAAGGTGTCCATGTTCATGGAATCTACGACATCGAAAGGGGATCTGCTCATAGTAAATGTCCTCAAATAAAACTTCATCTCGGAATTCCAGCCACAACCCTTCATGCAGTGCTCCTGAAACATCCATTGTAATGCATATTCTTGCATAGGAGGTATACCTCTTTTGCAAGGTAGCCTCCGAGGCTTGGAAAATTTTCCCAATTTGTTACTGATCTGTTCAAGCGCTGAGGGCCTCCAATAGTCAATGGGGAGTGAGAAGAGGCGAATCCATATCGACACATGGGTAAAAGTTTCATGTTCTAGGGCAAATTTGGGCTTCCATGGTCTCATGTATAGACCTATCGAAGCATAGAAATAGGGGCCCTCATCAAAAATACAGTCCCTGTCTTCCAGGTTGGCAAAAACCACCGTAAAAAATACCTTCACTCCTAGGTAGATTTGGACATCGCCTTTGGGTTTCCATTATTACTTAATCCATTGGCATAGGGCTTTTTCTGTAGGCCAAAAACCCATAAATTTACAGATCAATGCATATATAGACATGTGATCCCTGTATTCCTTCATTTCTGGAACTATGATGATGAATCGAAGAATTTCCAAAGTTTTCGGTTTACAACGCAAATTTTCCACCGGCTTTTTGCCGCCTGTGCCAGATCCCGAAGAATTTGAGCCATCTTGGGTTTGGGCTTGATTTTCTACTGTAGCTTTTGTCCCTTCTACTGTCATAGGAGATTAATTATGGGGAGAAGGTTTATCCTTGTCTTCTCCTTCCGTTATTTTGATTCCACCTATCGGCCTTTGACTTTGTGCCTCCTTGAAGACCCCACTATCCTTCTGCTTCTTGCCAACATCTTCCCTTTCGGAAACATCAGAATCCGCAATCTGCACTCCTTCGCTAGGGCCTTTACCCTTGTCCAGAACCATTTTTTTATATGACGGGGCCCCATTGGCCCCCACGCGTCTCATATGATTGGCCAGTAGTGATCCGCGTCTGAGGAGCTCTACAAGATGGGCCCTGCCATCTGCCAGAGCTTGCTGCAGCGTTCAGACGGAACCACGATCCCTACGACCTACAATTCACAAACCCTAGAGATCTCTATAAAACAAAAAATATTAACATTGCTACTCTTTTCATATTAACACTCCACAAAAAAAAGTACTTCCAACAAAGAGTTTAATTAATCAACATTCCAAACCAATTCGTTTTCATGTCCCTAACGCTACAGTCAAAATGGAAGCTAGTTCGTCTTCATATCCCTAAGGCCACAGTCAAAACTGAAAGGTAGGACACCTTCCTGCAAATTTTCCATCTCCTCCTCCTCCTCGTAGTTGTAAGTGTCACCTGGGGTGAAAAAATGTGTGGAATTCTTGACATGTGGCAAAGCCCCCATTGATATATTATAACACCCTCGAATTTATACCTCTAAATGTTTTTCCAACCGAAAAATCCCTTATATTTTTCCCAATGCACCACAACCCCTCAAAATTAGATGCTCTACGGTTACTGGAAATGAACTAACCTTTACCAAATCATTACAACACATTATGCAGAGGAATTGGAGGTTGATGCACACACCTTACCTTCAGGAAAGGATACCTATGTTACTTATGTGCAGTACAACTCTATCTCCTTGAGTCAAATCAGGCCTTTGTACTTTTCTCTTCTCTTTATCTTTCTTCTTGGGGCATGTGAATCCTTAATTGTAATTCGTGTAGCGGACAACTGCATACTCTTAAAATTTAGAGATTTTTCATCTCCATGAGACCTGGTAACTCTTGTATTTCATCTTTTGACATCTCTAACATAATAAATTGATTCAACTGAATCGGGAAGGCATCTCAATTCCTGGCATCCATGGAGTAGCAACATATTCAAACTTGATAGGAAACCAAGAAAATGTGGAAACTTTTTCAACAAAGGACTTTCTAAGTAAAGATATGTGAAATTCCTTATGCATGTAGTCTGCGCATTGGTCAACTCTTCTAAGTTGTTACCTAGACGATTTAACCATACTAAGGACTGTTTATGTTCCATGTGGACGGGAAATACTTCCATTCGAACACATCCCGATAAATTTCAGAATTGAAGCGTGGTGATGTTTCCAAGTGTTATCGGAAAACACGTGCAATAATGACTCAAATCCATAAATTCGAGTTGCAATAGATTCCCCAACGAATTCAAAAGCTTCTTCAAACTTTTGCATCTAGACAGATCAATTATTTGGAGATTCATTAACTCCCCCAATGATTTCAAAAGCCTCTTCAAAATTTTGTTGTTACCCAACATAATGGATCATAGTTTTGTCAAATTTCCCAAGGAGTCTGGAAGACTTTCCAAACTTTCGCAACCAGTCACACTTACATGTTCGAGATTTGTTAAATTACCAAATAAATTATTTGGAAGCATATTCAAACCTATACATCCTTCTAACAAGATGAACCTAACGTTTGTTAAATGGTTAAAGGAATTTGTAAGCATGTTCAAGATGAAACCTCGCAAGAAGATGATTTTAAGATTCTTTAAATATCCAAATGAATCTGGAAGTATCTACAAACTTTCACAGTTGTCGAGATGGATTCCTTGGAGATTTTTTAAATATGTGAAGGAATCTGGAAGCTTCTTCAATATTTTTCGGCCAATGAGTTCAATGTGTAGGATATTTTTCAAAATCCCAAAGTAATCTGGAAGTACCTCCAAATCTTGGCAGTTGCTGAGGATGATTTCTTGTAGATTCGTTAAATCCCCCAAGGAATTTGGATTTTTTTTCAAATTCATACACTCAGATAAACCAATTTACAGGGGACTCGTTAAATTCCCGCAATATTTTGGAAGTTGCTTCAATCTATCAAAGTTAGACAATTGGAGGTGTTGGAGACTTGTTAAATCCATGAAAGAATCGGAAAGCTTCTTCAATATTTTACAGTCTTAAAGTAAAATTCCTCTGAGATTTTCCAAACTTCCAAAGGAATCTAGAATTACCTCTAAAATTTCGTAGTCATTGAGGATGCTTCCTTGGATATTTGTTAAATCCCTCAAGGAGTTTGGAAGTCACTTCAACCTCGTGCAACCCCACAACTAGATTTTTTGCAGATTCGTTAGATTCACAAAGGAATATGGAAGTACTTCCAAAATTTTTCACCCATACAAGGCTATTCATTTGAGATTTCACAAGTCTCCAAAGGATTATGGAAGCCATTTCAATACTTCAGATGAAATCACTGAGCCTTATCACAATATATATGTAACCACATAAAGCTCTCATACCATGATAAACAACAATCTATAAATACCTATATCAATGGTAAAACTGAGTTGTTTCAGCACCTTTAATGACATGTCCTTGAAGTGAGAATTGAACCTAGATTGGACATTAGTGAAAGATGTTTGAGATGGCTTGATGCCAAAATTCCTTTTGAACAAAACCAAAGGAGATCCTTATTCACTTACAAATCAATCCTTAAATACAACAAAGTTTGCATCAGATATTATGCTTCAGGAGGTCCAATTCCGCGAGGGTTTCATATCTTCCTTAGATACATGCACATGATTTAATGAAATATTGTCATGAATCCCACTTTTGTCCTCAAAAGAGCCTCATATGAAGCCCTTAAATACCCCAACGAATCACCATGACCTAAAAAACAAAAGGATAAACCCTAGATCTCCTGGAGATATGCTTGAATACTCAAAGGCCACAAAGATAGACATAGATATCACGTTGAATGCCTCATATGAATCCAGGAAGGAGGCCAAATAGTCCTCCTACAAGGGCTAAAAATTCCTTTGCAAATAACCTTTGATCTGGCTTCAAAACATGTCTTAGATTTCCCTTAGAAGAGGCCAAATGAGCTCAAAAAATGCTCAAAAATCCGAGTGAATAACCATAAGCAAAAATAAGCATAGAAGCCCTTCTTTAGTCTTTGACCTTCTTCTTCAAATATTCAAGACAACTCCAGGCTGCAATCCAAAACAAAGATATGTCACTTAATGATTGATTGATCTTGCTTACTACGAGGGAAGATGTGACCATATATATATATATATATAGGCATAGAGGCTTCTAGGAGCCGACTTGAAAAAGAGAAGAGTGAACTTGAAAATTAGAGGGAGCCAAATTGAAATTCGAATTTCAAAAATTATTTTTGGAACCAAAAACACTACAATCATTTTAATTCAAATTTTTGGTTATCTCTCCTTGATAAGAATTGAATTTTGACTAGAATAGGATCAACCCAATTTAATTTTATTTTCTTTGAATGGAAAATAATGATTTGTAGCATATCCTTTTGGGGCTTCTTGACCAAAAATGGGGCTCCAATATTTATAAAGGCATAACTCGTCAATCACAAGGAATTAGTAGGCATACCACCTACAATCAGAATCGACGGGATGAGGATAATCAAATGATGATGGTCTTGACCCAAAATAATTTTATCTTCCTTGTCATTTTGGTTATCAAAAGCGAGGCTTATTTTGGTTGTTGCTTGGGTTGACATCAATGACAACCATGGTTCAACATTCTCCACCACCCCCAACTTGTCCCTATAAAACACAAAATTCCCCTTTACTAAAGGTTTGGTGAGAATATCTACTACCTCCTCCACTATGGAGATGTACTACAATCTCATAGCACAACTCTGGACCTTGTCTCTAATGAAGTGGTATCTAATCTCTATATGCTTGGACCTATCATGAAAAACTAGATTCTCATTGGACTTAATGCAACTCTGATTGTCACAGTGAATCATAGTAGGCCCCATCTCAAGACCAAATAATTGTGTTAGCATCTTGTGAAGTCGTATGGCCTAAAAAACCACCAAGCTCACTCCCATGTACTCAACCTCTAGTCAACTAAGTGCAAGTGAGTGATTCTTTCTATTGTACCATGAGATCGTAGCTAATCCTAATCTAAAACAAGAACTTTAATTATTTTTCTTTTTCGTTGCACTCCTTGCCCATTTTGAATATATGTAGCACTGCAACTCCACTCCACCAACTCTGAAATATCTCAGTCCATACTCCACTGCACTATGAAGATAGCTGAGCACATGTGTTGTTTCCACCCAAGGAACCCTCCTCGAATCCACCTGGCCTAGTGTTGACCAAATACATCAAAAAAGTGATCAATTGTTTGTACAAGGTGGGAAGAATAAATGTCAACTCACCCTTAGAAGCACTCCACTTATTTAAGTTGGTGCTCATAGGTGTAGACATGAACCTGCAATCTTCCATCTTGAATCTCCTCAAAATCTCAACTGCATACTTTCCCTACCAAAGGAAAATATCTTAGTTGTTGCCATACCTCCAATTCCAAGAAGTAATGCATCAAACCAATGTCCTTCATCTCGAACTCTGAAGCAAGGTCCTCCTTGCACATCCCAATGAGCCTCTTTGATCCCATTAAGAAGAGATAATCAACATAGAGGACCAAAATAAGCAGATCACCCTCAACAAGTACATAATACAAGTTTGGTTCTGCCTCATTTTTGGTGAAGCCCAATCCGAGTAGGCACCCATCAATCCTAGAGTAACATGCACAATATTTTTGCTTAAGTCTGCTTAAGTTCTTCTTTAGTCTACATACATCGGACTCCCTCGCATGCACCTGAAATCCTTGAGGTTGCTCAATATACACCTCTTCCTCAATTTCCCCATTAATAAGGGAAACATTCACATCTATCTAATGAATCCTACGCCCCATCTTTGAGGCAATATATATAACTACATTGATCGATGCATATTTGGAAACAAGTGCAAATATTTCCTTATAATCCACTCCCTCCTTCTTGGAGGATCCTCTTGCCACAAAGCTCGCTTTTTCTCAACACTACGATTCGTTCCATGCTTGACCTTGTAGATCTATCGAGAAGTGACCAATGACTTCCCCTTAAGCCTTGATACTATCTCCCACACATAGTTCCTCATGATGGGACTATGCTCTTCCACCATTAAATTCCTCAAAATTTGTGGGTATGCTGCTTCTTTAAAGGTAAAAGGCTCAAACTCATTGATGTTGCTCACCAAGGCCATATAATTGGAAAATATGGTTGGTAATCTACTCTCCCTATAAACGTTTCTAGGAGCATCTACATTATCCTCAACATCTCTCGATGTCTACTTATCCCATATTAGACTCTTCATAATAGAGCTCGAAGGGACATCTCGCTCCTCCTCTTGATCATAAAAATGTGTCCATGTTGTCGGTGTTGTTGGTCCCTCGCTAACCTTCGACGCCTCTCACTCCCAATCCTTTTCCATTGCTAGAAATGTATCATATGGGATTCTAAAGGTCCTACCCTCTTCAAATCTGTCATCTCAACTAACTATTGTCTTCCTCTTCTTCGACATGTAGACCTTGTAGTCCTTTGAGATCTCATTATATCCAACAAAGATCCCTCTCTCAAATGAGGGCTCTAGTTTAGTCCTCTGCTCAAAAGGAATATAGACATACATTGGACTTCCAAATATAAGAAGGTTGCTCACCTTTAATTTCACTCCTATAAAGCCTCCTTTGGAATCTTGTCCTCTACTTCCTTGTGAGGACTCATGTTTTATATGTCCACTGTTGTGTTGCAAGCCTCCTATTACAAGAACATATGCACAACCTGATCATGGATCATGCCCTTAGCTGCTCCAACTATACTCCTATTCTTCTATGTCACTCCACTTTGTTGCAAATTATAGGGAATTGTTAGCTCTATCTTGATTCCTCTTGATTCTTACTTCCCGAAAAAAATCATATCATCATCTCTTTAGAATGGACCTTTTTATTTTTTTATTTTTTCTAATTAATTTTGTACACATTACAATAGGATTTCTTTTAAAATTGTAGAATTTAATTACTCTAAACACTTTAAAAGAATTAATTTATTTATATATTTAAAAACACATTTTAAAAACTAAAATTTATAAATATTGTTTTTAATTAAAAATATATATATTAACTAAAATATTTTATTAAACAACCCAAAAAATGAGATTATAATTTTCCATTTTATAATTTTTTAATTATTTTATAAATATTTAAAAAATTAAATATATTTATAATATTTATTATATCAATAAATACCAAAAAACCTCAAACACAATGAATACAATTTTAATTATATTTCAAAAATACATAAAAGGTACATGAATCGATTATAATTTTCGTTCTGATTTGAAAATACATGAAATGTTGTTATTTAAGAGAAGTATATCCTACAAGGGACACAAGATCACACCACTGTTTTTCTTTTCTTTGTAATTATGAAAAACATGAAACATACATAAAACCATATTATAATGTGTTGGTTCTCATTGGAAAAAACGGGTGGCATGTTGAGAAAGCGACTAAAATCGCAAGACATGCACATCTTAGTGAGCGATTAAAATTTCAAAGTTAGTACTAGTAGCCACACATTTTTTTCACCATCACCAAAAACTCGCATCGCATTATTGGAATCTCGTTGATTAAATGTCGAGTCACGATCCGCCCGCCTTCAATTCTCACTTTCGAATCTCTACTTAATTACGACAATGCTTATGATTTATGATTTATGATTATGAATGAGCAAGAGGTAGAGTCCATTGTATTCTACGACAAGTGCCCAAGGATTTGAAGAGAGAATGCATAAGATGTTGAGAAACCTTTTGAGAATTGCTAAAACCATCCTTCTTATAGCTCCCACAATGTCAAAATGATTAGATTGTTTTAACAAGTCTCAAAATTTGAAGATTGTAAGAGAGAGAGAGAGAATGGTTAAGATCTTGAGAATTGCTAATAGGTTTTGCTTTCTTATAGGTCCCAAAGATTGAAAGTCAAAATGATGATTAGATTGTTTTAACAAGTCTGAAAATTTTTGGACATTATGTAAAAAAAAAGTTAATAGATTTAAACATTGGATATTATTATCACTCAAAGATTTTTATATATTTTATGTATCACAGAAGCCAAATTCTTAATATAAAAATTAATAAATTTTAAATTTTAAAAAACAAAATTATACTTATTTATTTATTGGTAAAAGATATTTATTTATTTAAACATTTTGATTATATGGAATTTTATGGTTGTGAGAAATTATGCAAAAACTAATTATTAATTAAAAAAATTTAATTGTGAGTTAAAAAAGAGATAATAGAACTAAGTTATATTTTTTTATAATAATATTTTAGATAATTATTAATTGAGAAAATAAATAATAGTAAAAAAGCATAATATTTATCATGAAATTTGTGTTGATGATATTTAATGGAGTAGTTTTTAAATGACTTTTTGGAGTTTACACAGATTTTTGGTTGGAATTAGTGAAAAAATTGTTGCCAAATGTTAATTTGTGTTATTTAAATTAGTATATATGGATTGAGCACCTTCAAAATCTCTTAGGCACTTTGATTGTGAAGAGTTCACCCGTCAAATTTGTGATTTCAATGAATCCATGCTAGATTCTATACAAATTAGATTGGAAAATAAATATACATAATAGATTAGAAAATAGATCTAGACTGATTCATATTTAGTTATGCTCTCTTTCTTTTAAAACAAAGGTTATTAAAGAAAATATAATTTTTTATAATTAATCAAGCAAAATTCTTAGAAATAAATCACATTAATTTTTAGATCAACTAGTTTCTAACCCCTACTATGAAAAGAATGATCTCAAAACTAATATGATCTATCCATAAGAATTTTACTTGATAATAATAAAGCACAAAAATCTCCACTCTAAAATTTTATAATTAATATAATTAAATATAAATAAAATTTAATAAACTATAATTCATAATAATAAATTAAAAAACTTTATTAAATTAAAATTAAATTTTTATTAGGAATTTGGCTTTTGTGATCCATAAAATTGTGTATAAAATCTTTTGGCGAAAATCACATTCCAACAGATTTTGCAACCAGCTATTGTGGTTCATCATCAGGACCTGGCTATTATTTTTTTGTTAGGAATTTGGCTTCTGTGATCCATAAAATTGTGTATAAAATCTTTCAGCAAAAATCACATTCCAACAGATTTTGTTGAGTTTCGAACCAACTATTGTGGTTCATCATAATCACATTCCAACAGATTTTGTCGAGTTTCGAACCAACTATTGTGGTTCATCATCATCATTGGCGAAAATCACATTCCAACAGATTTTGTCGAGTTTCGAACCAACTATTGTGGTTCATCATCATCATTGGCGAAAATCACATTCCAACAGATTTTGTCGAGTTTCGAACCAACTATTGTGGTTCATCATCATCATTGGCGAAAATCACATTCCAACAGATTTTGTCGAGTTTCGAACCAACTATTGTGGTTCATCATGATGATGAACCACAATAGTTGGTTCAAAACTCAACAAAATCTGTTGGAATGTGATTATGATGAACCACATAGTTGGTTCGAAACTCGACAAAATCTGTTGGAATGTGATTTTCGCCGAAAGATTTTATACATAATTAAATTTTTATTATAATCCATTTTTTTATTAGTATTATATAAAATAAATATCATTTAAAGTAATAATATTTACTATTTTTTTTTTCTCGGTAAAACTAATTCTATTTATAAAACATAAAAGTACAAAACTGCACCAGTCTCAGCTGTGTGAGCCTGAGAACTGGGCTTGATGTCCATGCATTTACACAAACGATTAAGCTGCCCTGAATGGGAAACCAGCTCTTGAGAGTGATAGTTTACCGCCCTTGACAGGGAAACCGGTATGCAGAGCATACATATTAAGTTACTAAAAGATTGAAAACTGAAAAAACATGCAGCTTGTTCAGCTGTTGAAAGCAGCAAAACCCAGAATTTTTTAACGGAAGTGGAAACCTGGACCATTGAAGGCTGAAGGAGTTCGAAATCACTGATTCAGAATTGGAGATTCTGGTTCTTCCACTATTCTGCAACCAAACTCCTCTTCCTCCTCTGCTTTATCCTGAAGTGGGGCGCTATCTTTGCTGAAGATGCCCTCCTGCACTTTGTCACTGTCAGAGATGGGCTTCCCAATGCCAAGGGGCGCATTAGGACTAGGCGCATCTCTATCAACCTGAGAAGGCTGAGGGCTAGGAGGGATGGTTGCAGGGAGGGGGACAGTAGCTGGGCCAAGGCTAGCAGAACTTTCACAAATGGAAATGGTGACAAACGCAGTGAGGACAGGCTTGTCAAAGGTGTAGTTGAAGCGAAATTCTGCGCGTTGAGAGGACTGGCGGAGAGTCGGGCTAGCAGGCTCATGCATGACAGGGGTAGAGGACGGAGGAGGGACAGGAGGGGGACGCATCTCGGGCGTAACAGAGAAGGAGCCTCCAGAATGCAAAAAATGACGTCTTTGCCTTCTAGGCTCCGAATGGAGGCCGCGACCATCATCTTCCGCAGAGGAGCTCGAGGTGGGACTAAGGGAAGAGCGAGGGCGGGGAGGGCGACCTCTACTTGCCCCACGCCTACACCTCATTCGATGCCGAAGTCGTGGCATCTCCTCAGAGTGAAGCGGGGGTTGCTGGGAGCAAGAGGCGTAGACGGAGGTTGAAGAAGGCCACTGCAAATCTGCAGAATGGGAATTCAAACAAGCGGTTAGAGAACAAAAACAACTGTGAGTGAAGTGGAGACTTGGCAGAATCTCCAGACAGCCAAGAATGTTGCAGCGACGTCCGGTTTGGGTGCGCACACTCGACTCTGCGCATTCAACTGGACAAGCACCTCGAATTGGAGATGGCAAGCTGCAGAAAGCATAGGAACCGGACGAATTCTCTAGAAAGAAATCCATATGAACAAAAACCGATGGAGCAAGATAGTGGAGCGGCGAGGCAGAGTGGGTTAATGCAGTGTGGGCTGGCATATTAACTGCGTGAGTAATGGCGATGCAGTGAGCCATATGGCCGCTGCGTGCGAGCGCCCTCGAGACTCGCCATGAGACTGAAGTCCCATCACCCTTGTTTATCAACCGCATCCGGTGTAATATTTACTACTATTATTATACAAAATAAATACAATTTAAAGTAATAATAATGTTTATAATTAATATACAAAATAAAATGAAATCTAATTAATAATAATCATATAAAAAGAATATATATATCAAAGTATAAAGCATAATTTTTATTTATTTATGTTTTTTTCTATTTCTAAATTTTATCATTTTTTAATATATTTTATTATAGACATAATTTGTTTGATTATTACTTTCCACATTTCTCTCACTCATTCTATCACCATCACTGTACCTTTACACTTTTCCATACCATTGCTAATTTAAAAATATTGAAATTGACTTTAACCTAAAATCAAAACCAATCAATCCAAAAAAAAAGATATTTAAAAAAATGAAAATAAAAATATTTTGAAAAAGAAAAGAAAGACGATCATTATAAACTCATCTAAACCCATGGCACCTAAAATCAAAATCAATCAATCAAAAAATTAAGGACATTTAAAAGAATGTAATAAAGATATTTAAAAAATATGAAAATAAAAAAATAAAAAATATTTAAAAAATGTAATAAAGATATTTAAAAAAATTGAAAATAAAAATATTTTGAAAGAGAAAAGAAAAATATCATTATAAACTCATCTTCGCCCATGCCAGTTTCATTTTGTTTAGAATCTAATTTAAGATGAATTTATTCTTACTCTATAATTTCCTCGTTCAACTCTGTAAAACTGAGTGGGTTGGTCACACGGAGAAGAAGCACAGAGGAGATAAATAAAGTAAATGCAAGAAATTGCAAGGATGACGAAGGACTTTATTTTTCATGGACTTGCTTAAACTCCAACGGCGATTCAAATTCAACTATTGCCACTCGATTTATATGCTAATCCTGATTGATTTCCACTTCCATCATCATTTCAAAGCCTTTACTTCGGGTGCTGTTACAGAAAAGGAACTCACACTGTACCAACAACGACACTGTAAAAGGCAGGAAGACAGCATTCGCAGAGAGTTTGCATTAATGGACTATGGTATATTTGCATCTCTGTTGCAGCAATGTACCAGCTTCAAGTCAGTGACGCAGGTCCATGCTTACATTTTAACAAACGGGCTTGAGCAGGACATATCTTTGGCTGTTAAACTCCTGAACCTCTATACTATGCGCGGTCATATGGAGAACGCGCGCCTGATTTTTGACCGAATACGCAAACCCAATTTGTTTCTGTGGAATGTAATGATTAGAGGATATGCCAAGAATGGTCCATGTGAGGAAGCCTTAAAACTATACTACCGAATGCAGCAGGCGGGAGTACAACCAGACAATTTCACGTTCCCCTTTTTGCTCAAAGCGTGTGCTAGTCTTTCAGCTCTGCAAGAGGGCAAGAAGATTCATGAAGACATTGTCAGAGGTGGTTTTGAGTCGGATGTTTTCGTGGGATCGGCACTTATACATATGTATACTAAATGTAGGAGTCTTGACATTGCACGCCAAGTGTTTGACAAAATGCGTACTAGAGATGTTGTCTCATGGAATGCCATGGTTGCTGGTTATGCTCAGAATGGACATCCTGAAACAGTTCTCGGACTGTTTGATGACATGCGAAGGGAAGGTGTGGCGCCCGATCGATTTACGATAGTGAGTGTCATCCAGGCTTGCAACCATTTAGGAGCTCTGCAACAAGGCATGTGGATCCATGATTACATAACTAGAAGTGGGTTTGAATCAGATGTTTTTGTTGGAACTGCGCTCATCGATATGTATGCAAAGTGTAGGAGTATAGACATCGCCTTTGCTGTGTTTGACAAAATGCTCAAAAGGGATGTGGTCTCTTGGAATGCCATGATTACTGGATATGTGGTCAATGGGAATGCAAATGAAGCTTTGATGTTGCTTCGACGAATGCAACTGGTAGGCATTAAACCTGACTCTGTCACCATGGTGAATGTGCTCCCAGCGTGTGCCCAGTTAGCAGCTGTGCAACAGGGTAAGTGGATCCATGGTTATATTATTAGAACAGGATTTGTGTCTGATATTGTAGTGGGGACTGCTCTCATAGATATGTATGCCAAATGTGGAAAAATAGAATTGGCACGCCATTTTTTTGATGAGATGTCTAAACGAGACATAGTTTCATGGAATTCAATGGTCGCTGGTTATGGCATGCATGGTTATGGTGAGCATGCCCTGGAACTTTTTTCCCAGATGCAACTGACAGGCATGAAGCCTAACCATATTACGTTTGTTGGTATTTTATCTGCATGCAGTCATGCAGGCCTTGTAGATAAGGGTTGGCAATACTTTCATTGTATGGATCTGGATTACTCTATCATGCCTAGAGTAGAGCATTATGCGTGCATGGTTGACCTTCTTGGTCGTGCTGGATGTCTGTACGAGGCAGAGGACTTCATCAAAAACATGCCGTTAGAACCCAGTGCTAGTGTGTGGGGAGCCTTGCTTGGTGCTTGTAAAATTCACTGCAATATTCAATTAGGAGAACATGTAGCCGAATGCCTCCTTGAATTAGAGCCTGAAAATGCTGGATGTTATGTATTGATGTCAAACATCTATGCCATCGCTGGCAGGTGGGATGGTGTGGAAAAGGTGAGAAAAATAATGAAAGACCGAGGATTGAAAAAGATACCAGGATGCAGTTATGTTGAATTGAATAAAAAGGTACATTGTTTCGTTACAGGAGACAGATCACATGCTCAGACAGATGAAATCTATGAAATGTTGGAGACTTTGGCTGGGAAGATGAAGGAGGCAGGATATGTCCCTAACACAACCTTTACACTGCACAATGTTGAGGACGAAGTGAAGGAACACCTTTTGTGCAGTCATAGTGAAAAGTTAGCCATAGCTTTTGCTCTTATCAATACAAACCTTGGAAGCACTATACAGATAACAAAAAACCTCCGTGTTTGTGATGATTGTCACAATGCAACGAACTTCATCTCCAGGATTGTGAAGCGAGAAATCATTGTAAGGGATGCAAACCGGTTTCATCATTTTAAGGATGGATTGTGTTCTTGTGGGGACTACTGGTAATGGCCATCTATATGAGCGTTATTCATGGACTTGTATGATTTCAAAATTTTAACATTTGTTTCCTACAGTTTCCAGTAAGTGGTAGGTGCTACTTTTTTATTTCAAGCACAATGCTATGTACATTATGTAAATTGTGGTCAATAAAGAGATGGAGTAGTCACTTAACGGAGTATGACAGATTGTAATAACTTAATGGAATGAGCAGACTAGACAAAAAACAGCTTAGCATAACAACATGAATCTTGACAGAATTGAGCACAGCCAATGAAGGCACAAAGTAGATGGGGTCTAGCAGAGGAAACATAGTAAACACTTAGTCATCAGAATCTGCTAAAAAATACTTTCTCCTGTTGTGGATCTGAACAAAATGCTTATAACTAGTCCTAAACAAGCTATTTCCTGGAAAAAAAATACATAGCAAATGGGGATTATCATTTTTCCCATTCATCTTCAACAGTCCCGACTAAACCAATGTCTTTCTAGGTTTTTAACAACCACCTCATGGGTGTTCAATCCATTCCTCTTTTCGCTTTCTTTTCCTTTTTTTCGTAGCCCAATCCTATTCCTGGTAAGTGAGCTTTTCTGTCAATACATTCAGCCTACTCTTGAAGTGTTGCATTTTCATATTGAATAATATATACAAATCATGAGGTGTCAAGAGGTTAACCCATGACCACCTGAGGCAAAATACTTGGAGCTTGTTGTTCATGCTGACCCTCTTCAAATATCTGCTTTTACCTGTCTTTTTCTTTGCTATATTCTACAAGAGCTTGTTGTGGTTGAGTCTTTCAATGTTGCTACTACACTGTTAAGTTTATGATTTGCTGATGTCGCTCCCAAATTGTAGTGTTTTCTATTGCACAAGTTGTTTAAGGCTTTTGTACTGTTGATGCTGCTTGACATCCTCTAAGTCTCAAATATTTCATTCATTCATCTTCCTGTTTTGATTCAGCAATTTGTATTTCGACTTTCTTCAACTTATGTTCTTACAAACAAATGGTTTGTTTGTCGGGCAATTAGCAGTGCAAGCCCACATTTCGTATTGAAAGCCTTTTCAACTCTACGTTCAATTGTTGACTTTTGCTTTGTGCTATGACTAAAGATGTCTCAAGTGCAATTCATGACAAAGACTCTTCCAGTTGCTTCTTCAATTGTGCAATTTCCTTACCTCAATTGTTGACTGCTTCTTGTGTTTGTTCCCGTTATTCAATTCTCAGCTGCAACAATTCTTCAACTGTTCAATTTCACTTCCCTTATGCTGCATCTTGTCTCTAACAGTGGTTCAAAAGCCGTAGGTGTACTATCGAATTGATCTTCCACATCCTCAGTTGCATCGTTCAGTTTAAAATTTTTCTTCTCTAGATTAGATTTCATAGTTTGAAATTTTATTGCTTCATTGTGCAATAACAAATTATATGGTCCTCCAATTTCCTAACAGTTTCTTCTCTTGCCCAAACTGCGCCCCTCAATTTATTGATTTGCTCATCTTTTTCTAAGGCAACTTGGGCCATTTGCTCTTCAAGGATTTTGCTTTATTCTCTTTGAGTTGTTGAGACACTTTTGATAGACTGCTCTCTTTTTGCAAGATCTCTCTGAAGCCTCTTTAAATGTACCGTCTGGCTAGTAGGGTTTTTCCTAGGTTGGCTCAAAGTAGTCCTTCTTTGGAGTTATTCTTTCGTAGTTGTTACTTCATTGTTCCTATTCAGCTTCAATGTTGTGTTGTTGTCCCATACTAAGGCTCTTAAACTGTCAGCTGAGTCAGCAATTCTTGCATCCTTCTCTTTGCATTCTGGCTTTAGTTGACTGATATCAGTTCCTAATGTTGTAGGCTTTTTTGCGGCCCTTCATTGTTGCCCCTAAGATACTGACTGAAAGAGAGTTTGTTTGATTTTGTAGCTTTATTAATTCATTAATTTTTTCTTGGAATTTTCAATTATTCTGGTAAGCTCACTTCATAGGGCAGAAGGTTGTGCTACATCCACTTCCATATATATCATCTTCACCCCAAATATCAATGATTTTGGGTTCACTTATTCTGACTTGTCCATAGAGTTCTTCGTTTCAAACAGCTACAACATCTTCATGAATTCTTTCATTCGAAGGTCGAAGGACTTGTCTTGTATTTTTGCACCTTGTGCTGAACATCCTTATTCTGTAACACTTTTCCTTCTCTGTCCATATTGACCCTTTGTTCAGTGCAGTCCTCTTCTGCATACCTCAGGGTATCCTCATTTCCACAGTTGACTTCTACATTCAATTCTTTGTTATATTCTTGGTCATTCGATGCAGGTTCAACTGTCCTTTGGAATGCATCTTCACTATGGTCCTGTGAATCTATGAGATAAATCAATTGTGGGTTTGCTTTTGGCTAGTGACCCTTTCATGCACTTGTAAGAGTAAGACAGGCTTGTTTCTCTATTTGTGCCTTGATGGTAGTTTATGTTGTAACTGCTCTTACAGTTTCAAGGTCAATCACTTTGGGATGCTTTTCCTCTATCCACCTGTGAATTTCTTCATCATCACCATGAATAAATTTTGCTTCCAAATGGAGTGGCATATCTTGATAGGTGCTTTCCAAGCCTTGTTGTTGATCCTTCAATGTGGGTACTGTGATCCAAACTCTTGATATTGACAGATGTTTTTTTCATCTGCAGCTGAAGCTTCTCCTTCAGTCTCTGCTGTATTCATCTTATTATTTGTTGTAGGTATTTCTTCCTCATTCTGAACTGACTTTGCTCTTCCATTAACAAGAAGGATATCTGAGTGAAAGCTAGAACTTCTCTTTGATTCCATTCAACATAAACTATGAACATCTTCACCTACAATTTTATCATTTTTTTTGCAATTGAAAAGTCACCATTCTCCCAGATTTCCCCTGTTGTGGCCTGTTGTCCACAATATGGTTGTCTTGCCAAACAAGATTACTCTCATTTCTCACTTCTCTGAGAATTTCTGTTTCATTTTGGCATGAAAGGTCAGCAAGATGTCCTTCATGAACGCTTTCATGTAAAACCTCATCTTCTCCAGCCTTTACTTTCTTCGTGTTCATATTTTGTGTGTCACCACCTGGAAGAATTTTACCAGCTGCCCGAATATGTTTAGATTGTCTGCCTCATGTAACTTTATTTATGAATTTTACTTTTCAACTTTAGAACCTTGAATCCTTTATGCCCCATCAACATATGGTCTGACCCCATGCTCGTGCTCTATTATTTACCAGTATAGATCCATCTTAACTCCGGATCTTTCAAGCACCAAGAGGGATCAAATCTCTTTTCATTCTAAAAGAGGTTTGCACCTCAAGAGATTTGATCCCTCTTGTCGCTTGATAGATCTGGAGTTAACATCTAGGCTGGTTTAATTATTAATAATATATATATATATATATATATATATATATATATATATATTTTGTTAATTTTATGTAATTTGATTGAGTCAAAATGTTGCATAAGACGATAGGACGGGACATTACAACATCTCTTCCATACTGGGCTGGAGAGTGCCTCTGGGCGCAATCACTGATTTGCTCTTTAACTCGGAATTTTTCCTGGATGTAAGAGGCGGATCACTTCAGTTCTTAACAGGAATGCCAGCTGGCTTCAGTTAATCATCATCTATAAGGTTCTGGGGCGGTAAACCTTCACTCCCCAGCCGACCAGATACCCATTAGCTGCGTGGAGTTTCCAATGCATCTTGATTGGGATGTTAGCTAAGCCTTCTCTCCATTGTTGCAGCACTTGTAAAACTATCAATTGATAGGTCCTTGCCACGGTGTTCAAGTTGGATTTTATAAGACAATGCCCAACATCCTGCCGTAATGTATCTTTGATATTTGGGAGCCATAGCTCGTTCTTGGGTACTTTCGCCATCCAGTTAGCAATCTGAATGATTTCAATTTCTCCTTTCTTCCTCGTCTCTATGAAGGGAAGCTTATGCCTACCCTTGTCTGAATACCTGTGGCTTCAGCCACTAAACTTGCATTCAAAGGGACAGTTTTTGAGAACACATCAAGTTTATATCATCTGTTGTCATATGCTTCCATTGCTCCCCAAACTTCATCATACTGAATGAGAAGCTTTATTTGATGAAGCTCTAGATATTGCATTCATGAAGGCCTTGCTGAACAGCTTTGGAGGAAAGGTGGGACCCTGAATCTTCCTTGAACATTTTGGGTTCCTAAGTGGTGGCAATCTCTTCCTCTGACTAGTCTGACATGGTTGTTGGCCCAAACTGTCTTTGCCTGATTGGTTGAGTTCTATGAGCATAATAATCTATAGGAATGTGCCCAGACTCCATTCACCGCTTGGAATTGCCTGTGCCATAGAAATCTCGAGAGAATCTTGGAAGAAGATGATATGTAAAGGTTTAAGGCTTAAAACAGCTTGTAAATATTCAAGGTAGGTGATGCTGGCTAGCCTGTTCCCACATGCATCGTTTAAGGCAAAATCAATGGCTATAAAGGGAAAGAAATTTGGACAAAAGGTTGGCCAGCTTTTCGCTGACATGCAGTGGAGGGAAATTGGCAGAATGAATGACCTGACCTAATTATGTTCTTTAAGTTAATAGATAATCGAGTGAGTGACAGGTTGGTGGAGATCAGAATTAGATGGAATAATGGAATGACAGTTAGGTTGACGGATAGAGTGATGAAATTACCTAATAGGCATATAACAGAGTGACAGAATATATGAGTTTTGAGGAAAATAGAGCAAGCTTTCCGGATTAAGATGAGACAGGGTGTACTGTTGCTATTGTTGTGGCAACAAACATGAAATGGAATATAACAATAATGGCAGAATGTGATGGGTTCAGAGAAGTAGACTGCACTGTAGTTATTTTCTTAACCAACTTAAAGACTAACTCAATAAAATAATAATAAATTGACCTACAGAGTCCAGACCAATGCTGTGGAGTCAAAGGAGTGTATTGTTTATTTTATGTTTTATTTATTTTTTACTTTAACATAGGGATATAGGTAGAGTTTATTGTTCATATTTGCTAACTTGACGTAGGAAGGGTTACAGAATTCGGTTCAAAGGAGAAATGAACAGAATTACACAGTCCAGCCAATGCTGTGGACTCACATGAGTGTATTGTTTATTTTATGTTTTATTTATTCATCCTTTACTTTAACATAGGGATATAGGTAGAGTTTATTGTTCATATTTGCTAACTTGACGTAGGAAGGGTGTTAAATTTGGACAACTAGGTCCAAACTCCAAGTTAAGATGCTCAGATTAAGAAGCTAATATTTTTGTTGGATTCCTCTTTCTGAGAGATGTAAAATCCATATAAAATATGTCTTAATCCGATGAGCAGAACTTATATTTTGAATTCATTATTTTTAATAAATTATATGTGCAAGGTCGGCCAGTTTTGTAATGTAGGCTCGCATGCCCAACAGATGTGTCACACACCCTCATGATTGATATAAATACAGGAAAAGTTGAAGAGCATTTCATCATCACCACAACTCATCATCTTCTCTTCTCATCAAATAGTACGAGCTACCTAAAGACAAGTTTCAGCCACACGTGTGAAGGACGAAGAGGACAAATTGTACGGCTGAGCTGAAGTACGGATTTTCTGCTGCTAGGGTTTCGCAAAAACTTTGACCAGCGTTGACTTTGGTCAACGCTTGGTCCAAACAAGCTGAAAACTTGTGGAAGGTTCGATTTATGAAGGCCGTACTACCTGGCACAAAAATCGAGGTCAAAGGGTTGACCGTTTTGCTGCTGCGTTGACTTTTAGCTTGCTGCCCCTGTTGACTTTTCAGGACAACGTTGACTTTTGCAGAGTTGACTTGGGTTGACTCATCTACTGATTGGAGGGTTGTTGTGACACATGCTGGGCTGGCTGACCAAAGGAGACTTTGCTGGTTGAAGCATCCTGTTGACCGCCGAAACGATACACACATTTTTCTTGTTTCTGATTTGTCTTCTGTAAGATCTACTTATATGTTCTATCTGCATTTTGCTTAACTACTTGTATGATTGCTGAAAGAAAAGTGAAATTGCTACTAGCATAGAACATCTACAAAACTTTACATGGTATCGGAGCTGAGGTGAAGACAAACTCAATCTATAGCAATCATCATCTGAGGAAATGGGTTCCACTAGTCTTGAATTCAAGGAGAATGACAAGCTGACTGGAAGTGATGACTTCCATCCCTGGAAGATGATATTAGATCTCAAATTAGAAGATCATGATCTCCTGGATCATGTGACAGGAAGGATTCAAGAACCTCCATCAAATGCCTCTGCTGCTGTTAGAAACAAGTATAAGAAGGGAGAAATCAAAGCAAAGCTGCTGATCAGGGAATCCATAAATAAGAGTCTGGTTGCCTACATATCTGAACTAGGCACATCCAAGGAGATGTATGACAAATTGATACTTATGTTTCAAGTAAACAATGTGAACCAAGTGCTATTCCTCAAGAACAAGTTGAAGAATATGAAGAAGGGCCGAGATGAGTCTGTTCAAACTTTCTTTCTGAAGCTGACCGAAACCAGGAACCATCTGCTAGCTATTGGGGAGATAATAGCTGATCGTGAGATGGTTCTCACCGCACTTGGAGGACTTCCATATGAATGGCAAGTATTCACAACTACTATTCTCAACAATAATACCATTCCTAACTTTGATGAGCTTCTGTCAAGATGTATGCAAGAAGAAACAAGAATGAAGGAATTTGATAATGAAAGAAATGCTGCCTATGGTGCTCATTCCCGAAAGAAGAACTCTGGTGGTTCTAAGGACAAAAGAAGGACAAAGACTCAAGAGAAGAAGGGTAAATGTTTCACCTGCCATAGGCCTGGACACTATGCTAGAGAATGCCCCTTCAAGAAGGATTCTCCCGATAGTGACGATAACAACTACAACCGAAGAAATGGGAATCGAAGAAATGACAAATCCAAAGGAAAGAGGAAGGCACACTTTGGAGGAAACAATCAACCTTCTAAGAGGTCCAGAAATACCAGGTATGAGGAGTCTAATGTTGTTGATAAAAGAAATGAGTATATTCTGGTATCTGCTCTCTCAGCTACATCTCTGCCCGACACTATGGATGTCTGGCTAATTGATAGTGGTGCCTCAAGACACATCACCGGATTCAAGGAAGCACTTTCTGACATTGTTGAAAGGGATACTAATCTAGAAATTATCCTTGGGGATAATGCCACTTATCCTGTGAAAGGGACCGGGACTGTGACCCTCCACTTGTCCCAAGGACAAGTCCTCCGTTTGCAAGATGTACTCTATGTACCCAAATTGAAGAAGAACCTTGTGTCTGTATCTGCTATGGAAGACAAAGGATTCAATGTTACTTTCTCTGATGGAAAGGTGCTCATGTGGAAGAAGAGCTTCAAGGAAGCTATCTCAATTGGTTTTAGGGTTGGTACACTCTATCAGGTTGGAGGGAGTCCGTTGGGAGCTATGACTTGTGATACTGTCCGACAAACCGAACTATGGCACCGAAGATTTGGACACCTTCATTACAAAGCCCTTCCCGAAGCAAGGAAGGTGGTGACAGGGATGCCTGATTTTGGAAATAATCATGAAGGTGTATGTAAGGGTTGTGCTGAAAAAAAACATACAAGGGGACCTTTTCCCCCAAGTGTCACAAAGACATCTGAGATATTGCAACTGGTTCATTCTGATCTTTCTGGTATGTTGCCTGTAACATCCCTGGGGGGATGTTCTTACTATATGACATTTACTGATGACTTCTCTCGCAAAACCTGGATATACTTCTTGAAGAAGAAGGATGAGGCTTTCATGTGGTTCCGCACATTCAAAGCCTTGGTGGAAAATATGACCGGAAAGAAGATCAAGATTTTGAGGACTGACAATGGCACTGAATATGAGTCAAATGAGTTCAAAGACTTTTGCAGAGAAGCCGGCATTAAGAGGGAGACTACCACTGCATATACTCCTGAGCAGAATGGTGTTGCTGAACGCAAGAATAGGACCATTGTGGACGCTGCCCGTGCCATGCTATGTGACCAAGGTCTACCGAAGTTTCTGTGGGGAGAAGCTGCAAATACTGCTGTGTACATTCAAAACCGATGCCCTCATTCCGCTCTGGACTCCAAAACTCCCGAAGAGGTTTTCTCTGGTAAGAAACCCGATGTCTCACATTTTAGAATTTTTGGATGTCCTGTCTATTTTCATGTGCCGAAAGAAAAGAGAAGTAAGCTGGATGCTACTGGGAAGAAAGGAATGTTTGTGGGCTACAGTGAGACTTCTAAGGCATATAGAGTCTATGTACCCGGTCAAAGGGAAGTAGAAATAAGCCATGATGTCACTTTTGACGAAGATGCTTCCTTGAAGAAAGTAGTAGATCTTCCTAGATCTGAAGAAAATCATGAAGAAAGACCTGGAAATCTGGAAGAACCCCAGGATGAGACTATGCCTGATATTGAAGGGCCAATGGACCCTATTGATCCAACCCCTTCACTTGGAAAGAGACCATCATGGCTCAGGGACACCCTCGAAGATGCTGAGGGTCATGCTGCCCCAAGGGGGACATTCCGAGAAAGCAAGAAGCCGTGTAGATACCAAGGGTATCTAGCTGCCATGAGTACTATTGTACAATCTGAACCTGGATCTTTTGAGGAAGCCATCAAGCATCAAGTCCGGAAGGATGCTATGCATGAAGAATATGAGTCTATTATGAAGAATGATGTCTGGGATGTGGTCCCGAGACCGAAGGACAAATCTGTTGTCACCGCGAAATGGCTCTACAAAATCAAACATGGATCTGATGGGAGTGCTGAAAAGTTTAAGGCAAGGTTTGTTGCCCGTGGCTTCTCTCAAAAGGAAGGAATTGACTATGACGATATATTTGCACCTGTGGCACGATATACCACCATCCGATCAATCATAGCCCTTGCTGCTATGCAAGGATGGAGTCTTCATCAGATGGATGTCAAGACCGCTTTTCTGCATGGTGCAATAAAGGAAGAGGTGTATGTGGAACAACCTCCGGGATTTGAAGTTCAGGATCGAGACACTCATGTCTGCAGGTTGAAGAAAGCCCTCTATGGGTTAAAGCAAGCACCCAGAGCTTGGTACGAAAGGATGGATAGTTACTTGATGAAGCTGGGCTTCACTCGAAGGAATGCTGATCCGAACCTATACTTCAAGGTTGTGAAAGAGAAGCCTCTCATTCTAGTACTATATGTGGATGACCTCTTCCTGACTGGTGATGACCCTCTCATTCATCAATGTAAGAGGGAGCTTGCAGCTGAATTCAAGATGAAGGACCTAGGACTGATGCACTATTTCCTAGGCCTGGAGGTCTGGCAGAGACCCGGAGAGATTTTCCTTTCTCAAGGAAAATATATTGTGAAGCTTCTGGAAAGATTTGGAATGGTGGACTGTAAGTCCGTGTCGACACCGATGGAACTCAACTTTAAAAGGTTGAGTGGCAGCGCTGCTGGGCATATCTTGGCCAATCCTACTGAGTATCGTCAACTCATAGGAGCTTTGATGTTCTTAGTGAACACCCGTCCGGACATATGTTTTGCAGTGAACACTTTGAGTCAACAGATCGTTGAGCCTCATCATTTTCACTGGGTTGGTGCCAAGAATCTTTTAAGATATCTTCGGGGCACGATAAACCATGGGCTGAGATACACTGCCGGGAGTGTGATACTCCGTGGATATACTGATGCCGATTGGGCTGGCAGTGTGGTGGATTGTAAGAGCACATCGGGATGCTGCTTCAATCTTGGTTCTGCTTCGATCTCATGGATGAGCAGGAAGCAGAAGTCGGTGGCTTTGAGCACTGCGGAGGCCGAATACATCGCCGCTAGTATGGCCTGTTGTGAAGCAGTTTGGTTGCGGAAGCTCTTTAGTGAGCTGTTTGGACATGTGCTAGATACCACTGTGATACTCTGTGATAATCAGAGTGGGATTCGTATGACTGAGAATCCTGTGTTCCACGACCGATCCAAGCATATTGATATCGGGTACCACTTTATCCGGGATATGGTACAGCGAGGCGCCGTAAGGCTCGATCATATAGGAACTGATGAGCAGGTCGCGGATATTCTCACTAAGCCCCTGGGGAAGGTCAAGTTCCTAACCTTCCGTGAGAGTCTTGGTGTCATGGAAAGACCCTATGATGTGGGTCCTGTTGGACGATGAGCTCTGGGAGCTCTAGGGGGCTTTGGGGAGAGCTTCTTGGAGCTATGGGCAACCACAAGGCTAGGCTTGCCAACCTTGGTGGTGTGCTTGGACCCCACTGTTGTGATTTTGAGTTGGTTCACCTCTCATTTTCTGTGCCCCGTATGCATCCTACCCATTGAGTTCATGGCTCATGGGAAGTACCTCTCATTTGGCCAATGAGGTGTGGAAAAGTTAGAGACTATTAGCAAAGACTGATGGACGCATCAGAGATTGCCGTACTCTCTATCTAGGATGGCACGGTCCAACCACTTGATCTGGGATCAAGATTTGTGAGGTCCGGGACCTCTGGACTGACTATGTCAGTCGGGGGATGATGTCTTTGTGACTGATCCACTTCTGTTCTGAAATAAAGAAGCCAGCAAAGCAAGTTTCGGCGGGATGACGCACGATGTTGATTGCACTAATAGATGGAGTTCTCCCTAGTTGAGAGGGAGTGTTAAATTTGGACAACTAGGTCCAAACTCCATGCTCTGATGCTCAGATTAAGAAGCTAATATTTTTGTTGGATTCCTCTTTCTGAGAGATGTAAAATCCATATAAAATATGTCTTAATCCGATGAGCAGAACTTATATTTTGAATTTATTATTTTTAATAAATTATATGTGCAAGGTCGGCCAGTTTTGTAATGTAGGCTCGCATGCCCAACAGATGTGTCACACACCCTCATGATTGATATAAATACAGAAAAGTTGAAGAGCATTTCATCATCAACACAACTCATCATCTTCTCTTCTCATCAAATAGTACGAGCTACCTAAAGACAAGTTTCAGCCACACGTGTGAAGGACGAAGAGGACAAATTGTACGGCTGAGCTGAAGTACAGTTTTTCTGCTGCTAGGGTTTCGCAGAAACTTTGACCAGCGTTGATTTTGGTCAACGCTTGGTCCAAACAAGCTGAAATTTGGTGGAAGGTTCGATTTATGAAGGCCATACTACCTTGCACAAAAATCGAGGTCAAAGGGTTGACCGTTTTGCTGCTGCGTTGACTTTTAGCTTGCTGCCCCTGCGTTGACTTTTCAGGACAGCGTTGACTTTTGCAGAGTTGACTTGGGTTGACTCATCTACCGATTGGAGGGTTGTTGTGACACATGCTGGGCTGGCTGACCAAAGGAGACTTTGCTGGTTGAAGCATCCTGTTGACCGCCGAAACGAATACACACATTTTTCCTGTTTCTGATTTGTCTTCTGTAAGATCTACTTATATGTTCTATCTGCATTTTGCTTAACTACTTGTATGATTGCTGAAAGAAAAGTGAAATTGCTACTAGCATAGAACATCTACAAAACTTTACAAAGGGTTACAGAATTCGGTTCAAAGGAGAAATGAACAGAATTACACAGAGTGACTAGGAGGACTCAGTGACAAGTGCTGTGAAAAAAATTTAACTGACCTGACCTTGCCGACTGGACAAGACTTAGACTTCATCTTGTGCAACAAAAAGCTGTGTATAATAAAAAAATGTTTTAACCAGGATTCCATGGGGTGCGGCGCCCATCTTTGTGCAGTATTTTTTTTAATGCACAGTTCCACCTAAGGACTCATGTGGAAGGGACATCATCACATCTGGCCTTAGAAGAACTGTGAGGTTGATTGTCCAGTCTTTCTCAATAATGGGTTGCTCATAAGGCTCAATCTGCACCCATTCAGCAGAAATTTTTTGTTGTCATCATTTATAGGGGTGAGGAATACATAATTATCACAATAGATTTTCATGTTCATGTATGGCCCTTACTATTGTGCCTAAAACATTCCCAGAAAGTTGCCATAACATGAATCATAGATCAACAGCCAACCTCGCATTGTGAAGTCCTTAGATCTGACACAGGAATCGTGCAGCTTCCTTCTTTGGTCCTATACAATTTATGTTCTATATGAGGCTTGTTCTCTTTATTCTATCTATACATTATTCAAATCAAGATTCATTTCGTTTGCCAGCTTCAAAGTTTTGGTTTCCATTTCAATCGACATGACTGCTCTCTTCCCATAAACCAGTTTGAAAGGAGGGGAACCTGTGGTGGTCTCCAAGTGGTTCTATATTGCCTAGATTGCCTCTAGTAACCTGGTCCCCAGCGCCTTTGGTGCATGTCCACTGTTTTTGTAATAATGGATTCAATTTCTCTATTTGTCACCCCTGTCCATTTGCTTGCAGATAATATGGGTGGATTTACAATGACAGATTTGGTATTGGAGAGTTAGTTCTTTGATGATATTACAAATAGCACTATACCTCAGTCAGTAACTAACCCTCTCATCACTCCAAACCTAGTTAAAGTTTCATATAGAGAAAAGTGGAAACATTGCTTGTTGCTGCCTCACGCATTGACTTCATTTCCATGCAGTTGGTCACGTAGACTATACAAACCCGTAAAGGCTAATGTGGTTTCCTAGAGTCTGGTTAGACGGGCCCTTCAAAGTCCACAGTCTATTTATAAAAGGTTTAATTATGACAATTAAATGCAAAAGGATTAATCCCGAGATGTGGGACAACCTATTCGTTGACAAGCATCGCATGATGCTACAAATTTGTTTGCATCCTGGAAAAGGGTAGGCCAATAAACCCATCTTGTAAAGTCTTAAGTGTTGTTCTTTTTCGCAAAGGGTCCACCACTAGTCATAAAATGATAGGCTTGAAGGATGGGTATACTGCATCTTCTTTGAGATACCTTCAAATTATCTGATCATGGCCAAGTTTATAAATATACCCATGAACCCAAGCGTACTATACACTTTTTTTATCAGATTCCTTTGCTTAGCTTAAGACTACTGTTTAAGAATCTGTTCCGCTGCCACATAATTTGCCAAGTCCATAATCCAAGCTAACTTGGAGCTGATGGAGAACAAGTGCTCATCAGGAAATTCATCCAATACATCCTCAACAAGTGGTCCCTCTAATATGCTTAGTTGGTCAACCACTTGTTTGAGCCTCTCAAGGTGTTCAATTTTTTGTGGCAATATCATCTAATGAATGTTCTCGTGTTATTTGTTGATCGTAGATTTAACAACTTTGCATGATGAGTGTGCACAAAATATTTGTAGCCCTACATATATTATTTAAAAAATTTCAAAGCAAAGACCACTGCTAGGAAATTTTCTTTGACTTTATGTTTCAGATCTACTGTGGAGAGAGACGCTTCTTAGCAGGGTAAATTTTCAATTCTTTTTGGTCTTTCCTTTATTTTAGAACTTCCCCAGGGATATAATTGAAAGCATCTATGTGGATTGGAAGAGAACTACCTAATTACTAGTTTAATCAGCATTTCTTATAGTGTCTTGAGTGCCTTGTGTTGTTCTTATATAAATTTAATTTTCTACTCACTAGTCTCATCAATGGAGCAATAATGTTTATCTGTACAGTGCTTTGGATATTCCAACAAATAGTTTGTCACCACATATCTTAAAATTTTATTGTAAATGCAATGCGATTGTATTTGACTATGTTATGATTACTTATGGTTAAGCTTTCATAATAGAAGCATATTTCTTTTGCTATGAAAAACAACTAAGAAAATAGGTGCACTATGATAGTGAAAAGAACACACCATTAACCCTGACATCTACCCTTGAGAAACCCATACAAGAACTCTAGCAAAAAATTAAACTTGAGTTCTCTAGTTTAGAATGCTAAATAGAAAGGAGGACTGACTCACTGCGGAGAAAATAAATACCATGATTAAAATAGGGTACCATAGGGTTGCCTTCTTCCTTTGGTCTGCTCTAATCTTCTATTCTACATTTAGATTAGATATGGAGCAAAAAATTATTAGAAATGAAATGGGACTAGTTTCTCTCTTGGTGGTTGAGGTTTAAACACTTCTTAATAGTCATTATTGGTAGATTAGGAATTTTGTATTTCCTAGCTCCTAATTAAGTAAAGGTTTTGGACCCTTTAGGATCTTCTTAGAAGTAAACATATGACTAGCTACACATTGATGAATAATGGGAGTTAAAATGCTATCCATTCAATACTATATTGGTCAAAGTTTAGGTAACTCATTGTAGCCCAGGCTTAACTTTTTCATATGGACTTTGATTGGCCATCCATACTAAATTGACCTTTTATCAACTTGATCACCAACACGGACCCTATATTAATTAATAAGTGCCCGCTCGTGGTATTTTAGTACTATTATGTGAATAACTATCACTATATATCCAAAACAAAGAATTCAAGGTAAGAAATCCACAATCATCACATAATCAAACACATTGATATATCCTAGAGAAATCCATTATGGTAAAACTCCAACCTGAAGTGGCTTGCTCAAACCTTAATTATTTTCAAGGCAAATTACAAATTACAAAGGGTTTAACTAGAGCTTCTATTCACGTGCTAGAACTCAAGATGTACAAGAGTGAACACATTTACTATGCTTTGGTCTATTCCATGACCATTATGTTGCTAGTGTTGGCCTCTCAAATCTCCCACTCTCTACAATTCATATCTACAAATTACAAGTGCTTGAATTAACTAGTGGGTACTACCTTTCCCTAATATAGAACCATTGAACAAATAAGCCAACCAACCCTTCACTATTTGTTCATTAGTCCATTTATCTCCTTACCTCTAGAAAACCAAATGATCAAAGCTTCATTAGTCCTTTGTTGTATTGAGAATTTGGAGGGCTAGTGATTAATTCAAAATTATGTTTTTGATAGTTACTTGTGAGATTACCTGAGTTACTTATGTCTTCCTTTCGCTGGCTTATTTAATATTTCAAGAAGTCAATTATCAAAAGTCATGAGACACAAGAATTAGGCTCCTAGAGCCAGGGCAAAACCTCTCCCTCTTGGAGAGGAAAACCCACGAGAAATTCTTCTTATAGATTTTAGATACAAGTACCATGACCCAGAATTAGACCCTTGACCTATTTATGCATTCAAGACCTTGTCCTTGCTTCTTTAATGTCCTTCAACTAAATCTTCAGTTGCTTGAGATATATATAAGCTGTAGATAGTAAAGTAAATCTTGGATTTACTTTCCTCCTTTCTTTCACTTTCAAACTGCTTCTTCTTTGCAGACTACTAACAACTTCACCTTTTCTTAGTCTGCAAACTATCTTTGGATAGACATATATTTCAAGATGATATCATGCTCATGTTCATGCACTTGATAGATCCATACTTCAACACTATTGTTGCACTAGAATAGATCCACACTTCAACATAGAAACAAAACCATACTTCAATACATAAAATGTTGTTCTTGATATAACCCTTTTTCGATGTAAGTTCTTCATTATGGTCCGTACTTCAGCTGGTGTACAATCCGCACTCTTATTTCAGTCATCCGTGGCACTTATTACAATGAGTTATCACAAGAGTATATATGCCTGTAACTTGCCAAAGATCCGCATTAAAGTCTGTCCAAATATCCGCACTAAACTCATCTTGATATCTGCATGCCACTTCAGAGATGTGCTACGCACTACACTTCAGCAAACTGTCTCAGAGATTATCGAATACGATCTCCACAAAAAGATCGCATATCTCCTCCTTTATCCACATCAAAAGCTACACGAAACCAAATCATATCCACACTTTACTTATATAACTGTCCGCTATTTATACTGTTCTAATCACAGAGAAATCTGCATGTTTCTAATCGTTGAGATCACCGAAAACTTCGTTATTACATTGGATGTCATCAAGTATATATGTCTTCTTTCAAACTTACGTCTTCATTAGATGTTGTCTGAATTTCACATTTCGGCCTTGATCTGTCCGAAGTTACTTGTCACAAATGAGCGCAAAACAGGTGTATATATAAAGGAACAGATTCATGGAATTTAGGCCGACCATTCTATGGTTTGTAGGCAGACTAGTCATATTGATGGAAGGTCGACATGACACTTCTTTGATAGCTGATCTTTCATCGTATATGAAGGCTGTCATAAACTTATTTTGTCACTGATATTATGACAAGGTCTTGGAGCACTAGATCCCTCATATATATATGACACTAAATTATATTTTTACCAAGAAGACAAAACCTAGATAGACATCAACAAGAAGCATATTTAACCTATAATAAAGTCTTGCTCATGAAACCCATGAAGCAAGTACAAAATACATTTTATTATCTTTTGTCTTCTTCTTTACCCAAAATATATAATTACATAGTCAATATGAAGACCTACCTAGTTACACTTTTCAACACTCCCTCTTAACTAGGGATGTACTCATACAGGTACATGGTCACTTTCAAACTGAAAAATCTCATAAGAAGAATCGGATTGGTAATAGCATCTGTATAGCATCCTATCAACCAACATTGTCCTACTGCAAGGCCTTGACTAACAACCCCATCTCTCAACGAGACAATGGGCTTCAATGTTGGCGATATATGACTTATAGACACCATAGTCATTGTCTCTCCAAGGTACATGCTCCACTCGGGTGTTCTCAAAGTATGACCTTCTTGGACTATTCTTTTCTTGGGTAGCTAGCCCTCAAAGAATATCGGTCCCCGACTACTCTTATCTTGAATGCCCTAACACATTATTAAAGAGTATCGAATGCCAGATGATTACCCAATCCTCCATTCTATCTTCCCAAGTGGAGACCAGAATGATGTGTCTATCTCTCCCTCTCAGCTAGGGAGGACCTATTCCACAGGGGAATGTACTCATTCCTGCATAAAGAATGTACTTAAGCTCATTCTTAGGAATTACCCAGTTTCTTCCATGTAAGAAATTGATCACCAGGCTCCCTCTCAATCAGGGACCTACAACAACAATGGTGAGACACCCAGCTGCTCATGAAGAATTCCTCCCTTCGATGTCATGGGTTTCGATATTGAGGAGTCTTCAACTCTAGCTCCATAGGGCACAAATTATCCATCACTTTCATTCATGAGTCATGTCATCTACCAGAAAGTGATTCATCTGTCTTTCTCATCTGGTTCACCATTTTGCCATGCTGCTTTCTTTCAAATCATCTCCAAGGATCATACATCCTTTCTCATGATTAGCAACCCTGCACAAATTCATCTAGATAAACATATACATATGAATTTTTAAACAAAAGTTACCTCAGTGATGATCTTTCACCATGACATCTTCCTATAGGCATCAACATCTTTTATTCAAATTGACACATCTCCTAATGATATGTTTTGTCAAGGGTCTTCTTATTTACCAAACTTCTATCAGAGTCTACATATCCTCCCAAGAGATCTCCTAGTCACATCTTCTTGGCTTCCGGATGATAACTTCCCCCTGTTACACTGAAAATTGTCACCATGACATTTAGCTGTCTATATGGGTTCATCATTACCTATTTTATGCTCCCTTGAAGATCCAAAATTATAAAGTTCATAAACCAAGTCTTGGAATTTGGAAAAAGCTCATTAAAACCCTAAAAAGCATAACTCCGCACTTTTCTTAGTCATTGCCTGCAATACCGCAATTTCTTGCTCTATAACCTCCAGCACATCTCGCACATTCTGCTTATTAAAACTGCAGACCTCCATAAAAGGTAGAATAAAAGAAAAAGTAAGTTCTAGAAGCTTAGCTGGTTGAATATTCTCCTAGCTGGAAGCTTCTAGAAGCGTAATCTGGTCGAGCTTCATCCCTTCATTCATGAACCTCTATCCCTTCATCAATGGAGATTATCCCTTGGTATTTGGAGCTAAAATCCATTTTTGAGAGGACTTTATCCCCCTTTCTTTGGAACTGAAACCTCCTCCCTTCTGCTATAAATTGAGATCATGTTTCAGTCTCAAGGGTACTTAGAACTTGGTTGTTTTGAGGTGATTTGCTGAAGAAATTATACTCTCCATAGTTGAGAACGATTACATACTCATATCCATAGTTTTATGCTAGTTCAGAGAGGAGAAGGCTTGTCAATCCAATGGAAAACGAATGTTTAGAACTCCGAAAGAACCTGTATAACATCAAGACAACAAGGTTGTAAGGTTACTTCTTATCATACAAGTTAATACAAATGGATTCTATTTTCTCATTAAGTTGTTCATGTATTTATTTGAGTAATTTAATTCTTGGATTCCTTGATCACTGAGATAGATTAATGTTTTTGAATTATTATATCTTGTAGGTGTTTTTAATCTTTTTTCTTCTCTTTGGATGCAGGTCTTACAAGCTGAATTGACCTCTTTTGAGACAACTGGATTGAAGATTACAACAAGCATTGGACTTAAGGTAGTGTTATGCTATACAACAACCCCCCATTTATTTTTTTATAAATAGGGACCCTTTAGAAATAAATAGGAAATTATTTATTATAATTTCCTAAAATAAAAAACTTAGAAAATAAAATTTTCTGTTTTTCCTTAAAGCGCATCGCATATTACATATCTTATTTAAAAAAGAACTATAAAACATAAAATATGCGAATTGCGAAATGCGCTTGAAGCCTTTCCCAAGAAATAATTAAAAAACCTTGTAAAAACATCAAATCATCGTTTATTTTTTCCTTTTCGCATCGCACTTTATTTAATCAATGAAACTTTAAGAAGAAAATGATATAAGTTGCGATACCCACGGACCCGACAAGCAAATAAACTAATAAATATAAAATCTTTCGCTATCGCAATCACTTTAAGTTTTTCGCAATTCGCATTGCGCGCAACGTATAATATATACTCAAATGCTAGCCTATAAAAGTTGCGATCTGCGATTTGCGCAGATCACATTTCACAGCCTTTAAAGGTCAAGCGTCACGAAAATATTATAAGGAATGATTGCGATTTGTGTATTAAATGAATTTAGCGTGTGAAAACAGTTTGCGTCATATCAAATGGAATTTAAGATCTTAACGACTTTAAAACGATTGATAGATCTTACGTGTGAAGCCATGTAAAATATTAAATTAGGAATTATGAAAGATGATTGATAGATTGACATCTTCTTGCGTGTCTTTGAAGTAAATGATTCATTTACTCTCATAATACTCCTTATGTGTTAAATTCACTTCGCTCTCAAGAAATCAATTACCGGATTGAAGAAGTTCAAAATGAGCAAAAGGGGCAAAGAAATTTCTCAAACGTCGTCCACAGAAGACACAGATATGTCTTCATTATTTTCAGACACCGTCTGTAACAAAGACTGCAGCAGTTCGACATGGGAGGCAATGTATAAACTCTTCGAAGACGAAGGATCAAGGGTGATAAACAAAGTTTCTGCAACAGGCACTGATTCTACCTCTGATGCAACCCTTTTTTAAGTTGCATGCTCCTCCATTCACAGGATAGCCGCGAGACCAAAAATTCTTCCTTATGCAGACACGGTTAAGTGGACAATTGACCACTTAAACATTGAAGATAGAATGTTCAAGAATGAGAGACGAGAAACTATAGGTTCTTTCAAAGCAGAAGATTTAGCAACAATGTATTACCTACCAACCCCGTAGCAGAAATACAACAATAAATATGTGTAGAATTTCAAAGCTAAACATCCAGATCTTATCAAATTCATCCATGAATGGAATGACAATGAAGGGAAATTGAAGCAAGATAAGTTTGGTACGTACCCAATTGCACAAATTCCTAATCCTTATTGTTATGTCGCTGGTATGTTGTGTAGAATATTTGCCAAGCCTGATAGTACTAGATTTTCAAGAGATTGGGTTCTCCTAATTGATGCAATCGTCAATTCATCTATCTTAAATTGGGCAGACATTTTATCCAATTACCTAGCCAAGCACATAATTGAATATAGGAATAAAAGAAGTGTTTCGCTTAGAGAAATACCTTCTTTTTATATGTCTGCCTATGTCATGGACGCTATCTGTTTTACTTCTAATTTTCCTACCATGGGTTGGAAATGGACTACCAAAAACCCTACCCCCATTCATATCTACCATAGAGAAATTTGGGATTCTAAGTTCCACTTATAGTTCTATAAAATCTGCTATGGAGTCATTGTGCCCATACATCAAATGATTTTCAATAGAAATGCTCCTAGGGTTTTTGAAGAAGCCAGTGTAGATATGAAGAAGCCAGTGTAGATATTCTTCCAGTAGCTAGATGGTTTGTTGAAGAAAAGTTCACATATATTAGAGTATTTGGGAGTTATGCTCTTCCCCATGTTTTACCTTACAATGTTCCAGATAAATTACTTGCGAAAGAAATAGCCTATTAGCTTGTCAATGGTGTCACAAAACAGATAAAGGATGGTAAAAAGGCTATTTGGACTACTTTCCCTCTATAGTGTGGCACCTTTGCTCTGGCTAATGTTGGCCACACATTCAAAGAGGTTCCTAAGATTTAGTTATTGAAATTGGCATTTATGCCAAGAAGATTATATGATCCCAATGATGTGATTAAAAATTACATCGTAGAGTTAAAAATGAAGGCTTTTGTAAAGGAAGCAGATGAATTTGATGACTTCTTCTAAGGCATGGAAAATTTCTCTGATATTATCAAATACATTTTTAGTCAATTAAGTCAAGAGGATGCTGAAGCTTTTCAAGCATATAGAAACACGAGACTAGAAAACGTTCCTTTGAATTTGTTGATTATTGAAGATGAAAAACACACTCCAAGTGTTAGTCTGGGTGATGAAATGAAAGATATATCTGAAAATGAATCAGGTCAATCGCAGCAACAGTTTGATAATTCGGATCAATCTGAAAATGAATCTGAATCTAAGAAAACAAATTTAGAAATTGACCAAATTATTCAAGAGATAGAAGTGCTGGAGAAAACAAGGAACAATGGGACAAAATCAAATTCGGAAACAGTTCAACATAGTCATAGCATGTTGGATCAGTCCAAGCCGTCTCAAGTAAAAGATCTGATGAATGAATGGGAAGAATTTTCTAAAGCAATAAAGACTCCCAAAGAAAATCCCAATACTGATCAAGCATCAAGTTTCCAAACACCAGAACCTTCATAGAAAATAGTTGAGACTTTCAATCCGCTACAAAGAGTTCCAACAATACATGACAAATAAATCATACCGGCCTACCTTACAGATCAGATAGTTCTACAGATTAAAGATATTCCTTCATTAGATATTTTCTACAGTCCTAACTACAAGGCTGTAGTTAAAAGAAATAAAAGAAGAAGGATTGATGAAACAACTCCAAAACCAACAGATGAATCAATTGATGTACTTTGGAAGGATTCATCAGATGATCCCACTGAACATCTAACGAAGTTATCACAATATGCAGGGGCATATGCCACCGCTACTGTTGATAAAGCTACTGAGGTTAGAGTATTGTTGAAACAAAAGGAAGCCAAAGTACAAGAATTAGAACAGTTGTTAAATGAAGAGAAAACCAATTCTATTGAGCAGATCAAAATAAACACATCCCAATTTCATGAAGAGATTAAAAGCCTCAAATCAAAGTATCAGTCAGAGCTTAATGAAAAACAAACACATCTGGAGAAATCAATCGCTGAGTTATAGAGTCAATCACAGTTAGAACAATTCATCAAAGAAGCACTTGATGTAAACACCATGTTAAAGAAAGAAAAAGAAGTGTTTTGTCACCAAGCTTCTATGATTGATTCTTATTGTGATTCCATGTTATGAATATTTTATTAATTATTAGTTAGTTATAGTTATATTAGGTTTTATTAACTGAAAGGGCATGATCAAAGATCATGCCTCTTCGCCAAGGGACACCTTGAGACTATATTTAAAGCCTAGGCGATCCCTCATTGTAATCATCTCATCTTTCATCTTTAATAATATATAATTATCAAGTTTTACCAGAGTTTTTACACTCCATTGGTATCGGAGCCATCGCTCTTAGGGATTTGTGTGATCACCCAAAATTAAGGAATTACAAGAAAATTCCAAAATTGCAGATTTTTTTTAAAAACCAAGTGCTTGTGGGAAACAACATTTGTTTTAAAAAAAAAATAAGGAAGAAAAATATATAATATATATATATATTAATAAAATAAAGAGAGAAGGAAAGTTAACATAAAGGGCGAAATAAATTAAAAGAAAAAAGAAAAAGTAAAAAGAGAGATATACGTACATGTGAAGACAAAGGAAGAGTAAAAGTAAAATTAAAAAGGAAGAGTAATTGCTCGTGGTTTTGGGCCCATGGTATTAAAAACCCATTTCCCCTTTTCAAAACAACGTGCCTTTTCAAAACAAAGTGACTTTTAAAAAGGCACGTGACTTTTCAAGGTTAACAATCTTTTTCCCCATAATTATATATATATATATATAATTCAAATAATAAAATAATAATAATAATTATTATTATTATTATTTAAAATATATATATATATATATATAATAGAAATTATTATTATTATTTCAAAAAAAATTTAATTTAATTAATTAATTAAATATTAATTAATTAATTTTAAAGAAAAAAGAGGAGAAACTGGCAAAAGGGTATTTCTCACCTCATATCTGTTCAGTATGTCTTTATCTACGATGACAATTGATCAGATCAAAAGCTTAGCAAAGCTAAAACGAAGGGAGGCCACAGGAAAGCTTAACAAAGCAATGAACAGGATGTCAGAACTCTGCAATAAGCTAAATGATAAAATAGATAAGTTAAGTCAGACACAATCCCCGATATCTCCTGACAGGGAACAAACTCAACAAAATAATGCCACAGATTCAGGGAACTCAGAAGAGCATCAGGAAAAAGTTGATTCCCCACATCACCATGAAGATACAGATGTTTGTAAACAACAAAATGTTCCATTCCCAGACTTGAACGAAACATGTGAAGCAACAAACACATCCGAAGCCGCTGATATAACGACAGAGGTTGTTGAGGCCTTCGGTGATGAAGCAGATATGGTTGTTAAGAATGAAACATTTAATGATGAGGAGAAGTTACATCAGACAATAATTGTTGGTAACTTACCTCTAAGTCTAAAAAGGAATCATAAAAAATCACTAGAAGAACAAGGGATAGTTGGAAAACATGAAAAAGTATTTCAAGATCTACCCATAAAAGTGCCTTCCGATAGGAAAATCAAACATCCAATAGAAGTCAAGACAGTATCCAGCTTTGTCGATATCAGATCTTTTCAATATCCACATCGCCAACAGATGGAGCTCGAGAAGATACTTCACGATCTTTTTAAAGTGTGGGACGCAAGAGCTCATCGCTTGAGAAAACCAGACATTCGTCAACATTGTCCATCATTACGTATGCTTTGAGGACAAAGCATCTTTAAGAGAGGGGCAATGTTATGAATATTTTATTAATTATTAGTTAGTTATAGTTATATTAGGTTTTATTAATTGAAAGGGCATGATCAAAGATCATGCCTCTTCGCCAAGGGACACCTTGAGGCTATATTTAAAGCCTAGGCGATCCCTCATTGTAATCATCTCATCTTTCATCTTTAATAATATATAATTATCAAGTTTTACCAGAGTTTTTACATCTTTCATCTTAATGAAAAACAAACACATCTGGAGAAATCAATCGCTGAGTTATAGAGTCAATCACAGTTAGAACAATTCATCAAAGAAGCACTTGATGTAAACACCATGTTAAAGAAAGAAAAAGAAGTGTTTTGTCACCAAGCTTCTATGATTGATTCTTATTGTGATTCCAATAAGATAATGATTCAGCAAATAGCAATTTAGAAACTGGAATGTGAAAGACTAGAAAAGAAAATCGAAGAACACATTCAGTGGAAAATTTCAGAAACAAGAAATCAAGCTAATCCACCACAAATAGATAAGCTTCACAAAGAACTGTTATTCGAAGAATGGAGAGCACAAATTAATCAAGCAGAGAAAGTAGCAACCAAGACATCCATGAAATCAAATGAGATTATTCAGTCTATATGTAAACATTTGTTTAAAACATAACTTCTTAAAGAAAACACGCCTGATGTGTTTTCAAGAACAAGAGAAGTATAAATAAAGTGGAGACAGAGAGAAAATACACATGAAGAAATGATAAAAAAAATTAATAAGTTTGATCATGAAAATTACTGGAATTTTCTAATCAAACCTTACCATCAACATCAAACTCTTCAGTCTCTTACAGATTCAGCAAAAAGATATCAGTCAGTAATTTCAAATTCTATTTTCAAGGGACAGATTCGATCACGGATATCACGGCCAACTCAACTTAAAGCAATGCTAGATATTTGTCAACTTCGTGATCACACTCAGAAAGAAGGGCAGGATTCTCAAAATCAGGATTGTTAGTTTAAAATTCCTAGATTATTGTTTAAGTTAAGCTTTTAGAGAAAATTTGTTTGAAACCTCCTTTACATTTTTGTAATAATTTAATTTTAGTTTATAGTTAGTTTAGTATTTAAACTCTTCTTATGCATTTAGAGAAGGGTCTAGAATTTTATTGATAACATTTACAAAAAATGCTTTTTTGTAAGTACGTTTGTGGACGCCTCGATGAAATAATGGAACACAACCTTTTCAATTATATATCATTTTGTTGATCACTGTTGATGCACTTCTATATTATTTGAAAGACTTACTGATAGAAGAGTTGAATGTGGCCTATTATCATTGATCAGATGAACATGACAATGCACATCTGGTACTATTATCATGTATGCTAGTTTTGTTTTGAAAATTAGTGATGAATCCAACTTTCATGAATTATATATGAAATTGATTGTTTTTGTCTAAAATATCAATTGCACTATTGTACGATATAAAGATAGAAAATGGTTTGTTTTATATATGATCATCAAATATATGCGATATGTTTCTCATTTTCTTTTGATTAATTATTTTTCAAGAGAATCATCTTACAAAGTAGTAATTCTATTAAATCTATGATGATCTTAATCATCACAGATTGAATAGATATCATTCTAAATCACATCAAATTAGTATTATCTCGGGTTAGATTAAATTAGACTTAATTCAAAGTTTTGCATTTTAGAATAAATTTGTTTTTAGTTTTTAGTAATTTTTTATGCAAATACTTTGAGAGAGACTCAACAATCAAACAAAAACCCAACTCTGGAAAATTGATCCCATTATACCCAGTCGGAGCCACTATCCCAAAAGGAAAAGGAACTGTCTTAAGATCCGGACCGGGTGGTTATCCCCTTTGTTGTTGCCATAGATTTATGAGGCCTCAACATTTTTGGCGCTAGAAGGAGGGCGACTATGAATGGCATATAAATCTAAACCTTAAAACATAAGCCCTTATAAGAGTTGATCTCCCCAAAAGCATTCTACAACTTCCCGATCACATTCTAGATCACCAACTCAGAAATCAGAAATAGTAGAAACCTTTCCATCATCTCTTGAAGTATCTCGACATTCATTTGCTTCAGAATTCACTCTCGAGTCTCCCGAATTTCAATCTTTAATTCAAAAATTAGAAGGAATATCTATTTCTGCTGAAAAGACTGTTAACCCAGAAGCTTTTGAAGAAAGTGTTACTTCTCTATTTAGAGAAACTGGTATATTAACTAAATCCAAAAGTGAAAGACCTGGGATTCCTCCTTTTGAGTTTCCAATAGAACCACACCGCAAAAAGGTTTCTATATCCAAATCTAAGTTAGATACGAGTGAAGTCACATCAAATTTCCCTTCAATTACTTCTTCACATCCTCTTACTCAATCTACATATTCTTATTTTTCCATTTCCTCTATTCAAACAATTAGTACTATCACAAGTAGTACTGTTTCAGTGGTAAGTTCTTCATTCATTCCCTCTACTTCTGGATCTACTTTTGTATCTTCACAAACTTCTAATCCAATTATGGCCAATCGACCTTGGACGAATCCTGGTGCTGTATTGATAGCAAATCCAAATCCTCTTCCAGATCATCTGGAAAAATGGTTACCTAAATATAATCCAGATGATGGTCTTCCTGCAGAAGAACATATCAATAATTTTATGTTGGCCATGAATCTTAATAGAGTTGCTCATGAAGATATTGTATTCAGATTTTTTCCTTATACTTTACGAGGATCTGCGAGATCCTAGTGTTTTTCACTTCCAGCAAGATCCATTGCCAATTGGGCAACTTTTGAGCAAGTTTTTTTTGCAAAATTTGGAGATGATAGAACTGTTGCATCCTTAATCAATGCTCTTTCCAATCTTAAAACAAATTCAGGGGAAAAAAATCAAAGATTTCAATTCCAGATTTAACAATTTATTAAACAAAATTCCAACTTCTTCTAAGCCTATTGTTGATGTACAAATAGAGTGGTATATTTATTCTTTGCCTTCTAATATAGCTATTTTTGTAGATAGAGTTGGTAAATCCACCCTCTTAGAAAACATGAAAGAAGCTCTTGCTGTAGAGAAAAGAATCTTAGCATTAGAAAAAAGTTCAGATATAGAAGACAAGAAATCCAAGAAAGTGACATTTAGTCAAGATTCTAAAAAGAAAGTCTCGAAAGATCCATTTGATCTTGAAGGTCTTCAAAAAGTATTAAAGACTATGTCAAATGACATGATTGAAATAAATAAACAGGTTGCTGGAACTACAACCCCTAAGAAATCATTTTGCCCATTTAAGAAAAATCCTTCTTCAACATCTCAACCTCCAAATGTGATTTCGAATGATGAATCCAATCAAGATATTGAAGATCCCTCACCATCTGAACAAGAACCAGAGTCTGAGGAAGAAATTGAATTGAATGGTTTATGGGATTTTATTCTCCCCACAGAAGAAGAAAGTGAAGCTATGGCTGTGTCTACAAGAAGTAAATCTTCTTCTGATCCAACTATATCAAATTAAAAACATAAATTTCTCCCCAACAAGGAGAAAACAATAGCCAAAAAATCTAAAATTGTTCAAACAGATCCTATCTCATCTGATCTTATTATTACTTCCAAAACTTTGATAGTTTCAGATACAGTGGAATACAATATAGTTGAAGATATGAAAAATAACAAAGAAAATATTTCATTACATGAAATGACCAAACTCAAACAACAATATAAAATTTTGCTTAGAGAACTCGAAGCAATCCCTATAGATCCCATACAACCACCAGTTATAGCCCAAGCTTCTAAAGATATGAGGAAACCTCCATCATCCCCAAACAAAGTAAATCCCAATGATCTTGTTTTAATTGGTGATAGATCTATTTCTTACACTCCTCCTTTACTTTTGACTTATGAGGTTTTCAACAAAAATGTTCATAACTGTCTTATTGATTCAGGAGCTTCTTCAAACGTTATGCCAAGAACAATGTGTACAAAATTGAATATCACTCCTCAAAAGTCAGCTGTACATATAGTTCAATTGAATAAAACAAGAGTCAAAGTTATTGGAGAAATGCTATCTGTATCTATTAAGTTATCATCCAATCTAAAGGTACTACAAGTAATTGATATTTTGGTCGCAAACATCCCTGAATTTTATGATCTTATTTTAAGCAGGGATTGGTCTGAAAAGTTACATGGATATTTTGCCACTGATTGGTCACACATGTGGTTACTATATAATGGAAAACCAAATCAAATTAGAATTGAACGTGAAAAATTCATGAAACATACAGTCACCGAATTAGAAGAAGAAAATGAACCTGTAGCTTTTACCAATAATATTATTGGAAATTATTCAACTGAATCATTTCTTGGATTATTCAATGCCTAGATTTCACCTTTTTCAACAAACACTGCTATTTCTCAAACAAACACTTCTAGATGTGTTAACCTTAGCAATCAAATTCCAAAACAATCTTTATTTTGGATTCTATAATTTGATGGTTCAAAATCAGAATATGGTGCAGGAGCAGGTTGTATTTTAATCGATCCACAAGGAGAGAAAACAATGTTAGCTTGCAGACTTGAATTTCAATGCACAATTAATACTGCGGAATATGAAGCATTGATACAAAGCCTGTATAAAGCTATTGGATTGAATGTTAAATATTTGCAAGTATATGGAGATTTTGAAATAATTGTTAAACAAGTTATTTCTGGACATTTGAAACATTATTAAACTGTAGTTTAGAGTCTTACTTCCCATTTTACTGCGTTTATATCTCCACAGCTCCTAGATTACAAAATGCAAATGCTGATTTACTTGCTAATGTAGTGTCTTTACTTATACCATCCGAATAATTTAGTCCAGATAGGTTTTCAATTGAGTTAATTTTTAGGCCTTCTATTCCTGATAATGTAACAAATTGGAGAGTATTTAACAATGATGCAGATATGGTAAACTTTCTTACATCAAACAGAGCTTATGAAGTTCAAATCGTAGATGAACATGAACATGATTTACAGATTGAAGATAAACCAAATATTAATCCAATTCCAAAATCTGTAGTCAAAATGGAAGATCTCTATGATTTGAAAGATAGATTTAAGAAGATGACCAATTCAAAAACTCAGAGTTCTACTTTAAAGTTTGAATTGATTAATCTTGGTACATCAGAAAAACCTGAAAACATCAACTTAGGTCTTGGTTTAAAACCTGAAGAAAGGATGTTATTCATTAAATTGTTGAAAACATATAAATATATCTTTGCATGGGATTATTCAGATCTCAAAACATATGAAACTTCCATAATTCACCATACCATACTTATGATTTCAGATGATAACCCTGTTCAACAAAAACTTAGAAAAATTCATCCGAATTTAGAAAGTCAAATTAAATCTGAATTAAATAAAATGCTCAAAGCCAAAGTCATTTTTCCTGTTAGACATTCGAAATGGGTGTCAAACATGGTCCCAGTTAGGCAAAAGAATGGAGACATTAGGATTTGCATAGACTTTAGAAATTTGAATAAAGCTTGTCAGAAAGACAATTTCCCCTTACCCACCATGGAACATATATTACAGTCAGTTGCAGGATCTGAATTGATGTCTTTTCTCGATGGATTTTCTGGATATAATCAGATCATGGTACACCTAGATGATAGATTAAAAACAACATTCAGAACAAAGTGTAGAACATACGCATACCAAAAATTGCCTTTTGGGTTGATTAATGTTGGTGCTACATTTCAACGTGCTATGGATATAGCTTTTAGAGGACTAATCAATAGCTCGGTTGTTATATATTTAGATGACATTACTGTTTATTCTAACTATAGAAGCAATCATGTGAATCACCTAAAACATATTTTTGAAAGATGCAGAAAATACGACATTTCCTTGAATCCTAAAAAATGTTATTTCACCTTATTAGAAGGTAAATTATTAGGGTTCATTGTCTCTAAAAAAGGAATCCATATAGACCCTGATAGGATTCAAGAAATTGAAAACATCTCTTTACCACATAATAAAAAAACGATGCAATCATTTTTAGGACAAATTAATTTTGTGAAAAGGTTTGTTCTCGATTTTTCCCAAATCATTTTACCCTTGCAATCAATGATCAAGAAAAATTCAATTTTTAAATGGGGAAAAGAAGAGAGAAATTCTTTTGAGGTGATTAAAAAAGCCATCATTGAAGCTCCCTCTTTAACAACTCCTGATTTTCTTAAAACATTTATATTATATACATTTTCTTCTGATACATCATACGCAGCAGTTTTGACACAGTTAAATGATCAAAGCATTGAAGCACCGATTACGTTTTTTAGTTCTAACCTTCAAGGAGCTGAGTTAAATTATTCAGTTGTGGAAAAACAAGCTTATGCTGTGTTTAAAGCTTTGAAACATTTCAGACCTTTTCTCCTTAAAACACATACTAAAATAATAGTAACTTACTTAGCAGTAAGACAATTATTAATCCAACGAGAAGTAGGAGAGAAGAGAGAAAATTGGGTTACTGCACTTCAAGAATATGCTGTAGAGATACATCCTGCTAAAATTGTTAAAGGAAAAGGTCTTTGCAGGATGTTAACTGGAGCCTCTCATTTACCAACAGAAGAAGATCAATAAAATGAAATACAGCTGTCTGAGATAAGCCTAAACGATTCTCAGTCACAATATGTTGATCTGAAAATTTTCTTGAAAAATAGATATGTTCCATTATATCTCAATTATACAACAAAATGTGCTCTTATGCTTAAAGAAAATCAATATCAACTCATAGATGATGTGTTATTTAGGAAAAATTATGATTCTGTATTATTGAGATGTTTAGAAAAAACTGAAGCTGAAAAAGTAATGCAGGGATTACATGATGGACCAGCTGGAAGTCATTTCAGAGGAAACACAACTCATAAAATACTGCACGCTGGTTACTATTGGCCAACTCTATTTAAAGATGCACATGAATATGCGAGAAAATGTAAAGTATGTCCAACTGCAGCAGGAAGAGAAAGGAAAGCAACATTTCCACTACAACCAGTAAATATCCAACAACCATTTGAACAATGGGGGTTAGATATTATAGGTGAAATAACTCTCAACTCTTCAAAACAAAACAAGTATATTCTTACTGCAATTGATTATTTCACAAAATGGGTAGAAGCTATCTCATTAAAGGTGGTTAATATACAAAGTATTACAGATTTTATTGATCAGTTCATAATCCCCAGGTTTGGTCTCCCACCAGCTTTGATATTTGATAATGCATCTTACTTTTTCGGAAATGTCATGATAAAATTTGCTTTGAAAATGAGTTTTAAATTAAAATACTCAGCTAACTATTATCCACAAGGTAATGGATTAGCTGAATCTAAAAATAAAAACCTTATCAGAATCATCAAATGAACTGTAGAAAAAAATCATAAAAATTGACACAAAGCACTATTTTTTTGCTCTTTGGGCAGATAGAATTACCCAAAAAGCCTCAATAGGTACTTCTCCATTTGTGTTATTTTATGGGAAAGAAACAGTTCTACCCACAAACGTAACAATACCATCATTTTCTTTAGTGCAGTGTATTGATGAAAATATTTCATCTTCCCTTCAACTTAGACAAGATCAAAATTTTAAGTTAGAAGAAGGAAGAGAAAAAACCAAACAAACTCATATTCATCATCAACAAACAATAAAAGCCTCATTTGATTCAACTTCTGTTGGTCTAAAGAATTTTCAAATTGGTGATTTGGTATTGAAATGGGACAAAGCGCATGAGGAAAATGGTAAACACACGGAGTTTCAAAAACTCTGGCTAGGTCCATTTCAAATAATTGAAGAAATAGGCCAATCAACATTTCTGTTACAAGATTTATCAAGCAAAAAGGATTCTTTCCCTGTTAATGGGAAAATTTTGAAAAAATATTTTTCATAGGAGGTAATCCCTTCTATCCTAATATATTAAAACCTTTTGTTTTTCTTGTAAAAATAAAAGCTTGCTTAGTACTGATAGTTGGCCTTTCAAAATAAATCTTAGATGACTTTTTTTTTATTTTTCTTTTCACTTATAAAAGATGAAAATGTTAAGAAAGGAAAATCAAAATATTTAGCGAGACAGATTGATTTTATCTTTCTAAAAAATGAAATTTCAATAAAACAATTTTTTTTTTTTTTTAGTGAACTCTCATTTTTATATAGCATGAATATTCTTTTATCAGTCAAGAAAAGAAACTTTAATATAGTAAGAAACCTTCTTGCAGAAAAACAATCTAATACTTGACATTATCATCCAGTATCTTAAAAAGACCTATGATTCATTCCATCCAGAAAATCTTATAAATTTTCAAAAGAAATTCAAAAAAAATAAAAAGATATGATTTGAAGAAAAACTTAAAAGATAATAAGTCTCATCACGAGCTTGTTTACCATGTTTATAAAGAAATAGTTAAACTGAAATTACTAATATTGTCTACCAAAACAATGTAATGACTTGAGATTATATCATAAAGACAAGGGGTCTCATCAAGAGCCAACTTGATCAATTTAATTACTATTTGTGAATGACATTGTCATTATTTGGTTACCAAGCCAAGACAATGGCTTTTAAGTAGATAAAAATATATAAAAGAAAGTTCTCATAAATTAGAATTTACTTATGAAGATTATAAGAAATACTGGATGGGAAAATGGATCATAGCTGGGTAAAAAGTAACCTTGCCAAAAACTTAAAATTGCCTATTGGAACATAGGCTCTATCTGTGATAAAAGAGTAAATTTATATAAAGATGATCTGTAAAGGTTATTTACTTTCTTCTTTTAAACTAAGTAAGGACTGATATATATTTTCATACTTATATCTTTCTAGAGGAATTCTTATGAATAGTGAATAAAAGAAGTTTTCATTGCTTGGCAAGGATATTATTTATTTGAAATTTCGTTCCTTTAACTATTTTATTTTCAAAAAGATTTAGAATTTTCAAAATTTTTTATCAGAGACATCTGGTTCGTCCAAGTGAATCACCAATTGTTGTGTTATACAACAACCCCCATTTATTTTTTTATAAATAGGGACCCTTTAGAAATAAATAAGAAATTATTTATTATAATTTACTAAAATAAAAAACTTAGAAAATAAAATTTTCTGTTTTTCCATAAAGCGCATCGCATATTACATATCTTATTTCAAAAAGAATTATAAAACATAAAATATGCGAATTGTGAAATGCACTCGAAGCCTTTCCGAAGAAATAATTAAAAAACCTTGTAAACATGTCAAATCATCGTTTTATTTTTTCCTTTTCGCATCGCACTTTATTTAATCAATGAAGCTTTAAGACACAAATGATATAAGTTGCGATACCTGCGGACTCGATAAGTAAATAAACCAAGAAATATCAAATCTTTCACTATTGCGGTCACATTAAGTTTTTCACAATTCGCATTGCGCGCAACTTATAATATATACTCAAATACTATCCTATTAAAGTTGCGATCTGCGATTTGCGCAGATCACATTTCGTAGCCTTTAAAGGTCAAGCATCACGAAAATATTATAAGGAATGATTGCGATTTGCGTATTAAATGAATTCAGCGTGTGAAAACAGCTTATGTCATATCAAATGGAATTTAAGATCTTAACGACTTTAAAACGATTGATAGATCTTACGTGTGAATCCAAGTGAAATATTAAAATAGGAATTATGAAATATGATTGATAGATTGAAAAATTCTCGCGTGTCTTTGAAGTAAATGATTCATTTACTCTCATAATACTCCTTATGTGTTAAATTCACTTCGCTCTCAGGGAATCAATTATCGGATTGAAGAAGTTCAAAACGAGCAAAAGGGGCAAAAAAATTTCCCAAACGTTGTCCACAGAAGACACAGATATGTCTTCATTATTTTCAGACACTGTCTGTAACAAAGACTGCGAAAGTTCGACATGGGAGGCAATATATAAACTCTTCGAAGACGAAGGACCAAGGGTGATAAACAAATTTTCTGCAACAGGTACTGATTCTACCTCTGATGCAACCCTTTTTGACGTTGCATGCTCGTACATTCACAGGATAGCTGCGAGACCAAAAATTCTTCCCTATATAGACATGGTTAAGTGGGCAATTGACCACTTAAACATTGAAGATATAATGTTCAAGAATGAGAGAGGAGAAACTATAAGTTCTTTCAAAGCAAAAGATTTAGCAGCAATGTATCACCTACCAACCCCGCAGCAGAAATACGACAACAAGTATGTGCATACTTTCAAAGCTAAAAATCCAGATCTTATCAAAGTCATCCATGAATGGAAGGACAATAAAGTGAAATTGAAGCAAGATAAGTCTGGTATGTACCCAATTGCACAAATTCCTAATCCTTATTGTTATGCCGCTGATATGTTGTGTAGAATATTTGCCAAGCCTGATAGTACTAGATTTTCAAGAGATTGGATTCTCCTAATTGACGCAATCGTCAATTCATCTATCTTAAATTGCGCAGACATTTTATCCAATTACCTAGCGAAACACAGAACTGAATATAGGAATAACAGAAGTGTTTCACTCAGAAAAATACTTTCTTTTTATATGTCTGCCTATGTCATGGACGCTATCTGTTTTACTTCTAATTTTCCTACTATGGATTGGAAATGGACTACCAAAAATCCTACTCCCATTCATATCTACCATAGAGAACTTTGGGATTCTGAGTTCCACCTACACTTCTATAAAATCTGATATGGAGTCATGTTGCCTATACATCAGATGATTTTCAATAGAAAGGCTCCTAGGGTTTCTGAAGAAGCCAATGTCGATATTCTTCCAGTAGCTAGATGGTTTTCCGAAGAAAAGTTCACATATATTAGAGTATTTGGGAGTTATGCTCTTCCCCATCTTTTACCTTACTATGTTCTAAATAAATTATTTGCAAAAGAAATAGCCTATCAGCTTGTCAATGGTGTCACAAAACAGATAAAGGATGGTAAAAAGGCTATTTGGCCTACTTTCCCTCTATAGTGCGGCACCTTTTATCTGGCTAATATTGGCCACACATTCAAAGAGGTTCCTAAGATTCAGTTATTGAAATTGGCATTTATGCCAGGAAGATTATATGATCCTAATGATGTGATTAAAAATTACATTGCAGAGTTAAAAATGAAGCCTTTTGTAAAGGAAGCAGATTGGCATTTATGCTAGGAAGATTATATGATTCTAATGATGTGATTAAAAATTACATTGCAGAGTTAAAAATGAAGCCTTTTGTAAAGGAAGTAGAGGAATTTGATGAATTTTTCCAAGGCATGGAAAATTTCTCTGATATTATCAAATACGTTTCTAATCAATTAAGTCAAGAGGATGCTGAAGCTTTTCAAGCATATAGAAACAAGAGACTAGAAAACGTTCCTTTGATTTTTTTGACTATTGAAGATGAAAAACACACTCCAAGTGTTAGTCTGGATGATGAAATGAAAGATATATCTGAAAATGAATCAGGTCAATCGCAATAGCAGTCTGATAATTCGGATCAATATGAAAATGAATCTGAATCTAAGAAAACAAATTTATAAATTAACCAAATTATTCAAGAGATAGAAGTGCTAGAGAAAACAAGGAACGATGGGACAAAATCAAATTCGGAAACAATTTAACATAGTCATAGCATGTTAGATCAGTCCAAGCCGTCTCAAGTAAAAGATCTGATGAATGAATGGGAATAATTTTATGAAGCAATAAAGACTCCCAAAGAAAATCCCAATACTGATCAAGCATCAAGTTTCCAAACACCAGAAACTTCAGAGAAAATAGTTGAGACTGTCAATCCGCTACAAAGAGTTCCAACAATACATGACAAAGAAATCATACCGGCCTACCCTATTGATCAGATAGTTCTACAGATTGAAGATATTCCTTCATTAGATATTTTCTACAGTCCTAGCTACAAGGCTGTAGTTAAAAGAAATAAAAGAAGAAGGATTGATGAAACAAATCCAAAACCAACAGATGAATCAGTTGATGTACTTTGGAAGGATTCCTCAAATGATCCCACTGAACATCTAACCAAGTTATCACAATACGCTGGGGCATATGCTATCGCTACTATTGATAAAGCTACTAAGGTTAGAGTATTGTTGAAACAAAAAGAAACCAAAGTACAAGAATTAAAACAGTTGTTAAATGAAGAGAAAACAAAGTCTATTGAGCAGATCAAAATAAGCACAACCCAATTTCATGAAGAGATTAAAAGCCTCAAATAAAAGTATCAAATAGAGCTTAATGAAAAGCAAACACATTTAGAGAAAGCAATGTCTGAGTTACAAAGTCAATCACAGTTAGAACAATTCATCAAAGAAGCACTTGTTGTAAACACCATGTTAAAGAAAAAACAAGAAGTGTTTTTTCACCAAGCTTCCATGATTGATTCTTATTGTGATTCCAATAAGATAATGATTTAACAAATAGTAATTTAGAAACTGGAATGTGAAAGACTAGAAAATAAAATCGAAGAACACATTTAGTGGCAAATTTCAGAAACAGGAAAGCAAGCTAATCTACCACAAATAGATAAGCTTCACAAAGAACTGTTATTCGAAGAATGAAGAGCACAAATTAATCAAGCAGAGAAAGAAGCAACCAAGACATCCACGAAATCAAATGAGATTATTCAGTCTATATGTGATCAATTGTTTAAAACAAAACTTCTTAAAGAAAACACATCTGATGTGTTTTCAGGAACAATAGAAGTATAAATAAAGTGGAGGTAGACAGCAGATTCACAAGAAGAAATAATAAAAAAAGTTAATAAGTTTGATTAGGAAAATTACTGGAATTTTCTAATCAAACCTTACCATCAACATCAAAATCTTTAGTGTCTTACAGATTCAGCAAAAATATCTCAGTAAGTAATCTCAAATGCTATTTTCAATGGAAAGATTCGATCATGGATATCACAACCAGCTCAGCTTAAAGCAATGCTAGATATTTGTCAACTTCTTGATCACACTCAGAAAGAAGAGCAAGATTCTCAAAATCAAGATTTCTAGTTTAAAATTCCTAGATTATTGTTAAGTTAAGCTTTTAGAGAAAGGTTGTTTGAAACCTCCTCTACATTTTTGTAATAATTTAATTTTAGTTTATAGTTATTTTAGTATTTAAATCCTTCTCATGCATTTAGAGAAGAGTCCAGAATTTTATTGAGAACATTTACAAAGAATGCTTTCTTGTAAGTAAGTTTGTGGATGCCTCGATGAAATAATGGAACACGACCTTTTTAGTTATATATCATTTTGTTGATCAATGTTGATGCACTTCTATATTCTTTGAAAGACTTACTAATAGAATAGTTGAATGTGGCCTATTATTATTGATCAGATGAACATGACAATACACATCTGGTACTATTATCATGTATGCTAGTTCTGTTTTGAATATTAGTGATAAATCCAAATTTCATGAATTGTATATGAAATTGATTGTTTTTGTCTGAAATATTAGTTGCACTATTGTACGATATAAAGATAGAAATTGGTTTGTTTTACATATGATCATCAAATATATGCGATATGTTTCTCATTTTCTTTTTATTAACTATTTTTCAAGAGAATCATCCTACAAAGTAATAATTTTATTAAATCTTTGATGATCTTAATCATCACAGATTGAATAGATATCATTCTAGATCGCATCAAATTAGTATTTTCCCGGGTTAGATTAAATTAGACTTAATTCAAAGTTTTGCATTTTAGAATAATTTTTTTTTTAGTTTTTAGTAATTCTTTATGCAAATCCTTTGAGAGAGACTCAACATTCAAACAAAAACCCAACTTTGGGAAACTGGTCCCATTATACCCAGTCAGAGCCACTATCCCAAATGGAAAAGGAACCGTCTTAAGGTCTGGACCGGGTGGTTATCCCCCTTGTTGTTGCCACAGATTTCTGAGGCCTCCAAGGTAGGAACATTTCTTCCTACTTAGTAATTTAATAATTCTAAATCATAATAATCTAGAGAAAATGGTTTGTATTTGGTTTGTTTGTTTCTAGATATCCTTAAGATACTAGGGAGATCGCTCTTGTTCGCAAGAGGGATTAATCCTCCTAAAAAAATGGCGACTCCACTGGAGAATTCTTGAACTCAGTTTTCTTTTTGATTTTCGGTTTGATTTTGAATAAATTCTCCGAGTTTGATTAGTTCAAAATTGGGTTGGGTAAATAACTCATTAGAATCCTTGACTGTGAATCTGTATTTTTATTTTTTCTGTGTTTTTCCTGCTTTCTACACTTTTTGTTTAAAAACAGAGTGGTAGACTCTGCAAATTCTAGTGTAAAACAGTGCGGTACCGCACCTTTTTCCATTACAAACTGCAAATTTCTAGAATTTTTTTGGAAAAATAAAAATTCTATTTTCAAGAATGTAATTAATTGATGCTCTGTAATTGCCCTACTTTGTCTTGACTGTCATCAGTCTTTTGTAAGAATTTATTTCAATAATTTCTGTTTTTGAAGTGATATTTTCAATTGATTTGCATTTTAAGAGTGAGTTTTTGCCCTGTCTTCTTGTGCTTTGAATCAGAAAATTTTATATACCTCAGATAATTGGTATGTCATTGTTTTCTTGTTGAGTCATTGAGCTTGATGCAAGTCTTTCTTTTGTGAAAATTCGATTTTATTTTCATTTGCAAATTGTGAAAACCTTTTAGTTTGATAAATTCTAAATTTCACTTTAAAACCATTATTGGATGTTTTCGATTGCTTGCTAAGATAAACAAATTTTTTTTGGTTAGATTACAAACTGAGCATAAAACATCTTTGAAACTTTTTAGATAGGATTCAAAATTAGAGTTTTTTGGTTTTGAATTTTATGTTTTTAAGAGTTTTAGTTTTCTTTTGGAAGAAGTTTAATTCTAGTTTCTTATTTGAATGATATAAGGAATTTTATTTTGAACAAGTGATTTCTCTTTTGTAAAATTGAGTTTTCAATGAATTGTTTTCTTTTCAAAGTTTCTTGTTTATCAAAGGAAGAATTGATGTTTTAAAAGTTATTGAAATCTCTCAAATTTTTCCTCTAAATAGGTTTCATTGAAAATAAATGAGTTGCTTTTCATATTGATGCAACTTAGGAAATTTTTGAGTCGGGTCATTAAACATCATCGAAATTTCACTTCCGTACCTTTTGACCTAAGAAAAAAACAAACTAAAATTAATGCTTAATAAAAATCAATCTAGAAATTTTTATATTTTCTAGGGCTCTTTTCCACCAACATAGCTCAGACTAGTGTCTTGAAATAGCTTGTAGTTAACTTTCAAAGGTAGTTCAAACAAACAAGTAGTAAATCTTGCAGTAGGAAAATCCAATTGTAGCATGTATGCTATGGGAAGCTCCTCTTAAAGGAGATAAGCACGAGATTTTATCCAAACCAATGAGGTAATCATACCTATCCCATTGGAAAAGATAGAGGATGTGTACGTATTAAAAATAGTAAACCTCGAATAGACCATTGAGCCAGAAACTAAGCCTGCTACGTTTGAACCTGCTTTAGAGTTTGTAACTCCAACCCCTGGTCATCCTGATTCACCTAGAGTGAAGACTCGGATCAAAAAATATCTTCTTCTTGGTCTCATTAGTATTGAAGAAGTTACTGACACTGAAGAAGAAATAGTTTTTCCTTCGGCTTAGGAAACTTTAGATCTTAGAGAACGTGAATCAATTTTTTATAGTCCTTTTAGACAAGACACTTGGTATTCTTCATTGACAGACTTTCTACAGAACATTGGTCTGAATTATTCGCCACCCTGAATTCCATTTCCTTCTACATCGAGAGTTTATAGACCTCCTTTAAACATGTATGGTGAGTCATCCATGTTTTCTGAATCTCCAGAAACATATTTGTATGGTGGTCCTTCAGTTCCTGTAGGATACCAGTTTCTCTCTGGTACTTTTTCAGGGGCATCTCCTTTTCTTGATAAACATACACTATCATCTAGACTACATGAATCAAATACTAGAACTATAAATGCGGAGCAAATTTATATGATGTCTGGAAACATTCCAAACCCTGACCCTCAAGGTAGTAATTTACAGCTTGGGGGGCAACCTCAAGTTAGTAATTTACAGCCTGGGGGGCAACCTCAAGGGCAATACATGCCTCAAGGTCAGTACATGCCTTAGGGTAAATATCAACCTCAAGGGAAATACATGCCTCAAGGTCAGTACATAACTCAAGGTCAATATACCATTCATAGCAACTTTGGATTTACCTGATTTATCGCGCCTTACGAATGATCCAAAATATTATCTTCTGTATTGGCTGCCAATGCCAAATAAGTTTCCAAGTGATATTCCGAAATTTGAAGATAAATAAGGAGAGGACACTTCTAACCATGTCATGACTTATCACCTCTGGTGTGCATCCAACTCTTTGATTGACGATTCGATTCGATTAAATTTTTTTCAGAGAACGCTCATAGGTTTAACAACGAAATGGTACTTTGAACTACCACAAGGCTCGTTTAACAATTTAAATGCTTTAGAAACCACATTATTAACTCATTTTCAGTTGCCAGTCAGATACGACAATGGCACATAATTATTAACTTCACTAAAACAATCTACGTCTATGTACATATCAGATCACATACATGAATGGAGACGTAGAAGATGTTTTGTGAAAGTTTTTATTCTAGATCAAATTTTGGCATAATGGTTTATAAAATAATTACTACAAAAAATCACTGAACATGTAGCTGAAGGAGGAGTTGTTACAAAATAACAAGTCATTGCTCAAGCTCAATACCTTGACCTAGTTAATACTCAGTCATGTACTTTGTACGAGAAAATTCTGGATTTACTGCGTCTTGGTCAGATAAAAACAACTCCCTGAGGCTCTCATGCCATTGATGGTGTAATTGGTTCAGTTAGTACTAATAAAAGTAAGAAGAAATCTTCCAAGATTACTTCTTCTATAATAACTTTACCTGATTCACCAAAAGGAGATTCTTCCCTCGAAACTTCTGCCGATATTCACATTGTAGATTCTTCTACAACTAAGTCTAAATATGGAAATAAGAAGAAAGGGAAGATTAAAAGTAAACAGACTTCCTCTCCCAAAGAAAAAACTGAGAAAACTGAGCCATCTGATGATAAACAAAAACCTTGTTATCCTTGTCTTATCTGTGACGATGATCATTTCACTAAAGAATGCTCACATAGGTCTGAGGTTGCTAAGTTTGTAAAAGGTTCATCTACATTTGCTGTCTTGAAGGATCCTTTTTCTGTTCAAGATAGCAAAATGATTGGATCTTCTTCTAATACATCAACATATATTTTGATGATGTCTCAAGTAATGGTTGCGACTCGATCACAAGACTATGGCAGTAAGAATCCTGTTACTGGTAAAGAAGTAGAAAATTCTAATTCAGTACCAACTACATCTCCTTTGGTTTTTGATCCACTTCATATCGAGAAAACTAATCCTAATTTAGTGATTAAACTGCCTGCTAAAGGTGTACTTCAAAAATCAGCTTTCAATCCACATGCGAGAGCTGCTCATAATTACAACATTGTTGAGGATTTAGCAATATCTCCTTCAACAATGTTGGCCTTAGAAGTGATGCAATCATGTATAACACAAAGGAAATTACTTTTGTTAGCTATTGGAGCTGTAGATCTTCAAGATTCGAACCTCATGGTCTTCGATTTAGAAAACTTTACACCTCGACTCCCTCATCAAATGGCTTTTAATATCCCAGTATTAGTAAAAAACTGTAATTGATGAAGGAGCATCTACATGTATCATGTCATTAAACTATTGGAAATCACTTGGTTCTCCAACACTTAACCAATCTCCGACAATTCTCAAAGCTTTTGACGGAAGAGGTCCATCCATATGGAATTTTGCAAGATCTACCTATAGAGGTTGAAGGTAAAACTATTAATTTAGATGTGGAAGTTGTTGATGCCCCTCTAGATTACAACCTTCTTTTGGGTCGAGTTGGTCTTATGCTATGATTGTTATCGTGTCATCCGTCTTTCGATTAATCATGTTCCCTCATCAAGGAAAGATTGTGAAAATCAATCAGCTCTCATATTAGTCATCTGACCCAGCTTCTACAGATAGTATTCAACATGTTGGAAAATCGACTATCCCTTATGAGGATGTTGGTGTAGGTTTACTCAAATATTCTGCCTTAATGGGAAATTTTTCCATGCCTCCACCTAATGTACCGCATACTATTTCTAATATCAATATGATTACATCAAGCACTATTCCATTTGATGGTCCTTTGATAGTTCCTTTAGAGTCAGAACTGGATTCTTTCACTGGCACGATGCCTTTGAGTCCTTTTGAGATAGCATATCAAGCAGTACAATCGTTTTCAAATCCTTTATCAACTGATTATGATCCAATGAATGTGATCAGTGAAGAATCATTTTCACCATCAAGCTCAGTTATAACATCAATTCCTGATTCTCTTCAACAAGTGTTTCATACTGATAAAAGAATTTGTGAATTCTTGTCCATAGATGAATTACCGTGGGATGATCTTCATCACAGGTCATCATTTTTACCTGAGCTTGATAGATTTGAAAATAAATTTTCATCTATTTTTCCAATTGACTATGTCAAAGAACCTCAGAGTCCAATATTGATTACAAATTCGAATTCTGAAATTAATTTGGGAAATATTTCTTCTACGGTTCCCATTGACATATCCATTAAACCAAGAATTATTGAAAAAATTCATATAGGTGCTTCTTGTACGTCAGATGAAATTACTACATATAAAGCCCTATTTCAAGAATTCTGTGACATATTTGTCTGGTCTTATGAAGAAATGCCAGGAATTGATCCCAACATTGTCATTCATGAAATAAAGACTTACCCAGATGCTAAAACTGTCAGACAGATATTACGTCCAATACATCCACGAAAAGCTGCTACTATTAAAGCTAAAGTTGAGAAATTATTAAAAGCAGGTTTTATTTATCAATTCCTTTAACAAATTGGGTATATAATATAGTTCTTGTTACAAAAAAAAGGAACCATACGAGTACGTGTCGACTATAGGGATATTAACAAAGCTTGTCCAAAAGACAATTATTCAACTCTCTATATTGATCAGATCATCGATGATTGTGCCAGAAATGAAATGTATTCATTTGTGGATGGATTTTTTGGGTACAATAAAATAAACATACTCCCTGCTGATCAACCAAAAACATCATTCATTTGTCCTTGAGGGAATTTTTCTTATTGTAAGCTACCTTTTAGATTAAAGAATGCTGGTGCAACTTTTCAAAGGGCAATGTCTTACGCTTTTCACGACATTAAACACATTGTGCAGCCTTATCTTGATGATTTACATGTTCATTCGTTGCACATGGAAGATCATCCTACCCATTTAAGAGCAATCTTTATGAGATGTAGGAATTATGAGATTCGGTTAAATCCCCACAAATGTGTTTTTTGTGTACAATCTGGTATATTTCTAGGATTTGTTGTTTCCAAAGCAGGTATTTGTGTCAACCCATCGAAGGTTGATGCTATTTTCAATATATCTCCTCCTTCCACACTTTGCCAACTCCAAATTTTGCAAGGGAAAGAAATTTTTTTATGTAGATTTATCCAGAACTATGCTGAGTTAACGAAAGGTTTTATCAGGCTATTATTTGGGATGAGATCGCTGATCGATCTTTTGATATTTTAAAACATGTGTTGACCCATGCACCGTTGTTGCATCCACCAAATTACAACCAAGATTACTTTTTATGTCTAGCAACCTCTGATTCGACCATCGAAATGGTATTAGTTCAAGAAGATGAATTTCACAATGAAATTAAATATTCGCATGTGGAGAAATTGGCTTTGGCAGAAGTACAAGCTGTCCAACGATTTTGTCATTATATATTGTTATGAAAAATAATTGTGATATCTAATTGCAACCCGATGATGTATATTTTTACTAAACAATTACTCGGGGGAAAATACTCTAAATGGATTGTTATCCTTCACGAGTTTGATTTAGAATTTGAAAAATCTAAATCGAAGAAATCACTGGTGTTCACCGAACTTATGTGTGACTTCCCAAATACTGAGACAAAAAATGTGGTAGAGCATCCGATCGTTGATGAATCTATGTTTCTTATCAATACATTAGATCCATGGTATGGAGATATCATCATTTATCTCCAAACCCAAAACTTTCAGCCTAAACTCTCGCATTCAAATCGATGAAGGATCTATTACCAATCTCAGCAATACAATATTGTTGGAGACACACTTTATCGTCGTGGTGCAGATTCTGTATTTCGACGATGTTTAACTCATGAAGAGGCTGAAAAAGTTTTGAATGAATGCCACTGTGAAGCGTGTGGTGGTAATGTGTCGAGGTATGCCACAACCCAAAATATATTATGCGCTGATTGTTTTTGGTCCTCATTATTCAAAGATTGCATTCTTGTGGTCCAAAAATGCCACAACTGTCAGATTTTTTATTGAAATATGCGTGCACCACTAGCTCCTCTTCACCCCATAATTGTTATAGGTCCTTTTGCAAAATGGGGCATTGATTTCATTACATGTAACTCTCACTCGGCCAGGGGGCATGGGTATATTATTCTCGTAGTCGATTATTTTACAAAATGGGCTGAGGCGATGCCTACATTTGCAGACAATGGAAAAACTGCAGCTACATTCGTATTCAATCATGTAATTTCTCGTTTCGGTGTACCCCAAGCTATTATTACTGACCATGGGAGTCATTTTCGAAATATTATGATGACTAAACTTTCTGATTAACTTGGCCTGTGCCATGATAACTCTACTCCATATTACCCGTAGGTTAATGGTCAGGTTGAAGCCGATAATAAATTTTTAACCACCATGATCAAAAGGATAATCAGAATTCATAAATCAAATTGGCATACCATGCTTTTTTCAGCACTATGGGCATATCAAACCTCAACAAAAACTGCAACAGGGTTCACTCCTTTTCAACTAGTTTATGGTTTGGAAGCTGTGTTACCTATTGAATGTGAAATACCGTCACTCCAATTAGCCATAGAGTTAGTACCAGCTACCTCTAAAGAGGAAAAATATATTTTGTATTTAGCACAGTTAGATGAGACTCAGCGCACTGCTGCATTAGTAGTCGAAACTCATAAAAAACACGTTAAAGCTCAGTATGATCGAAGTGTTACACCTCATGTTTTTTCAGAAGGTGACATAGTCTTGGTATACGATCAAGATAACGATAAGATAGGTGCTGGTAAATTCGAACCTATGTGGCATGGTCCTTATATTTTCAAGCGAGTGCTTGCAAAAGGGGCTTATGTATTGACTGATTATGACGGGGTCTCTTTAGATAAACCCAGAAATGGACTTTACCTGAAGAGATATTATGCTTAATTCTTGTGTGAAGATCTTACTTGTAAATTAGTTATTTTTCTAAATTAGATGCCATAGATTAGATGAGTGTGTCTAGTTTAAGTTTGCTTTTACTACTATCACTGCTTATCTTGATTACTCTTGATATTGCAGATGTCGACATCCCTTCAAACATACATTGGTTTTGCTGATGGTGCATGTCATAGTACATGGAATATTTATTCCGCAACCTAGGTTATTTATTCACCCACTGATGAGTTAGTTTCTATGCATGGGGTAAGCCTTGGTTAAACAACGAATAATGTTACAAAATATAGCGCAGTGATTGAGTTATTATCTGGTGCCATTTCATTTGGCATTCGACGTTTGATCATTAGGCTAGATTCATAACTCATTGTATTACATTTAAATAGAGTATACACAATTAAAAATCCAGTGTTATTGCGATTATTTTTGAAGGTTCATCTCTTGGAAAGACAATTTGATTACATCGAATATCAACACATTCCAAGAAATTTAAATACATTGGCTGATACATTAGCTAATAATGTTATAAATAGACATTTGCAACATTAAATAGTAAACCAAAAAACAACATTCGATATGTGTTGTACAAGATAGCCATCGAAAGTAGTAATATCATAGATAAAATTTTTTGTTTTCAAAAAATATTACATCTTCTGCATCATAGGTTTAAAACACCTTATGATCTGAAAGATAGTGATACAAAAAACAAAATACAATAGTCTGCAATGATCATTCACTATTCGTGGTTATGATCATGATAGTCAACTATCGCCCACGCCACTCTGCACATAAATCTCCTAAACTAGCTAAGAACACCAGTAACGTGTCTCTGGAGACGAAGCGGAATATCATCCATCGATGTCTCTAGGATATATAAAGTCAACCTTTCTAGGTTGTGCTCCAAGTCGGTAAGGATTTTTGTTCCCTGATTTTGTGGCTGTACAATAGGCTCTGTTGGCTTCCTTTTGAAGCGGCAGAGAGTGGCTGGCCTTCGTGGACCAATATCTGCATTTAAAATTTTGTTATCAGTATTGCATGATAAAAAAATAAAATAAAAATTAGAGTTAAAACACATCAAAATTATTCGTTTACCTGATTCATCCCGTTGTGCCCCTGGAGGTAAGAACATCTCGGGATCACCCCGAAAATCTATGCCTGCATATGGGAAATCCTCAATAGCAAAGATTTGGTTCTGAACCCAACGAAAATATGATGGAGTGAATCGAACTACCACACAACCATCACCACCATGGCGAGACATCAATGCAACCCAGCGCACCATGCAAGGCTCTCTAGGTTCACCAAGATCAACAGGGATCAGCTGAGGGGCGAGAGAAGGAATCATCTCCAAAGCAAAAGAAACCAAGATGGCACCATACCCAAAGTTTTTCAACTTTGAGCTTTTTGCTCTGGTCAATTGGCTTTTCATATTGGCCAATACCCCTTCACACCAATTGAAAATGGTACCTCTATAACAGTCAAATGATATCTACATCTGAGACTTGGTAGCTACATGTGGAGCTGTGCTTCTACATGTAGCTACATGTGGAGCTGCGCTCCCACACAACCTAGTCACGGTGAATGCAATGAATTTAAGATCAAGACGTAGGATAGTCTTTATGTATATACGGTTGTCTTTGGGATCAACTTCGTCACTACAAAATTATTGTTTATAGCTAGCGATAGGCAGGCCACCTTGTCTAGCTCCGAACCAAGAAATATGTTCACCTCTTCTAGATAAACCAGTGAGGAAGTAAATGTCTTCAAGCTCAAGTTCTAGCTTGTGATCACCAATGATAAAACATTGTTCTTGGACATCCCATTTGTTCACCAGCCAGGTCATTAGTTCCGTCTGTGCCCTCATGCCTTGAATTTCCCAGAATTTGTATAATCCACAATTTCTCAATACACACATTATGGCCGGATCATTCATAGCTGCATCGTCTACCTCTTCATGCTCACGTTCTCTCCACTCCAACATTGTGGAACAATCTGCAAATGGACACATTTGAAGATTAGAAGCTTTTAGAGTGAGAATTTTTAACCATTTTTGAGAGAATTTAGTAAAATTCATTTTCTCATGGCACCCTCGCAGTTTTTATATAGAGACAGTGTGGACCCCCGCACACGCTCTTCGTAAAAACCGCGGTATCCCGATAATTTTCCTTTTGGAAAATTATCGGGGTCCACAGGTAAGCAGTGCATGACTTGCGGACTCTCGAGAGCGAAATTTTGGAACCTTTTTTCCCCTCAAAAAATGATTTCAGCCCTTAAAAAGAGAATTTAATTGGATGAAAATGAAGAGAAGAGTGTTGTGGATTACCTGGTTTCGACGGTTTTCGATTTGAGCAGTCAGTTCTCCCGTTATCACCTCCAGAAATTTTTGTGCTAGAAGCTTTCAACTTTCAACTTTGAATGCAAAAGGTGAAAATGACTTTGTTGAACTACTTTTTATAAGATTTTTTGAATGAATAAAATATTATTTTATTTGTTTTCCACTTTAAAAAGTAAAATTTCAAATTTTTTTACTTATTGGAAACATATATGTTTAATTTTTCGAGTTTATGTGCAAAAAACAGATTTTTCAGGTGAAAATGATTATTTTGATGATGAGTACACTTTTATCACTTTTTCAGGCTCTTGAAATTTACGAAAAAGAGAAACCCCGGAGTTCTCTTTTAAGCCATTTTCAGACTCTCTAAACATGAAAATATTGCTGAGTACTTTACTATTCAAACTCGTTAAAGTAAATGAACAGTCGTCCTTTCAGTATAAGTTTACCCCTTTTCCAGACTGAAATGGACTATTTATGAAATAGGTGTACGTTGAATAATCATAGTCAATACAGTTATCTCCTGCATTATTTTATCCTTTTTCGGGGCTTGAGAGACTAAATTTATGAAAAAGTACACCCACGGAGTTTTCTTAAGTTTTTCTTCTGACTCTCTAAAACTGAAAAACACAGAGTTTCACCTATACTGGACTCGTTAAAACTTAACAGTAAAGGACCTATAAATTACAACTAGGAAAGAACCACTCCTTCTTAGGGTTCGATTTTAATACTAAGTTGGACTCATTTGAAGGATGAGCTTATATAACAAGTAAATGTTATCCTCCTCAAACTTGTAAAAAATAAAGAGGTACTTGCCAGAAATGGTGGGGGAAAAAGAGAGAAAATGAATCTAGTTTTCACACTTTGTTCCAAAAAGTAGTATACCACTCTTGAACACGACACTTTTATCACGCTCACATTTGGGTTGGGAAAAACCTTTGTCTAACAGTTAATCAAACCATATTGAAATTCTTCAGTCAATTTTTGGATATTAGCTTTAGGTCAATTGTTACCAAACCATCTGCAGTGTCGTTATGTGTTCAAGAGAACAGTTCAAATAAACCATTCATTAACAAACATTTGTCTCCATTCGCGTTGACCATCCCTGATTTAGTCATTACTAAAATTTCTTCAAAACTTGATCTAATGGTTTCGTGTCGTGGGCTTTCCTACGATAGATCACTTTCTATCGACGACAGCTCATCATCTAGAAAGTTGATCTAGAATCCTATCAGTACCTTGGGATCTACATGCCCTAATGATAGGTTCCTCCCCTTCAACGACAGGTTACATCATTGACCTTCGATCGAATGACTCTCTGAAGTGTTCGACTAAAAATTATTCATTCACACCTCATAGATTGTACTAAGTATTTTGAGAGCCATTTCCATTATTGGTGGTTTCTTTCACACTTGTTAACAGTTCACATCATTGACTAGTAATCAAGTGGTTTCTACCATGTTCGACTTCGACACAATCAATCGCATGGATAGAATCGTACTAGTTCGAGAAGCAGAAATCAAGACCCTGGATCTAGTTTCTACCATCCAGGCTATGAGGATTTTTATTATTCATGATACAGTGGACTGCTTATGACAGATGGCTGCGTCCATGCTGTGTCTACTATTGATGTAATTCTAAAATCATTTCTATATCAGAACATGTACTTAGTTTTGATCTAAGTATGGAATGCCTACCTCAACGATGATATACATATATATGTTTGCATTGAATGTTTTTACAGGTCTTAACCGGTATGTTTGCAACCCAATCCTCGGAATGATTACTTCAGACTTCGCACTTTAGGGGGAAATCTGTTACACTAAAAATTGTCACCGTGACATTTAGCTGTCTATATGGGTTCATCATTACCTATTTTATGCTCCCTTGAAGGTCCAAAATTATAAAGTTCCTAAACCAAGTATTGGAATTTGGAAAAATCTCATTAAAACCCTAAAAAGCCTAACTTCGCACTTTTCCCAGTCATTGCCTGTGGTACTGCAGTTTCTTGCTCTATAACCTGCATCACATCCTACATGTTCTGCTTATTAAAACTGCGGCCCTCCGTAAAAGGTAAAATAAAAGAAAAAGTAAGTTCTAGAAGCCCAGCTGGTCGAATATTCTCCCAGCTGGAAGCTTCTAGAAGCATAATCTGGTCAAGCTTCACCCCTTCATTCATGAACCTCTATCCTTTCATTAATGGAGATTATCCCTTGGTATTTGGAGCTAAAATCCCTTTTTGAGAGGACTTTATGCCCCTTTCTTTGGAACTGAAACCTCCTCCCTTCTGCTATAAATTGAGATCATGTTTCAGTCTCAAGGGTACTTAGAACTTGGTTGTTTTGAGGTGAATTGCTGAAGAAATTATACTCTCTATACTTGGCACTAATGGTATGAGAACGATTACATACTCATATCCATAGTTTTATGCTAGTTCAGAGAGGAGAAGGCTTGTCAATCCGATGGAAAATGACTGTTCAGGACCCCGGAAGAACCTATATAACATCAAGGTGACAAGGTTGTAAGGTTACTTCTTATCATACAAGTTAATACAAATGGATTCTATTTTCTCATTAAGTTGTTCATGTATCTATTTGAGTAATTTAATTCTTGGATTCCTTAATCACTGAGATAGATTAATGTTTCTGAATTATTATATTTTGCAGGTTCTTTTAATCTTTTTTCTTGTCTTTGAATGCATGTCTTACATGCTGAATTGACCTCTTTTGAAGCAACTGGATTGAAGATTACAACAAGCATTGGACTTAAGGTAGTAACATTTCTTCCTACTTAGTTAATTAATAATTCTAAATAATAATAATCTAGAGAAAATTGTTTGCATTCGGTCTGTTTGTTTCTAGATATCCTTAGGATACTAGGGAGATCTCTCTTGTCCACAAGAGGGATTAATCTGCCCAACACCTCCTGAAATGGTTGCATTTCATGATCTCTTCCTTTCTGCACATTCTCCATTTCTAGGAACTTACAAATTTTCTAGTTTCCCGTTTATATACAACCACCTCATATTCCATGAGGACATATTATGTTGATTTCATTTGTCATTGCACTGAGAGATACTCCTTCATAGATCATACTTCTAAATACATAAGTCCATTACCTGCAACCATATGACATGACTTCACATTATCTAGTGTCAGCACATAAATATATACATACCTCATACTTTTTTCCTTGAGTCATCCTGTAGTAGCTTTTCTAGAATGAAGTGCTTCATTTTCTTGACTTGCTCCATCAGTATGTCATCACATCCTAGAAATCTATTTCCATGATGACCCTTGATCTTGATGACTACCTTCCATTAGTAATGTTATCAAAGAGGTTTTCCCGGAGCTATTTTACCAAGAGCTCCTACCATGCTTAGATCAAGATGCTACACTGATTCATATTAGACAACCAACACAAATCACCTAGAGGAAAATATGATCTCAATCGTAATGGAGATCCCTCGCTTCTTCTTTCTTAAATTTATTTGCATCAGGTTCTTTCCTCATTTCAGAGACATGGGCTTCTTCCCTAATTCTCTTGTCATTTTCAGATTAAGGAAAATTTCTATTATAATGCCCAAGTTCATCATATTTAAGGCATCATGCTTCGTCCATATTTCTTCTTTACCCTGAGGACCAAAACTTACCGAATCTTCCTGGACATGGCTGCAAAGGCTTGATTCCCTTCACTTGATCTTTTAACAGCTTTGGCTTTCAATCTTGTTTCCTCTATTTTACATAGAGACCCTAAATCGTGGAATGGTATGGCTTCTATCTTCTCGTATAATCTTGAAGTGAAGTTTCCCCATTCTCCTGGCAGAGCATTCAGTACCACTGTAGTCATCTCAGAGTCAAACATTACTTGTCCTAGTCCCTGCAGTTGATTAGAGAGATTGCTTCTCATGAAATACTCACAAAGAATAGCTCCACCAATTTCTCATATATTCCTTTTCATGATTTGATACATCGGAGATGAGAGAGTCTTTTATGGATTCTGTAAGAATCCTTTGGGCTCTTATATCTCCCTTCATGTATTTGGCATGACTTCATTGTCCTTGTCTTCCATGCAGGAAAGTTTGAAACCCTAACTAGTTTGATGCTTTATTTGCACAGAAGACATTTTGATAGTTTTAGATAAAATCATAGATACTTATGTGAGTAAGTGAATTTCTCCTTTAGAAACTTCCTTGATGAAGAGGTTAGGAAAAACTTCAATCTAGGTGATCTTGGGTTCTTGATGGTAAAGGATGTCTTCAAGAGATGATATCTTCTTCTACCACTATCTTGAATGTAAATATTTGATGGAAAATATTACTTAATTGAATGAGTTGATGTAGCTAGAGAGTCTTCCTTGCGAACTAATTTGATTCTTCAACCCAAACTTTTATCTTTGCTTTCTGTAGTGTCTCCTTTGTCAAGTAGCCCTTGCATTCAGTACCTTAGCTTCGAAACTATGTTGAGAATTTGGAGGGCTAGTGATTAATTAAAAATTATCTTCATGATAATTACTTGTGAGATTACTTGGTTACTTATGTCTTCCCTTCGTTGGCTTATTTAGTATTTCATCAAGTCAATTATCAAAAGGCACGAGACACAAGAATTAGGCTCCTAGAGCCAGGGAAAAACCTCTCCGTCTTGGAGAGTGTTAGCCACCTTTAAAAATTTGTTGTAGCAAAAGGTGGCTAAGACGTTTTGAGCCTTCAAGGAACAAATTTTATTGCTAAAAAGTGTTGGCTCTTGAAGACTCTTGGAGACTCTTGAAGGCCTCATGCCTCTGTCCCAAAAATCTTCATTTGCTATTTCCATTTTATACTCTGAAATTCTGCTAAATTGCATGAGAAAAGACTGCTAAGAAACCATCATTTTCCCCCTTCTCCCACTAAAAACTAACCTTCATTTGTTCCCCTTTATCTCCATAAGACTCCTCTATTTTCATGATCCTCTTCTTCCATTCATGAAAATCATCTTTACATAAGTTTAAAACTCCTTTTTAAACTATACCGAAAACCCCCAAATCCATTGAAAACTCTGAAAATTTTCATAAAAAACAAGTTTTATTTACTAAGGACTTAAGCCCCCTTGGGCTAAGTATTAACCACTCCCCCCACATGCCCACACCCTGGAACCAAGTGCTAAACCCTGTTCGGTGCTTATCGCATCGGAGAAAATCCAAATGGGTTGATTGAAAGACCACATCAAACTTCCGATGTGATTAGGTCTCTTGTTATATAAAGCCCCGAGCCCATTGTATTATGTACATCCAGCGGCCCCGCAATCGGGCGCCAGTCACTTCATATATATATATTTTCCGCCTCGATCCACTAAAGCCTTGGTTTTATTAAAATTTGTGGGTTTTTCATAAAAATATAGGGGTTTCCGCCGGTGCAAAGTTGAAAAGATATTAACCGTTGATCTAAAGGCTAATCAATGGCCCGCGCAAAATCGCATCCCAAAGTTTCAAATCGCATCGCAAATTTTCATCGGGCGCGTTTATTTACCACCCCCGATTGCTGATCCCCGATTGGTTGTCCGCCATTGATCCCCTCCCTGCCTTTCCGTGATCCAACGATCCTCGTTCCCTACAACCACAAGTCTTACTTCCGCTTCAAAACCCTTCGATTCACTCCCCGCCGTCGATCTGATCTTTAGATCGACGGCCAACGCTCAATCGCATCGCATTTTTCAATCGCTGCGTTTGTTTGTTCTTCCTGATCAGCCAATCCTCCGATTCATTTTCCACCGTTGATCTGATCCTCAGATCAACGGCCCATGCTTGATCGCATCGGAGTTTTTCATCACATGCCTTTGTTCGCTCCCTTCGATCGGCCATCCCTCCTAGGATCAGATCAACGGTCCGCGTTACATCGCATCGCAAATTTTCATCGGTGCGTTTGTTTGTTCGCCCCGATCGCCGATCTCCCAATTTAATATCCACCATCGATCTTTGGGGGTCTAATCGCATCCGACGACTCATATTTATCCCGAAACCCATTTCCCTCCGCTCTCCTTTTTAACCTCTTCTGCGCAGATCCCCATCGTTGGATGCTTCCATCCAATAACTACACTCCTCCCACGCCTTCTGAAGCAGTTTTTCCCAATTACGCAGGATTTTATAATATTTTCTGTGTTTTGCAGGTGTTTGACGGGTTTGCCATTATATAAAGGCTGAAGTCCTGGGATGACGATTCCTGTGCCTTCGATTTATCAAAAGGGAACCATTCGCGGGCTCTACTCCATGTCTCGTCATTGCTTCATGAAGCAGTGATGCCATATAAGCCCAGTGTGGCCCTGCACATCGAAAAGACACTGTGTTGTTGAAACACGATTTAAAGAGTATCAGTGTTGAAGACAGAGCACAACAGAACAGAAGATTGAAGACCGTTTTGCGGGGATTACGGCTAAGATGGATTATCAAAAGCCTAATCCCCCAAATTAAAACACAGTCAATAGAAAATCATAAGTGTTTAACAGACATAAAGGCCTCCATCGCCTCATTTGAGGCGAATTGATTCCTCAGCTACCATAAGTGCCACCTGTGCCTCAAAGCATTCAAAACAGAGGCCGAAGTTATTGATCAAATGAAGATATTAGCCTCAGTGCAACCATAGAGTTACTTCTGCAAGGAACTTAAATGTTAAAAATATCTACAGGGTTACTCCAAACATGACATAGAGCCTTAAAGTCAATAAAAGCTCCCACCGAGCTTAAATTCATAAATGTAAAACAATTAATACAGATAGAATGTTCGTAAACTTCTCCATCGAGCCCCTCAAAGGCCGAGAAGTCATTAATCTGTATTAATTGTCTTGGGAGATCTTTTATCAGGTCTCACCTCCTCATTCTTCTATAAATACTTCTGTAGAAGATGAGAAATGGTTGGTTGGTTGTTGGTTGGTTGATCACTAGTTGTAATACTGAAACTCTCTGAAATAATACATAGTCTATTGAAGTTGAAGATGATATTGAAGTCTTGGAAGCCCTGATGATGTTGTTGCATGCTTGTTACTGAGAAGGTTCTATCATTGGATCCATGAACTTGGCTGTTGGTGAAGTATTCTAATCTGTTTAATGTTTTCTCCTGTTTTCATTTTGTTCCATAATTTCTTACTACAGTAGGTTGAAAGTTTTAGGCTAAGAAATGAATCCTGGAAGCACCTTAGACCTGTTCATCCTTCACTGTTTTATGTTTTCTTCTACTGAGGTATTTTAGAGTCTTCAATCTCTCTCTTTAGTCCTCATGCTTGTTTATTTCTATAATAGCTCAAATAGTTGATTTCAACATGATTTATGGTTCTCCCTGCTTGTCTGCTATCACTTGAAAGCTCTTATTGAAGTATCCCTTTGAAGTACCATTGTTTTAAGTTAGTCAAAGAGGTCTGTTTCGATCTTGCCCTTTGTCATTGCTTGAATAGTTGTTTTGAAGGTCTTTTATAGTTGTAATCATAGATGTATTAGGTGTTCCCTCTTCTATGACTGCAATTATCAGTGAATCTTTTATGTTTTCTAAGTCATTTGAAATAAAATCTTTGAGGAAATAGGGTGTTCCCCGAATCTTAGATTTCATTTTGAAAGTTGTCTTGAAGTCATTATTTTCTTAAATAATGTTTGTAGAATTTATGGTTAGCCCTGTCTATCAAATATTTCTTTATTGTTCAAGTTATGTTTTCAAGTTCCCTTCGTTGAGAATTAAACTTATCTTTCCAAATCATTGATGCCCATCTCATTCCAAAACCAAAGGATCTTGTGGCCAAGTTAGATTTGCCCTCTGATATCCCATATCCATTGATGAGTATGTTATGACCTCTTTTTGACTCCATTGCCCAATGAACCAGATGTTCCTTCATTCTATATATCTTTCCTAGGCCTTTCATGTTCTGCTGTATCAATCCAACCAAACAAACAAACAAACACCTGCACTTAATAACTAGTCTAAAATCCATATTCTAATCACACAAGATAAACCTTTGCAAACAAACATTCGAGAGATCCCTCTCTGAGAACAAGAGGACTAGATCCTGGGACTCTAAAGATTGGTTCTGATGTTGCCTTGTCTTTTGATTTTCCAAACTATCAAAACACGAGACACCAACAGAGAGGAAAACCCATGATAAATTCTTCTTATAGATTTCATATGACAAGTACCATGACCCAGAATTAGACCCTTGACCTATTTATGCATCCAAGACCCGTCCTTACTTCTTTAATGTCCTTCAACTAAATCTTCAGTTTCTTGAGATATATATATGCTGTAGATAAGAAAGTGTAAATATCATATTTACTTTCCTCCTTTCTTTCACTTTCAAAATGCTTCTTCTTTGCAGACTACTAACAACTTCACCTTTTCTTAGTCTACAAACTATCTTTGGACAAACATATATTTCAAGATGATATCATGCTCATGTTCATGCACTTGATAGATCCACACTTCAACACTATTGTTGCATAGGAATAGATCCACACTTCAACATAGAAACAAAACCATACTTCAATACATAAAATGTTGTTCTTGATATAACCCTTTTTCGATGTAAGTTCTTCAATATGGTCTGTACGTCATCTGGTGTACAATCCACACTCTTATTTCAGTCATCCATGGCACTTATTACAATGAGTTATCACAAGATTATATATTCCTATAACTTGCCAAAGATCCGTATTAAAGTTTGTCCAAATATCTGCACTAAACTCATCTTGATATTCGCATGCCACTTCAGAGATGTGCTACGCACTACACTTCAGCAAACTGTCTCAGAGATTATCGAATACTATCTCCACAAAAATATCACATATCTCTTCTCCTTTATCCGCATCAAAAGCTACATGAACCCAAAGCATATCTGCACTTTACCTCATATAACTGTCAGCTATTTATACTGTTCCAATCACAGATAAATCCGCATGTTTCTAATTGCTGAGATCACTGAAAACTTCGTTATTACATTGGGATGTCATCAAGTATATACATTTTCTTTCAAAATTACGTCTTCATTAGATGCTGTCTGAATTTCGCATTTCTTCCAAAATTCATTTTATTATCTTTTGTCTTCTTATTTACACAAAATACATAATTACATAGTCAATATGAAGACCGACCTAGTTACACTTTTCAACATGTTGGTCCATTTATCTCCTCCTCTATAGAAAGCTAAATGATCTAAGACTTTATAACGTTGGTAAAGGCTATCCCCTTCGAGAAAATATTTCTTGTAGGGCCTTGGTGTTTATGACTTGTCTTGATTATACAACGGTTGTTTGGTCTCTAGACCTTGGTTTCTTATTCTAATCCATAAGCATAGAATAATCAAATCGTAGAGGGGCATCTTACTTGACCCCATAAGCCCTAAGTGGAGATAAAACACTAAGCTTACTCCCAACAACCAACCAAAAAACACTAAGCCCTAAGTGGAGATAAAACACTAAGCTTCCTCCCAACAACCAACCAAAAAAACCCAAAATTCAAATATTTTTATTTTATGTCATATAAAATATAAAAAATACAAAATGATATAAAAGATATGTAGAATTTGAAATTCTGGAAATGTTGTAGTGAACAATCTGAAAACTGAAAACTAATTTCTTTTGACTAAAACCAAAAATTTCTCACTTCAAATTTGTAGTGGAATAGAACAGAATTAAAGAAAAATTCACACAATTAAATGTAGAAATTTTAATACAAAATATGTATTTCATAGATTCTCTTGATCTAACAATTATATGCCACTATTAAATACAAAATCCTTCTACTAAAATCTTTGTGGAAATTTAATCGCTAATTGCAAACACATGAAGAGAGATTAATCATAGATAACAAATATGTTTTTACCAGGAAAGCATAAAGATAAAATGCCCATTATAATATATTATGTGTATATCATGGATCATGAAACAATCTCATACAAAAATCTAATCCAAGAGCTCTTAGTACAATATACAATCATCTCACACTGTCATACAAAAATTGGCAAACACATGCGCCAATTTACTGCCTCCTGACAGCCTGCCTCCACTGCGCAATCCATGCTGATCACAATTCTTGAATGAATGAGATACTGCCTTGCCTTGACTGCGTAATCCTCCTTGACATCACCAATGTGTGTGTGGTTGCATGAGTGCACCCATTAATGTCACAACAGATATTCAAACCATCATTTTCACCTATCTCTCAAATGGGTCTCCACTGGATCTAACATGCATGTAGTTAACAATAGTAAATCTTCAGTTTCATGTGAGATCACTCCATGTGAATTAATTTAATATTTAATTCACTTATCTCTCACTAGTGTATCTTTAGTTACAACTAGTTACAACTATTTACAACTAGCACAACTGAGTTTAACTCACTTAACTGAGTTAAACTACTTTACAACTCACATAACTACACATCCAACTCTGTTACAACTTCGAATCACTCAGTTACAACTAATTACACTTGCATGTCCCACCAACTAACCTTAGAACTCGAAATTCCTTCAGCTAATTGGTTTTCCACTTAAGTTAGCTGAAATCAAGTGCTTCAAGAGAATAGATTAATATTTATTGTCCAATTATTATTAAGAGGTAATAGTAACCGACATGCATTCTATTTTTAGACATGAAATCTATAAATAGACTTTTCCCATACGTCTAAAAATAGAATCTCATCTATAAATAGAATTTTCTCACCATTCTAAAAATAGACATACACCTAAAAATAGCCTGCAGGCCCCACCTGGTGTAGGTGCTTAATTTTCAATAGGATTATCATCTTGTTGAATCTCAACACTCCCTCTCAACAAGAAAGGGATTATCCTTCACCCCGATCCTATCTCTATGGTATTCGAATTTGCTCCTAGTGAGCACCTTTGTCAGAATATCTGCATCTCGATCTTCCGTAGGAATGTACTAAAGCAACATGATCTTCCGCTGCACAAAATCTATGATATGATGATACAGGATATATATATGTTTAGATCTATCATGAAACACATGATTAATCGAGAGTTTAATGCAACTCTGATTATCACAATGAATCACTGTAGGATCTAAATGAGAACCAAACAAACCAACCAAGATCTTTCTTATCTAGATAGCCTCACATGCAGCTTGACTTGCTGCCATGTATTCCGCTTCCGCTGAATTGGGTGCCACGGATCTCTGTTTCTTGCTGTACCAAGAAACAACTGTAGATCCGATACTGAAGACCCCTCTTGATGTGCTCTTCCTGTCTGTTGGGCTGCCCGTCCAATCTGCATCCGTGAAGCCATGCAACTTCACCTAATTCGTCTGTTTGTACCACAAGCCATACTTAGATGTGCCCATGAGGTATCTCAGGACATGCTTGCCCACCTTCCAAAAGAGCTTGGTAGGCTTAACCATCGCTTGACTAAGCTGGTTCACCACATAGCATATTTCTGGTCTTGTATTTACTAAATACATTAGCGAAACCACTAACTGTCGATAGACAGTAGCATCCACTACCTCTCCAGATGTAGCATCCTCTTTTCTCCAGTTTCCTGGAAGAGGAGTATCCATGGGTTTGCAGCCCTCCATGTAAAACTTACCTTGTATTTCCCTTTCATACTTTCCTTGAGACACAAAAATTTCACCATCTCGCTGCCATATTTCTAATCCAAGGAAATAATGAAGGAGACCCATATCCTTCATCTCAAACTCATTTGCAAGGTCCTCCTTGCATGAGTGTATCAGCTGCTCATCACCAGTCAATATTAAATCATCAACATAAAGAACAATGATTAAAAGCTTACCCTCCACCACAATCTGGTATAGGTTTGCATCCACCTCACTCTTGGTGAAGCCAAGTCCAGTGAAATAGCTGTCGATCCGAGTGTACCAAGCACGGGGTTCTTACTTCAGCCCATACAACGCTCTTTTGAGTCTTCACACATGCGACTCACTACTGAAAATATAAAATCCTTCAGGCTGCTCAATGTACACTTCTTCCTCAATGATCCCATTAAGGGACACAATCTTCACATCCATCTTATGGATGTGCCAACCCATCTGCGTTGAGAGAGAAAGGATGGTCATTATGGAAGAATACTGTGTGACAGGTGCAGAGGTTTCTTCATAATCAATCCCCTCGATCTGTGAGAAGTCCCGGGCCACAAATCTGGCCTTGTATTCTCAACGCTCCCATCAGCAACTTGCTTTACCTTGTAGATCCACCTTGAACCTACCACTGATTTGTCAACCGACCTTGGAACAATTTCCCAAGCATTGTTTCTGACAATGGAGTCATACTCCTCCACCATTTCATCTACCCATGTGGGCTCCTGCACTGCTTCCTGAAAGGAAGATGGCTCAATCACAATACATTTTCTCATGAAAGCCATGTATCAAGTGAATCGATCAGGGGACTGTCTCTGTTTGCGCTGTGAAGTAGGGACTCCTACATTCTGTGTCGCATCAAGCTTCAGGTTCTCATCTTATGCGTTACGCCTTCTTCTAGTTCTGATGTTTGGCTTTACGTGAGTGGACTCCTCCACTCCATGAAGCTCCTCCTGTAGCTGATCCACATCTAGAGACTCATCTTTGGGAACCAAAAGTTCCTCCTCTGCATGTAAATCTAGCTCCCTCTCAAGCGACAACTTCATGGATTTCTCCTCATTGAATTTTATTACGGGGTGTTTTTGTGTACCCCACAAATATCTCAACTTCAGAAGTCGGCTCCAACTTCTTCCTAGCATTCTTGGTCACACACACATAAACAAATGAGCCAAAAATCTTAAAGTGAGAAACATCCAGTTTCTTACCAGTAAAAGCTTATTCAGGTGTACTCATGCCAAGTACTCTGAGGACAATGGTTTTGCATATAAACCGCAGTGTTGCATGCTTCCACCACAAGTGCATTGGTAGGCCCTTATCATGCAACATCGCTCATGCAACACCCATGATCATTCAGTTCTTCCTCTCCACGACCCCATTTTGCTGTGGGTTATGAGGCGTTACTAGTTCTCTTTGAATTCCTTCTTTGCTACAGAAGTCTTTGAATTCATTCGAGATGTATTCTCCACCATTATTGTTCCGCAGAGCCTTCACTTGCTTCCCCGACTCTTTCTCAACCAATGCCTTAAACTCACAGAACTTTGAGAATGTTTGATCCTTCTTTTTCATAAAGAATATCCAACATTTATGAGAACAATAATCAACAAAAATAACATAATACATGTGTTTTGCTATTGAAGCAACCGAGAATGGTCCACACACGTCTGTGTGAACTCTCTCTAGGATCACCGAAGCACGATTCTATTTTTCATGAAAAGTGGACTTTTCATACTTCCCCATGGTGAAAACCTTGAAATGATCTAACTGGGTAAGTGTTCACATTGGAAGTCCATTAGATATTTGTTGCATGACTTTCAAAGCTCCATGATGAAGATGGCCCAATCGCCTATGCCATAATTTTCCCTCATCCCAGCTCACCACTTTTTCCGCCTAGCCCATCATGGAAATGCAGCCTTCTACCTCTAGCTTGTAGATATTCTTGAATCGAATCCCTATCCTCTTGGCTTGACCCGTTGTTTTATATCACAGGAAAGCTTTTCCATCGCTGAAAACAACGTCATAGCCTTTTTCCTCCAACATTGCGATTGAGACCAAGTTTTTCTTCAGACCTAGAACATGAATAACATATTTCAATTGAAATGGTTTACCTGACTCCCTCTCAAAGGTAATGGTACCAATGCCGATCGCACTGTATCATCCATCGTTGCCCATCTCTATATGCATCTAGAGATATTTCTCCTCCAAGTCACTGGAAAGCTCCTTATCTCCCGTCATGTGGAAGGAAGCACCACTATCAAGATACCGCACCAATCCCATTGCGCTTGATACCAAGCATGCGATCAAAGAGAAATCAAGTTCAAATTGCGAGGCAAGGGCCTCACTAGCTGCAAGTCCAACAACCTTCTTATTCTTCCTTTTCTGTGGGCAATTAGCGGTGAGATGCCCATGTTCATGACAGTGAAAACACTTCACCTTGGAAAAATCCAACTTCTTACCTTTAGCCTCGGATTTTGAGTGGAATTTATTCCCCTTCCCTTTCCTTGCCTTGGCAGCCAAAGCACAATCCTCTTCATCATCATGCTTTGATGAAGAGCCATCTCTGGTGTTCTGCCTGAACTCCTCCTGCACTAGATCCGACCACAGTCGTTCCCAATACGACATTTTTTCCTGTTCATTGACAAAGTCTTGATAACTGTGCCAACTCTTAGGAAGTCCCAAGAGAGCCAAGCTCACCAAATCATCATTAGCAATCGTGATTCATACACTCTCTAGTTCATCTTGACATTGGACAAACTTTGTGAGATACTTAGGAATATTGTCGCCCTTCTCCATCTTGATCTTTTCGAGTTTATACTTCAATGCCAATTTCCTATGGTCGCTGCTACTTTGGAAAAGATCCGTCAAAGCCTTCCACATAGCATATGGAGTGGCTTTCCCATGAAGGCTTGAGATAATATGGTCTCGTACACCTTCCAACATAATCCTTCTTGTCTTCGCTACTTTCTTTTGCCAGGCGTCAAGTAATGCAACATCTGTCTAAGTGGCTTAGGAACATCACTGTCGATGAATTCCTTCAAGCCATTATCTTCAAGCAACGCCTCCATCCTCTCCTTCCATGCAATGTAGTTCGATATGCCCTCGAGTGCATAATCTAGCCACGAACCATTGAAATCCATTTCGATGTTTACTCAACTGTTGCACCAAGAAATTCTTACAGCAAATTCAAATTTTTTCCACCAACAAACTTAGCTACTGCTTCAAAATTGAAATCTTCTTTGCTCCAATACCATGTAGAAATTTTAATACAAAATATGTATTGCCTGTATTCTCCTGATCTAACAATTATATGTCACTGTTCAATACATAATCCTTCTACTAAAATATTTGCGAAAATTTAATCGCCAATTGCAAACACATCGCCAATTTACTTCGTCCACTGCGAAATCCCTACTGATCACAATTCCCGAATGAATGAGATACTGCCTTGCCTTGACTGCACAATCCTCATTGGCATCTCCAATGTGTGTGTGGTTGCATGAGTGCACCCAATAATGTCACAACAGATAGTCAAACTGTCCATTTCACCTATCTCTCAACTGGGTCTCCATTGGATCTGACTGTAATATCCCAAAATGGGAACTGCTAGCAAGGCACGACTGGAAAATGAATTTTCCAGGAATGGATAATACAGGATTTGAAACCAAGACTTGGATTCCTTAGATCTGAGTATCTAAGTCCAAAATCCAATAGGAGGCTCAAAATAAATCCCTCTACGTGGGTTAAACAGGTCTCCCACACCTAGTTACCTTGTAAAAGTGCCCGATGAAGGGACTGCAGCAAATGTAAGCACATAAAATGGAATAACAACGTTATTTTTATAAGCCTAGGCACATGAAGATATAGATAGCCAAAAATTGATGTTATAGCAGTAAAAAGAGTACAATGCTTTAAGGAATCAATCACTCAAGCTAGGCAATGAGAGCCTCAATGGAACATGTACATCAAAATAGAGAAACACTGCTACACATGAGTTTTTGCAGGCTAAGAGGATGTATTTTATAAGAGGCACTGTGTCATAATACATAATAACATAAAGATATGACAATATATGGCTCAATAAATAATGGGGAGAAAGCTCTCAACCCCTGAAAACATAATACAACAATCCTCAAGAGGATTGGCTAGAATACATGTCTAAATGGGAAATCTGCAGAAATGCTGGAGTTGCTGGGCAACAACTGCAACTCAGAAAATAGAAATGGATGGAGATAGCTGATGATGCTGCATATGATGAATAGATCTCATCCAATGGATCTCTCAGGTGAAAGGCTGATCCAATCCCTAAAGATCTCACCCTCCAAAATAGTGGAGCAAGTCCCCACTGCAAATGTGCTCAGAAATAACGCAGTCAAGGACTTGGACTGCACTGTAGGAGATAGGAGATGCTTGGCTTGGTGCCAAAGATGTGACATCAGCTTTGAAACCTTCCTCACTAACCTTCCCGAGGAATAGGAGCTCCCTCCTTTGAAAGATGAGCCCAGGAATGGTGTTGTGGAACCCTCCACTACAACACCCAGCAACACTATGTTATAATTCAACATAAATAACACAGTGACTGAAGGAAGTGGCTTTGGCCTTGAGCTAAGATGTGGAGAAATGAAGTGCAATCCTTCAAGAGGCCTCTCAAGAAGGAGAGGAAATCCTAAACAGGAATCCCTCGTGCTAAATAGCACTGTAACTCAGCTGAACAACCGGAGACTACAAATAGTCTTCTAGACCAAAATCAATATACTCAAAGATGTCTCACTATGGCTGCCTCTTCCTCCTTTTATGAAAGTGAATGTATCTTTTCCCTAGACCCCAAACATTAGGGTTTCTTCCACAAGGAATCTTTCTCCCTCTCAAACTGCGCTGTCTTCTCAAGCAAGCCACATCCTCTTAGGCAATGCTATTGACTTGGTCAAACTTGACCTTGTCTTCATGCATTTGCCACTTTTCACACTGGAAGATGCAAAATAAAGCTGCTCCATTGACCCCTTTCACACTATGAGTGATTTATTCCTACTTATGGGTCTCTTTACCCATTTTATTCACCTCCTGGATGATATAAGCAAAAATTAATATTCCAATTTGTTGTATGCAAATTTTGGAATATTACACTGACATGCATGTAGTTAACAATAGTAAATCTTTAGTTGCATGTGAGATCGCTCCATGTGAATTAATTTAATATTTAATTCACTGATCTCTCACTAGTGTATCTTTAGTTACAACTAGTTATAACTAACACAACTGAGTTTAACTCACTTAGCCGAGTTAAACTACTTTACAACTCACATAACTACACATCCAACTCTGTTACAACTTCAAATCACTCAGTTACAACTAAGTCCACTTGCATGTCCCACCAACCAACCTTAAAACTCGAAATTCCTTCAGCAAACTGGTTTTCCATTTCAGTTAACTAGAATCAAGTGCTTCAAGAGAATAGATTAATATTTATTGTCCAATTATTATTAAGAGATAATAATAACCGACATGCATTCTATTTTTAGACATGCGATCTATAAATATACTTCACCCATACATCTAAAAATAGAATCTCATCTATACATAGAATTTTCTCACCATTCTAAAAATAGACATACACCTAAAAATAGGCTACAGGCCCCACCTAGTGTAGGTGCTTAATTTTCACTAGGATCATCATCTTGTTGAATCTTAACATTAAACACATTGTTTTTCTATGGAACCCAACTGGGAAAACCCTCTGCTTGATTATTGAGAATTTATTGCAGAAAATTGAGCATTAGATCTCTCACAATACAACTGTTTCAATTTGAAAGACACACTTGTCTTTCCTGTTTAATCTAAGCTTGAAACCTATGCGAATTCGTCCTTCTTCTATTCCCACAAGCCTTTCCTAGGCTTGTTTACCTTCTCTCACAAGCTCCACGCACAACCTTGTGCTTCCTATTGTTTGGTCTCACTAACCCATGCTCACCAAAACAATAATTAAAGTTGTGCCTTTGTTCCTTATTTTAAAGACAATTAAAATGGTTAAAATTAGTGAGTTTCTAGTTAAGGAATTAAACTTAAGCTTTTCTAGTTAACAAAATTCAACAAAACTAGTTAACTAGATCCTCCTAAAATTTAGAACGCTACTCCACTTAAGCTTTCGATTCCAAATTTAACTCACACTAGAAGATCAAAACTTGACCTTCAACTTCAATGCATCAGTTAACTACCTCATGCACTCCTAATTTTTAGGGAAACTCCTAAATTTTAGGGACTCAACCATGCACAAAAAGGAACTCGACTTTGACTCCTTGAATTAAGGCACAAATCAAGGAATCAATTTTCTCGCTAATTTCAACACTCCCTCTTAGCGAGGAAGGTGTTCTTGGAAGAACCTCGTCCACCTGGATCTGTCCCCAACACTAACAAGTTCTCCACTACTACAGTTGCTCCCTTTGAACTAGAGGGCTTCCTTGCTTTATTTTGCAGAACTTGCTTTGAAGACTTGTTCTTTCCCACCATACTCTGCGAGCTCTTCTCCTCCTCCTCCTCATCCTGCTGGTTAGCCCAATTGCCATTAGCTTAACCTGAAACTGAGATATTGGTTGAGGCTCCATCTTGAGAGCTATATCTTGCTCTCCATCACTTCTCTACTCTATATAGTGCCTGCTTTGCTGCTCAAGGCTACACTTGTCTCTACTTGCAACTTGTAGAGATTCTTCACCCTCACACCTATTTACTTCTTACATATAGAAGCTAAGTGCTGGAGATAAGCCTTGCCTTTGCTGAAGATGATATCATATCCCTTGTCCCCAAGGGTGGCTACTGAAACAAGATTCTACCTTAATCTTGGAAAATAAAGAACATCTATGAGATGAAGGGAATTACCCAAATCCCTCTGAAAGCTGAAAATACCAACTCCTCTAGCTACATACATACTGACCATCATCTCCTAGCTCAATCTGAACCTGTAGGTCCTTCTCCTTCAAGTGGCTGAAACTCTTCATGTTCCCAGTCATGTGGAAGGAAACTCCTGAATCAATATACCACGTACTGTTATCTGTTGAGCTTACCATGCATGTTAAAATCTGGGTACCAGAGGACAAGTGGTTCCCTAAGGCTTTGATCTTTGGCCTAGGGAAAAATGTCCACTCTATTATACTTCTTCTCCTAAAGTGACTTTATAAGTGGTAAAGTCAATCTAATTTAAAAGTGACTTTATAAGTGATAAAGTTACATTTTAATTTTAAAGTGACTTTATTAAAGTCAATGCAAAATTAAAAAGTGAAAAAGTGATTATGGAAATAAAAGGTTAAGTGGGTCTTTATTTAAGTGGGTGAGTTAAAAAATAGAAAGTGAGAATTAAATGCATATTTATTCTCATCCCTAGATCTAAATGAATCTCAACCATTAGATCTTAGGGTTACCCAAAAGGTCATTTAGGGTAAAAGGAGAGAAGAAGAAGAAAATATCAATTCAGTCTTTCATGAGCATTTGAGAGAGAGAGAAGAGAGAGCAAGGAAAAAATCTTTGAGTATGGAGGAAGTGAAGAAGAGGTGAAGGAGAGCAACAAAATTTGGCGCACATCCCAAGGAGACATTTAAGTAGTCCGTACAACAAAATTTGTTTGGCACACATTCCAAGGAAAAATTTGTACACCATCATTTGGCACACTTCTCAAGGATCGTACAACACAAAAATCGAGGGAGAAATTACAACAGGTAAGGTACGAATTTCGAGGCAATATGGGCACGAAAATCAAGGAGAGAGATAATCGTACATTTCTATATAGTCCATACAATCGTACAATAATTTATAGGCAAATTTTTCGAGGCAGTCGTACAACATTAAATGTTGTAATATTTTTGTTGTTATTTCTGTTTTGCTGGTGGTACGTTTTCTGAGGCGGAGTTCAAGCACAAAAATCGAGATAAGTTGTAATTTGTGGTTGCTAGAATTTTTACTATGTATTTCAGTTTCTCTATAAAAACATTTTCAGAAATAAATAAGAGCTCTCAAACTGGTTTTCCCCAAGAGTTGTAGGGAGTTTTTCCAGGGTCACATTGAACAAAAATCACTGTGTCATTTTCTGTGTGTGGCTGTAATATTTTTACTATGTTTTATTTCTGCATTTTCCACCAGTGGTGAAATCTCCAAATTTGTGTTTGCATAAATTATTTTCATTTCTAGATTTTAGTATTTTTGTCATGCTTGGACTTAAAACTAAATGCATGGATTGATAAGGAAAACTGATAACCATAGTAGGGACTGAAATCTTACATGGTATCAAAGCTTAGTTGGCTAAAAATTGCAGTTTGGGACATCAAGTGAAAAATTACAACAAATTGATTTTTACACAGAAAACAGAAAACCTTTACCAGATTTGAAATTTCAATTTGATAGGAAAATGAATCATGTCTTTGGGTTTCAGAGTTGAAGATAGGTTAGATGGTCAGAGAAAATACAGTGCATGGAGGGAGAGAATCCAGAGCATCTTTGAGGAAGAAGAGGTCTAGGGAATTATGTTACATACCACACAACACTCAGTAGCAGTACCTGCTGAACCTGTACAGTTAGCAGAGTTCAATAAAAAGAATGCTAAAGCCAAAATAATGATTTTGGATGGAGTCAAAGATCATGTCATTCCTCATGTGAGACGAAAGACTTATGCCCATGAAATGTGGACAACCTTGATCGGTCTTTACCAGAGATCAAATGAGAACAAAAAGATGGTCCTAAAGGAGAAACTGAAGGCCATAAAAATGGCTAAGACTGAAAGTGCTAAAACATACCCCACAAATATCACTTCAGTAAGAGATGAGTTGGCAGCCATAGGAGAGACCATTGCACCCACTGAGTTGGTGAGGATTTCTTTGGATGATCTTCCCAAGACTTGGGAGAGTTTTGTGGATGGTATTGTTGCACGGGAGAACCTTCCCGGATGGGAAAGGTTGTGGGATGATTGCATTCAGAATGAGATCAGAAAGAACCATCTTGGGGTGCCCAAGCAGGGGGAGGAGGATGGCAATGTGGCATTGTTGGCAAGAGGCAAGAAGGGCAAAACAAAGAAACAAGATTCCACCAGTGGAGGAATAGGCAAAGGTAAAGGTAAGCAATAGAACAAAGAGAAGGAATATTCCAAAGTCAAATGTTGGAATTGTCAAAAGTTGGGACACTATGCTGTTGTGTGTCTGGAGAAGAAGAACAAGAAGGGGAATTTTTAAACCATGGAAGCTTCTACATAGATAGAGGGCTTCTCAGAGAGATTTGATCAGGAGTTTGGGTTCATAGCTTGTGAGGCATCCAGTGCAGGACCACTTGCCATACGAGTTCAGAGGGAGTGTGCTCTCTCCTCTACTAGCAGAGCATCTTCTGGTATTTGGTATGTTGACAGTGGCGCTTCTCGTCATATGAGAGGAGTCAGAGAGTAATTCTTAGAGCTTTCAGAGAGTGATACTGATATGAGGGTAGTACTTGGTGATGAAAAAATTGTTAGAGTAGTCGGTGTGGGAACATTGACATTTGATAAGGAACCCAAACCTCCCTTGAAAGTGTCAGAAGTTCTATATGTGCCTGGAATGAAGAAGAACCTGATATCCATCTCAGCACTTGAGGATAAAGAGTATGAGGTGTTGTTCAGGAGAGGGCAGGTGCTTATATATCCTATGGGAACTCCAGCTGCTTCAGCTAGAGTGATTGGTGTGCACCATGCTAAGGTTTACAAGTTCTCATTCCAACCTTTGATGGAATTGAGTAGCAGAAACCAAGAGAGGATCAAAAACATATATAGCAGTTCAAAGTTGTGTGAAATTTGGCATCACAGGATGGGTCACATGTATCATGGGGCCTTGAGGACATTGCGGGAGATCACCACTGGTGTGTTAGATTTCAATTCTGATCACCTTGATGTATGTAGAGGATGTGCTATAGGGAAGTTTTCCAAATCTCCTTTTCCCAACAGTGACAGCAGATCAACAAGGATCCTTGACACGATTCATTCCGATGTGAGTGGTAGGATGTCTCATGTATCCTTAAGTGGCTATGAGTATTATGTTTTATTCATTGACGACCACTCCAGGAAGACCTGGATTTATTTCTTGAAGACCAAGAGTGAGGTCTTCAGGCGGTTTCAAGAGTTCAAAGCTCTTGTGGAGACCTAGACAGGTAGGAAGATCAAGATACTCAGGTCAGAAAATGGAGGTGAGTATACCCTTGGGGACTTTGTGGATTTTTTTGCTGAGATAGGCATTAGGAGGGAGTTCACGGTTCCTTACAACCCCAAACAGAATGGGGTGGCAGAGAGGAAGAACAAATCCATTGTAGGGGCTTCCAAAGCCATGCTTCACGATCAGGGGTTACCTTTATTTTTGCTAGCAGAGGCCTACAATACTGCTGTGTACTTGCAGAACATGAGTCCACATTGTTGAGATTCAACAAGAAAATTCAGCACCCACGCCTAATGCATTAAGCACCTGTTTGCATTAAGAACTTGATTGCATTAAGCACCCAGAATAGGGTGGGGCCCACAGTGCTATTTTTGGGTGCATGTCTATTTTGGTTATCCCTTAATTAAGGTGGACATTAAACTGTAATCTATTCTCAATGTGGACTTGAATCAGTTAACTAAAAGTGATAAATTCAGTTAGCTAATGGATTTCGAGTTAGAGGTAGTTGGTGAGGCATGCTGAGTAATTATAGTTGTAACAGAGTTCAAAGTGCAGTGGTGCATGAGTTAATGCAAATTGTATATAGTTTAACTCAGTTAAGTGAGTCAAACTCAACTATTCTAGTTGTAATTGAAGATACACTAGTGAGAGATCTAGTGAATTAAATATTAATTAATTCACAATCAGTGACCTCACATGCAACTAAGGATTTACTATTATTAGCTGCATGCATGTCAAATCCAGTGGAGACCTAGTTGAGTTCCAGGTGAAAGGGAAGTTGACTATCAGTTGTAGGATTATTGGCTTGCACACTTGCAACCAAACACCCATTGGAGTGCCCATGATACTTGTGAAGTTAAGGCATGCAATAATTCCTATCTTTTAGGGATATTTACCATTAGGGTTGCGTAAGCAAGGCAAGCTTCCTGGAGGCCGAGAATTGGCTGTGTTGGTCAGTTTTGCATATGACAGTGTGAGACGATTAGCTGAGTACTAGAGGGCTCTTGTGAGAAGAGTTTTGTATGTAATTGTTTCATGATCCATGCTTAATATAAAATAGAATATAGTGGCATTTTTTAGTTGTAAGATTTCCCGGGGAAATTATCTGTGTTATGTGTGATTGATCTTTCTTCATGTTCATGTGATTAGCGATTATGTTTTTAATTCCGCAAAAGATTTGTAGAAGAGATTAAATATTTAATTTTAGTACATTGTTAGATCGGGTGAATCCAAGATATACATGCATGCTGTATTATTTCTACATGGTATCAGAGCACAAGAAATTGCAGAAGTGAAGTAGGAGTTGAGTTTGTGATTGTATAGAATTCGAATTTACAGAAAGAATTTCTTGGTGCTACAACTGATTCAAGATCGAAATAAATTTCAATGGCTTGAGGTTAGATTATTCACTCGAGGGAAACTCGAAATATATTTCTTGGAGGGACACGATGGAGGTAGTAATCAAAGACAATGGCTTGAAGGAATTCATTGATAATGATGTTCCTAAACTCGTTGTGGCAGATGCTGCAAATCTTGATGCATGGCAAAAGAAAGTGGAAAAGGTGAGGAGGATCCTGTTGAAGGGAGTATGAGACCACATTGTCTCAAGCCTCCATGGGAAAGCCACACCATATTCTATGTGGAAGGCTTTGACAGATCTATTCCAAAGAAGCAACGACCATAGGAAATTAGCGCTCAAAGATAAACTTAGGAAGATCAAGATGGAAAAGGGCGACACCATTCCAAAATATATAACAAAGTTTGTCCAATGTTGGAATGAAATAGGAAGCGTTGGAATAACAGTTGCTGATGATGATTTGGTGAACTTGGATCTCCTAGGACTTCCCAAGAGTTGGCACAATTATCAAGACTCTGCCAACGGAAGGGAAACATTTTCAGATTGGGAACGACTATGGTTGGATTTGTTGCAGGAGGTGTTTAAACATAACACTAGAGATGGATCTTAATCTAAGAATGAGGATGAAGAGGATTGTTCTTTTTCTGCCAAGGTGAGGAAGGGGAAGCGGAAGAAATTCCATTCTAAATCCTAGTCCAAGAATGGCAAGAAGCAGGACATGTCCAAGGTGAAGTGTTTTCACTATCACGAGCATGGGAATTTTTCTATTAACTGTCTACAAAAGAAGAAGAACAAAAAGGCTAGAGGATCTACAGTTGGTGAGGTCCTTGCCTAGAAATTTGAGCTTGAATTCTCATTGATCGCATGCATGGTGTCCAGTGCATTGGGATCTGTGTGATATTTGGATAGTGGCGCTTCCTTTCACATGACGGGAGATAAGGAAATTTTCAGTGACTTGGAGGAGGAATATCTCCAGATGCATATTGAAATGGGTGACGACAGAAAATATAGTGCTACTGGGATTGGTACCATTACCTTTCAGAGGGATTCAGGTAAACCATTTCAATTAAAAGATGTAATGCATGTACTAGGTCTGAAGAAAAAATTAGTCTCAGTTGCAATGTTGGAGGATAGAGGCTATGATGTTGTTTTTAGTGATGGAAAAGCTTTCCTGCGACATAAAAAAATGGGAAAATCCAAGAGGATAGGAATTCAAGTTAAGAATATCTATAAGCTAGAGGTAGATGGCTGCGCAACAATGATGGGAAAGGCAGATCAAGTGGTGAGCCGGGATGAGGGCAAATTATGGCACAGATGATTGGGCCATCTTTACCATGGAGCCTTGAAGGTCATGCAGCTGATTTCTACTGGTCTTCCTAGGGATACACTTGCGCAGTCATACACATGCAAGGGATGTAATATGGGAAAATATGTAAAGGCCACCTTTCATGAGAAGGAAAATCGAGCTTCGGGGATCCTTGAGAGAGTTCACATAGATGTGTGTGGTCCTTTCTCTGTTGCTTCAACATCAAAACATAATTACTATGTAATCTTTGTTGACGAATTTTCTCATAAGTTCTGGATCTTCTTCATGTAGAAGAAAGATCAAACATCTCTAAGTTCTGTGAGTTTAAGGCACTGGTGGAGAAAGAGTCCGAAAATAAAGCGAAGGCTCTTAGGAGCGATAATGGTGGAGAATACATTTCTAACGAATTCAATAACTTCTGCAGCAAAGAAGGAATTCGAAGAGAACTCATAGCACCTCATAACCCACAACAGAATGGGGTCGCGAAGAGGAAGAACAAAACTATTATAGGTGCAACACGAGCGATGTTGCATGATCAAGACCTACTGATGCATTTGTGGGCAGAAGCATGCAATACAATGGTACATGTGCAAAACCGTTGTCCTCACAGAGAGTACTTGGCATGAGTAGACCTAAAGAGGCTTTCACTGGTAAGAAACCTGATGTTTCACACTTTAATATTTTTGGCTCATCTGTTTATGTGCATGTGACCAAGGACACCAAGAAGAAGCTGGAGCCAACAACTGAGGTTGGGATTTTTGTGGGGTACATTGAAACACCCCATAATTATCGTGTGTATTTTCCAAATAATAGAATTACTGTTGTGTGACGGGATATCAAATTTGATGAGGAGAAATCCATGAAGTTGTCCCTTGAGAGGGAGCTGTACTTGCATGCAGAGGAGGAACTGCTGGTTCCCAAGGATGAGTCTCAAGATATGGATCAACCACATGAGGAGGTTCATGGAGTGGAGGAAAACACTCATGTAGAGCCATCCATCAAAAATGGCAGAAGGCGCACCACAGAAGCTGATAGGCTGAGACTTGATGCTGTAGAGAATGTAGGAGCCCCTACTTCACAGCGCAGACAGAGATAGTCTCTTGACCGATTTACTTGGATACATGGCTCATATGAGAAAATGTATTGTGACTTAACCATATTCCTTTCAGGAATAAGTTCCCCAACCAACTTGGGTTGATGCAATGGTGGAGGAGTATGACTCCATTGTCAAGAACAGTGCATGGGAGATAGTCCCAAGACTGGTCCAAAAATAAGTGGTTGGATCCAGATGGATCTACAAGGTAAAGCAAGCTGCTGATGGGAGTGTGGAGAAATACAAGGCTAGATTTGTGGCCCAGGGATTCTCATAGATCTAGGGGATAGATTATGATGAGACCTTTGCACCTGCTGAAGGTACTCTTCCATAAGATCCATTCTTGCACTCTCAACGTAGATGGGCTGGCACATTCATCAGATGGATGTGAAAACTACATTTCTCAATGGGATCATTGAGGAATAGGTGTACATAGAGAAACTTGAAGGTTTCAAGATCTTTAACAGTGAGTCACATGCGTGCAGACTCAAAGGAGAGCTGTATGGTCTAAAGCAAGCACCCTGTGCTTGGTACACTCAGATAGAAAACTATTTCACCGGACTAGGCTTCACCAAAAGTGAAGCACATGCAAACTTGTACCAGATTGTGGTTGAGGGTAAGTTATTGATCATTTTTCTTTATGTTGATGATCTAATTTTGACTGGTGATGACCAGATGATACACTCATGTTGATGATCTAATTTTGACTGGTGATGACCAGATGATACACTCATGCAAGGAGGATCTTGCAAAGGAATTCAAAATGAAGGACATGGGCCTCCTTCATTATTTCCTTGGATTGGAAATATGGCAGCGGGATGGTGAACATTTTGTTTCTCAAGGCAAGTATGTAAAGGAGATACTGGGTAAGTTTAACATGGAGAGCTGAAAACCCATGGATACTCCTCTTCTAGGAAATTGGAGGAAAAAGGATGCTACTTTTGGAGAGGTAGTGGATGCTACTGTCTGCCGACAGTTAGTAGATTCGCTAATGTATATAGTGAACAAAATACCAGACATTTGCTACGCAGTTAACCAATTGAGTCAAGCTATGGTTAAGCCTACCAAGATATTTTGGAAGGCGGGGAAACATGTCCTGAGATACCTGAGGGGCACATCAGAGTATGGTCTATTATATAGACAGACAGAGGGAGTGAAGATGCATGGCTTCATGGATGTAGATTGGGCTGGTAGTCCATCGAACATTAAAGGCACATTAGGGGGGATATTTAGCATTGGATCGACAACAGTTTCCTAGTACAACCGGAAGCAATGATTTGTGGCACTCAGTTCAGCAGAAGCGGAATACATGGAAGCAAGTCAAGCTGCATGTGAGGCTATCTGGATGAGAAATATCTTGGCTGGTTTATTTGGTTCTTAGATGGACTTGCATTCAACTCTATATTAATCATGTGTTTCATGATAGGTCCAAGCATATAGATATCTGGTACCATCATCTCAGAGATTGTGTGCATAGAACGATAATGTTGCTTCAATACATTCCCACAAAAGATCAAGATGCAGATTTTCTGACGAAGGAGCTCACCAAGAGAAAATTATAATACCATAGAGACAAGATCGGGGTGCAGGATAATCCCTTTCTTGTTGAGAGGGAGTGTTGAGATTTAACAAGAAAATTCAGCACCCACGCCTAGTGCATTAAGCACCCAGACTAGGGTGGAGCCCATAATGCTATTTTTGGGTTCATGTCTATTTTGGTTATCCCTTAATTAAGATGGACATTAAACTGCAATCTACTCTCAATGTGGACTTGAATCAGTTAACTAAAAGTGATAAATTCAGTTAGATAGTGGATTTAGAGTTAGAGGTAGTTGGTGAGGCATGCCGAGTAATTCTAGCTGTAACAAAGTTCGAAGTGCAGTGGTGCATGAGTTAATGCAAGTTGCAATTAGTTTAACTCAGTTAAGTGAGTTAAACTCAGTTGTGCTAGTTGTAACTGAAGACACACTAGTGATAGATCTAGTGAATTAAATATTAATTAATTCAAAATCATTTATCTCACATGCAACTGAGGATTTACTATTATTAGTTGCATGCATGTCAGATCTAGTGGAGACCCAGTTGAGTTCTAGGTGAAAGGGAAATTGACTATCAGTTGTAGGATTATTGGCTTGCACACTTGCAACCAAACACAATTGGAGTGCCCATGATACTTGCGTAGTCAAGGCAGGAAATAATTCCTATCTTTTAGGGATATTTACCATCATGGATTGCGCAAGAAAGGCAGACTGTCTAGAGGTTGAGAATTGGCTATGTGTTGGTCAGTTTTGCATATGACAGCGTGACACAATTAGCTGAGTACTGGAGGGCTCTTGTGAGAATAGTTTTGTATGTAATTGTTTCATGATCCATTCTTAATCAATAGAAGATAGTGGGGTTTTTTAGCTATAATATTTCCCCAGGAAATTATCTGTGTTGTGTGTGATTGGTATTTCTTCACGTTCATGTGATTAGCGATTGTGTTTTTAATTCAGCAAAATATTTGTAGAAGCGATTCAGTATTTAACTTTAGTACATTGTCAGATCGGGTGAATCCAAGATATACATGCACGTTGTATAATTTATACACACTTCATGCTTTGGGGAGTGTGACTCCTAAGGAAGCTTTTTCTGGGAAGAAGCCTGATGTTTGGAACTTTCATATCTTTGGGTGCCTTACATATTCCTATGTCTCCAAGGAGAAGAGGACCTAGCTAGAACCTACTGCATACAAGGGTGTCTTTGTGGGTTATAACGAGACCTCGAAAGCTTACTGGATTTACATTATTGCGAAGAGGAAAGTGGTTGTCAGGCGGGTTGTGAAGTTTGAGGAGGGGAGGGCTTTCAGGAGGTCATGGGAGTTAGAGTATCTAGAGTCACCAAACCCTTAGTAGCAGCTGAGTCAGTCACACGGATCCAGTGCACAGGGTGCAGGAGGTTAGGGATAAGGAGGTACATCGATTACAGTGTCAGGTCCATCAGTGAGCAGTGGCTCTAAGAGTTAGGTGGGTGGTTCTTCGGGAAGCATGCAGGGTAGTCCACAGAGAAGTTCATAGGGTATTCCACTGATGGAAAACTCACATGGTACTTCAGCTTCTACAGGCACAAGTTCAGTTTTGAGGTTAGTTGGCAAGCCTTCGAGAGTTTAGGCTTCTGATGATGACGAGGATTCTTTCACTCCAATGGGAGAAGTAGGTTCAGGGAAGAGGAAGCCCAAGTGGCTTCAATACACCTTACGCGAGGCCACATCAGTTGCTGGGCCAAAGAGATAGGTCAGAGAGAGTAAACCACCTGAGTGGTTCTGTAGTTACATGGAATTGGTAACAAGCATTGTTGACTCCAAGCCTTCTATTTATGAGGAGGCAACCAACCAACAGGTCTGGAGAGAGGCCATGATGGAGGATTATTCTTCTATAATGAAGAACGATGTTTGGAAGGTAGTGCCGAGGCCTAAAGTTAAATAATTTTTTACTTCTAGATGGCTCTAAAAGATAAAGCATGCTGCATATGGTAGCATCGAGAAGTTCAAGGCTCAGTTTGTGGTGAGAGGGTTTTCACAGGTAGAGGGAGTTGACTATGAGGAGATATTTTCTCACGTAGCTCAGTATACATCTATTCGCTCCATTATATTGATTGTAGCAGAGATGTGTTGGAAGATCCACTAGATGGATGTGAAGACTGCATTTCTCAATGGCTTCATTCAGGAGAAATTTTATATTGAGTAGTCGTAGAGATTTGAGGTGCATGGGAAGGAGTCCCATGTATGCAGATTGAAAAAGGTACTCTACGGCCTGAAGCAAGCTCCTAGAGCTTGGTACTCTAGGATTGGTACATACTTGTAGCAGTTGGGTTTCACAAAGAGTTAGGCTAATCTGAATCTATACTTCATTATGGTAGGCCAGGAGCCTCTCATTCTGTTGTTGTATGTTGATCACTTGGTCATCACTGGTGTAGAGAGACTCATTGAGGGCTGCAAGAGAGATCTTGCTTCAGAGTTTGAGATGAAGGATATTGGCTTGATGCATTATTTTCTGGGATTGGAGGTGTGGCAAGAGGAGGGGCATTTATTCCTGGGACAGGGGAAGTAAATTGTGGATATTCTTAGCAGATTTCACATGGAGGACTGCAAACCCATGTATACATATATGATCACTAAATGGAAGAGGCTTCACGCTTCAAATTTCGAGTTGGTGGATCCTACTCTATACAGACAACTGATTGGTTCATTGATGTATTTTGTCAACACTCGACCAAATATGTGTTTTGCAGTTAACACGATGATTTAGTTCATGTGTGAGCCCAGGAGAGTGCATTAGGTGGCTACAAAAAACATTCTTCATTACTTTCAGGGTATTGTGGATTTTGGTCTGGATTATAGATAGGGTGATGGAGTGAGACTGGAGGGGTACACAGTTTCAGATTGGGCAGGTTGTGCTTCAGTCAGGAAGATTACTTCCGGGTGCTATTTTGGGTTGGGCTCAGAAGTTGTGTCGTGGTCCAGCTGGAAACAACAGTCAATTTCATTGAGCTCAGCTAAGGCAGAGTATATGGCTGCTAGTTTGGCTAGTTGTGAGGCCACATGGCTTCGCAAGATGTTTTTTGGTCTATTTGGTTGAGCATTGAGACCTTATGTGATTTACTGCGATAATCGGAGTTGCATAAAACTCCCGGAGAATCCAGTTTTTCATGGCAGGTCAAAGCATATTGGGACCGAGTATCACTTCATTCGAGACTATGTCCAAAAGGGAGTATTTAAGCTTGAGTACATTTCCACATATGAGCAGGTAGCGAATATTTTCACCAAAGCCTTACCACGGGGAAAACATGTCTACTTCAGAGACAAGATGAGAGTGGTGAGGAACACTTTCCTCGGTAAGAGGGAGTGTTAAAATTTGGGTACCAGAGGACAATTGGTTCCCTAAGGACTTGATATTTGGTCTAGGGAAAAGTGTCCACTTTATTGTACTTCTTCTCCTAAGTGACTTTATAAGTGGTAAAGTCAATCTAATTTAAAAGTGACTTTATAAGTGATAAAGTTAAATTCTAATTTTAAAGTCTAATTTTAAAGTGACTTTATTAAAGTCAAAGAAAAATTAGAAAGTGAGAAAGTGACTATGGAAATAAAAGGATAAGTGGGTCTTTATTTAAGTGGGTGAAATAAAAAATAGAAAGTGAGATTTAAATGCATATATATTCTCATCCCTAGATCTAAATGAATCTTAGCCATTAGATCTTAGGGTTACCCAAAATGTCATTTAGGGTAAAAGGAGAGAAGAAGAAGAAAAGATCAATTTAGTGTTTCATGAGCATTTGAGAGAAAGAGAAGAGAGAGCAAGGAGAACATTTCTGAGCAGGGAGGAAGTGAAGGAGAGGTGAAGGAGATCAAAAAACTTTGGCACACATCCCAAGGTGACATTTCAACAGTCCATACCACAACATTTATTTGCCACACATTCCAAGGCATAATATGTATATCAGCATTTGGCATGCTTTTCGAGGACCATACATCACAGAAATCGAGGGAGAAATTAAAACAGGATAAAGGCACAAATTTTGAGGAAATATGGGCACAAAAATCGAGGAGAGAGACAGTTGTAAATTTCCTTACAGTCCGTACATGCGTACTGTAATTTCTGGGAATGTTTTTCGATGCAGTCGTAGAACATTAAATGATGTAATATTTATGATGTTATTTCTATTTTATTGGTGGAACTTTTTCCAAGGCAGAGTGCAAGCACAAAAATCGAGATAAGTTGTAATTTGTGGTTGCCAGAATTTTTACTGTGTATTTCAGTTTCTCTGTAAAATCATTTTTAGAAATAAAGAAGAGCTCTCAAACTGGTTTTCCCCAAGAGTTGTAGGGGGTTTTTCCAGAGTCATATTGACCAAAAATCATTGTGTCATTTTCTATGTGTGGCTGTTATATTATTACAGTGTTTTATTTCTACATTTTCCAGCAGTGGTGAAATCTCCAAATTTGTGTTTTCAGAAATTATTGTCATTTCCAGATTTTAGTATTTTTTTCATGCTTGGATTCAAAACCAAATGCATGGAGTGATAAGGAAAACTTATAACCAAAGTGGGGATTGAAATTTTACAATGCAAGCTATCAACGAGAAATCCTTCTCAAATTGGGCAGAAAAGTCATCTAGCTCCGTTGATGCAACAACGTGATCCTTCTCGGTCCCCTCTTCTTACTAGGACACTTAGAAGCATAGTGTCCAAACTTATGGGAATTGAAGCACTTGATATTAATTAGATCCTTCTTCTTTCCCTTCTCATTGGACCCAACCTCTCCTTGGCCCTTCTTTCCGTTAGCCTTGCTACCCTTTCCGACCAAGGCACAGTTCTCCTTGTCCTCTGTCATAACTAATATCCCTTCTATGGTTCCTCTTTGGATCTCTTTTTGTATGCAGTCAATCTAAAAACTTTCCTAATTTGTAAAGTTCTTTCTCCCACTAACAACATCATGGAACCCTTTCCATGACTTGTGAAGTCCAAGTAAGGAAAAAATCACAAGATCATCATTAGATACAACCACGCCCATCCCACCTAGTTCATCTCGTACCTGAGTAAACCTTGTCAAATATGGGATGATGGGCTCATCTGTATACTCAATTTCTCCTTAAGAGAAATCCTCTTGGTATCACTAGTACTCAGATACCACTTAAAGATTGTATCATACATCTCATATGCTATCTTCTTCTCATGGATATGAGGTACTATATGATATTTGACCCCTTCTAGAATGATCTTCTTTGCCTTGATATCATTATTATTATGCTGGGCCAATTACTGGGGGTCTTGAGGCGGTGCCATCGCCTGTTTGATTTAATCTCCCACGCCATTATATGTTAGGTCCCTATATTAATAGTATAGTCCCTTATTGTTGTTAGTATAACCCCATTATTGTTATTGTTGTACCCCTGTAACCCCAATATTGTTTTTTTTGGTAAATTAGGCTATTCTATATTAATTCGAAAAGCGAAACATTACATATGCTACAGGTTGGGTTGGTAAGATGCGCTTAACCAATCCTATCCTTAGTTGCGTAGTTTCAGGGCTGCCTCCATGGAGGAAACCAACCCAAAAAATACTTGAGACAGGAAATTACAAAATGTACAGTAGCGCTGGTGTATCCAAAAATTAAAAAATGTGCAGAAGCATAATTATAACTTGATATTCCGTGGTAATAGCATGCATGAAAAAAACCAAGGAAGAACTCAGTAGCTTCACAGTCCTTAGTCTTTAGCTTCATAATTACTGTCAGGTTCTTCCTCCACTATGGTTCAAGCGTACGCCTGCGCAGTCGCTTCCTCTGAATTTGTGGGTGGACGCATAGGTTTGGGGACCGGTGTGTAGAGGAAGGGTGCCTTTGGATACTCGGAGATAGGAATGCGCATCCAAGTGCCTTAAGAATCCATAATCCATACATCTAATTCATCATCCTCATCCTCCTGAGCCGGTAGAGGGTCAATCTTGCGAGGCAAGGGGTGCACCTGATGTGCGATGGTAGACCTCTGAGGTCCATGTTTATTTCTCTATGGAGCTTGCATGGGGGCCTCCTCCTCTTTCTCAGGATCAAGGATCTATTTAGCGTAATTGCTTGAGGAGGAGCCTTCAAAAAACTCTAGAAAATTGTCCATCCCACAGTGGTAGCGACCAGAAAGTGCCCCTCTCTGCCCTCCACGAATGGTTCTTTGGCGCAGTCTAGGAGCCATAGCCTGTTGAAGTAGAGGAATGGTGGAGGTGGAAGGATGCGCAACAAGGGGATAGGAATGGATCAAGGGAAAAGAACGTGGATAGGGGGATTGATGAGAGGGAAAGCACAAACTAATGGGTGCAGGCTGGATAATCGCATCCCAGAGAAGTGTGCGCAGCGCAACTCTAGGAAGAGGGCTGCGCAACGGTTGGTAGCGCAGGAGGGCAAGAAAAAAATCAATAGGAAAGACTAAAGGAACTGACTGTGTTTCTCTTTGTGCTGAGGGGCCTTCCTGTTAAAAGGTCTGTGACACATGCGAGGGGGAAGGTCATGATTGACCCTCGCACGCAGCTATGCGCCAGAACCGATATCCTAAGTGGGCTCGAGCGAAGAGTTATGGCTGATTGGCATATCAGTCCAGGTAATCATTTCGGATGATTGGTGCAGAGGGGAACCCTGGAGGGGGTGATGTTGTCCAAGCGTATCTTCATCATGCCTTATCCCATTCATCTTGTGCGGATGGTTATCGGTTTGAGGATCCACATCATGTGAGGACCTGCGCTACATATCTTCGTCCTCATGGGCGTGGGAGAGATGATTGTCATTCATACTACTATTTCACCTACATCCGGGGGGAGAAGATCCTTTTGAATGAGAGTATGGAATTCTTGTCTTAAAGAATCATCCTCTGCCTGGGTAAGGTTGGAATGATACAACTCTCTATGGCTTTCCACCCCCTTGTTCGCAAGGAGGTCCGCAACTGAGTTTGCTTTCCTTTGCACATGGCAAAAAGTGATGGCTTTGTGGTTGTGTATCAGCTGTTCCAGAAGCTTGAGCTTGTGGGCTAGCCTCTAGCTAGTAGATACCTTTGAGGATGCCGTGCCATGGATAATTATTGTGGCCGCCATAGTAATGATTTGCGAGTATCCCTCCATTTCCAGGGGGAAATAGTGAAACTAAATTACGATGTGAATACCCTGGATGAGCCCCTCCAGCTCCATAGAATTGTTACTATCCCACCCCATATTACCGTAGTAAATCTGAAGTGGCTTGCCTTGAGAGTTCCTGAGAATACCACCGAATCCTACATTTCCGGGGTTGCCTTTGGACGCACCATCGAAGTTTCATTTGAAGAAGCCATTTGGGGGGGGGGGGGGGCTTCCATTTTTCAGGGGCATGGATTCTGAGCATACTGAGGTTAGTGTCAAAGTTATTTTTTTGCATGTGATTCAGCTTCCATATCAGCGCTCCATCCTAGAGGTAAGGAGGGTCCTCTGTCATGCATCTATAGGCCCATTGTTTTGGTGAGGGTTTTAAAATTGTCCTTGCCAGTGACCACAGGTGGATGCTTTAACTTTGAAGATTCAGTTGTTCCTTTCCTTCCATATGTTCCAGATAAGAATGTCCGGAATGATCTTCCAGAGTCTGTTCAAGAGAGTGCTAGAGTAAGGGTTGTCCGTCCAAACGCTGATGGTGTTGATGATGTTTCCCCTTACTCTGTTGGTACATAGAGAGAGAGTAGCGTTTCTGTCCCACAATTCATTAGAGGTAGGGCATTGGTCCATCAAGTGGTCAATGGTTTCCAATTTTTCCTGGAAAAGAGGGCATCTGGAGGGTCCTCCAAACCCTCTCTTAAAAATATTTTCCCATGTGAGGATGCGTCGTTTACTAAGAAACCATAGAAAGGTGGCTACTTTAGGCCAAAGATTGGACGACCATATCTTTTTCAAGATGAGATTTTTTGGATCTGTATTCTGTTGATAAGGAGTTTGTAAGATTCCTTGGTGGAGTAGTTTCCACTTAGCGTGTGACCCTAACGAAGGATGTCAGGTCCTGGATGTACTCTGATTTTTCTTTTAGTGCTTAGTTCCTCCCAAATGTCTGTGTGACTCTCATTTTTCTAGTCATCTTGCCATCTGTCCGTGTGTAGCCATTTCCTATATCCTTGGGTTATGTCATCAGTCTAGAAGTCCTGTACACTTTGACTTTTCCTGGCTTGTAAATATTCACTCCATACTGGTATGGGGAAGATGGAAGATAGTCTTGGCAGTTGCTTCCAGGAGTCCTCCTAGAATCTTACTTGAGTGCCACTGCGCAGCTCCCAAAAGCTGTGGCTCTGTATCATCTTCTTTTGGCTGCTTTCTAGATTTGGGATCCTCCCGACTCTATGTTGAATATGATAAGGTCATACTTGGGACATGAATGAGCATAATTGGCCACCCATAGGTTAGCTCATGGAGAGTGGGGGTTGGAGACCCATTTCCACCAGATACTGGATCCCATGATGTTGTTGCTATGCTCAGGGTCACGCAACCTAGTTCCCCATGACTTTTTGGAGTACACACTTCCTTCCAGTTGACTAAAGTCCATTTGTTTTTCTCTTTGGTACCTCCCCATAGGAAATATTTTTGCAATTTGCGCATGGCCTTGAGGACCTATTTGTGGCTGCCAGGACCGAGAAGAGGTAAATGGGGAGGGAAAACAGAATTGATTTGATGAGAACCAAGTGGCATGCTATATTGAGAATACGATGGGTCTAGTTGGATAGAAGGGTTTCCATTTTTTTCAGAAGAGCTCACCAGGAGGAGTGATTAATGGCAGTGTCAGTGAGAGGGGCTCCGAGGTATTTGGAGGGTAAGGATGCGATGGAGAAGCCTAGGATACGGGCAATTTTTCACTAAGATAGGGGGGGTAATAATAATCTAGATTACTTGGACGTTTCGAGTAATAAATATCTAGATTCATTTTTGAAGAAGTGCAGTTTCTCCCTATGGTAAAAACAATGTTAAGTTTAGAAAGGAGTGCGATTTCATTTATGGAATAACAGTAAATATGTGGATCACTATGAAGATATGTATGTGGATGAAATGTTAAGTAAAGGCCAAATATGAATCATTGCTGGATAAGAAAAAGAGATGAAGGTAAATTTATGATTTACCTTCCCTCTCACATTTGATAAAAGAAAGGTCAGTACATGTTAATGAAGAAAAGACAGATCAACAACAGTATCAAGGTCTTGGAGTCATTCATAGGTCAAGGGTTTGAGTCTTGGTCATGGTACTTTTCATTTGAAGCTCTATAAGAAGAATTCCCTTCGGCTTTTCCTCTCTAAGAGGGAGAGGTTTTGCCCTGGCTCTAGGAGCCTAACTTTTGTGTCTTGTGTCTTTTGATAATTGACTTGATAAAAATTTAATAAGCTAATGAAGAGAAGACATAAGTATCTCAAGTAACCTCACAAGTAATTATCAAGAAGAGAATTTTAATTATAAACAAAAATGAACAAAGTTTTAAAAAATATGCACATGCAAACCAAATGCAAAAAAATAGAGAGACAAAGTGAGAAAACAAAAGAAAAATCAGTTATTTTATAATGCTAGACACTTTTCCGCACTAAGAGATTCCGAAAAATCGGGATTCGATCATGTCTTATAATGACATGATTAGTTTCGGTCAAGTGGACACAAATCCATGCGAATTGTGTCTGACTCAACCAATTCGAGACACGTGGAGGGTGGAGGACGAATATGGTTTCATAGATTGGAAGCATATTTGAAACCCTCGTTGAAGACTGTTGAAGAGTTCCTTGGAGGAACTCTAATGAAATGACTTGGATAAAACCTTTTAGTGTTGTACATACTTGGTTTTGACCTTGAAGAAGGATTAAAGCTCATAGATATTGAAGAGAATTTGAAGACTTGATGAAATACTATTGAAGACCAATTGTTGAAGTTTGGAGTCGCCATTGAAGAATCCTTATGTAGGACATCCTTTGGACCAACATTGAAGTCAACCTTTGAAGAAACATTGTTGAAGAACTTGTGATGTAGCTTTGCAGAAGATTATTTGAAGCAAATGAAAATATTTGGAGATACCTTGTGATGCCTTGTTAGAGTTTACTTTCATCTTTGGAGCACATTTGGAGAAGATCCTTTATAGTAATTATTGAAGAGTTGAAATATTATTCATGCAGTTTTTAAATCATTGTTGAAGCCTATTGAATAAATTATTGAAAACTTTGTGGGAAATGTCATTCAAGACTTTTTGAAGAAGATGTTGGAAGTCATGAAGCAATAATAAAACCTTTTTGAAGAATTAAAGTAGGGGGTTGGAGCCCTAGAGGATTGGAGTCCTCACAGTAGGTTGGAGCCTTGTGGAAACTTGGTCAAACCCTGAATTGTTGAGAGGATTGGAGTCCTCAAGTAGACCAAGTTTGATCTTGGTATAGTACAAGTTAGAATCTAGTTTGAAATCAAATACTGGAGTCTTTGTCAAGGGTTGGAGCCCTAAAGGAATTTTAAGTGTGATTTTAAAAATTATTGTTGTGAAATAGGATTGGAGTCCTCATTATCATTGTTAATAAAATTATTCTTTTGCTGTACATATTGTGTTCTGGTTTTACTAAGTGACCTTGACTTTTATAAGATAACAATTGTAAAGGAAATACTGATCCACCCACCTCTCTGTATTTTCAACACATCGCTCCTTGAATGAATGGTTCTTGCCAATTTTTGACTCGAAAATATCCATTTAAAACATGTTGGTTATTACTCATACCTAAGTACCCATTATCAATATTGATAGGCCACCTCACACCTAAATAATTCAGATCATTAATTATTAACTGGTTTCTTCAATGCTCGACCCAAAATCAATATTGTAACTTGGAGATTCATACTCAATGGTATCAACATTTCATATCCAATGCATCATTTAATACATGTATGCTAATGAAATATTTTTTTTCGACCTCCAATTTGCGCTTTCCTTGATAATATTCCAACATATTCTAGGCCCTATCCCAATGGTTTTGTTTTTCTTTCTTTCTATGCCCCATTAAGTGATATTGTTCCATCACTCATTCAAAATAGGAACAACATTAATATTTAGATTTACTATGGTCTAGCTACATATTATAATTGATTTGACTACTATATGAGAAACAATGATGTGCACCTCATTTGAAGAAATATTGTATATTTTCTTCAACTTTTCTTCCCTCTTAGGGTTCTCCATCCAAGTTAGACTCTTTCTATCATTATATGCCTTAAAAAATAAACACATGTTTTCTGATGGTTATAAGATGCTTTACTAACTTCACATATCATAGGGAATCACACCAATTTAATATAGCTTCAACACAATTGATTTTAACTAGAGACAATCCAAATCAACATTGACCACACCTAATTATCTTAAAACATAGATTATATAGGAAATGACATACCACAAATCCAAGATAAACTTAAATTTAACCATGAGAAGGGCCATGTTCCTTTCCCTTTATTAATTGTGTTACCCATGCTAGAAACTCCTTCACACTAACTCATCACTATTGTGGTGTAATTTGAGTAATCATGATGGCCATTAAATAGATGATAACTTCAAATATTTTTTGGTGGATGCATGACCATACTAATAAACCTTCTTCAGTCAATAAAAGAGTATTTAGGAATCCATTTGATCAATTCATTCACCTAGGTGTGTGTATAGGAATATTGTGCATTTGTATTGGAATTGGTTTAATTTTTGGCCTAGATTTGGCCTATGAATACAATCCCCATTGATGCATTATGTGATATTTTTTATCTTCTAAGGCTATGCTACCAATTTTGTCTTGCTGAGTTAAAATTCTTGTGCTTATACTCCTTTTTTTGATCTTTTCCTTAGCCTTTTGTTATACAATTTCCTCTTCAAAATGTTGAATTACATATGGGAAAATGTTGTTGGATTACTCATTCAATGGAGAGATCCTATTAGAGGATACAAATGTATATCCCATTAAAAAGAATTAGATACCATATATGGAAGTTTTTCCTCAAGTGACATTATTGGATTTCCATTATTTGATAAAAAAAGTGTTTTCTTTCAACTTAATATGTTAGTTGAATCATTTAAATTCACGTTTTGAATGGATAATTAGTTAGTATACATATATAGGGACTAGAATTTATAACATTGTTTTGTTTTTCCACTCATGTTTATCAGTCTCAAGTCCTAAGATCCAATTAAGAGTGTTGTTTAGTGTAGACACACATTAAAATAAATACACACCTTTATCGCAACAAATTAGAGTGGGTTCTTAATGAATGAATTCCATAGTGGCATATTGTGTACATTTTTTTAGAGTGTCCATTGCATAAAATATCCTTCACACAATCTAATTTTGTCCCTCCCTATCTCATGACTACATCCATGTAGTCAAGCGATGTGAGAATTGCAAAATATTTGCTTCGAAAACATAACTGTAAATTTCTCCCGTATATCTCATGATCATCATTGATAACTTTTACAAAATAGGGGTCACTTTCAAGGAGTGCCCATTGAAAAGTTTTGTAAACTTGTGGAAGTAAAGAAATACTAACCAAAATCTAAAACAAAGGAATAATAATGGCACATTCACATTGTATAGGTAAGATTTACCCTAGAAAACCTTAATGTGGAAAACTATTGTAATTGAGATTGTTGAGATTTTGGGTAGCATTAGATGTGCTCTATTTTTGAAACTTTGTGGAGGGGCTAGAACAAATGAGATCTCTAAGACCCAAAAATCATTTGGAGAAATTCCACCCGGTGTGAAAGTTATTCAAATAATTACATTTTTTAATGGGGACCCTAAGTCTAACTTAGGGAATTAAAAAATTAATATGAATTAATTTAAACATGTGGGTGAGAATTTTCTAAGTAACATGGATCAAGTCTTTTATAATCTTGGCCATTGATTAGATATTATATCACGACCGTTGATTTCTCAACGAGAAAATTATTAAAGGAAGGATTGGGGTCAGTTGGAGAACACACACACAGAGCGGTAGCACTTGAGCTAAGTCGAAATTCTGGGGTGCGGTTTGCTGAGAATTTTTGAGTGAGCTTGCATTGTTTGTGAGGGGCAGATCGACGAGGGATTATTCAGATATGAGGTCGAGAATACAAAGGGAGAGAGGCAGATCCATACCAGGTAGCACAGAAACTAGAAGGAGGGACACAACTCAGCCAAGCTCACGTAGAGGCAACACAGAGGCTGACGCAAGGCATTCAAGGTGACACAGAGGCAGTACTGATTCAGGTAATTTTTTTATACCCTTTTAAACCAAGACCTTTTAATTCAACTGATGTGTTAGAATTTCATCTAATCAAAGCGTTAATGAACATAAATGAACATCTGCATGTTGTAAAGAAGAGGAACATAACAAGCACTAGAAACATACGATATTGATAACGGAGTTCTTCCAGGAGGGAATAAGTCTCCGAGACTCAGTGTAAATATGGTGTAGGCTGCTGCATTAAGTGTTGTAAATAGTGAATATGTACATGGATGGTGTTTTCTCTGCCATACAAGGAAAACACCCTCACACAGGATCAGTGGCTAGATCTCTCCATGAGATGTTCCGCTAGAGGAACTCTCACTCTAAAAAAGGACTCCTATCAGTATGAAAATAAATCAGACATAATAACTATGAGTATCCCACCAGCATGGAAAAAATGGATCTCAAACAAACATACATGTGACAATGAGTATCCTGCCAACATGGAAGCAAAGGGATCTCAAACATTATACAAATCCATGATAAAAATTACATCTCACATCAAGAACAAAACAAGATCCCACATCAAACATCAACATGGATCTATACAACACAATGCATATCATAGAAAAGAGACAAAGAAGTAAATGATCACACTGCATATACCTCACTTCTTAGAGCTATTTGAAGAAGATGATGATAAACTGCTGGATCTGGTTGTACCATCAATCGTGTGGCATCAAATATCCTGAAAACGACTGCTCACACATTGAATGTTAACACTTGCAACTCCAATTTGAAAAGTGGTTGAAAAACATAAGGCTCAGATGGAAAATTTTACTGCACTGTTGAACTCGTGTGGCCGAGAGGTGTAGGATCGACTGTCAATTTGCTGAATTCTAACAAAGTGAAAATCTGGGCCTTCGGGAATATTTTAGATTCCCCCTAGATTCCTCAAAGATGTTGTTCCACTAGGAATCTGTAAATATGCAACTCAAAACAGGAATCTGATCTCACCTTTGAGATCCTTGCAAAATTTCGAGAAGAATGAGTATAAAGTTGATCTCATTCTGACATCGACGAATTTCGACATCCAAGGAATCTGAAAGATTCCCTCAAGATTCTTGAAGATTCTCCTCCACTGGGAATCTGCAAATTCGATGCTCAAATGGAAAATCAGGGTGCACTATCACGCTCCATGTGAAATCATGGTTAAAATGGATATAAATTTCAATACATTCTAAAAATTTTACCTCCTTGGGATCAAAAGATTCCCTTGGCATCAAACAAGAATCTGTCTCGAAAATTGTGCCATCTGTTGCGTCAGCCTCTCCTCGAACTATGTGCCCATCCTTGCTGCCTCTACTTGGGTACACTGGAAAAATGCAGGTTTAAATAAAAATTTTGGGTGGAGTTTCCCAGATAGCTCCACTGGCGCAATGGAAAAAATTGCAATTTGTAAGGGGAGGTCAAGGGATCAAATCCACTGCTGTATAATAGTTTTGGTTTGGGTGCGTTTTTGAATTTGGGAGGGTCGAGCCTACCTTTGGCGGCCCGCCCCAACTACATGTGGATTATACATTATAATGGTGAGGGTTGCGGTTGGGGTGGCAGGGTTGACCGCCAACCACCCCACCACACACACACACACACACACCCACACACATATATTTGTTTGTATATTGGTGAGGGTGCGGGTCTGGTGGGGTCATGGCCGCCGACCCTTAATTTTTTTATTTTATTTTTCTTTACATGGTTATGCGGTGGTCCGATGGGGGTGGTGGGGGTCATGGCCCGCCACCCATTTTTAATTTTTTTTTTTTGTCTTTTAATATAACAAACACACCTTTTTAAAAATTTGGTTTTTAGGTGTTACTGGGAAATTTATCTATCCCAAAATTTCACCCGAAATCTAGTCGGAATCAGGTGGCCAGAAAAAATCAAAATTGTGCCTTCCTTAAGCCTACCACCTCATCAAGTCAACCCAGAAATTTGTCTGCTTCTAACTTTCGAATACAAGCTCAGTTTTACGAACCGTTTGCATCGCTGCGATCAAGACGATGAGATCTACGCTATGTTCTTGGTTCAATATCATTTTGATTTCTTTTAGTTTTGAGCTTCCATAAGCCCTCTTTGTCCTGTGTGTGTCTCTAGAGCCACCTGGATCATTCCTCCCCACTGAGGAGCTTTTGGTCCTCCAAAAGTATCAACAATAATCTGCAACTGCAGTGTATAATGTCTGCCCCATTTCCTTCACCTTTGTTCTTCAGAGCCTTAAGCGATGAGCTGAAACCTACATCCCCTGCAAACTTGTAGTACAATCTTCTGCAAATTACATGCTCAAATTGACCAACCATGACCCAAAAATTTCTATGTTTGACACGGGTTTATAACATGTACATGGTGGTCAATCTTAAATAAAAATGGAAATCACACCCCAATTATCATTAAAAGACCAACATCATTATCGCATTTCGAAGTGATGGAAAACACATCATCACTTTTACCTAAAAAAAATGCATCATACAAATTATAAAACAAGGCCAAAATATCATGGTTTCTTAACAAGCGATGGAAAAAACATCATCACTTTTACAGTTAAAAATGCAACATATGATTTACAAACACGACCATGACACACTACCACATCTAAAAAAACCATCTCCCACTTATCAAAGTGAATGGATCATCTCCCTATGGCACATTGGCTGGTCAAACATTTCTTTCAACTGGATTATGCACCGACGCTTTGTCCTTAAGGTGCTGCTCTGGATGGAACCTTGAACACATGGCTCTTTGATGGTCACTTTGGTTGCAATGGCTGCAAAAGGTCTTCTTTCTCTATACCTGCTTAAACAATTTATTTTTTTGTTATGGAGAAGGCTTTCCACGCCTCATCCTCCTTTGTGTTGCCATTCTTTTCCAACGCATGACATGGTTATGTAAACCACAAAAAGGAAAATTTTTCTTATGCCATGATTAGCAACATGATTATAATCAAAATGAACTTGTGAATATCGAGACTTGTTATACCTTTCCTGGTGGTATTTGGTGTGATCATGTTGATGAGAACTTGTCTCAGCTCTTCTGTTGCGACATGCACTTCCATGAGATGATGGTGAAGTGTTCCCATCAATCTTTTCCCCTAAAGAGTTCAAAAATGTATGTTTTCCTATGATTTCATTATGGAAATGAGAGCTTGCCTCAGCTCTCTGTCTACAATACATGTCGTCATAATATGATGGTGAAGTGTTCCCATCATTCTCTCTCCTTGACGGTTTCCCCAATGTCGTTGAGGCTTCTAACACCTTTGAACATTATCCTTTAGTGTATCCCAAACCTGCGTAGGGAGGTCTATGCACTACCTCCAATGGATGAGTTTTGCCTTGGCCATGAATTCCAAGTCCTCCTCCTTTATACCCCATCCTGGTAAGGAGTCTCATGTCGGTTCTTGTAGTGTGGATTTCCACATTTCCAACAGAAATAATAGCATGTGAAGATGAAACCGAAGAATGATCAACACTGTTTACAATAGCTGTCGATGTTGAAACACATAAAGAGGGCTTCTCTAAGCCTTCATTTCGCTTCACTTCCTCCAAGGCCTCTGTCGTGGCTTGTATATGAATCTGCAATTGGTGCTTCTCCTCTTTCTCTTCTCATAGAAGTGTCTTTAATGCATCAAGATATGTTTGAAGACTTCCATCGTTGTGCTCTAATTCTTCCAATGCCTCTGTCGTGGCTTGCAACTAAAGCTACAATCCCTTCTTCTCCTCCTTCTCTTCTTGTAGAAGTGTCTTTAATGCATCATGATCTGCTTGAAGACTTCCGTCATCGCGCTTCAATTCTTCCAATGCCTCTGTCGTGGCTTGCAACTGAAGCCGCAATCGATGTTTGACCTCCTTCTCTTCCTGTAGGAGTGTCCTCAGCTCAGTGTTATATTTTGCTTGTTTCTCATAAGCTTCATACAACATGCCTACTCTCTTGGACACCTTGAGCATGGTCTCGTACATGTCTTTGACATCCTCCATTTCTTCACATTCAATGGCTCACACTTGCGGTTCAAATCAATAAGAAGTCCGCTCTCATACCACTTGATCTGGGGAAATTTTTGATACCCTTTTAAAATAAGACCTTTTACATTGTCTGATGTGTTATAATTGCATCTAATCAAAGCGTTAATGAACATAAATGAACATCTACATGTTGTAAAGAAGAGGAACATAACAAGCATTAGCAACATACGATATTGATAGTAGATTTCGTCCAGGAGGGATGGTGGAAGCCACTAAATTAAGTACTGTAAATAGTGAAGATTTACATGGATGGTGTTTTCTCTGTCATATAAGGAAAATTCCCTCATAAAGGAGTGGCTAGATCTCTCCATGAGATGTTCCGCTACAGGAACTCTCACTCTCAAAAAGGACTCTTATTAGTACGACAATAACTCACACATAATAACTATGAGTATCCTGCAAGCATGGCAACAAGGGATATCAAACAAACATACATGTGAAAATGAGTATCCCACCAACATGGCAGCAAAGGGATCTCAAACATAATAAAAATCCAAGATAGAAATTACATCTCACATCAAGAACAAAACAAGATCCCACATCAAACATCAACAGGGATATATACAACACAATGCATCTCATAGAAAAGAGACAAAGAATTACATGATCACACTGCATATACCTCACATCCTGGAGCTATTTGAAGAAGAGGATAATAAACTGCTGGATCTGGCTATACAATCAATCTTGTGGCATCGAATATCTTGAAAACGACTGCTCACACATTGAATGATGACACCTGGAATTCCACTTTGAAAAGTGGCCGAAAAACTTAAGGCTCAGATGAAAAATCTGGCTGCATCGCTGAACTCTTATTGCCGAGAGGTGTACGATCGAATTTCAATTTGCTTAATTCCGAAAAAGTGAAAATATGGGCCTTAGGGAATCTTTTATATTCCCCCTAGATTCCTCAAATATGTTTCTCCACCAAGAATCTATAAATCTACAACTCAAAACAAGAATCTTATCTCGCCATTGAGATCCTTGTGAAATTTTGAGAAGAACGAGTATAAATTTGATCTCATTCCGACACCGACAAATTTCGGCCTCCAAGGAATTTGAAAGATTCCCTCAAGATTCTTGAAGATTCTCCTCCACTGGGAATCTGCAAAACTGCTACTCAAATGGAAATTCTGGGTGCACGATCATGCTCCTTATGAAATTATAGTTAAAATTCATATAAATTTTAATACATTTTGAAAATTTTACCTCCATGGGATCAAAATATTTCCTTGGCATCAAACATGTATCTGTCTCAAAAATTGTGCCATCTGCTGTGTCAGCCTCTCCTCAAACTGCGTACCTGTCCTTGCTACCTCTGCCTTGGTGCACTAGTAAAATTACGGTTTAAATAAAATTTTTGGGCATAGTTTCCCAAACGGCTTGACTAGCGCAATGGAAAAAATTGCGATTTGTTAAGGGTAGGTCGGGGGATCAAATCCCGTCTCCCCCAAAATCCGCGTATAATAGTTTTGGTTTGGGCACGTTTTTGAATTTGGGAGGGGTGGGCCCACCTTGGGCGGCCCACCCCAACTACCCATGGCTTATATGCTATAATGGTGAGGGTTGTGGTTGGGGTGGAGGGGTTGACCATCGACCACCCCATCACACACACACACACACACACACACTTGTTTATATATTGGTGCAGGTACACATCCGACGGGGTCATGGCCGCCGACCCTTAAAAAAATTTTGATTTTTCTTTACATGGTTATGCGGTGGTCCGATGGGGGTGGTGAGGGTCATGGCCTGCCACCCATTTTGTTTAATTTTTTTTGTCTTTTAATGTAACAACCACACCTTTTTAAAAATTCCATTTTTCGGCGTTAGTGGGTAATTTATCAGTCCCATAATTTCTCCCAGAATTTGGCTAGATTTGGCTGGAATCCAGTGGCTAGAAAAAAGCGAAATTGTGCCTTCCTTAAGCCTGCCACCTCATCAAACCAACCTAGAACTTTGACTGCTTCTAACTTTCGCATACGATCTCAGTTTGATGAACCATTTGCACCACTGCAATTAGGACGACGAGATATACACTCTGGTCTTGGTTTGACAACATTCCGATCACTTTGAGTTTTGAGTTTCCATAAGCCCTCTTTGTCATATGTGTGCCTCGCTCAAGTACTGAGCCCAAAAGGATGACTTAGGGGCATCCTGTGCTGCGCAATGTCTACACTGGGAAGGAGAAGCTGACACAAAGGCTGGAGGAGCATTGTTGGGGTTCCTGTGGGCTAGAAAGGGATCGTATTCAATGTTTTCAGAGGAGTGCTTCCTCGGCTGAATCAACCATATTTTCTATCTCGGAGTGATAGGTACATCTATCGTGAAATTATCTGTTGGGAAAACCATTGCTAGTGCCCTTGATTGTATTCAAACATTCTTCTTAATAAACAAACCCTTTAAGAGTTGTTGCACTGATTTTCCCGCATTGGATTTTTCCGAGGACATTGTCCAAAAAATAACGTGTTCTTTGTCATGTGTGTGTTATGCTTCAATAAATGATCTATATGTATGTGTAGGCTGCAATTGTGTTTGCTTTGATATTTTACTAAATATTCATAAATAACTTGATAATTAACCAAACAAGTAGGAGAAGTAAATCAAGATACTGTAGTAGGGTTTCTACATTCAAAAAAATTCACAGATATTTGATATGTAAATAAGTCTACTTATGTAGGATAAAACACATATAAAACACCACCTTCACCCCCATCCCGTTGAATAATGTAACTTGGTCCAATCTTAATTAATGTATTTGAGTCACTATGTAATGTACTTATCAAAAGAATAAATAAAATAATTTATTACTATTATTACGATGACTTATTAAAGCACGAGTTTCATGCTTGGGTAATTATATTTTAGGTCAAAGTCCCCATTGAGGACTTCTAGGATTTATCCTGAGTGTATAAAGTAATTGTACATATAAAAAGACCCTTCTTAGGATTTTGAATCATGTAAAAAGGTTTAGTATTGAGTCAAATATGATTTATGTCACCTCCACACCAAGTCAACTTCAAGATGCTCAAGTCGGCCTCAAGAAAGGCTATTCGACCTCACCTAAAGGCCATAAAAGAAGTAGATCGAATTCATTTTGAGGAAAAAATCTCAATCAAGTTTGATATATATTTGGAAGCCGGGAAAAGAACGAAGTGAAGGAAGAGGGATACAAAAGTGCGAGTTTGGTTAAGGTGAAAGAGAAAAGGAAAATAAAAATTGCATCTCTCTCTCTCTCTCTCGTGCCCTATATTGGAAGATCAAAGTCTCACTTGTGATGTCACTACCAATTTCTGCATGATGCCACTGCCAAGACAATTATATTTTGAAGTTATTTTTGTTGGCATTACTGCCTCAAAAAGTTGTATTGGGTAAAAATAAAAGTTTCTAAGTCAATATTGAAGTATCTTAGCCAAGATCGAAGTATCTAAAGAAAGATCGAAGTTTCTGGGTCCTAGAAAGTGCTGCATAGTGTTGTTGTTGTTGTTGCTTCTGCCAAGTTGAAATATGATCATCTGCAAAGGAACAATAAGGTTTAATTGGTGTGGAGGAAGTTTGTTTCAAGGTATAGAGTCTTGGATTATCTTAGGAAAACTATTGAAGGAAGAACTACTGACTAGTTTTCCCCTAGAGTGGGCTTTTTCCCTCATTGTCCGCATATATCTGGTGTCCTTGATCTATGTGCTATTTCTTTGGTAATTTCTTTATGAACTAAGAGAAAATAGTAGAATAAAAAAACTAATACGAATACAGGAACACCACAAGTAAATAATCAATAACAAGAAAATATTTCCACCTTTCTGATTTTCTAACATGGTACCGGAGCTTTGTTGAAGAAAGGGGAAATTTCAAGGAGTTTATCAAGGAATCATAAAAGGATATTATTTAAGGAAAGAAGTTCACTATCTTCAAGGAAAATGTTTAACTGAATCAAGGGAGAGAACAAGCTTGAAGGAGCATCAAACTACAGGTCATGGAAGAAGAGGATTGACCTCATTCTTGAAAAGAACAAATTATTAGATTTGGTTAGAGTGAAAGTAAAGAAAGAATATTACATTGATGCAGATAAGGTGAAATTCAAATAATTATAATTGGTGTCCATGACTCTAATGGTAGAAGGTATAAAGTACAATCTTTTCCCATACATATCCAACATTGATCATGCTCAAGAAATGTATGAGGCCATGTCAAAAATATTCACTATTAAGAACATTGGTCAAGTGATAAGTTTGAAGAATGAACTAAGGAACACAAATATTACTAAAGAGGACACTGTGGACACCTTATTTGTAAGGATAAAAAGAATTAGAGATAATTTTCTAGCCATTGATGAAATTGTACCAGAAAAGGAACTTGTGATCACTGCATTATTAGGGTTTCCACCTTCTTGGAGTGATTTTGCTTCAGGAATCAACAACTGCAAGGAAGCTCCCACATTTTAAGAATTATGGACTGCCTGCAGCCTAGAGGAACTGAGAATATCATTAGTATCCAACAATGAAGAATTTTCAAGTGCCTAGATCGGTCATCACACAAAATGAAACTTCAAGAAGACAAAGGGACCAAGAAGGAAGGTAGACATGTCCAAGGTAGAATGTTATCAGTGTAATAAAATGGGTCACTATAGAAGTGACTATCCCGACAATCCGAGAAATAAGAAGAGAGAAAGAGATCAAGCAAATGTTTCTGAATAAGGATCTTCTAAGAAATTCAAACCCGAAGAATCTGACATAAGGGGCTTACACTACTAGGTTCTTTGCTATTAGCCTTAGATATTCCATTTTTATATTTTATATTTTTAGTATTTGTAGGTGTTGCAAAAACAATCCTTTCTGCGGACATAAGCGATCTATCTAGTCCTAAAGGAAGGATCTAGCAACCAGACGAATATGTATAAACTTTCCCAGCTTATATCAGAAAGTACAAAGTAAGATATATGACATACCTCACTCTGATGCTAACGCCCGTTACAAAACCACAGGTAAATTCCATGGGTGGGTAAATACCATGGGTAAATGAACACCATGGGTGAATCAATACCATGGATAGATGTCACTTACAATACCATGGGTAATGAATACCAAGGGTGGATGCCACTTACAATACCATGGGTAAATTCCATGTGTGTATGAATACCATGGGTGAATGAATACCATGGATAGACGCCACTTACAATACCATGGGTGGATAAATACCATGGATGGATGAATACCATGGGTGTAGGCCACTTTCCATTCATATCAGTCGATTATTTAAACCATTAATAGGCATGAGATACACCACCAATGATGACAATAGCTCTCAAGGTACAAAAACACAATCTACAAAAGTGAACAATGAAGCTGAGGCCGGACACTCGCAGAATCATTCAATCGAAGGCCAATGATATGAACCTATCATCGAATGCGAAGAAATTGCCATTGAGGCACGCAAGATCCGAGGTACCGAAAAGGGGTTTCTAGATCATCTTCCTCGATAATGAGATGGAGTTGACAGGAAGTGATCCATCGAAGGAGGGCCATAATTTTTCCCACATCATCGACACAAAACAAAGGATTTTGGAAATTTTGATGAGAGTGATTCAATATTGTGGCAGAAAAGGTCAAATGAGGCACAAGAGGTTTGAATTTGCATATGGTACTTCTCTTGAACATATCGATGACATGACTCTAGAGTTTGGAAACATTTAACTCAAAATGGGATCAGTGGTCGCGACAACGATAGGACATGATTAAATGAGAGACAAACAGATTTCCAAAAACTAAGAAGGAAAGTGACGAAGTGAGGATATACCAAAACTAACATGAGATGAAAATGAGTGTCATGTTTAAGAGCAACATGCTACCTTCAATACATAATACAATACATGTTTACTTCCATTTTTCCCCACTATTTCTAGCGAGTAGCTCTTTATTTGTGTTTACAATCTTGAAGAGGATACCATATGCTTGTCGTATAAGTTCACCCTTCGGATGAATCCATCCTAGTAAGTTTAACGAGCCCTAGTAAGGAGTAGCTTGGACTCATCATGGTGACAAGTCCTACGTCGTTTAAGTTTTACGAGTTTGACGGAGGTGTAACTCGACATTTTTTTCATGTTTAGGGATTTGAAAAAGAGGCAGAAAAGAAAAATCCAAAGGTATCTTTTCGTAAATAGTCCCTCGAATATGAAAAGGTAAAAAAAAATATCCGAGAGAACCTATTAGTCATGTTCGACTAAGGTATTCATTTTTCATAATTTTTTTTTATCTAGGTTTGGAAAAGGGATAAACTTATACTGAGTAGACGTCAATTCATTTACTTTAATAAGCTAGAAATCAAAATTTCTCAGCAATATTTTCATGTTTCGAGAGTCAGAAAAGAGCTTAAAGATGACTCCAAGGGGTTCATTTTTCGTTTATTTTCACGAGTCTGAAAATGTAATAAAACAAAACTCATTATTCACCAATTATCGTTGTCTATTCGTAATTACCTGTTGTTGAACATGCGAACAAACATCACTCTGATCGAGGAAAAAATATAAATATAAGTAAAAAATGCATTTTTAAATGGTAAAAATAATTTTAACAAGTTCATATAAACTCAATAGTCAAAAATAAAATTTAATTTTTACCATTTGTTAACTTGGAGAGAATTTTACCCAAAATTACCTTGATCTTTAGGCGCAGAGTTCGAGAAATCCGGAAGACCATTCAATGAGTCATTTGTTGCAAGTAAAAATCATATCTTTCCTCTACATTTTGGTTGTTTTTTTAAGTGGTTTGAGCCATATATTATGTGTCTAGGGGAGTATCAAAAAATTAGGGCTCATGGCCGATCAACACGGGATTCACCCATCAAAATTGCATTGTTTTCCCTGGGCCCAACATGACTAGTGTGATGACAATGCGGAAAATTTTTGAGATAGTCATGTTAGCACCGAGAGTTAATTTTTTTAACCAAAGCTCAATTTGTACTAGTTATTTTTCCAATTTCTCTCCATGAAAGGTAAATAATATTTGTTTAATGATGTTTTGAAGGTGAAAAATGGCCATTGAGTGGAAATAAATGTGAAAATTCTACTGTAGTATCATGGTTTACTTCTCCTACATGATTAAATTATACAAGTTATCTTCATAAATAGTATTCATAAAATACTGAAGTAAACACAACTAACAGCCTACACATGCAGATCTTTTATTGAATATTACGCTCATTCAAACAAAGTGACACACTAATTTTTGGACACAAGTCCTTGGAAAAACCCAATGCAAGAAAACTGGTGTAGCAGATATGAGGGTTTATTATTATTAAGTAGATTATGAGTACAACAAATATGGGCATCAGATCTGGTTCACCCGACAAAGAAAAATATAGATATGCAACTAACCTGCTGTTCTGAGACCAAGATTATCACTTATCCACACCCTCAAATTGGATTTACAAGACTCAGCCTGGATCTGGCCCTAGAAACCCCAACACTGCCCCTGAAGCCCCAACGTCAACCCTGCTAGGCTCTGCGTGCATCTGCATTGCTCAGAGAAGGACTGTGTAACCCAAGAGTGGGTGACGAAGTCCTTATGCTACCTCTGGAGTCCTTTATGTAACTATGAAGCCCTCTGAAGCTGCAATGCTACCCATTCCTGGGCCTGCATTGCACCTGCGTAGTCGCTGAAGCCTCTGCACTACGCAGCTGGTGCTACTGCCCTTGCTCCTCTGCATTGTCCTTGAAATCTGCTCCTTTTCCTCTTCCTGACTCTTGGCTCCGAGATCAGATCATCCCCTCAACCAATACTAACCCTTGTTGCAAAAAAATCCTCCAAAAATTCTTAGCAAACCCTTCCCTAGAATTCCAGATTAGTCTCTCATCTGTGCATCTGTGTGTGTCTCTCCAATTGACCCTCAAGCCTTTCTCTTATACTTTTTCATTGATCTCATCAACAATCGAGATTAAAACACTCATCAACGACTGAGATTAAAATACTACTCTATCGGTGTCATTTAGAACATTTCAGCACATGTGTTAATTAATTCACTTTAATTATTTAATTTTCCTAAGTTTAGATTTAGGAAATACATTAAAATAATTAATTATTTGAATAACTTGAAAACTAGCTGAAATTTCTCCAAACACTTTCTAGGTTTTGGAGTTCAAGTGTGTCTTAGCCCCTCCACAAAATTTCAGGGCTAGAGCACACATGATGTTACCCCAAATACAAAAAATCTCAACAAGGGGTCTGTTAGTGTCAGTCTAGTCATACTGCCATCAATGATCAAAACTGCTCTTTTTGCATTTGCATATTAGGTGTCTGATACCGAATAAATTTCACCATTCCGCTAGGTCATGGATTCATTGATGGTAGTAATATTTATCAGTTGTCCCTCATAAGGTACTTGCTGATTTTCCTTCTATGGTCTTTAGTCATTAGTCACAATCATTCTTAAAATCATATCAGTAGGTCATAGGATGGGTCTCATTAGTTTCTAGGGTCTCACCATGGTCAAATTAATGAGTCAAATGTCAATAATATCAACAAGGCCATGAGGAAGCCAATAAGCTCAAATTCACAACACCAGGAAGAATCAGAGAGACATTTTATTCAGTTTGATGTAATTCTCGCCTCAAAACCATGTTTTGAGGCAAAAACATGATATTTTGTCTTTATTATTATCATTCATTATGTAATTCTATATCATAATATGTAATAAGTCACAATTCAGAAGCTGTTATCTCCACAAAGTGATGTCCCTACCTTCAGAAGAGTTTTCCACAGCATGTTCAGCGCCAAATCATCCTCCAAGTAGATCCATCAGAAATATCTCGGAAATAGCTTTCCAACAGTATACTACACTCTCAAAACTGACTTCTCGATTGAAATTTATGCTTAAGTGAAGTAAAATTCCCTAAACCTCCCCTATTTCCCATGTTCCCCTTTAACTTTATGTTTAAAGTTTTATATTTTCCTCATGAAATCCCTTTTCCCCCTTACGATTATAAAATTTCATTATAAATACATATGCGATTATGCCAAACCACTTCCCCACCATGCGTTATGATGAAAATTTATTATAAAGTCTTATATTATAAACCCCCCTTTTCCAATCGCAACTTTCCTCCGATCGCATCCCTCCTCCCTCCTCCCGATCACCCGACCACACCTCCTCCTTCCGATCTCCCGATTGCACAAAACTCTGATTGCAATCAATCGAAATTCCCTTCCCTGATCCTCCGATTGTAACAACCCCCGATTGATCCAGCACCATCGATCTTCCCTGCCGATCGGACGGTGCACATTCAATCGCGTCATCACAATCGGAATTTACATTTGTGTTGCACTCCGCTCCCCTCCGATGATGCGATTGTGATTGAACCTCGGGCCCACCATACGGTACTTCTGCCCATATATATTATAAATGGTTTTCCCCTTTGTAAACTCGGAATTTGTATTATTTTCATTTTTACAAAGGTTATCCCCATTCCCCCTTTCTCAATCGCATCCGAGGTTTTATATGTATCACTCCACCCTACTCCCGATTTCGATTTCCGATTGCGATTATAATACTTGGTCCCACCATAAAGGCCCTCCTCCGATCCCTGATTCTGATCGCATCTCAATTTTTGTATTCAGCGTTTTAAACCATTTCCAATCTCCGATGCGATATCGATTGACCTGTCGGTCCCACCACTTAACCTTCCGCCCATTCATTACGAAACCCCTTTTTCCTTTGTAAAAGTTAAAAATTATCCATTTTGTTTATTACAAAGGGCTCTCCCCAATCGCATCGGAAATGTTGTTTCATATATATTGTCTTGCTCCCCGATCCCGATTGCGATTATGTGGGCTCCATCTCCCCTTCTCCGGTCCTTCTGATCGCCAATTGCAATAAACATATTACCATATGTATTATAATGTGTTTTATCATATTACATATGTTTTAATATGTTATATCTCTCCGCTCCCGCTCCGATTCCAATTGCGATTAATATAATTTCCGCCCTATTTCCCTTCCCTTTTCCCATTTAAGATTAAATTTTCCCTTCACGATAGCATATAATTTCATTATGTTTTATTTCAACAGCAATTTTAAAAAATCAGTTTTCTCCAAACAATAAAGGAAAGCAAGTGATAGTTAAAGGGCCGAGAACTAAAATAAAATAAAGATATCTACAACAACAACAAAATAGGAAATATGTTCATCAGATTACCTATTTTCTTTCATACAGCCTAACAGCAAAATCTCCAAGTGGTCAAATGCAATGCTGTCCATTTTTTTTAGGGGCAGATTGTTGTATTTCTTTACTATGATTGTATTTCAGTTCTTCGGCTATTAAAACAACTCCCTTCTCTTGTGGATCTATGTTCCCACACTTCAGCCTATTTAATGTAATTGTAAATCATTTGTAAAGCAGAAAAAGTAAGAGTCTAAGTCTGAAAGTAGGGGAATAGTGTGGAAGAACATCTCTGCGCTACATTGTACAGTTTGACAAGAATTAATAAGAGATGCAGCTCTGATTTGTGGGATCCATGTGGTATATGAGTTAGCATTTGTTTTTCTTCTTTGTTTCATATGTGAATTGTTATGTGTTCCATTCATCCATAAACATTTCTTTTTGAATGATTTTCAAGATAGAAAGGTAGAATCCATTTTATATGCTCTGCCTTGGGGAATCATTCATACTCAGTGTGTTTTCTTCTGTTTGAAAATGATCCATTTATTGTGCCCTTTTCAGCTCCTCACTAGTCTTTCCATCTCATCCTCATTAAATTTTAATTGCTAAGTTTCCTGCCTATCTTGCCCCATGAAATACCCTGTGTCCTGATTTAATTCCCGGTTTTAAACTGTCCCTTTTATCCCACACATCCCTGAAATTCATTCATTCATTTTATTTAAACCTTTTTCCCATCATTTTATCTAGCCTAATATCAGTCCATTTATTGTATTCCTTTGAATATTCTTTTACGGAGAGAGCCCTCTCCTGTCCTTGTAGGGCTAGCTACAAGGTTGAGCGTGGTTTAGTTGTTACCCTGATTTTCTTTTTGCAGCCTGGGGTCCAATTCAGGTGTTAACATCTCTGGCGACTCCACTGGAGAAAAGTTCAAGATTGTTTGTTTGTTAGTGTTATTTGTTTTATAAACTACAGACGGAGCCTGATGTTATGCCAGGTATCCTTCAAAATGCACATTTCTTTGCAAGTGCATAAGTAGATAAATGCTGCTTCAGTAAATCTCTGGTCTAGTTTTATAAACATAACATCTTACTTGCAAGATTTGCCCCAGTACATCAAATAATTCCAGACTTCTGAAAGATGATGTTAAGATTTTTGCTAGGCTGCAAAATAAGATTTTTGTAGAATAGAAATTTGACTACACTAGCTTCAAGAAGATACACAGGGCTAATCCAGATCCAAATCCTCCCCCTGTGTTTGAAAATCCAAATCTTATCCCAAGAATTGTCAGAAGAGAAGAAGGATCATTAAGCCCCAGACCTGTCTTCAGGTCCTATACTTGGCCCAGTGAATGGTTTTTTGTAGAAGATCTTTTCTTTGATGAGAATTTTGAGCTTTCTTTATTTAGGAATAAGTTTGAAAATGACATTGATGACACAGTTTTAGACCCTGATTTCCTTGTAGATATTGAAGTCCAAAGAGAAAATACCTCCGTTGACGATTAAATTTTGAATTCTCCCCAGTCCATCACTGTAACTAATATCCCTGAGCCTTCAGAATCATCATGAACAACATTTCCCCCTCCCAATTCATCAACATTCCCATCAGTCAACTCCCAATTATCATCTCCTCCATAAACACTGTCCTCAAATCCTACAAGTTCTGTCGTAAATCCACCCAGAGTTATGGCTGCCAGGTATACACCCCTGGTTTTACCCCAGGTCCTCGATGATATGTCGGCTGACTATCAAAGTAAAATTCCAATCTTTGATGCCACTCAGAGCATCACGACTCAGCAACATGTTGATAAAATGAATGAATTTTTTGATTTGCATGAGGTAGAAGTAGAGAATGTAACGATGAGGCTGTTTGTTCAAAGTTTTGGAGGCAAAGTCGGAAAGTGGTTTAGAGCCCTACCGCCAGGCACAATTTGCACTTTTCAGGAGTTTCACACTCAGTTCTTGGACTGGTGGGAGGTAAAAAAGAACCCACTTAAAATTTCGTTTGAATATGAGAACATTAAGAGAAATGTGGGTGAAACCATGCAGGATTATTGTTTGAGATTCATTGCTGTATATAATGCTATTCCATATAATCTGAAGCCTCCGGTGGGACTGGAATTGTTAAAATTTCCCGATGGATTTGATGCTGAAATGGAATATCAGCTGTGTGAAAGAGATCCGTCTTCACTTGAAGACATGCAGAAGATAGCGATAAACGTTGAAGCTAATCTGCTGGCTAAAAGAGCAAGAGCCAGAGCTGAGAAAAGAGTCACAATAAAAGAGGAGGCCTCTACTTCAGACAGTAAAATGGACACTCTGATTAGAACAGTGGAAAAAATGGTTGATAGGTTAACCATTGTAGATAGACCTGAGCCTCAAATAAGAAATCCGAATTTCAGAGGGCAGCAACCGCAATTCAGAATTAAACAAAGAGAGCAAAGAACGCAGGACCAAATTGCGCCACCACAGCAGCAAATTAAAACTCCTTTGCAGCAAAAATACGTGCAAGGGATAGATTTAGATGACGATGATCCTGTGATTGAGGCTAATCACTTTTTCACGGCGGACGGTACACCCATTTTCCTTATAGAAGATGAAGAATACACAGTAGTGACTCCAGATATTCGAAAAGACCAAAATTTCATTTTGGCAAATGATACAGTACTGGAAGAAGAGTCTAATGAATACCAGAGAGGGTATATGAATGCTCTGTCGGCTCAGCAAAGGCAATACTCTTTAAGGAACAGAGAGGCTGCAGTCAGCCCCATTCAAAAGAGAAAGGAACTCCAAATGAAAAACGATGCACATAAGAAAGCTAAGGAGCCAGCTGATCCTTCCTCTAGCAAAGCACTTGTAGTTGTTAACACAGCCAATGAGAAGAACCAGCAGAACACAGTAAAGGACCCAACAGAGAAGAAAGACCTGCCCATCAAAGAGGTAGAAAAACCTTCCTCCTTTAATCTATAAAATGAAATCTCTAAGTTTAAAGTGTCAATGCCCCTCATAGAGTTGGTGAAGAATAGTGTGTATAAAACTCAGGTGTCCAAAGTCTTGCAAATATATTCCATCTCCGATATGGTCAATGTAGAAGATGACTACCCTGAACTTATTTTTGGTCTAGCCACAGAAGAATCTGAAGAAAATGAAGTCCCTCCTTTTTACTTGAGTCTTAGAGTACATGAGTTTATCCTGCATAATGCTATGTTGGACTTCGGGGCCTCACATAATTTGATGCCCAAAGCTGTCATGGAGAAGCTAGGCCTTGACATCACTCGTAAATATCATGAATTGTATTCCTTCGACTCAAGTAGGGTCCACTGTATTGGTTTAATTAAAGATTTGGTAGTGTCTTTAGATCAGATTCCAGCAAAGAATGTCTTGATGGATGTAGTTGTTGCTGATGTCCCACCAAGGTTTGGAATGCTTCTATCTAGGTCTTGGGGTACAAAACTTAAGGGAACCATGCAGCTTGAATTCTCTTATGCCACTATCCCTGTATTTGGCCAGTTGAGGAAGTTATATAGGGAAAAGAAAATGAGATATATGATTACCAACAAAGACAAGCCTGTAAATCATCCCATAAATGCTGTCCATACAGACTTAGAGTCTTTTGTCTTGTATTATGATGGTGGTTTAAATGATGAGAATGTTCAATTGGTACAAGTGGATGAAATACCTGAGATTTTAGAGAATTTCAGAGAGGTCCTCAAACAGGAAAAGGAAAAAACAACAAACAATTATGAACCTCCTGCCTGCCAGCAGCAAAGGGACAATGAACAGCCAAAAATCAACCAAGGTAAAGAAGAGAAAGAAACAAATTTCCAGCATCTTCAAGAAGAAGAAGAAGGCCTGTGGAGTATGGATTTTGATGGAGTTATTGGTAAGGATGGAGCTGGCATTGGAATATGGATTAGGAGCCCTGTTTTTCAACCTGAGAAGGTTCCAAGTAATGTTAGAGTTTGTGCTTATAAGATAGCTTTTGATTGCTCTAACAATGAAGTAGAATATGAGGCTTTGATTGCAGGCCTCAAAATTTTGAAGAAGTTGAATGCAAAAAGGATTTCTATTTATGGCGACTCCGAATTGATAATCAAACAGGTGAAGGGAGAGTATCAAGAAAAACATCCAAGATTGAGGGCATACAGAAATGTAGTCTTGGACATTTTGAAAACATTCCCAGAGTATACTTTGACAGCAGTGCCCCGGATGCAGAATCTGATTGCCGATTCCCTGGCCACTACTGCAAGTAACTTGAAGATTCCGATGAACTCCAGCAATAAGTTTGAAATCTATGTCAAACATAGGCCTACTGTTTCGGACAATTTAAGGTATTGGAAAGTGTTTTTGGATGATAATGAGATTAATTCACTTTTGTAGGGTGATGGAAAATTCAAAGATACTCCAATAGAGGGTGAGTATGAGGTTCATGATCAGGAGTTGGAAGCAAACCAGATGGACATATTGCAGTTAAATATTATTGTAATTCCTAGAGGTCTCATACCTCTAGAGGAGCTTTTTGATCAGGATGATGTCGCAAAGAAACCAAGCTTGGTGCCCACAGAGAAAGGATTTGAAGATGTGAATATTGGAACAACTGATCAGCCCAAGTTTGTCAAATTATCAAAGGCATTATCCCCTGAGGTAACGGATAAGTACGTTAAATTGCTTTCTGAATTTTTTGATGTATTTTCATTGGATTATTCAGATTTGAAAGTGTATGATAAGAACATAATCCAACATACAATTCCTATCAAGCCGGATCAGAAGCCTTTCAGATAGAAGCTGAGAAGAATTAATCCAAAGCTACTGCCATCAATTGAAAAGGAGGTAAACAGGTTGTACAAAGCAGGAATCATAGTTCCTATTATATTTTCTGATTGGATTTCGAATTTGGTCCCAGTGCGTAAAAAGACTGGAGAAATAAGACTGTGTATTGACTTTCGGAACTTGAATAAGGCATCCTTAAAAGATAATTACCCACTTCTGAAAATGGACCATATTCTGCAAAGAGTAGTTGGAGCATCTAGGATGTCACTACTTGATGGCTACTCAAGCTACAATCAGATCTTGGTGCATGAGAAGGACCAAGATAAAACTGCCTTCACAACACCCTGGGGAACCTTCCAGTATGCCAATATGCCCTTCGGACTGAAGAAAACTGGAGCCACCTTCCAACGTGCAATGGACATTGCTTTTGCAAATGAAAAGGATGTTTTTCTTGTTGTTTATTTGGATGATTTGACAGTGTTTTCAGGTTCATATGATGAGCATTTGCACCATCTAAGAGTGGCTTTTCAGCGTTGCAGAAAGTTTGGGATTTCTCTCAATCCCAAAAAGAGCGTTTTTTCCATGGATGAGGGAAAATTGCTTGGGAATATCATCTCTAAATATGGCATCCGCATATATCCTGCCAGAGTGGAGGAAATTCAGCTCATTAACCTTCCACGAAACAAGAAAGAGATTCAAGCCTTTAATGGTAAGTTGAATTTTTTGCGCAGATTTATACCTAATCTGGCTGAGCATTTGAGAGAAATGACCAATATGTTGAAGAAATATAGCACGGTTAAGTGGAGTGAGGAAGCTATCAAGTCATTCAATCTAGTAAAGTTTGCTTTGTCTAATGCCCCAGTTCTGATCAGTCTCGACTATACTCAAGATTTTATTATATTTTCGTTTGCATCTGGCTGCTGTTTTAATGCAAAAGAGAGATGAAGTAGAAAAGCCAATTGCATTTTTCAGTAGGACTATTAGAGATGCTGCTTTAATATATAATATTATTGAAAAGCAGGCATTAGATCTTGTCAAGGCATTGAAAGATTTTAGGGTCTATATTCTACATTCACACACTATAGCGTATGTCCCTAGCGCAGCAGTCAAGGATTTGCTCATGCAAAATGATCCAGAAGGTCGAAGAGGCAAATGGATAGCAGCTATGTTGGAGTACAATCTAGAGTTCAAGCCTACCAAGTTGATCAAAGGCCAAGGTTTGGTGAAATTGATGGCCCAATCAAATCTGCGTGCTTTAGATATAAAACTCATTTTGGCAATGTCGGAAGAGGAAGATGAAGGTTTTCTGGTTCCTATTTCAGATATTTTTCTACAGACCCTACAGACCCCTTGGTATTCAGATATTGTGTATGTTCTTCAGCATTTGTCACCTCCTCCAGGCATGTATAAGAGTAAAGGTAGATCTTTGAAGCTTAAATCTGCAAAATATTGCATTTTGAATAGTGCTCTATTTTGGAAGGATTCGGGAGGCGTTTTGCTAAATTGCCTAGTTGAAGAAGAAGCTTAGAAGGTAATGCACGATTTCCATAAAGGTGACTGTGGTGGTCACCTATTTTGGAAAACTACAGCGAACAAGGTATTGAGAGCCGAGTATTATTGGCCCACATTATTTTCTGATTTATATAAAACAGTGATGAATTGTCATGAATGTCAAATTTTCCAAGGGAAGAAGAAATTTCTTCCACTTCCTTTGAAACCTGTTTCAGTGAACGCGCCCTTTCAGTAGTGGGGGCTTGATTTTATAGGAAAAATACATCCCGCGTCCTCAACACAGCACTGATGAATATTGACTGGGACAGATTACTTTACGAAATGGATCGAGGCCATCCCTGCCAGGCAAGCGACTGACACAGTAATTATTCAATTCCTGGAATCAAATATTTTATCCCATTTTGGTTGCCCATGTAAAATTGTGACGGATAATGCAACCGCGTTCAAATCAAAGAAAATGATCGATTTCTGTGATAAATACAACATCATGCTAGGCCATTCAACAACGTATTATCCACAAGGCAACGGCTTGGCAGAATCATCCAACAAGTCGCTGATGAATATAATTAAGAAAATGTTGGAGGCAAACAAAATAAATTGGCACTGGAAGCTTATCAACGCACTATGGGCAGACATAGTTAGCAGTAAAAAATCAACAGGTATGTCACCTTTTGAGCTGGTTTATGGTACTGATGATATATTTCCTACTTCTCTTACAGTTCCAGTTATGAGATTATTACAAGAAGTTGGCAGCGAAGATGATGACAACCAGCGAAGGATCAACCAGATGATCCACCTTCAACAAACAAGAGAAGAAGTGTCACAGAAAGCGAGCCAGTTACAGGACAAGATTAAAAAGATCTATGACAGGAAGACTAAAGAATAAAAGTTTTAGTTGGGCGATTTAGTGTTGAAGTGGGATGCAAGAAATGAAGACACAGTGAAGCACGGTAAATTTGACAACCTTTGGAAGGGACCATACAAAATTATAGCATACAGGGGTCAGAATGCCTTCTTGCTTTCAGAAATGGATGGCCAGGATTGTCTTGGAGGAGCAGTAAATGGCAGGCTATTGAAGCACTACCATTTTTGAAGACATGGATCAGAATCTATCTCATCATCATTGTATATACCATTTTATTTTTCTAAAAGCAAAGTTCAAAATGCACAGTCATTCAAGTTTGGGGCCCGAGGTGAAGGCTATAAAAATTGGATGATATGTGTATGGTTTGGTTTTCAATCTTAGTCTAGAGTCAGAGTCAGTTTGCATTTGTGTCAGTTTTCAACATTATTGACTCCATGCCCAATGGATAAGGCTACTTGGTCTACGGTGTTCTTGGCACCTCCAAGGAGCTACCATCCCCATTGGAGCCAATGTTAGTGTCAGTCTAGTCATACTGCCATCAGTGATAAAAACTGCTCTTTTTGCATTTTCATATTAGGTGTCTCATACTGAATAAATTTCACCATTCCGATAGGTCATGGATTCATTGATGGTAGTAATATTTATCAGTTGTCCCTCATAAGGTACTTGCTGATTTTCCTTCTATGGTATTTAGTCATTAGTCACAATAATTCTTAAAATCATATCAGTAGGTCATAGGATGGGTCTCATTAGTTTATAGGGTCTCACCATGGTCAAATTAATGAGTCAAATGTCAATAATATCAGCAAGGCCATGAGGAAGGCAATAAGCTCAAAGTCACAGCACCAGGAAGAATCAGAGAGACATTTTATTCAGTTTGATGTAATTCTCGCCTCAAAACCATGTTTTGAGGCGAAAACATGATATTTTGTCTTTATTATTATCATTCATTATGTAATTCTATATCATAATATGTAATAAGTCACAATTCAGAAGCTGTTATCTCCACAAAGTGATGTCCCTGCCTTCAGAAGAGTTTTTCTGAGCATGTTCAGTGCCAAATCATCCTCCAAGAAGATCCATCAGAAAGCGCCCGGAAAGAGCTTTCCAACGATATACTACACTCTCAAAACTGACTTCTGGATTGAAATTTATGCTTAAGTGAAGTAAAATTCCCTAAACCTCCCCTATTTCCCATGTTCCCCTTTAACTTTATGTTTAAAGTTTTATATTTTCCTCATGAAATCCCTTTTCCCCCCTTCCGATTATAAAATCAAATTATAAATACATATGCGATTATGCCAAACCACTTCCCCACCATACGTTATGATGAAACTTTATTATAAGGTCTTATATTATAAACCCCCCTTTTCCAATCACAACTTTCCTCCGATCGCAAGATCCTCCGATCACATCCCTCCTCTCGATCTCCCGATCGCATCCCTCCTACCGATCACCCGATCGCACCTCCTCCTTCCGATCTCACGATCGCACAAAACTCCGATTGCGATCAATCGCAAGTCCCTTCCCCGATCCTCCGATTGTAACAACCTCCGATTGATCCAGCACCGTCGATCTTCCCCGCCGATCGGACGACCCACATTCAATCGCGCCATCGAAATCAGAATTTCCATTTGTGTTGCACTCCGATCCCCTCCGATGATGCGATTGGAATTGACCCTCAGGCCCACCATACGGTACTTTTGCCCATATATATTATAAAGGGTTTTCCCCTTTGTAAACTCTGAATTTGTATTATTTTTCATTTTTACAAAGGTTATCCCCATTCCCCCTTTCTCAATCGCATAAGAGGTTTTGTATGTACCACTCCGCCCTACTCCCGATTCCAATTCTCGATTGCGATTATAATCCTGGTCCCACCATAAAGGCCCTCCTCCGATCCCCAATTCTAATCGCATCACAATTTTTGTATTCATCATTTTAAATCGTTTCCCATCTTCGATGCGATTGTAATTGACCTGTCGGTCCCACCACTTAAACCTTCTGCCCATTCATTACGAAACCCCTTTTTCCTTTGTAAAAGTTAAAAATTATCCGTTTTTTTTATTACAAAGGGCTCTCCCCAATCGCATCGGAAATGTTGTTTCATATATATTGTCCCGCTCCCCGATCCCGATTGTGATTATGTGGGCTCCATCTCCCCTTCTCCGGTCCTTCCGATCGTCGATTGCAATAAACATATTACCATATGTATTATAATGTGTTTTATCATATTACATATGTTTTAATATGTTATATCTCTCTGCTCCCGCTCTGATTTCGATTGCGATTAATATGATTTACGTCCTATTTCCCTTCCCTTTTCCCATTTAAGATTAAATTTTCCCTTCACGATAGCATATAATTTCATTCTGTTTTATTTCAACAACAATTATAAAAAATCAGTTTTCTCCAAACAATAAAGGAAATCAAGTGACAGTTAAAGGGCCGAGAACTAAAATAAAATAAAGATATATACAACAACAACAAAATAGGAAATCTGTTCATCAGATTACCTATTTTCTTTCATACAGCCTAACAGCAAAATCTCCAAGTGGTCAAATGCAATGCTGTCCCTCATTTTTAGGGGAAGATTGTTGTATTTATTTACTATGATTGTATTTCAGTTCTTCAGCTGTTAAAACAACTCCCTTCTCTTGTGGATATATGTTCCCACACTTTAGCCTATTTAATGTAATTGTAAATCATTTGTAAAGCAGAAAAAGTAAGAGTCTAAGTCTGAAAGTAGGGGAATAGTGTGGAAGAACATCTCTGCGCTACATTGTACAGTTTGACAGGAATTAATAATAGATGCAGCTCTGATTTGTGGGATCCACGTGGTATGAGATTTAGCATTTGTTTTTCTTCTTTGTTTCATATGTGAATTTTTATGTGTTCCATTCATCCATAAACATTTCTTTTTGAATGCTTTTCAAGATAGAAAGGTAGAATCCATTTTATATGCTCTGCCTTGGGGAATCATTCATACTCAGTGTGTTTTCTTCTTTTTGAAAAGGATCCATTTATTGTGCCCTTTTCAATTCCTCACCAGTCTTTCCATCCCATCCTCATTAAATTTTAATTGCTAAGTTTCCTGCCTATCTTGCCCCATGAAATACCCTGTGTCCTGATTTAATTCCCGGTTTCAAACTGTCCCTTTTATCCCACACATCCCTGAAATTCATTCATTCATTTTATTTAAACCTTTTTCCCATCATTTTATCTAGCCTAATATCAGTCCATTTATTGTATTCCTTTGAATATTCTTTTACGGAGAGAGCCCTCTCCTGTCCTTGTAGGGCTAGATACAAGGCTGAGCGTGGTTTAGTTGTTACCCTGATTTGACTTTTGCAGCCTGGGGTCCAATTCAGGTGTTAACAGGGTCACGAGGAAGAAGATCAAAAAGTTGCACAAAACCTTCATTGCATAAGGGAACTTCGTGACTGTGACCTACTTAAGTTTTTTCGAACACCTGGGATATCGCGCTTAGGTAGATATATTGCAGTATTTGGTAAGGTGGTGGAATGTAGACTTCCAAGTTTTCATGATAGGAGATCAGAAATTGGACATAGAGGTGTTCGACGTCTATTTCATCACTGGTTTGTCCAAGAGAGGACAATTAGTTTAGATATTTGTTTCTCGCCTTGGCGGAGAGAGTAGAAATATGCTCATAGCGAGACATTGCAGTGATGGATCCCACAAAACAAAGAGTGGGAAGATCGACATAAAGAATTTCATACAACCTCCATTGAGAATCATCCTATTCACTATAACTCAGGTGGCAGGGGTACAAGCCTTGAATGAGGTAATAAAGTCTCATTTCTAATATGCCCTCGACTGTGTCAGTCCAACTGTATTCAACTGGAGTAAAGGAATGCTAATAAACATGAAAAACCAACTTACTAAATGTATGATGGGAAAAATTAAGAAGTTCGACTATGGATCGATTTTGGTGACACTTTTCCTAGAGCGGATTCCATTATTTCGGTATTAGTGGGTAGAGGTAGGACCTCCTGCACCAAGAGATACACAATTGTTGAGGTGGAGTGAGATGATGCCTCGCCATGGTGGTGGGAAACATATGTCTTTCCCAACCACCTTATTCATATGGCTATGTCATCAACTTATCATGGTCGATGACTAGGAATACATAGGGACAAAATTCAATGGAGATCCAAATATTCCTTTACCACCGGGAGTATGATGGAACGACTTAGGTAAAATATTGTTTTTTGGAAGGTTTTAAGTTTTATTTATTTATTGTGAACTGAGATTTGGACTTATGATATTTTCAGAAGTTGGACCAGGCATACCTCCAAGGGTTTCTCCAATACCACAGAGAGTGGCTCGCCAACTTGAGGATGCTCCCTATGTCGAGGGGGCTGACCCTATGGTAGAGATAGGGTGAAATCTAGATGCCTTGCCTAGAGGCATTGCATATTACGTGACCATCGACGACGTACCTATCCGATATCAGAGGCACACCATGGGGGTGTCAGCTAGATTACGCCAACTGTTATGTCTAGTTATTAGAGCTATTCATGTTATCACAAGCACCATGTCGGTGGATAAACATGTCTCTGATCTTTCATTTTTCATTTATGTAGGCTCGATAAGCCATATGTCCTAGAACTCATATTTTTTATTTTTTATGTAACACACATTTTGTAAATTCTATATATACATAAGGAAGAGGGTTTGTTGATATTTTAAAACCAAGTGAAACATGGTAAGCAGGGAAAAGAGTGTTTGAAAAAAGAAAACAAATCACACCAAGAAATGCATGCTAATGAAACCCATGCTAAAGTACAAAGTATCCATACAAAATCAAGCATAATAATTCATAAGGTAAAGCCCGTTGTGGGTCTCAGCCAGCTGATTCCCTTCATAGTCTAATTACTCATATGCACCCTTTTGTAATACTCGTTTAACAATATAGGGTCCATGCCACATAGGTTCGAATTTTCCAGCTCTTAATTTATCATTAGCTTGATCATATAATAGGACCAATTCACCTTCAACATATACACTAGCGGTCATAGTTTTTTCATACAAAGAGGCAATTCGACGAGTCTCATCAAGAAATTCCAGATATAGCAACCGTTCCTCCTCAGGTGAAGTACTAGGGAATAATTCTACAAGTAGTTTCAATGAAGGAATCCCACACTCGATTGGAAGAGTGGCTTCTAGACCATACACCTATTGAAGAGGCATAAATCGGTCACTGTCTTGGCAGTGGTTCGGTATGCCCATAAATCCGAAAATAACATAAGATTCCACTTTATTTTGTGCATTCCAACGTTTTTTTGAATCATAGTGATTAAAACATTGTTGACTGCTTCAACTTGCCAATTGGCCTGTGTGTAATAAGGAGTTGAGCTATCGTGACGTAGCCCTAACTTAGCGGTAAGTTATTTCATCATATAGTTATGGAAATTGGAGTCATGGTTAGTGACTATGGCTTGAGGAACACTAAACAGAGTGATAACATGAAAGGAATTGAGTTGCAGTTTCACCATCGACATTGTATGTAGGCATCACCTCAGCCCATTTAGTGAAATAATCCACAAAAACAATGATGTACCCATGCCCCCTGACCAAGTGAGGGTTACATGCCATGAAATAAATGCCCCATTTGGCAAAAGAGCCAATGGTGATAAATGGGTATAAGGGAGCGGGTGGGGATCCTTGTTTTCAATTATAACTCTGGAAAGCATGACATTTTTGGATTGCAAGAATGCAATCTTTGAATATTGAAGGCCAAAAGTGACTGACGTGAAGGATCTTTTGAGATGTAGCATATATTTATATGACCACCAAAGGATCCATAATAGCATTCATTCAAGGCTTTCTCAGATTCCTTATGAATTAAGCATCGTCTAAGGATAGAATCCACACCAAGGCGATATAAAGTATCTCCAACAATGTGATAGGGTTTGGATTGGTATCGAAATCACCGTATTTCAGATTGAGATAGCTCTGGTCGAAAGGTTTGAGTTTGGAGATATATGATAATATCTCCATACCATGGATCATGGGTGATAATAAGGAAGATATATTCATCTAGAATCATCTCATCAGATGCAACAATTGTGCTTGGAGTGGAAAGGTTGCAAATCAATTCGACAAAAAAAAAAAGTGATTTCTCTGACTTAGCCTTAGTAAATTCTAAGTCAAACTCCTGTAGAATAAATATCCATTTGGATTACTTGCTCACAAGAAACTGACGATACAAAATATACGTCATGGGGTTGCATTCAGATATCACTGTGGTTTTTCATAGAAGGATATAATGACAAAAGCATTAGACAACGTGGAATTCTGCCAAAGCCAACTTCTCTACATGAGCATACAAAGTCTCAGCATAAAATATATATAGACTCAAGTAGTATATCACATGTTCATCATTGTTATCATCATTTTGAACTAGCACCATGCCAATGGTATTGTTAGCAACGACAAAGTATAGGAAATAATCACTATGATAATTCAGGGGATGAAATAAAGGTGCGCTGATAAGAGTATTATTCAATGCATCAAAGGATTTTTTGGCGACATTGTCCCAAATGAACGGTACCCCTTGCTTCAAAAGGAAAGTAAAACCCTTGGCAAGTTCTGCATAGTTCGGAATGAATCGAAGGAGAAATTTTTCCTTCCCTTGAAAACTATGGATTTGATGTAAAGAATATGGAGGTGGTAAATTGACAATGGCCTCTACCTTGAGAGGATCAATTAGGATTCCTTTTTTGGATACTAAGAACCCTAAGAGATGACCATATTTGATGCAAAAGACACATTTATGAGGATTTAATAGGATATTATAGTGCCGACATCGCAGAAAAATCGCCCGAAGATGAGTTAGGTGATCATGATGCTTAGCATAGTGCGCAAGAAAATCATCAAGATAGGGTTGAATGATATGTATGATATTGTGGAAAGCATCAGACATGGCCCGTTGGAAGGTAGTGCCAAAATTCTTGAGGCGAAATGAAAGATTTTTGTAGGTGAAGGTCCCCCAAATACAAATAAAGGTGGTTTTGTGTTGATTGGTTGGAAGGATATTAATCTAGTTATATCCAGAAAATCCATCCATAAAGGAAAAGATCTCACTCCCAGCACATTCGTCGATAATTTGGTTGATAAAGGGAGTCAGATAGTTATCTTTAGGAAATTCTCAATTAATATCTCGATAATCGACACAAACACGTATATTTCCTTGCTTTTTAGTCATTGGAATGATATTGGAAACCCAATATGTTAGTGGTATGGGGTAAATAATACCAGCTTTGAGAAGCTTTTCAACTTCACCTTTTATGGAATCTGCCTTCCGTGGGCGCACCAGACGGAGACGTTTTCGAATATATTTTGCATCCAGATAGGTAGGGATCTCATGTTCCATAATTCTTGGATTGATGTCAGTAATTTCTTCATATGAACAAGCGAAGACATCACAAAATTCTTTGAAAAGGGCCATATAAATATCAATCTCATCAGAAGAACAAGAGGCCCTGATGTGAATGTTTTCAACTATCCCTAGTTTCACAGAGATGTCTATAGGTATATTTGATGTGATATTTCCCATATTTCCTTCAGAAAACAAATCGTAGACTTGAGTGGGAGTTTGAATGAGAGAAATAATTGCAAGGGAAACTAACAAATCCAGGCCGGTAGGAATCACCCAAGGCTAGGAAGAAAAGAGGAACGATGATATATATCATTCCACAGAGTTTATTCAAGGGACATGACTTCAGTAATGCTTTCGTTAGTTTGGAAAGTCTTTTTCAAAGTATCATCAAAATCCAAAGAACCAAGCTAAGAGGATTGCGAAAACAAGTCTAGAACTGTACTCAATCGATCATTAGTTTCAAATGTAGCTGTAGAAGCCAAGAGGACAATTGGATAACCTTTTTCAATAGGTTTGAGCGGCATGGCATTGACAAAATGGTCAATTTGATCAGGGTTGGGTATGATTCAAGGGTCATGAAGAGATGTGATCATATTAACTGAAGCAACATTAGTGGGAGGAGGAAGGGAAAAAGTTCCCATTAAAGAGGAGTCTTTGAAAATACCCACTCCAACACTCTCATATGGTATAGTGGATTTTCCAAAATAGGGAAAATTACCAGTTGAAGAGTCAGTATAAATAATGCTAGATGGTCTACAATGACAATCTTCCCTTGATGGTGGAAATGAAATATGAAAAATAGAGTGAAGACCACACAAACCATTACTTGAGTCCAACTATGACGAAGTAGAAGGTTATAATTCAGATTTGTGTCAACAAATTCTACCTCCATATTGAAAGTTTTACCTTCTAAATGGATAGGTAGGGCATTGAGAATACCATAAGGGTGGAAACCTTTGCCGTCGAAAGCTTCTAAGTTATTAGGGGACTGGATGAGAGGAGGAGATCCAATTCCTTTCAACACAATATGAGCAATATGCATGTGGAGGCCCCTTCATCGACAAGATTCCTTTGAATAGTCTTTCCCATAACAAAAACTTGTATGAGAAAATAAAGTTGAGGTGGTAGGCGAGGAACATGGTTTTCAAGATTAAAAGTGATCAAGCTGGAATCTATGGGATCAATTCCTCCAATAAAATATATCAAATCCTTCCTTTGTGATGGGAACATTTGAAGGACTTCTAAGGCCGACATCAATGAGGGTTCTTGAGCTAAATCTTCTACAATATTTTAGTGTTGGGAAACTCACGCATTTGGATTATAAGCCGATTTCCGAAGAACACCTTTGTGGGGTGGTTGGATTGTGGAATTGGTGCTAGGTTTTTCGAATGGATAGGACCAAGATTGGGTGGAATGGAGGAACAGGAATATCAGTAGCATATTTCTCCACCATGAAATTTTCAAGAGTCTAATAATATTTTTATCTGCTGGCTACGTTTTTAGGTTCCATGCCACTCATGAATACTTGAGATATTCCATAGGTTTTACCTTAAGGTTTATCTACTATTTGCGTCTGCTGAGATGTGAAAGGTTCCTTCAGCACAACTAGCATCCCCGGGGTGCCTTTTAGAAGATGAATTACTTTGGAATGATGGGGGAAATCCTTAGTGTAATGATATTCATCACAAATAAGGCAAGGGTATTTAGGCTTTCGCTTTGATGAATCATCAGTAGATGACTTCGAGAAATCATGTTTTGGGTTAAATTGCTTAAATTTTACTTTACCCTTCTTTTTACCTTTCGAGGATTTATTTGTTTTGGTAGATTGGAAAAAATTTACCTTCGAAGTTTTACCAAGATTATTTTGGTTGTTTGCAACATCAGGGGCTTCAAAAAGTAGTAGTAGATTTGGATTTGGTTGATTTAGCCAGATTACTACTAGACTTATGAATGAATGATCCAATGACACCATCAACATGTGTTGAATTTGTAGGCTTCAAATACGTAGGACCAGTTGAAGGTCGTAGGGCATCGGGTAGAAATTCATATAGCGTGCCAGATTGTGAATAGATTAAGTCTAAGTATTGGGCACGTGCAATGGATTTTTCTTCAATCACACAACCATCCATGGCTATGTATTTTTTGATAAGAGGGATGAATGATTTGGTGAACCATTCAGTCAAAATTTGACCCAGGATGTCAAATTTGATGAGACAACGTCTAAATATCCATTCATGGATATGATTGGATATTTGAGTTGATGTCTTCTGTAGCAAATATGTCAAGAGATGGGTTCGAGTATCATACCAGACATGCGATTGAAAATGAGTGAGGAAATTCATGGACAGAGAATTGAAATCTTGGACAGTAACTTGAGGGAGCTCGATGTACAATTTAGCGGAAACGTCTGTCAAAGTGCGCTAGAAAAGACACAATCGGATTGAATCATTGATCCAAGAGTTAGATTAACACCAAAGGTGGTAAGGCATACCATGCACTTAGGGGTATTCTCTAGCCTTTCCTTCAAACTTGGGAGATTTTACAGGTATTTTTGTTGGTAACAGATTCCAATACTGTGAATGAAGTATTGGGTCATATGTGAGCCGTGACACATCCGACAATTCCAATGTTGAAAAAGGTGGAAATTGAAGATTATATGAGGTATAGGGTCTCTGGTATGCACCAAATTGGGAATTCCAATCTTGTTGGAATTGGTTCTGCCCCCATTGGGTGGTTTTTGACCAGAAGGACAAACTTTCCCATACTTTTGTTGGAAGGGTATTTTTTACAGTTTTTGGTAAGGTACCTAATGTAGTTGTTGATAAGGCCCCTGTTGTAGTTGCTGATAAGGCCCTTGCTATAGTTGTTCGTAAGGTCCCTACTCTAATTTCAGATAAAGCACTTGCTACAGTTGTTGGTAAGGTCCCTACTGCAGTTATTGATAAGGTCCATGTTGTAGTTTCTAATAAATCCCCTGTTGCAGTTGTTGGTAAGGTCCTTGTTGCAACCGAGGGTTAGGTCCTTTCTGCAATTGGTGGTATGGTCCCTACTATAGTTGAGGGTTAGGTACCTATTGCAATTGTAAATATTAATAAGGTCCTTGTTGGGATTGTTGGTAGGGGGTACTAGGTCTGAGAGGACATGTTATAGATTTCCCCAACGAAGGATTGGGATCATATTGGATCTAGGGACCTGCTTGTGGATTGGTCGAAACACCCAACAATGGGATTTGAGGTTGCTAAACATATGGTTGTTGAACATATGGTTTTTGAACATAAGGTTGTTGAACATAAGGCTATTAAACATATGGTTGTTGAACATAAGGCGGTTGAGTCGAGGAAACTTGAGGACCTTGTAAAGGTTCCCCCATGATAAAACTTGACACAAATGAAACTAACATTCCACCTGGGTTAGGGATAGCAACAATGGGATGGCCTTCCCGTGATGTAGGTCCATAGTTTGAATAGTTCCCTTCCGAACCAACAAGTATATAGGGTTTCCCCCCAGGCTGTGGAATAAATGAACACGTAGGTTGACCACTCAAAGGGGGAACTGTGGTTACCGTGGATAGGTCAATGGGGTATAAAGCCCAAGAGTAACCTGCATTTGACCTACAGTCACTGTAAGTTGGGTGATTTTATTGACATGTTTGGAGAAAACTAGCCAGTGTTAGGAGTGACACCAAATTACCAAATGGGGTTGTGATAAACAGAAGTTGGACCAAAAGTGTTTGAAACAAGATCACTGAGAGAAGTATAACCCAATGGGACTGTGGATGTACCACAACCAGAGGGTGCAATTGATGTGCTTCCCATATCCTAGGAAACATAAGCAAAGTTTTATGGGTGGAAGATTGTTTCATGATCGACTAGAGTGTGAGTTGCAGATGTCTCCAAAGGAATACTCTGGGGTGTGTCTTCAAATGGAGCATCATCACCATTTGTTGCCATGTTTGGCAGAAAAAATTATCGAACCAGAATTCGAGATGCACTGGGAGAAGAGATCAAAGGAATGTTGGGAGAATCAAAATGGATATACTGGTGTGGAGGTGATAAATAGACATGGTTGTCTTCTGGACCAAAGAGTGGATTTTCAGGAAAAAGCTAGAACCTTGAAGTAGGCTAAGGACAATCCGAAGGAGAGACCTGAGACGAAGTAACCAAATCTGGAGGAGGTGGTCAATAAGCAAGGGGTTGAATTCTTAGGATCGATGAGAACCATCATTAGGCACATTCCAAGGGGTTAATTGTCACATTTTTAGATTAATCATTCTCTCTTAGACATTTAATTGCATTTTTTCATATTTTTCTTAGTGTGAATGGTGTATTAAGGGTTTTCCTACTTCTAGGCCTAATGTGGTTTAAATGCAGGAAAATCAGGTTAGTAATGCCATTTTTCTGGAAGATTGCACAATCAGGGCTCAGAGTAGACAACAAGGAGTGATTGTACGAGGGTTGACCACCTTATTAACTCCTAAAGGCAACCAATATCTCTTCAAGATTCTCCTCCAACAACTCGAAATCAGAGGCAACCAAGAAGTGAAATATCAAAGGGATCCAAGCTCCACTTCTCTCGAGTTCCAAGGGAACAAATACCTACTTTTTAGGGAGCTGTTGCTAGCTACCCTTTAACATAAATAGGCCATAGAAAGAGCTCACTAGGATTGGAATTTTGGATGTATCTAGAGAACTCTTGGCTTTTGTATTAGACATTTATGGCTTTCATATGTTATGTACAAGATTGGTTATGAAATAAAATGAGCATCTGGTTTCTTCTCCATTGAGTTAGCTTCAGGGAGTTGATTTTGTGGATTAGGGTCCAATCTATTGGCCTTAGAATCCCTTGTGTACTTTTGTTTTCTTTCATGTTGTAGTAGTTAGTTTCTTTCATTTCATGTTGGGTAGCATATAAAACGTCAAAATTGTGTGCTAAGCCTCTCTCTCTCACCTATTCCATTGGAGCTTGAGGAGGAAGGACTTCCACCAGAGACCAAAATGTATTTTTAGTTTATAGTTTCTTGGAAAAGTTAGATATTTTACTTTTCTTATCATGAACATGTTGTAGATGTAGAGGTAGAGTTATATTTCGGTTGCATAGGTAGGTTTATGTAAATTCAACTCATATTTTCCACCATTTTTATGATAAGTTTGTCAATGATCAATGCATGAACATAAATTTTGATTGTAGGTTTGCATAGAATGACATAGGAGGACCCCTTCAACACCATCATCTTCAATATTCACCTTTCATCAACCACCTTCCATCCAAGTCACCTACATCCATGTTTTTTGGAGATCACCACCACATCACCGAGAGCCACGTTAAGGGTGAAAGACAGGATTTGTGAAGATTTCTGAGCTTGGCCAAGGGGTTGGTTACCCTTAATCTACCTAGATCCACCTTCACCTCACATCTCCTAACCTTTTCCTCACCATTTATAGCTTCAAAATCCACATGGAATGTTTCCTGTAGCTTTTGAGGACAACCTGTAATGCTACAAGATATCCTGTAGTAGTGCCAAACACTCTCTCCTTCAACCCAAAATCACTCCATCTCATCTAAGCCCAACCAAGCCACCAATAGACCTTCAACCCTGAAACTTTGGTTCAAGGTCCCTCTTAGACCACTTCAACACCTCCTTCTTTTGATGCAAAACATAGTCATTTTGGAGTGTGATTAGTTCATTACTAGATGCATCATTAAACAAATTAGTTAAGCATAAGTAGATAGGACTTAGTTAGTCATTTGATATGTGTTCTCTATAACATTAGTTTTCTTTTTTTCAATTCAATTCAACAATCTAGATTATGAATTCCACTTAGTGTAATTTCCTGTCTTGCATTAGCATAAGTGTGAATTTATCTTTCTTGCAAATATCTAGATGGATCTGTGTGATATAGAGTAGTTTCTTTCCTTGTCGATAAAATAATGGTCATAATTTATTTCCAGTATTAGATTACACTTAGAAGTTTGACATGCTTCCTTTCCTAGAAGTAACCCTAACATTAGCACCTCGTTGTAGAACTTAGATGAGGATGACATGAGTAAACTCATATGTTGTGCATATAGCACTGTCACCTCCAAGTTTGTACAAACCCCGAGTTGATAAAGTAAAGTTGAGTAGCCTCTGGAAGTTGTAGCACTCTTGGTGCAATACTAGGGCTCACCAATTTTTGGCGTCGTTGTTGGGGAGGTGTATAAGTAGATGTTTGTTTATGATTTAACATTCTTTTCTGCGTTTTATTTTACATTCAGTTCCAAAATATTGAAAAATATAAAAATAATTTTACTTTCATGCCTCATAGGAGTAGGTATAACCAAGGAAAATTCTTACCAAATTATCCCAAATCCCCATACAGTCACCCTTCACTCTTCTTCAGTGACTGTGAGCTAGAACACACTATAGGTGAACCACTTGAAAATTTTGAAGAACCTATTCAAGAATAAGAGGAACTTGCTGCACCTGAGGAACCTACTTCACCAATTCAAGCCATGGCTGAAACTAGGGCTCGAGGAGTCTTTCCCATTAGAGAAACTAATGGAGAGACTAGAATTAAGAACATTAGTCCCTCAACCCTTCCACATTTCCATGTCCTTACTTCTGAGGATCTTGAAATCTTCATGTTCAAGTTTGTTGTTGTCTATAAGACTTATGACTATGCCTCAAATGACCAAAATCTAAACTTTTTCCCATCCACCCTCAAGGATGAAACCATGTGCTGGTTCATGGGTTTGCCTAGGAAAAATATCACTACTTGGGCATAGATGCAAGAGTCATTTAACAATAAATATAGATACCACTGCAGTTCCAAAGAGACCAAAGAGGAGATGTTTAGGATGACTCTGGGACCTAATTAATCCTTGGAGGATTATGAGTAAATATTCCAGCTGAACTATAAAAGAGCCAATTGCACCCTTGATCCTGGATCACTCAAATTGGTATTTCTCTGAGGGATCAAGGAAGAGGTGATAGAAACCATTAATATGTTGTTTGGGGGAGACATCTACCAACTACCTTATGAGGACATCAAAACTATTTTTATAAACCACTCTAGTGCATCCAGGAAGAAAGGTATAACTAGCTAAAGCATGACCAACACCCCTTCCTCTTCCACCTCCATCAAGCATGAGATTAGAAATATGTTGGAGGACTTAAAAAGTGATATGATACACACCTTTGATTTGAAAATGGACACAATTCAGATCAAGAGGAAGCAAGAGGAAGTAGAGAGGGCCTTGGCTATATTTTTCCCTAGATGTACGAGAAAACACCCTCTCCATGAATGTTCACTAAATGTCATAAATGTTTTCTTATTCTATGAAGAGAATCATGCCACAGATAAGTGTCCCTCCTTACCTGGTCTCAAAGTTTTATATCAAGGTGAGGAAGGGGGACCAGAGAAAATATGTTTCATAAATCAGAGAAGGCTTCAATGACCTCGGTTATACCATCAGGGCATGCAAGGTGCACCTTAATCCTACTACCATACAAAACAGAATGCACCTATGCATTCTTGGTACACATCCACTCCTCCATCATGGCCTACACCTCATACTTGAACTTATACCCCTCCATATCACCCTTAGCCTGTAAACCAACCTTTCCAGTAGTATGTTCCTTAACCACATCAGTGGAGCAACCCGTCACAAGGGTGGAGGCCCCAATACAAGAAACCACTTGATTTACTGCCTCCACCCCAACCTCAACCTCAGATCACTCATTCTACTCCACCTAAGTTGCTTCAGATGTATGCTAAAACTAATTCGAACCCGAAAAAAAAGCATGCATGTCAGGTTTACAGTGGGGAAACATCCTATACAACTTTTTCCTTGGAGATACATGAAATTAGCCTTATATATGTAAGAGCACTTCTAGAAAATCATCCTCCATATCCACCTTTAGAGGTTGAGGAGGAAAAGGAAGAGATCAACCCTTAGACCAATAAACCTCCTTTTCCTAAGCACCTGATCCACCCTAGTCAGCACACCCCAGAAGAGATTGAACTCCTGAGATAATTGAAAAACATGTGTGCAAAAATACCCCTTCTCCAGGAAATTAAGGAGGTCCCTATTTACAATAGGTTCATCAGAGAAAAAATCTTTAAAAATCATAGGAGAAAGAAGAAAGACACCCCCACCATCAATGTTGTGGGACAACTATATGACTTAATGTTGGGAAAGGTGATCTTCCCGAAGTACTTGGACCCTTGAAGTCTAGTAGTAGATGTACACATCAATGGTATCATAGTCCCCTAGACTCTAATTGATCTTGGGGCCTCCATCAATGTGATTAGCAGGGAAGCTATGCTTAAAATCAACCTCCAAGGAGCATTGAGAAAGACCAGCATTGTTCTGCAACTTACAGACACATTCATAGTAGCTTTGGAAGGAATTGTTGAGGATGTTATGGTCTCGATTGACTCCTGAGATTACCCCACATATTTTCCAGTCCTCCAACCAAAAACCAAGGTTAATGGATATCCTCTCATTTTAGTAAGACCTTGGTTGGCCACTTTCGATGCTTATATAATTTGTAGGGCTAGCAACATGACTATCAAGAATGGGCCCTTTTCCAAACAATTGGTATTGTATCCTTCTGCCCAACCTTCCATTGACCATGACCTACCCTTGTTGTTGGAGTATGAAGAAGAAAAGGATGAAGTGTAAGGTACCATGCCTTACCCCATTTTTACCAGAGATACTGTTCTTAGTAGGGGAAACCTGATGATGATGATATCATTGACCACATAATTTAAAGCCAACTGCCCACTGCCATTCCACTTGATGAACTAGTGAGAGAATCTAAAAGCCACCCTTGGATTGAGCTGCACTCAGTTGGATCAACCTATAAAGTCACCAAGGTTGTGGAATTTGGCCCATCTAAATCCCTGAAGATTAACTCATCCCTCTCGACCAAAGAAGAAGAGCAAATGTACCACCTCTTGAAGGAAAACTTAGATGATTTTTCTTGGGACTACAAGGACATGAAAGGGGTGCATCCATTAGTGTGCACACATAATATTTATATTAGACAATGAGTGGTTGTCTCCTCTTGTTCTAGTCCAAAAGAAAAATGGGAAGTGGTGAATCTATGTCGACTACCGAGAACTAAACAAAGCCATTAAAAATGACCATTTCCATTTTCCCTTGATCGATCAAGTCATGGATGATCTTGTAGGAAATAAGTTTTTCTCTTTCCTGGATGGATTCACTGGGTATAACCAGATTCAGATCAAGCATGAGGACTAGGAAATTACCACTTTCACATGTCCTTGGGGCACTGTCACCTACAAAGTCCTTCCCTTTGGCATGTGAAATGCCCTTGCTAGTTTCCAGAGAGCAGTCATGAGAATTTTTTCTAAACTGGTCCATGATTCAGTAGAGATCTACATGGAAAATTTCACACCTTATGGGTATGATTTCCAGGAGGCTCTCTCCAATATAGGAAAAGTGTTGAGGAAGTGCATTGAACTGCATCTCACCCTAAGTCTTGAAAATTATGAATTTCTAAAAAGGGTAGGGATAGTCCTAGACCATTGAATATCACAAGCAGGAATACATATAGACCAAAACAAAATCACCATCATAAAACGGGTGCCTATTCCTAAAAAAAACGAGATGTCAGAAGTTTCCTAGGTTTGGCTGGCTACTATAGGAGGTTCATTAAGGACTTTAGAAAAGTGGCTTCACCATTATTTGGATTGTTGGCCAATTTTTTTGGCTTTTTTTGTCTATTCTCAATCAAGAGGATTTTGATATCATCAAGGAAAAGCTAACCACTGCCCCTATTCTTCGAGATCCCAATTGGGCTCTTGCCCTTCCACATTCATACATATGCATTGGTTAAAGTTGTGGGAGCAACCTTCAGTAAATTGGAAGAAAATTAACCTTTGCCATCTATTTCATTAGCAAGAATATGTTCAAAATTGAACTTAACTATATTTTCACTGAAAAGGAGCTCTTAGCCATTTTCCATTCCCTAAGAAATTTCAGGCACTACATTACTGATTATCAGACCTTTGTACATACTGACCATGCAACAACCAAGTAATTAATGAATAAACCTGATGTCAATGCTAGAAGTATTAGATGGTTGTTGTTATTGCAACAATTTTATTTGAAAATTGTTGATAAACATAAAAATGAAAATGATGTTGCAGATTTCTTATCTAAACTAAATTTATCTGCAAATGAGGAAGGAACGGTGGATGATCAACTTCTAGATGAACATCTATTTTCTATCTCAACACTCTCTCCTTGGTTTTCTTACATAGATAACTTCTTCGTTGCTGAGGGGTTTCCTCCAAACCTTTCATCCAAAGAAAAGAAAAGGATTTTAAGGAAAAACACCCCTTTCACTTGGATTGGTGGAAATATCTTCAAATTGGGTTTAGATCAAATTCCCAAAATATGTGTGAGGGAAGAGGAGGTATTCGACATCCTCTCAACATGTCATGATGGTCCCTGTGGGGGTAATTTTTCCACTAAGAGGACAACCTTCAGATATTTGCAAGCATGATATTATTGGCTTACCCTCCACCAGGATTCCAAGGGATACATCAGTACATGTGATCTCAGTGTCAAAGGATGGGGAGACCTACACCTATGGACTCTCCACCAGGATTCCAAGAGATACATCAATAGATGCGATCAATGTCAGAGGATGGGGATACCTACACTGATGGATGAAATTAATTTACAACCTTAGGTGTCTTTAGAGCCATTTGAAAAGTGGGAGATGGAATTAATTAGACCCATTGATCCACCATCTAGGAAGAAGAGATATTTCATAGTCTGCACTGATTACTTGAGAAAGTGGGAAAAAACAAGGGCTGTAAAAGTAGCAACATAAGAGAATGTAGCTGAGTTTTTGAGAGAGAATGTGTTCTACAAGTTTGGATACGCTAGAGAGGTAGTCACCGATTAGGGGCTCAATTTACATCTCTTCTCATTGAGAACCTCATGAGGTAACACAAGGTAAAGCACATAACTTCCATTGCCTATCATCCTCAAGTGAATGGCCAAGTGGAAGTGACAAATAGAGCATTGGAGAACATCCAAACCAAATTTGTGAGCATCAGAAGGAAATATTGGGCAAAAACACTAGTGGAGGCCACTTGGGCTTACAATACCACCTGGAAGACAACTACAAGGTTTACTCCATGTGAACTAGTTTATGGGAAGAAATATTTTCTTTCCATTGAGTTTGAGTATAACACCCTTAGGATGGCAGCGCAGTTGGACATGGACATCACAAAGGCACAACAAGAAAGGTTGCTTCAGCTGAATGGTTTGGATGAATTTAGAATGCATGCCCTCCTTCACACAAAAGTGATCCAACTCCAAAGAAAATTTTGGTATGAAAATCACATCAAAGATAAGAAATTTCAGGAAGGAGATTGGGTTCTACTCTATGAATCTAGATTCAAGGACTTCAAGGGAAAGTTAATGACTAGATGGCTAGGGCCCTTTCAAGTGGAGAAATTTCATGAGTACGGGGATGTTCAGATCATAACCATAGATGAAGAGGGGACCCCTCTGCTTTTCAATGGTTATAGGCTAAATATGTACAAGAAGCCCTTGTCTAAGGCTGAATTTATCAATACAATAAAAAAAGAGCTAAATGTAATTGGAAACTCCATAGTTTCCAACCCCTCATATTCATAGAAAAAGAGAAAAGAAAAAATAAAATAAAGAAGCATGGGTGAAAACCTTTCTAAGCCATCCAAGGCCAACTCCTGGGTTGAAAACCTCCACGAGGCAACCCTGGAGCAAAAAAAAGAAAAGAAAAATAAACAGAGAAACAAAAGATCCTTGGGTGAAAAACTCTTTGAGGCACCTAGGGCAGGCTTGTGGGGTGAACCTTTGTTGAGGTAGCCCACCTATCTTCAAAAAAAAAAAAATGAAAAAGGGAAAGAAAAAAAATCAAAATAATGACACAACACCTATGCACTAACTTGCTTCTGTTTTACAACTTGCTGATCAGGGACAATTTAGACGAAAGGAAAAAATCTCTCTCTCTCTCTCTCTCCACTCCATGTCCAACCCCAACATGAATTCATTCATCCATTTCTCCCACCAGGTGAGAAAAATATCCATTTTTTTCTTACTCTTTGCAGTGCTACTAGATGTCCTAAGCTGCTACAAGATTTCCTATATTGCTACAGGAAACCCTAAGATGCTACAGGAAAGTCACATGAGGATGAATAAGCTGACCCAAGGCCACCTAACCATTAAAGAGATATAAGAAATCATTTTTCTACGTAGGTCTACCATCCCTAACCATCACTCCATCCCATGCATAAAGATTCATTGAGAAAACCCTCTTTTTCTCCACTGTGAGCTAGTTTAGCTAAATACTCACACAGATCCTCTTCTCTCATATAATACTACACCACACGACTCCATTCACTTCCTAACATCACCCCTAGCATCCCTACACCCGTTTCTTCCTTCCTAAGGACAAATGAACTCCAAAACTGCAACAAGAGAACTGCTACAAGATGATGATCACTTCCTGTAGCAAATCTGTGCATGAAACTAGCACATCAAAAAGGTATGGGATGAATGATGAAGTATGGTCCTAAAGATCACCAGAGGACTCCAGAATGGAAGCTACACTAGAAACAAAATCCTAGGGTTTCCATGAGGTACTTGCAGAAGAATCAACAGGAAAATACATTAAGCAACTCACTCAGAAAATGAATAATAATAAAAAAACATAGCAAATAAAACAAATCACTTGTGACCATCACAGTGCTCCATCTCCCTACATGAAAGGATCCTTCCACTCATCAGAAATTAGGTAGGCTCAGGTATGGCTCCATCACCCTCTCACTATGCATCATTTGACTAAATTAGTAAATGTTGAGAAAAGAGAGTTTAATAGGAAAAAAGGTGGTCAGTTAACTTGGCCACCCTCGAATAGTTAAATTTAAAAGTTGGTGGAGTTTTCATGCCACATGGAGCTGTCACATGTTTTATGAGAGGAATAATAAGAAGTGGGCGATGATTCTGAGGAAGAAGGGAATTATTGGCTCGAATGAGAATGACAGTCAAAATGAGGAAACCTCCTGCCAAATCCACATCACCATTATGCTCCAAGCCCACTCAATTTAGAATAAAAGGTGTACTTTGTATCATTCCCCCTCATTCTATTGTGCATTTCGAGATTAGTTAGAGTAGGAAAAAGACAACAGACACCGAGGAGCTTAGATCCATGGTCGAGCTTTGCATGCAACCCGTGCTACAGGAAAGTATGTTACTGCTACAAAAAGCTCCAGGAAGGCCACAGAATGTTATAGAATATCATGCAAGCCAACTTCAGAGTGTATTAACAACCCAACACCATCCTTCAAGTTAGAGAATGCCAGAATTGTAGAGGTAAGTGGTCATCACCCCACCAAGTTGCAAATATTTTTCGTGATAATTTACACACGGTCAAGCCATAATTCAGTAAATTCAGGAGTTGTTCAGAGGAGTAGGGATAAGAAATCACATTTTGTGTAAATGTGAAACCTTTGGGTTCCCATATGTTAGGATATTCCAACACATAGGAAATATTTAAGTATAACTTGGTCTAGTGTAAATTTAGGTAAAGTGTGTTTCTTTAATATGTACTTTTGTAACTTATAATTCGACAGTCACGGTATGTAGTGATCTGACAATTCATTCTCTCCTTGGTATTACTGACACTTGAATCGTGGCTTAACACCCGATTGGTCCATGATCTCTATTTAAAGAACATGGAGGGTAATTTTTCCAATGACTGTTTATGAGAGAAGCTTATGTAAATTTTCTTTCTTTGCATTAATAAATTGCCTGAAGTGGTCGGGTTGGATTAGGCCATGGACTGCTTCCCTCTTTGAGAGTTTTAACCACATAAAATACTGGTGTACTGATTTGTGATCTGTTTTTGAGCAGTGACCTTTCGTGTTTGATATAAGGAACTTACCCTATAAATTCCTACATAGTATCAAAGTTGTTTGAGGGCCGCATCCGTCTTTGATCCAAATCCAAATCCGTTTATGACTGCATGCGACTATTGTTTTCTAGATCTACTATTTTTGAAGGCTAGGAGAAATGCTCTATTGTGTCTCGTGCCTCTGTTCTAGTGCATAACGCCTTTTGTTTCATGCGAAAAGGTTTCCGGTTGCCCTAATCATGTCATTTTAAATTTGGAGGTATAAAGTTTTTTTTGCAATTATATTTATTTATCCCTCTATTTATTTCAGTTTATAGTCATTATTTTATTATTGGATCTATACCCTCTTCTCTACAGATTCTCTTTGCTCTTTCTCTGTGCGATCTGGAAAACTAGAAACAAAAAGATGAGATTTTTCTCCTACGTATGCTCTTTCCCCCCGACTTTGTGCGATCTCGGGAAATTAGAAATAGTAAGAAAAATATTTGGTTTCTGGGTGGACTAACCAGAAATCTAACATCAAGCTAGAAGACTTGCATCTTTTTTATTTTTATTTTTTTGTTGTTGTTTGTGTGGTTGTTTTTTTGCAGGAAGAATATCACGTACAAAAATTATTAAATATTTTAACTTGCTCACTTGGTCTAAAGTTACTTTATGAGAATAGAGGTCTTGGGTTCAAGTCTTTTTGTCAAATTACATTTTCTAAAAATATTTTTGTCAAGTTACTTTGAAAAAAAAAGGAAAAAAAAAAACTTTTTGTGAAGTTACTTTAAAAAAAAAAACACATGTAACTTATGTTTTAAATTTACTTTATGTAATAGTGTTTCTCACCCATTATAAAAAGTGAGTCACTTACAGTCTAAAGTCACTATATATTTTATTTAAGTTACAATATACTTGGTCATTAGTTCATAAAGTAACATTGTAAAACATGTCTCTCACTTATTTATAAAAGTGGGTCACATAAAGTAGTGTTTAAAAAAAAAGTAAGCTTGTTATATTTAGTTTGGAAAGGGGGGAAATTTTGTAAAAAAAAAGTACAACTTCATCATAAATTTTCAACCTATCACGTGACTACTTGACATCTACTACAACTTTTCTTCAAAAAATCATTACTTCTTCATCCAGAAGCCGTTTTTAGAGCCGTTTTTTTTAATCGGCCTAATTTTTCGAGATCTTTCCATTGGAGCAGTTAGTTTCAACCTTTACAGCTTCAATTTTTAAAAATTGAAACTACATGCCTGGTTATTCTCAACAACACCAATTATTTCCAATAGCTATCCTACATGGTAGACTTACTTAGAAGTAAAAGGCTTTATAGAATATCCTTAGGAAAAGAATATAAACCTACCAATGGAGATACAAAGGTTAATAAGAAAATAAACAAGATCAAGCACGAGGGTTGATAGGAATGTCCATTGATCAAGATCTTATATTTCATATCCAAGAAATTGACTCCCCTGATGAAGCCATGAAAAAGATAAATATTGTTTTTTGGTATTCAAAATAAAATTAGAGTCCACCAGCTTGAAAATGTGTTGCTTACTTTGGACCCCAAATTCAAGACCCTTAGAATTCTCTTAGAAGGTTGTAAGGTAAAAAAGTAAGATGGTAGTCTTATCTATTCCATTCTTGCTAAGTTAGGCCCTGCATACTCTGTATTTGTTTCCAACTTCCTTTCCACTATAGAATCCCTCATTTCTCAAGGAACACCCTACAAGACCCCCTCTTTTGATGCCTTTTACGATTCTTTGATAAGAGAACAAGAAAAAATCTTACACCTTGGTCTTATTAATACTGGAAACTCTTATAAGAAATCCTTAGCAGCCCAGCAACAACCAAATCCAAAGAATCCTAATAAGTAGCATCCTAAAATTAATGGTCCTAAACTAAACAAGGGTCTTATGCACTCTCATCCCCAAGCTAAGAAAGAAACTCAACAAACTGATAAGGAAAATAAAAAAAGGGAAGAAGACAAATAGACATTGCAACTTTTGTAATCGTGATGGCCACGTAGAGTCAAATTTTTTTAAGAAGATGGAACCCTTGGAAGCAACAATGAAGAAGAACAACATCCATTTGGAGAACTCTTTAACTTCATCTTCGAGAATGACACTTTCTGCATGTGGTTTTCAAGCATCAAGTTCTGGTTATGCACTGAATGTATCTTATATTTCTGATTCTTATGAGTGGCTCATTGATTATGGAGCTTGTTACCACATGGAAAAAAATAAAGCCATGTTTTCTACTTTAAATGAATGTAACACTAAAAATATTTATGTTGGTGATAATAGATCTCTTAGTATTGTAGGATATGGAACCATTCATCTAGATAATGGTCAGTTTAATGATGTATTATGTGTTCCTAACTTGTCCTGCAACCTTCTATCTGTTTATCAGATAACTCATTCAGGTGAAGGGAAAAATCTCACCTCATGATGTTGTAATTAAGTACCTAAGAGATCCTAGACATATTTTAGCTACTGGCATTGCTGATGATTCCACAAGGTTTTATAAGTTTGAAAAATTTGGGTCATCAAGTCTTCCCTCCATTTTTGTTGCTCATAATGATGAAGTGAGAAAACTTTGGCACGAGAGATTTGGTCACTTAAACTATCGATCTCTTCAAACTCTCTGTAAATAAAATATGGTGATAGGTCTTCCTATGGTATCTTTCCGAGATGGTGTTTGTCCTGGTTGTGTACTCGGAAAACATCATCGAGATAGTTTTGATAAACGTGCCTCTTGGCACGCTTCAACCCCTTTGCAGCTTGTGCACATTGACTTATGTGGTCCACTTCCAGTTGTTTATTTATATGGCTCCAAGTACTTCTAAACTTTCATTTATGATTTTTCTATACGCACTTGGGTAATCTTCTTAAAAATCAAGAGTGAAGTTTTTAACATGTTCTTGGCCTTTAAGGCCTTTGTTGAGAAACAATCTGGACATTGAATTCTTAATTTAAGATCTAATAATGGAGGAGAATATGTTAACAAAAAATTTATCAAATTTTTCACTGAGCATGGCATTCAATTGCAACATATTGTTCCGTATACTCCACAAAAAATGGTGTCGCTGAAAGGAAGAATCACACTTTAAAAGAAATGGCTAATTTTAAGCTTCAATCTAAAGGACTCAGTCCTAATTTTTGGATAGAAGCAATTAATTGTGAAAATTACATAGTAAATCACACTCCTATTAAGGTTTTAAGTAATATCATTCTAGAAAAATCATGGAGCTCAATCAAACCAAATGTAAGTCACTTTCGTGTTTTTGGAAGTGAATCTTGGGCCCATATGCCAGATGAGAAACATAAAGCCTTAGAACCTAAGAGTGAAAAATGTATTTTTGTTGGATATTCTGAAGATGTCTAAGGATATAGAGTTCTTCAACCCAAATCCAAAAATTTAATCATTAGAAAATATGTAAAATTTGATGAAAATATATCGGCCTGTGAGCCTAGTTCGACGAGTGTGCCACCTTTGGCCTGTGAGCTTGATTTGGCATATGTGCCACCTCTCTCTGTCTCTTCTACTTCTAACAACATTACTTCTACTTAGAATGATGACAACGAGGATGGAAATCCTCCTCCACCTCCTCAGGATATTTCTTTAGCTCCATAGCTTCCAAAATGGGTCCTCTCTACTCAGGATGCAGCATGTCCTCTTGCAGGTGACCCTATAGATCAATGTTGTACATGTTATCAATTCGATTGAGCCTCTTGTTTATTGGCTCAAGTTCCAAAAAATTATGATCCAGATACCTTTGAAGAAGCTTCAGGTCATCCAAATTGGGATGCAACTATGAATGAAGAATATCGTTCCTTATTAGAAAATGATACTTGGGATATTCTTCCTCTAACAAAGGGAAGAAAACTTGTCATATGCAAATGGGTTTACAGAACAAATTGTGGACCAGATGGAAAAGTGGATAAACATAAATCTCATCTTGTTGCTAAAGGATTTTCACAAGTTGAAGGCATTTAATATACCGAAACCTTCTCCCCCCCTATTTCCAAAATGAATTCTATATGCCTTGTTCTTTCCCTTCATGCCTCCTTTAAATGGAAGTCCATCAGATGGATGTTAAATTTGAATTCTTACATGGGGAATTGCATGAAGAAATATACATGGAACAACCCTGTGGATTTATCCAAAAAGTACTCTAGCCTTGTTTGTCGCCTTAAGAAGTCTCTCTATGGTCTCAAACAAGCCCCTTGGGCTTGGTATGTCAAAATGGATAGATTTATCTTAGCTAATGGCTTTTCTAGACGTCATTCCAACAACAATGCCTACACCAAGAAAGTGGGTAAGTCCTTAATCATCCTTTTTCTTTATTATGGTGATCTTATCCTTACTGATACTGATCCCAACCATATAAACCGTGTGAATTCTAGCCTCAAAAATAATTTTGAAATGAAAAACTTAGGACACTTGAATTATTTCCTTTGTCTTCAAGTCTTGCAATCCAAATAAGGTTTTTCTCTCTCAGTCCTAGGATGCATGTGATCTTCACCCCACTTTCACATGGAAGATTGTAATCTAACCCCTTCTCCCTTTCAGTCTGGAGTCAAGCTTTTAGTCAACTATACTTCCCCTGAAGTTGATTCTACCTTATACCATCAAATTGTTGGTAAACGTTTGTATCTAACCCATACCCATCCTGACCTTTCCTTTTTCGTTGGTCTTGTTGCTAGGTTTATGCACAAACCTCATGAAATTCACTGTAAATGAGCTAAAATAATACTTTGATATGTTCGAGGTACAGTTCAGTTCATGATTCATTACAGTGCAAGAGAACCTCAATTGTTGGTTGATTTCACTAATTCTAATTTCCCTGGTGACCTTGATGATCGAAAGTATACTATAGGTTATGTATTCACTCTTGGTTCAAGACCTATTACATGGTCTTGTAAGATACAAATTTCCATATCTCTTTCTTTTGCAAAAGCTGAGTATCGTGGTGTTGTTGAAGCTAGCAAGGAATCCCTGTGGCTTCGTCAGATCCTATCTGAATTTGGTATTCATCAGCAGCATCAAAGTACACTTTGGTGTGATAATCAGACTGCCGGTCAGCTATGCAAAGATCCAGTTCAACATCAGTGCAACAAACACATTGAGCTACACATGCACCTCATAAAAAATCTCATTCATGATCATGTTCTTGAAGTGCACTATTGTTCAACCAATGGTTAGTTTGCTGATATCTTTACAAAGAATCTCATAGAAGCGAAGTTTACCAAAATTTGATCTATGCTTGGAGTTCAAGAAAGTTATCATTAAGGGGGGATAGGCTCTAATGCCTCCTTCCTTCTCCTATTGTCTCACCTTTGTAAATCCTTTAATCCTATCCCAAGTTTTTCTTAAGGAGGGATGTTAGGATATTCCGACACATAGGAAATAGTTAATTATAACTTGGTCTAGCGTAAAGTTAGGCAAAGTGTGTTTCTTTAGTATGTAATTTTGTAATCTATAATCTAACAGTTCATTCTCTCCTCGATATTACCAACACTTGATCTATGGCTTAACACCCGATTGGTCCATGATATCTATTTAAGGACATGGAGGGTCATTTTTCTGGTGACCATTTATGAGAGAAGATTATGTAAATTTTCTTTCTTTTCATTAATAAATTTTCTGAAGTGGCCGCGTTGGCTCAGGCCGTTGATTGTTTCCCTCTTTGAGGTTTTTAACCATGTAAAATACTAGTGTACTAATATTTGATCTGTTTGTGAGCAGTGACCTTTGGTGTTTGATTTAAGGAACTTTCCCTGTAAATTCCTACACCATATCACATTTTTTTTGAAAATAATCCACAGACAACCACCTATCTAACACAGTCACATAATGGGGAATATTTTAATAAAAGTGATCCCACAGAGATAAAAATAATTAGACTACACCCTCCTGTGGTTGACATCTTCAAAAATCACTAGCGGTTGGGATTATTTGAGCTACTCAAGGGGTTTGATAATGAAGTGGCTCAAGAATTTGCAATAGCCTTGCACTCTCAAGCAGATGATAGGGCCACCATAGTGTTTGTTACCGCTAGAATCAGAACATGGACTGCATCAAGTGCTTAACTAGTCACATCCTAAGCTCTAGGGAAATTTAATGATTTGGATTATATAATTGGCAGGTGGTTTAAGCTCTCAATCAATGACAAAGGATTTCAACCAAATTCATTGTTACACCAATGAGGGTATTTAGACCTGATATGGTAGCAAAAGGTAAGTTTGTAGCTTATGGCAGGAGAGGGTCTGCAAGGCAGAAATCCACTGATTTGATGAAAAATAACACAAGAACCAGTTTTACAAAATAAAAATAAGAGAAGGCTATCTCAAGACTTACAATATTCTTATTCAATATCATGAAAAGTTATTGTCATATGAAATTCTCTTTAAACAATCATTATGCACATCTCAGCAAGAAAGCCCACTAAGTAAGACTGATAAAAGTTGATAAGATACATGAAAATATCAAGAGGCTCATAAAAACATATAACAATATTTGAAATTACAAACTGAAACTGAAGAGCTTTAGGTATGAAAACACATAAGAAATATTAACAATACACATATCAAGATGATAATAAGTCCTCAAAAGTCTTCTTAGTATCATTAACTGAAAAAATTACACTGATTACATGAGTATAAGATTCACAAACCACAAAACTTTTCTCCATTGTGTTTCATCATATATATACAAGAGGTATTATGCTGACATTTCCACAAATAGTGTCAATCTATTCTAGAGAAGTTATTACATTCCTATACATAAGGTGAGGCTTATACTTAACCTTAATACAAAGTAGTGCAACATAATAAAAATAAAAAACATGATGGCATATAGTTCGAAGTGGTTGGAATGATGTGGCAAGTTTCTGGTAGACTATTCCTCTTTTTTGGTACAACCACTTCCTCAAAAAGTGAAACTAACAGCTGAAGATGACATCTGGCTGTTTCCCCAAAAAGTGCAAAACGGAATTCTAAAATTTGGAAGGGAACTCGATCAATTGACACCTGACATTAGCTTCTTCTGTTGATAATTTATGCATGTAATTACTCCTCAGTAGAACCCTTCAAGAATTGAACAAAAAGTGCCTCCACTTCCTTCATACAAAAACTCAGGACATAATAGCTATTCTTTTCAAAAACAGGTAGCTATTACCAGAATTTTTCAAATAGAAGTGTTTGTTGATTAAGCCAAAAATGTGTGTACCTATCCTTCTTTGAATTTCCTAAAAGGATTAAATAAAATCAAGTATTGAAGCAAATATTTTGAGAAACTCTGCCTTAGTTATAATTTTAGTTCTTCTTTTTCCTATATGCTTCTGTTTTTGAGCTCTAGTCTTCTTGGCTTCCTTTCCTAGGCTTTAATCAACATTAATGATTTCATCTCTCAGTATAGAATTAGTAATGAGTTTTCTATTCAGTCTAAGCTTGTTTTTAGGCCTAGTCTGAGGCCTTTTGAGGTATGGGTTGGGAATATAGGAAACCCTTCTTCTCTTCTGCATCATACTACTAGACTGACCTTCTTCATACTCTTGTCTCTGAGAATTCTTTATTAGTGTTGTCTTATTTGAAATATGAATAGGAGTGAATGAAATTCTTTTCATTTCTCTTAGTAGATGTCTTGGATGTCTTGAGAGAAGAAAAAAACTAGTCTAGTGTTGATTCCTATACTGAAGGGGTGTCCCTATTTTCTTCTTTCTCTTCTGCAATTGCTGGAATAGAGTGTTGAACCAATACTTCAGGGTTGGATTCCTATAAAGTTTCTTCTCCTAGGATCAAATTTCTTATGCCTTTATGTCTTGAGGAAGAAGCTTTGTTTTCCTCACATGTATACTTAACTTCTTTGCTAGGCTAATTTTTCCCTTGCTTGAATCTCATGGAATTTTATCTGATGAATGATGCTAAAGTTTGGCTTCCTTTGGAGATTGCATTTTAAAAAACCTTTCTGCTGGCTGTACCATTGGTATGGGAGTGACAGGTTCAGTTTTGGCTCTCTTAGCTGAACTTCTAGTGTGTCTACTAGTTGATGGGATGGATTGAGCTGGCTATGAACTATTTGAAATAGGTGTTGTGCCAGTTTGTTCTTGGGATTTTTTCTTCTTGGGTCTCCATAACCTCCTCCTAGAGTTGATACTACCAAATCCCTCCTTTGTTAGGAATTTTTCCCAGGTAGTCATTTTCTACTTAAGGTGATAGACAATCAACATCTTGATTAAACCCCTATGATAGAGGTTATGCAGGGAATAGTTAGGGATTTTTTGCAACTTCAAAGAAATTTTTAACAAGGATCTGTATAGAAAGAAAGGAAAATTCAAAGGTTTGGCACCTGAGATGTGAGAGAGAAATCTCATTTGGTATTGATGAACAAAGGAGAATCTACCTTCACAAGAAATTTAGTGTTGCACAGTGGTTATTACATGCTGCCATTTTGGCCTAAAGTAGGAAATTGCACAGTTGGATTCCATTTGATATTCACATGCTCAGGTTTGAGGAAGGTGCTTACTTCTTCTTGCAACATTGTCTTCTTGAACCAACGTTCTCTAGTGGCTGAAGTTTGAGTAGCCATAACTATAATAGTTTCAGTGATTTTGAAAGTCTTGCTCCCAAGATTGACTTTCTACCCATCAAAACTCTTGGCAAAGGCCTGTGCAAGAGCTACATTTTCCCCTGAGAAATTTTGCAAAAACTTATACCATTCTGCTATCTTAAATTGGGGCTTTTCTCTAGCATCAACAAACCTAGTATTTGCTGGCTCAGGCCGGTTAACGTTTCCACCTTTTCCCATTCTTCCCAACACCTAATTTCCTTCTTTATGAACAACTGTTTGACCTGGAGGTAAAACCCTACACGCAACCTTGATTTCTTGCTGTAGGATGATAAATTGGTTGCTGGAGGATGTAACTCTGTTAGCTGTAATCTTCTCGGAAAACCTCGGTTATAAAAACAATGAACCTAACTCTCTTGAATCTATGCCTTTAATCACGGTATGGTTTAATGGCACAATTTGAAATGATTCAAATACGAACGCCAAGTCACCCCATAACACATATCACTCCCTTGTATCATTTAATAAATTGATACCTTGTACCTTTATTTCCGCTTCAACCTTAATAAAGTAGCTATAGGTTAGCTCCATCAATAATATAATCATTCCCCTATAATATTTATTCAAAGTAAAAAATAATTACCCCTTTAAAAATAATAACATATCATATCAGAGAAGATATTCAATTAATTTCAAAGGTGAATGATCTTTTCCTTTGATAAATGCTCTTTGCAGCTCCTTATGCAGTTTCAGAGAAATAACTGCCTTTTATCTTTGTGTCACCAATGAAACCAAACTTCGAAGAAATAGCTGCCCTTTATCTCTGTGTTACCAATGAAAACAGACTCCTAAAGAAATAGCTTCCTTTTATATATTTTTCATTATTGAAACCTTCAAAAGGGTAGCTATTATCTTGGAAATGGAAGCTATTATTTTATTACTAAAATGACCCATAACTTTTGACACTAACCTAAGTTAAAATAGTAGTTTTAACTTCTTTATATGAACCTAAGACAAAATAACACCTATGAAACTTAAAAATATTTTTGGTTTTGAGACTCTTTTTAGGCTTTTATTGAAGATGACTATAACTTTTACACAGGCTAGGAAACAAGAAAAAAATGAAAAAAGTGATACAATGGCGGTCAAAATATTAACATTTATAGTGCTAACAATGTCTCCTATTGGGGATGAAGCCCTCTCTGTGAGGCTTCAAGGACTATAGACTCAGTGCCTTAAAACTTTCAGGACTCAAAATTTTTTAGGAACTTATGACTAGAACTGACCTTTCATTGACTAGACTCAAGACTGACCATATTTACAGACACAAGTACCATTGGGCATGGAGTTTTATTGACACATAACTCCAGATATTTACAATGGAATGAATAACTAATTTATCAAACATAGAAATTTTTAAGAAAATGACCATTAACTGGACCTCCAATCAGCTAATCATCATCTAGATGCTTGAGAAGAAATGTAGTGCTTTCCAAAACTTGAGTAATTATGAATGGCCCAAACCACAAATTGTCAAACATACCTTGATTTCCATGGTCCTCCCTCCTGACATCCCAACGCAGCACCAAATAATTTTCCTAAAATAATTGTTGATTTTCTCTTTTGTCAAAAACAGATTTGACCTTGGTCTGATATTTATGTACTTTATGTTGGGTGTGGAGCCTGATTATCTTGTTTATTTTGTATCACAACATTGGACCCCTGTACCTTAATGGGGCGGCAACGCTACCCGTAATTAAACATTGCCTGGGGGGTCTGAGGGGGGGGGGTTGCAAGTTTATGGAGCCCCCCCCTGGCGGGGGGTTTCGGGGGCAGTGCCCCCAAAGCTAAAAACAAATGTAAAATTGCCTTGTAAAAGTTTAGTAATTTCTATTCAATCAAGGCTGTTCATTAGGTGGATGATCTGATGGTAGAAGTTAAGTTTAGTTTAGGGTTTTTTTCCCTAGAAGGAAACCCCCTCGCTTGTATGAGGGTATTGTATTGCAGCTGTGTATTGTATGTGTATTCTCAGAGCGAGAAACAGATAGGAAGACTATGAGAGAGAACATAAGATATTACAGTGGATCTGTTGTAGGTTGTGTCTCTTCATTTTTCTAGATAATAGAAAGGAAGGACTGGTTGTTCAGGGTGGATGTAGCCCAAATTGGGTGAACCACGTATATCTGTGTCTCTCTGGTGTTATGTGTTTTGTGTGCTTGTGTTTTCCGCATATTTTATGTGTTGCATTGCTCTGTAAATTTTCTAACACTTTTTCCATCAATGATTCTCTGATTTGATGAGCTTCTATCAACTGCAACATTCTCCTTTGAATTGGATTTTCATCATCAATTTCATCTTGCAGAAACTTAATAACAGGAAGAGCTAATTGCAATGGAATTATAGCATCATTACCATAAAAAAGTTGAAAGGGATACATTCCAATTGATCTTTTTCCACTTACCATGTCTTCCCAAAGAGCATGAACTAGCTGAGTGTCCCAATTTTTATTATTTTTAGGCAACATCTTCTTAATGATTCTCACCAATATTTTATTGGTTGACTCAGCTAACCCGTTACCTTGAGGGTAATAAGGTGTAGAATGATTCAAATAAATACCATATTTCTGAAAAAAGCTATTTATATTAGTAGACTTAAAAGCCATTGCATTATCAATCACTAATTTCTGAGAACAACCAAATCTAGACATACTATTTTCTAGCATAAATGTGATTATTATCGTGTCAGTAGCATTCCAGGTTGGAACAAATTCAATCCATTTAGTAAAATATTTTGTAGCTGTAAGAACCCATCTATGCTGTCCTGATGAAGGCAGATGAATTTCACCGATGAAGTCTAATCCCCACTGCTGGAAAGGAATATCTGCTAAAATAGGAATAAGAGGTAATGGAAGTAGATTATGATTAATGGCAAAATTTTTTCATTAAACACAAATCCTGACTCTGGAAAAAAAATTAGAGAAAAGTGTTGGCCAATAATTACCAGCTTTTAAGATTTTGTTTGCAGTGGATTTCCAATACAAATGTCTGCCACACACCCCTGCATGTATCCTTGTCATGATTTTTTGTGACTTAGCTTCATCTACACATCTTAATAAGACTCCCACAAGGTCTTTCCAGTAAAGATGGTCTTCCAATATGAAATAATTTACAACTTTCAATTTAAAATCTCTTATTTTTTACTTCTCCATTTCAGGGGGACAACTGAAATTTAACAAAAATTACACTATATCCTTATACCAATTTGAATGAAATATTTCAAGATAATCAGATATACCTTCTCCATATTTTTCATCAGCTACCTCCATATTCATATCTAGAGCTTTGCAATTATATTCAACCATTAAGCGAGCTAAGCCTTGTCCTTTATCAATTTAGTAGGTCTGATCTCAATATAAAATTCTAAAATTTTGGTTAACCATCTTCCCCTCCTGCCATATGTGTCTGGCTGCAACAATACATCTTTGATAGTAATATTTGGTACAAAAGCAACAATTTTTGAATGTAACACATAACTCAAAATACTTTAATTCCTTAAGTAGTGCATATGCTTGTTTTTCAGTCAAGCTCTACTTTAATTCAACATCTCTTAAAGCACGGCTAGAAAATGAAATAGGTTTTTCTAAACCTTCTTTGTTATTTTGTAACAAAACAGTTGCAATTGTTTCTTCTGAAGAATATGAAAAAATCAAAAAATATTTTTCAAAATCAGGGCTAATTAAAATTGGAGCTTTAGTCAAGGCAGACTTGATTGCTGAAAAAAGAATTTTTTGCTTCATCTTTCCACTTGAATTCTGCATATTTCTTCAGCAAGACATTTATGTGTTTGATCAGCTCTGTAAAATTTGGGACAATGCGCCTCAGGAAATTAGTTTTCCCCAAAAATGACTGCAATTATTTTTTATTCCTTGGCAAACCAATATTCTGAATAGCCTAAACTCTCCCTGGATCAATACAAATACCACTTTCCATCACAACGTGTCCCAATAATTTCCCTTCTTGAACAACAAAGCATGAATTATTTGGGTTCAAGGAAAAACCAAATTTTCTGCATTTGTCAAAAACTTGTATCAAATGTTTCAAATGATCTTCATCAAATTTTGAGAATACTATAATTTCATCTAAGTAAATGACTACAAATCTGTCTTTTTCTCCTGCAAAGGCAATATCCATTTCTTGTTGAATGTTGCGTCTGCATTCATTAGAACAAATGGAATTTTGTTGTACATGAATGTCCCCCAGGGTGTAGTAAATGTTGTCTTCTCTCTGTCTTGTTTATCAACTAAGATTTGATTATACCCTGAAATCCATCTATCATTGATAATCTCTTGGAGCCTACAAATTTCTGCAAAATATAATCCATCTTGGGTAATGGATAGCTATCCTTCAATGAACATTGGTTCAAATTGTGAAAATCAACACAAATTCTAATTTCGCCACTCTTCTTTCGAACCAGGACTATATTAACTACCCAATTAGAAAATCTTAAAGGCATAATTATTTTTACTTCCAATAATTTTTTGATCTCTTTTTCAATAATAGGGAGCAACATAGGATTGATATGCCTTATCTTCTGTGCTACAGGCTTTGCTTCTGTTTTCAGAGGAATTTTATGCTCCATTATACCTCTATCATAAGCCTTTAAACAACTGTAAGACCATGCAAAAATGTTTTCATATTGTTTCAACAACTTGACATATTTAGGTCTAGTTTATAGAGAAAGAAATTTAGAAAATTTAACTAATTTAGGCTGATCTTTTGTACCAATATTGAGTCAATTGTACTCTCTCCATCTGCTTTATTTTCAGGCTTTAAAAAGACATCATTATTGTCAAAAAATATTTCTAAAGGAACTAGGCCTTTAGGAATGTAGTTAGTTTTCAGATCAATAATCTATTTCCTAGCCATGGTCTTTTTGAAAGACTTTTTGTTTTGATTTTCAACAATGTCCTTCTCATCATCAATTTGAATATTTGAAAAATCTTCAACGCATTCCCATTTTTTTTGAATTTCTTTGTCATCCTCAAATACTTTAAAGTATTTGATATTATCAGGAATAGAAGGTCTATTTTTTATTTGAACATCATATGTTGCCTTGACATCAAGAGGAACTTTGAAATTACTAGTAGCTATAGCTAATGAATCAACCATTTGATTTTATTCTCTAGTGACAAAATTTACATTGAATGCTGAAAAATAATGCTCAATAAAGTCCCACACTTCATTCCTATAATTCTTCAATTTGGAATTTTTAACTTGATAGTATTTTCTCACCTGCCTTATCACCAATTCTGAATCACCAAAACCAACTAGTTGTTCAGCTCCCAAATATTTTTTTGCCTTCATACCCAAAAAAATCACTTCATATTCAACAGTGTAGTTAGTAGTATAAAATTACAGTTTATATGATATAGTTACCCTTTGTTGAGTGGGAGAAATGAGAACTACACCAGCTCCCGATCCTTCTCTTGATGAGGCTCCTTCAAAGTATAATTTACAGATCTATCCTCCCTCTAAATGTTTCTCATTCGTATCTTGCAAATGTTATTTTTCACTAATTTTAGGTTGGAAATTGTTATCGTCAGTAGCAAGGTGTAATATGGATGACCATGCTTCCTTCTCCTCTGCATATATAGGATGGTTTTAGGGATTATGCTGATCACTTATGATATAGGTCATTTGGGTTTCCCTATACAACCTCTTGAATTCTCCTCCAAACACTGGGATTGTGGCATATGACATATCCATTTGAAGAGTGCCTTCCAATTTTTTAGACCAAGATCTGGAAAGTAGCATTCCAAATCTAGAAGATATGTCTGCAACTACTATGTCCATCACTAAACTTTTCATAGGAAGATGGGTAAGAGAAACAACCAAGTCTTTAATCACTCCTAAACGCTTGAATTTTTTGGAATCAAAAGTGTATAGGTAATGGTATTTCTTGGTGATTTATAATCCTAATTCTTCCATCACTTTATTTGGCATTAGATTGTGAAAAGCCCCAAAATATAACAAACAATTATGAAAAAATTTGTCATGTATGTTGAGTGAAAGATAGAAAGGTGGTGAATTATCCTCATTTTGGTCTTGGACATGGCAGCCAAAGTAAATTGTAGGATGTTCATCCTCAAGATTGACTAAATCAGGAGCTAGAGGTGGGTGTAACAAGATTTTAAATGACTCTTTGTATGTTGTATTTTTCAACAATTCAAGAAGTGGGACAGGGATCTTGATTTTATTTAGTTCTGATTTGAAACTGAAATAAAGAGGAGTTAATTCTTTATTTTTTGCAGAAATTTTGATGATTGGGGAAAAATTATGAGGTGGACGGACATCATTGACTTTCGCCTTTTGTTTAGCATCTTGTTTGTTAGAATCTAATTTTTGTTGAGGTTTATGAACAAGACCTTTGGACCTCAGAGGATAATTTCTTTTTTTGAGTTTCTTGCTATTTTTTATCATTTTGTGCATGAATTTTAGCATTCCCATCATCTAAAAATAGATATATCCTTGACTAGTCTTCATATTATTGCAAAGTCAAACAAGTTGACTGTGATGTTTCTCCTACAAGGTTTATGTCTTCATTCTCTTCCTCATGTTCTTGATGCTCTTCTTCAACAAAATTATTCAAAAGAGGTTGAACATTTTGATCATTGACATTCCTCCTTGGGCGCTGTAATATTTGTTGAGGCTGAAAAGGACTTCTGAGGGGAGACTGATTTCTATTGGCTTCATTTTGAATGGTTCTAGTGACTGGTTTGTTCTCTAACTCTAATTTTTTCATCTTAGAAGCAATTTCTTTAATCAAATTGGACATTTGATCAATTTTTTCTTCTGCTGTGAGAGTTTTGGAGGAAGAAAGTTTTTCTTCTTTCATTTTATTTTTTTCCTTTGCTGCTTTCTCCTCTTCCATTTTCAATTTATTTGAAGCCATAAGATTACACTGCACTCCAATTGCAGCCTCTTAGATATACATCGATGTTTGTGCTTTCTCATCTCTTAACCATAAATCAAACTCAGAATCTAAAGCATTGGCAAAAGTTATCATAGCTGTGGTTTTAGGAGGCTTAATTTCTTCAGGATTTTTTTGATAAATTTTATTAAACCTCTTTGTAAAATCAACCAATGGCTCATCAAACTTATTTTTTAGAGTTCCAAACTCTATAAGGTAGTACACATAGTATTTTCTATCACCCCATTGTTTCACAAATACTTCCTCCAATTCATCTATTCCTGTTATTGAGTTTGGTGGCAAAATTCCAAACCATTTACGAGCTTCTCCATCTAAGCTTTGAACAAAGAGTCTTGACCAGACATCTTCATGTTCAATGTTCTGGTTATCAACATAACTATAGAAAGAAACCAAATTTTCCTCAACAGAAACTCTTTCTCCCTCCCCTGTGTATTTTGGTAGATATTTTAGATAATCCCCTTGAAGAAGAGGATGTAAAGGTCGATGAAGAGCAAGTGGTGCATATCTTGCAGCAACTATCTATTACATCCTTGTAAGGGCAGGCTGCGCCATGGCATGTTGATTTAAAAATGATGGATTACTAGTTGATGTAGTTGTTTGGGAACTAGGAATTAAAATCTGTGGAATTTGAATCTGATTTGGGACAGTAGAAAATTGGAATTCTCGGGTTGGTTCTTCAAGTTTTGGGAATGAAAATAGTGGATTTTCAAAGAGATGAACAAAGGAGGTCTTTGTTTCACCTTCTATAGAAGAATCAGATTCAAATTTTGGCTCTTGATGGGATGAAGTAACTTCAACTTTGTTTTTTTGAGCTAAAAAGTTAGATAAACTGAAAGTCGGGCCTTTAGGAACATTCCCTTCTAGTGGGTGAGAAGAGGATGAACCAATTGTTGGATTTAGATACAAAGGAAAATACTCTTGTTGAGGGGTATAAAAGGAATGGTATTCCGGATGAGTTTGAAGAAAATTTAGAATGGTTCTAAAATCTTCTTCAGTCAAAATATCCCTATCTAGAAAAGGTGCAATTTCCAATACTTGTTTTAACTCTCCTTCTGTCAGCACAAAGTCTTCTGATTCCTTATTGACACTTAAAACCTCCTTGTTTTATTCTTTAAATGGAATAGTATTTATCTTTGATTTACTAAATTATGAGTGAGAGACACTTTCATCTGGACCTAGGTACGTGGAACGAGATATCACCCCCAGGATACAATGATGAAAAGCAACGACAACTCCTACATTTTACGACGCCGAAACACATCTCTAGCCTAGACCTCTAAATTTTTGTGTTAAGTTCCAAATTCTCCTTATCTTATTTGAGGTAAAATTTAAGTTGATCTTGATTTATGTTTCGATTTTAAGGCTCAAAGATCGATTTCACCTAAACACCTATGATGCAACTAATATGAGAAAAAGACTCTTTTCATTTCAATGAAATCTATCTAGTAGAGGGAAGAGATTCATACGATGATGCAACACTCAAGAATGCAGCAAACAAAGTTTTTTTTATCTAGATTTTTTCACTTTCACTTTTCAAATACAACTTCCAAAAGTAAAATTAATTTCACTTCACTAAGATGCACCTACATGAATTTTTTACCTTCTTTTTCTTTTCGATGAATGAGATTGCACTCAATGAAATTTTAAGTTTTCATTCACTAAATAATGTGATATATGCTCAATTATTAATCTCAAAATGACTTTTCAATGCAATGTGATCTATTGCACTTTACGAAAAGTAAACTTTGAGGTGAAAACTAAATGAGTGCAAAATATATTTATTTTATGATCTCAAAAGAACTAATATACTCAATCAATCAAAAAATCAATATTCCTTCCAAACATATAAGCAACAAACAATAATTTTAATTTACTAAAAGAATCAAAGACTAAACCAAAATTTCACTTTCATAACTTTAAGTATGGGATGGAATTTTGTACACCACAAAGAAACTAAAATTAAACAGAGAAAATTTATGCACATAGAGGAGGAGGGTGACCCTAGAGATCGAGACACACAATAATTTTAAGCATAAACCTTAAAAATTCTCAAATTCAAAGAGCAATGTGAGCATATAGTTAGAATCAGAGGTTGAAGCACGATTGTTTCTGGCAAAAGTAGCACGAAAACGTGACTATTTCTGAAAAAAAACACACCGAGCGAGAAATGCTTGGAAAAAATGAGCAAATTTTAAGAAAAAACCTAGCCCTGATACCCTAAAACATTGTCTACTTAGAGTATAGACTCAAAAGCAACCAAAATGGAGGATCATTTAAAGGTTTACCAAACTAAGCAAAATGACCAAATGCAAAAGCAGGGTTGAAAGGGCTATAGGCTCCCCAATAGAGTCGTCATTTTGTTGTACAGACAATCTCTTCTCTAGACATAATTGATCTCTCTAGTCCTAATGAGAGGATCTAGCAACAAACTAGACAAACATGTGCATAATTTCCTAGATTATATTAGAAAGCACAAAGTAAGATATATAGCCTACCTCACTCTGATGCTAATGCCCGTTGGTGTCGTTTCCTGATCTTCTCGCTTCCAAGTCCAATCCTCTTTACGTCTTTGCGGATGAATACCACTTAAGCTCTAACGTTTGAAGCTTCCTTTGGATGAGTTTCCAATTCCAACATAGTTATCTATCAAACATGAAAATAACCTGGTACCTATTTTTTTGAGGTAGAAAAAAAAACACCCGATTTTGAAAAGTGGTGATGCAGAATCACCTCTTTGTATAGCATATTTTTAGCACTGTATTATTATTATAATTATTTTTATTTAATGTTGTGATTTTCATGTATATTTTGAAAAGTGGTGGTGCATAATCACCCACTTTTTTTTAGAGGGTTGATTTTGACACTATACATTTTCTAATGTCTTCTTCTTCCTCGAGATATTTATTTGTAAGTGTATTTATGTAAGATCTAAGACTTTTGTGATCCATAATGCAGATAAATGTATTTTCAGATATTTATGTAAACGGTTTTTTTTTTTTTTTCTATTTTTTTTATTTTTTATTTTTTATTGTAATGAAATTACTATTTTTTCACATAGTTAAAAAATTAATAAAAGAGTCAATATTTTAAATTTAGGATTTTCTATATGTTTATGTATTGTTAATTAATATATCAATGCACATCAAATTATTTTCCCTAAAAACCCAATATTTTTAATGTAACAAAAAAATACACATTTTAAATATAAATACAATGAAAAAAATACACATTTTGAGACTTTTTGTTAAAAAAACATGTTAAATAAACTATTGTTTGGGGAATATTAATAAAAAAACATAAAAAATAGCATTTTTACGAATTTTATGTCAAAAATTAATAGTAATCACAAGTTTTTTGCAAAAAAATAAGGATTATTCTTATAAAATAACAAAGTCTAAACAATACAAGTAAAATTGATTAATAGCTCTCAAAATTGAGCTTTATTTGCAAGCATAACTTAAAGCTAATCAATAATATCAACTAATCCATGTTCAAAATCTTCTAGAACATCATTAATGTCTTCTTCCGCAACATTTGTTGCTTCATTTTGGTCATTTTCATTTTTTAATGGATCTTTCATGTCTACAAATCTTCCAAAGTGTCATTTTACAATCATTCCATATAATGGAGGTTGAGGTTCCTTTGCATTTTTTGCCACACGTGATTCATTAAAATCCCCTTTCCTCAAACCAACATCATGCATTACATTTGGAAGAAATTGAAGAGCATTAATTCTTTGTTGAATAAATTTGCATTGCACTGGGTCTTTCATAATGATGTAGGCATTTACAAGGTAAGTTCCTTATATCAAGAACCAAAGGTCATCGCTCACAAATAGATCACAAATCAGTACACCAGTATAATCACGTGGTTAAAAACCTCAAAGAGGGAAACAGTCCATGGCCTGAGCCAACACGGCCACTTCAGGAAATTTATTAATATAAAAAGAAAAGTTACATATGTTTCTCTCATAAACGGTTACCGGAAAAATGACCCTCCATGCTCTTTAAATAGATATCATGGACCAATCGGGTGTTAATCCACGGATCAAGTGTCGTTAATATCAAGGTGAGAGATAACCGTTAGATCACTACAAATCGTGACCGTCAGATTATAAGTTACAAATGTACATGGTAAAGAAACACACTTTACCTAACTCTACACTAGACTAAGTCATTCTTAACTATTTCCTGTGTGTTGGAATATCCATATATCCCCCCTTAAGAACAACTTGGGATAATATTGAAGGATTTACAAAGGTGACACAAAAGGACCCTATTTCCTATGTGTCGAAATATCCTAACATCACCCCTTAATAACAAATTGGGATAAGATTGAAGGATTTACAAAAGTGACACAATAGGAGAGGGAAGGAGGTATTAGAGCCTATCCCCCCTTAATGACAACTTTCCTGAACTCCAAGCATGGATCGGAGTTTGGTAAACTTCGCTTCTGTGAGAGCCTTCTTAAAGATATCGACTACTTGATCATTAATTGGACAATACTACACTTCAAGAACACGATCATGAATGAGATTCCTGATGAAGTGTATGTGGAGTTCAATAGGTTTCATACGCTGATGCTGAACTGGATCTTTACATAGCTAAATGGAACTTTGATTATCACACTAAAGTGTAGTTGGATCCTGCTGATGAAGAACAATTTTAGATAGAATCTGACGAAGCCACATGGCTTCCTTGCTGGCTTCAACTGCACCAAGATACTCTACTTCTTCTGAAGAAAGAGATATGGCACTTTGTTTCTTACAAGACCAAGTAATAGGTCCTAAACCAAGAGTGAATAAATATCTTGCAGTAGAATTTCGATCATCAGGGTCACTAGCCCAATCAGAATCAGTGAAACCAACCAACAATGGAGATGCTCCTGCACTGTAATGAATCCTGAACTGAACTGTACCTCGAATATATCGAAGTATTCTTTTAGCTTCTTTCCAGTGACTTTCATGAGTTTGGTGCATAAACCGAGTGACAAGACCAACGCCAAAGGAAAGGTCAAGATGGGTGTGGGTTAGATACAGAATTTTACCAACAAGTTGATGATATAAGGTAGCATCAACTTCAGGGGTAGTAAAGTTGACTGAAAGCTTGAATCCAGACTAAAAGGGAGAAGGGGCTGGCTCACAATCTTCCATGTGAAAGTGGTGTAGAAGATCACAGTCATACTTGGACTGAGAGAGGGTAATGCCTTCCTTGGATTGCAAGACTTGAAGACCAAGGAAACTAATGCCACAATCATCCTAAGTGTCATTTCAAACTTATTTTTGAGGCTGAATTCACATAGTTTATATGGTTTGGATCACTACCTTCAAGGATAAGATCCATCAGCATAAAACGAGGATGGTGAAGATTACCCTTTCAAATTGTGAACCCAATGTGTCAGTGGCCACTTTAAAAAAGCCATTATCTAAGAGAAATCTATCCTTTTTGGCATACCAAGCCCAAGGAGCTTGTTTGAGACCATAGAGAGACTTCCTAAGGTGAAAAACAAGGCTGGAGTCTTTTTGGATAAAGCCGAGGGGTTGTTCCATGTAGATTTCTTCATGCAAATCTCCATGTAAGAAGGCGGATTTAACATCCATCTAATGGAATTCCTATTTAAAGGAGGCAGCAAGGGAAATAACAAGGTGGATAGAGTTCATTTTGGCAATAGGGGAGAAGGTTTCAGTATAGTCAATACCTTCAACTTGTGAAAATCCTTTAGCAACAAGACGAGCTTTATGTCTATCCACTTTTCCATCTGGTCCAAACTTGGTTTTCTAAACCCATCTATATCTGACAAGTTTTCTTCCTTTTGGAAGAGGAACAAGATCCCAAGTATTGTTTTCCAATAAGGAACGATACTGTTCGTTCATAACTTCATCCCAATCTGGATGACCGGAGGCTTATTCAAAGGTTTCTGGATCAAGTTTGTCTGGAACTTGAGCCAATAAGGAAGAAGATCTTTCGAACTGAGAACGTGTACGTCGTCGATTGGTAGGATCACCTGCAAGAGAACCTGCTGCATCCCAAGTAGAGCGGACCCATCTTGAAAGCGGTGGAGTATAAGGAATGCTATTAAAAATAAGAGAGAGAGAGAGAGAGAGAGAAAGAGAGAGAGAGAGAGAGAGAGAGAGAGAAAGAGAGGTGGCACATATGCCGAATTAGGCTCGCAGGCCAAAGGTGGCACACTCGCCAAACTAGGCTTGCAGGCCGAGATATTTTTATCAAACTTTACATCTCTTCTAATGATTATATTTTTGGATTTTGGTTGAAGAAGTCTATATCCTCTGACATCTTTCGAATATCCAAAAAAAATAAAATTTTCACTCTTAGGTTCTAAGGCTTTATGTTTCACATCTGGAATATGGGCCTAAGCGTCACTTCCAAAAACATGAAAGTGACTTACATATGGTTTGATTGAGCTCCAAGCTTCTTCTATAGTTATATTATTTAAAACCTTAGTAGGAGTGCAATTTACTATGTAATTTGCACAGTTAATGGCTTCTGCCAAAAAATTGAGACCAAGTCCTTTAGATTGAAGCATACAATTAGCCATTTCTTTTAAGGTGCGATTATTCCTTTTAGCTACACCATTTTGTTGTGGGGTATATGGAACAATATGTTGCAATTGAATTCCATGCTCAATGAAGAAGTTGATAAAGTTGTTATTAACATATTCCCCACCATTGTTTGATCTTAACTTAAGAATTTGATGTCCAACTTGTTTCTCAACAAAGGCCTTAAAGGCCAAGAACATGTTAAAAAATTCACTCTTGAGTTTTAAGAAATATACTCAAGTGCATCTGGAAAAATCATCAATGAAAGTTAAGAAGTAATTGAAACCAGAGAAAGAAACAACAGGAAGTGGACCACATAAATCACTGTGCACAAGCTGCAAAGGGGCTGAAGCATGCCAAGAGGCACATTTGTCAAAACTATCCCGATGATGCTTTCCGAGTACACATCAGGAGCAAAAACCATCTCGGAAAGATACCATAGGAAGGCCCATCACCATATTTTCCTTACATAGAGTTTGAAGAGAGCGATAGTTTAAGTGACCAAATTGCTCATGCCAAAGTTTGCTCACATCATCATTATGAGCAAAAAAAACAGAGGGAAGAGATGATGACCCAAAGTTTTCAAACGTATACAACCTTGTGGAATCATCAACAATGCTAGTAGCTAAAATATGTTTAGGATATTTGAGCTCCTTGATTACAACATCATGAGGTGAGAATTATACTATTTTCCTTTCACCTGAATGAGTTCTCCGATAAACAGATAGAAGGTTGCATGACAAGGTAGGAACACATAGTACATCATTAAACTGACCATTATCTAGATGAATGGTTCTAGATCCTACAACACTAAGAGATCTAGCATCACCAACATAAATATGTTTGGTGTTACAATCATTTAAAGAAGAAAAAATGGATTTATTTTTAGCCATGTGGTTAGGAGCTCCAGAATCAATGAGCCATTCATGAGAAGGAGAAGAAGAAGATACATTTAATGCATAGCCAGATTTTGATGCTTGAAAACCACAAGCAGAAAGTGCCATGCCTAAAGATGAAGGTGAAGAGTGATCCAAATTGATGTTGCGCTTCTTCATTGCTGCTTCTAAGGTTTCCATCTTCTTAAAAAAATTGGACTCGATATGGCCATCCTGATTGCAAAAGTTGCAATGTCTATCTGTCTTCTTCCCTTTGTTTTGATTTGCCTTATTATTTTGGTGACTTGATTTTTCAGTTTGCAGCTGAAATTTCTTAGGGCCCTTGTTTGGTTTGGGACCATATTTTTTAGGATACTGATTCTTGGGATTATTTTGATATGGTTGTTGTTGGGCTGCTAAGGTTTTCTTAGAAGCATTTCCAGCAGTGATAAGACCAAGGTGTAAAAGTTTTTCTTGTTATCTTATCAAAGAATCACAAAAGGCATCAAAAAAGGGATTCTTGTAGGTGGTTCCTAAATAAATGATGGTTTCTCTGGTGGAATGGAAGGCAGAAACAAAAATAGAGTATGTAGGGCCAAGCTTAGCAAGAATGCAATAGATGAGGCTACCATTGTCCTTTTTGATCTTACAACCTTCTAAAAGAATTCTGAGGGTCTTGAATTTGGACAAAAAATCTTCAATGGAGGAGAAGTTATTGGGGTCCAAAGTAAGAAACTCATTTTCAAGATGGTGGCCCCTGATTTGATTTTGAATGCCAAAAACAGTTTTTAGTTTTTCCAGGGCTTCATCAGGGGTGTCAATGTCAAGGATATGAAATCGAAGATCTTGAGCAATGGACATTCCTATCAACCCTCATGCTTGATCTTGTTTATTTTCCCATTTAGTAGCCTTTTCATCATTAGAAGGTTTAGTTTCTTGTCATGTGGCTATTCTATAAAGCCCCTTACTTCTAAGTATATCTACCATGTGAGGTAGCCATTGGAAATAATTGGTGTTGTTAAGAATAACCGAGCATGCACTTTCCATTCAAAAAAAAAACTGAAGCTGAGAAAAGTTGAAACTAACTACTCCAATGGAAAGGTCTCAAAAAATTAGGCCATTTAAAAAAAAATGGCTCAAAAAACGGCTTCCTAGTGAAGAAATTATGTATTCTGAAAAATCTGAGTTGTAGATGCTGAATAGTTACGGGAACGGGATGAAGTGCACCTTTTTAAAAGAAAAATTCTGCCCCTTTGAACAAAAAAATTTTACAAAAGAAGATTGAGAAGGAGACTTGAACCCAAGACCTCTATTCTCATAAACTAACCCCTCACCAAGTGAGATAGTAAAAGGATCACGTTATTGTATGAAAGGAGGAAGGGTTTTTTTTTTCTTTTTCTTTACTCTTCGGTGTGCGTGCCTTTTCCTACACAAAAAAGCACAAAAAATCAAGCAAAAAAAAATAAAATGAAATGAAAAGCCTTACGGCAGAATGCTAGATTTTCGGTTAGCCTTACTGGAAACTATCACTTTTTTCACTATTTTTGATTTCCCGAGATCGCACAAAGATGCGAGAAAGAGCATATGTAGCAAAAAAATCCCTTTTTCCTATTTCTGATTTGCCAAGATCGCATGGAGCGCACAACAAAGAGCATACACAGAGAAGAGGGTATAGATCTGGAAAATAAATAAAACCTTAATACCAAAAATAAATAGAAAAAAAAAAACCGAAATAAGCAGAACTATTAACAAATATAACTGCAAAATAGATGCTTTATACCTCCATATCTAAATTGACATAACTTGGGCAGCCAGAAATCTTTTTGCATGAAACGAAAAGAGTTCCTCACTGTAACAGATGCTCCAGACACAACAGAGCAGTTCTCTAAGCCCAAAAATGTTCAGAAATAGTAGATCTACAAAACGGAATTCGCATGCAGTCAAACTGACTTCGGATTTTGATCAACAATGGAGGCGACCCTAAAAATAGCTCTTATACCATGTAGGAATTTATAGGGTAAGTTCCTTAGATCAAGAACCAAAGGTCACCGCTCACAAATAGATCACAAATTAGTACACCAGTATAATCACGTGGTTAAAACCCTCACAGAGGGAAACAATCCATGGCCTGAGCCAACACGACCACTTCAGGCAATATATTAATATAAAAAAAAAGTTAAATATGTTTATCTCATAAACGGTTACCGAAAAAATGACCCTCCATGCTCTTTAAATAGAGATTATGGACCAATCGGGTGTTAAGCCACAGATCAAGTGTCGTTAATACCGAGGTGAGAGATAACCGTCGGATCACTACAAATCGTGACCGTTGGATTATAAGTTACAAATGTACATGGTAAAGAAACACACTTTAACTAAATCTACACTAGACTAAGTTATTCTTAACTATTTCCTAGGCGATCCCACTGGCCCTAGATTGGGTCTAGCAACAATCGAATCATGCAATGACGTTGGTTCCTAGTTACAAGAAAGACAAAGATCGCGATAAGTAACCTACCTCATATCCCACGCTGTTGTTGTCGAGGAAGAAGCGGTGCTCCTCATCCCTAGCTTGACATATCACAATCCTTCCGTTCGCCACGTCCGGACACCTGTACACATGCAGAGAAATGACAACATACAATGTAATACTTAAAGCATGTAAATATGTATTAGTCAAAGAAGATATAATTCGTTGCATTACATAAAAGAGTAGACACAAGAATGGAACCAAAATCAGAGTCGCTTATATTAAAGATGACAAAAAAGGAGATTACAACCAAATAATCTGACACTATGATCTTCCTTTGGCAGGGCTTGCAGTGGAGCGCGTCTCAACAAAGCCTATCGGGAATATGGAAAAAGCTCTCTCTCTTATGGGGTTCTCCTCAGCTCTGCTCTCAATAGTTTCCCAGCTATAGTTTCCTTCCCACAAGTTCAGCTAGCTAGCAAATGGAGAGGGCAAGCTTTTATAGAAGGAGAAGGGGAGGTTAGGCTCCCTACAATCATGGGGGAGAGCCCTATCTCCTAGGAAGGTTCCATGAGAGGTGGAAAACCACTTCCTAAAAAAGGAGATCCAGAGGCAAACAACCCAACCCCATTCTGGTGATCCGTTCTGAAGTTGTTAGAATTCAACTTCCGCCTTATATTGTTAAAAAACATTCCTTAAAAGGCTTGGCGCGGGCATGACACAGGGAAAAAGCGCCAACTGGCATGCCCACTATGGTGAATTTTCCCCATTAGCGTGAGGGATGAACTGGATACCCGTGCCAATGCCAAAACATGGACTTTTAGGGTTTTCCAGAGGAATTTTTCTTCAGGAGAATTCTTGTCCTTATGCAGAAGGATGCCATTAAGGTGTTTTCAGGACATTTTACTGTTCACAGGTCACGAGAATAGTTCTCAAATGTACGGGATGAGGGATTGCAGGGACGGTGACAAAATGCTGTGTAACACCTATGTGTCGAAATATCCTAACAAATGGCAATGCCATTTCTTCCCTTTTTTAGGCATCATGCTAGTGTTGTACCTAATCATCAAGCATAAATAAATAATTAAGAAAATTAGTATAAACACATAAAAATTAAAAACTAAAATATTTAAATTTAATTTTATATAATAAAACTTACCTAAACCTGAAAATAGATCCAAAACCCAATCTCCTTCATTTGAACATAGATCTATAAGATAGCTAATCAATGCTTACGGTTTTGATAAATGTTAACTATATCTCCTTTTGCATCTTTATCTTCATATGCTAATTTTTTTACAACAACATCATGAACCAGTACTTGACTATGACTCTTCCCATCTACTCGATTCAAAAGAATAGGCTTATAGCTCTCCTCTTTTGTCCAACATTCAACATGGATGAACTTACAATCATTTATAATAGGAAAATATTCAAAAGAAACAAGATTTGACTTCTTCCTGTAACATAACATAGTAAAAGTTCAATTAGATTGTTTATAAAAAAAAATAGCATTAATTGAACATACAATTTCAATGTCTTACCATGTAAGTTGCATCCTCGAGTTTGTTTTTCCCTTGAATCTTGTTAATAACATTGCAAATTGTGTGTCTTACTGAAATTTCACAAATCTCCAAATTGGTGATATTGTGACTTCTTGAAAACTCGTAACCACTTTACTAAAATCTTGATAAGTATATGGTTCACTATCATATTCAATGTCTGGGAAATTGAAACCATGAGGAATATCTGTAATAACTAGGGCATATTCCCTTTTAGGTATGAGTTTTTCAATGTCTTCACAATAAACTAGTATTATTTGATACTGGATATTGTTGAGCCTATTCCAAATGAAATGATTAAGAGTAGGATCAAGTTCAACATTCATAAGATGTTGCTTTCTCATCTTTTCCAACTTGGTTTTTTCAATAAAGCTTTTGAAAGTATTTGGTACTCCATTTCCATCCTTCTTCGACATCTTTCATGACATAAAAAATATATATGTATAAGTAATAAAATAAAAATAGTTTACATATGAATAAAATGAATGTATAAATCAACATACCTTATTGAATTCAATATAAAAATCTTTAAGTGTTGTTGTAGAACTTGATTCTAGATAGTGGTGCGCAACATCATCTCAACTGTCTTCATTTAACATTTTAACCACATGTTCTTGTATTTTCATATAAATATTCTAACTGAATAAATAAAGTTAAAATTGTTAATATAGTGATATGTATAACAAATTCTACCAACAACATTATGTTTTCTTTAAAATAAAATTATAATCAAAGGAAAAGTAGAAAAAATTCAACATACTTACTTTTCAAATTATGCACACATTTCATCCATTGATAGTTCACCTAACTTCACATGGGATACTAGTGATTTGAATATTTCCTCATCCTTCACTCCTTGCATTGTCCTCCAAGGTGTGATAGTCATATCCTCTGGAAGTTGCTTCATTTCATGACTTGTCTTACTATTGATACATATTATGGGTTTACTCGTTTTAACCTTTTGAGTTTTTTATGGAAATATTCTCCCACTGCTCAAAAATATCATCAATCAATAACCATATCTCCCCAGTTCTAAATGCCAACTAAAAAATACTATCCATGCTTCTGAATATATTTGAATGCATTTTTACATCTTCTGATTTGATTTTTTCATCAATTTGATAACCTATTTCCAACAAACATTCTTTCTGAAAGGTTAGAGTGACTTTTGTCTTATCCCCACCACATTTTTCTATGAATTCGTTATGATTAAATTTGACTCTTTGGATAAAAGTATTTTTCATTTTGTACTCATTATTTTCATTATGATCCCATGCCAATAACTTTGATTATGTTTATGTTAAACCAACGTAAATGATGCATTTCACTGTTTGAAAAAGATGGTTATTGAGATATTCCTCAATCAATTTTCTTTTAGCCGCTACTCAATGGTTACCTCCAATTACATAATATTTATAATCAAAACATTATGTCTTTTCAAATGCATGTTTGTTGGGAACGTGGCGTGGATCAACAGGAACCACATAATCCACCACATGCGCATATGGATTGAACTTGAACAATTTTTTCATATTATGTACATGTAGGTGATGTGCCTTTCTAACTTGATATTGATATTGTCCTTCATCTGACCTAAATAATTGGCAAACATTAAGCTCAAATGTTTGGCCACCACAAATTAATTTATTCTTCCTCAACATAGATCGAATGGAATTTTGTTTTGTTTTAATAATGCCATCCTCTAACTCAACTCTTGGTTTTATGATTTATGTGCTTCCTTTGGAGCTTTTAGTGTTTTCTTCGTTATTTCTCATGACTTTTACAGGTTGACCAAAATTTGATTTCTTCTTCTTATCGGTTAGCATATCCTTTTTTTGATAAACAAGCTCTTCATCATCAAGTAGAAGAGAGACATCTTTGGCCATTTTTCTTTTTGGTGTTTGATTTGTTTTCTCATTTTTCACAACAGTTCTAATCTCCTCCTCACTAACTCTATCGTAATTTTGAGCTTCATCTTCCACATCTTCAAAAGAAACATGTTTAGGTTTACTAGATTGACCCACCTTAGTGAGTCTTGGTTGATCCCCTCTTTGTACTATTGCAATGTCCGAGCTATTAATCTTTGGTTCATTCTCCTTTCTTCTTCTCTGTTTGTGTGGAAAGTCTTGATCACAGCCATAAAATTTGGATCCATATAATAAATACCCTTAAATATGTTTGAAAGAGGCTCAACAAAATCTTATGAAACAAAATAAAATATGTCAATGATCAATAATTTATAAAAAATTGAATGATCTTTACAATAATGCATAGCAAAAATATAAATAAGCATACTTACAATGTTATTTGCAATGTTGCTTACGATTTATGTACACAACTTTGTAGATGTTTCATTTGTGCCATACTTGACCTTTGATAGACGATATTTAACCTTTTCACATTTATTAGCCATTCTTGCAAGAACATAAATAATGTTTGTATTCGGCACCAAACATGTCTCGTACTCTACCCATCACGTCATATGTTTCACCTAAGTGAATCATGCCACAAAACAAATAGATATGTATATCATCATCCATTTCATTGTCTTCAAGATACCATGAAAAATCTGTTTTATTTATTTCCTCTATGTTCTTCCATTCAAAATTTCTTTTTAATGAACTTGATGGGCCACTTGCTTGAATTTTATTATGTTTTTCAATTTTTGTGTGTTCAATGGTATTCATAGTGTGTCCATCAATATCCTTATTGCATCCAACAGTATCCATAGTGCATGCAACAATATCCATAGTGCGTCCAGCTGCAACTTTAGATTTGACAGTTGCTGCCCTTGGTCCAAAAAAATTCATAGAAATCTTTTTTTATGTCATCTTCTTGATAAAAATAAATATATATATTAGTTAATGAGAAAACACATATCTTAATTAATATTTTTTATTTTATTTTTTTCCAATATAAATTGATAATTAATGTCTATAAAACAAATTAATTTTTTTATTATTATTTGTAAAACTATATAAATTTAAATTAAAAAAAGTTAACTATACAAATTTTCCAAATATAACTATATATTTTTTAAATTATTAAAACATATATATATTTTTTCATTTAAAAACAAAAAAATTTACTATATATATATATATATATATATATATATATATATATATAACATTTTTTTAGTATCTTAAAAAAAAAATTAAATTTAAACAAGTTTTAATATTAAGTTAAAAAAAATTAAAAAAAACTTTAATATTAATTTGTTTTTTAAAAATAAAATTTAATTTTAAAAGTTTTTAATTTAATTTAATTTTTTTTTAATTGTTTTTAAAAAAATAATATTTTGGCACCCGCCGAGGGTCAGAGGTTGGTCGGGCAGCGTTGTGGAGCACTGCTCGACAGGCCTCCAACCCCCAGCTGGGCGGAGGTCAATTTTAAGAATCAACCTCCACCCAGTTGGGAGCTAGAGGCCGGTCGGGAAGTGCTCCATGGCACTACCCGACAAGCCTCTAGCCCCCGGTTGGTCCAGCTGGGGGAAAGAGGCCAGTGGGGTGACGCTATGGGAATTAGCCTCCACCCAGCCAGGGGTCGGAGGCCAGTTGGGCAGCGCTCCACAATGCTGCCCGACCAGTCCCCAACTGGAATCGACCTCCGCCCAGCCGGGGGTGGAAGCCAGTTGGGCAGCACTCCATGGCACTGCCTAACCAGCCTTCAGACCCAGCTGGGCAATTTTTTTTTTTTTTTTAACAATTAAAAAAATATATTTATAAAAAAAATCGAATTATATCTATATATATTAAATTTTTTTATTTTATTTGTTTTTAAATGTTTTTTAAAAAAACTTTATATAATTTTTTTTAAAATTTAAAACTATATTTATAATAAAAAATATTTTTTTGTTTAATAAAAACTAATTAAATGTGTGTGTGTGTGTGTGTGTGTGTGTGATGATGATGATGATGGTTAACGTCCTGTTGGTGAATGAGAGAGATTCCGTGATATCCCTTCCCTTAAGGGGGCATCCTCTCCTCGACCTTGTAACCTCGGTCGAGTCCCTACGGGCCTGTTAGTTGTGTTAAGACCAATGTGTTCTACAAAACCTTAACTGTGGAGAAAGAAACTAAGTTTGTTTCTTCAAATTCTTGTTTCTATGGTCAAACAGAAGAGAAATAAGTGCTCCAAGATCGCTATAGGTGGGTTGGCTTAATAGGTCAAGAAGATTGGAAGTGTGGCAGATGGTATGGAATTGAGAGTGAATGTGAGTAAGAGTCGGGCAATCTAAAAGGAAGTGTTTTTAATCTTCTATCTGCTTAGAATCGCAAATCTGATAGTTTCTATCACTCCGAGGGGTATTGGGAATAGACCACAGTCTGGTCTCACTCCGAAGCTCATGGGAATTAGTTCTTATCTTAGCGATGTTCATTTTTTTCTTATTGTTGGACAACACGCAGAGATAATTATGATTATCAAGGGTGGGGTTGATCACTTCCTTATAGTATCTTAGCTTCCTTTTACCCTCCAGCTCCTTATCCTCTGACAAATTTTCCTTAAACTTGGAGGTAATAACATTTTTGATGTTATCTTTGCTTCCCATACTGAGCTCCTCCTTAATTCCCTAATGGTTGAGCTGGGACTGGGAATTATAGGGATCCTTTGTTATTCCATGTTGTCAAGCTTCTTCTTATACATCATATATCTAAACATAGCCATACTTTCAATGGGGGAAAAACCAGATTCGATCAAGAGGATAGGATAGGGAATATTTCCCTTGATCTTTAGGTTGTAGGTTATGAATTTCTTTTGGATCATCTCAATCTTCCTCCATGACTCTTTGGATATACTGCAACCCCAAAATTCACATCCGTATAAGACAACAGGGGTGATAAGGGTCTCAAAGAGGAACCTCTTTTTACTCCAAATGTAAAAATCGACCGACTTACAATTGTTTTCAAGATCATAATAGGCTTTCCAACCCCCAATAATCCTTCTCTTGCTACTATAATTCTAGTTGAGATGATGAGGGAAGTCCATGCCCAAATAATTATAATAAGAAACCTACTCTAAGAACTGGTTATTATACATGAAACTACCATGGGTGATATTTTTGGATTTAATGTTCATGACTTTGGTCTTGTCGGTATTAATTGTCATAACCATCTTGGAGAAATAGTCATGAAGAATCTGGAGCTGTTTTTCAAGGTCATCATGGATTTTTGCAAGAAGAACGATATCATCTGCATAGAGGAGAAGAGTAATGAGAACACCAGAAAGCTTGGTGCGCTTGTACCCTACATATTCCAAACACTCTTCTAACTTATTGATGTATATGCCAAAAAGGGTATGGGATAGGGGACACCCTTTCTTAACTCCAATATTTCATTTAATGTCTTTATACCACTCCTCATTTGTCTTAAGCTTGGCAGTGACGGTCTCATAGAGACGAATCACAACAATCCTCAACTCAGGAGGGACCAAGATCTCTTTAAGTATCTCCCAAATCTTATCTTGAGGAACAATGCCAAAAGCTTTTCTAAAGTCCACAAAGCAACAAATGTGGTCATCTTTACTTTTGTGACATTCCTCCGTAATGATTCTAGGAGTGACCAGATGGTAAACAACCGAGTGATGTCTCCTAAAACTAGCATGCCCTTTAACCCTTTTTCCCTTGCTTTCAAGCCAAAGGATAAGCTTCTTCTCCAAAATGAGCCCATTAAACTTGGCTAGGATATGGGTAACCATGATGGTCATGTAGTTATATGGAACACTCTTGTATCCATTTTTAAATATAGGTACAATAAGACTTTGCCTCCAAAGCCGAGGGAAGCCATGCATTACATCCAAATTGAGAAGCTTGTGGAGATAAGGAATGCAGATAGATCTTCCCATTTCAAGGATAGAAGTTTGGTATCCTTCAATATCTTTAGCTTTCCCATTAACGAGCTTATTAATACCAGACTCAATTTCATCAAGAGAGAATGCATCCTCCTTAATTGGAGTGATTAATGTGGTGACCATAGTGTCCGGAGAGTCATAAAACTTCTTAAGGTAGTTTTCCCAGTTTTCTAAGGGGATAGAATGGTTATATTTGGTTTTACAGACAAGAACATTCCACAAAAAAAAATTGGGCATGACTTTAGAAAGGTGGAGAATATAATCTTGCATTTTATTAATATATGATATTTTCTTCCTCTTGATGATATTTTTGTATATATTGATATTATGCAGCTTAATGATTTCATTAGGAGAGTCTCTGATCGCTTTCCTGGAAATTTTGCAATATTTTTCATACCATGGATTGGAATTTCTATTAGACTGCTTAAACAAAATATCATTAGAAAACTTGCTAATGGTGTTGGAAAGGATAGTAGTTAAATGGTAATAAATTTGATCAATGTTATCATTATAATTCATAGGGCCTAAATCCCTTAAGAAAAGGAAGGTTTTACTTCTATCGAAGCGAATGTGTATTTTTCTTTCATTGGTCTCTTGCATGTGGATGGTATCCATAGCAAGATTAAGGGATAGAGACAGAAGTCTGTGGTCAAATTTAGGATTCAATCCATTAAGAAGCTCAAATTTTGTAATATGGTTGAGGATGAGGATGTCATAAATTTCATAATCCATGACGCTACTACCCAGTGCATGGAAACATGTCATGTGACCGGAGAGGGGCGACTTGGTAATACCATTACAAATAAATAGTTCCTGGGAACTTCAAAGTATAAGGAGATCAATGCCGAATAATTTCTCGATAATGTATTCATATTTTCTCTTTAATTTGTTATCTAAGTTACTATCTTCATCAAGCCACAAGGGGTCAGGGTTAGAGTTGTTGCTTAATGTAATGGCTTGGTTAGTAGAAATTCTAGCATTAAAGTCTCCTAGTAAAAGGATATTACCATAATTTCTCAAGTTGAAGATGTCTTTTTCTACAGAATTAAAAGGACAATTCTTATCCAAGTTGTTATTATTATAGGATGTAGAGTTGATAGGAGAAAAATAGCAGATTGCAAGAAAGATCGTATTGGTGGTAGAATCGGATATTTTGATCCAAATGTATTAATCGAAGGGGTTGATTTTATGAAGTCAGATGTGAGAGGAAAAAGTGTTCCTTATAAATCAAGTTATACCACCAAAACCCCTCCGAGAGGATTTATTATTCCAATCAGACCAAAGAGTGAAATTGTTGAGGTGAGGGACCATAGATTCATCATGCTCCCATGTCTCAACTAAGAGAATAAGGTCAATATCACTCGGGATCCAACTTAACATAGGACCTTTACACCATGGAAAGCCACGAAAGTTTTAGAAGACGATCCGAAGTGGTGTAAATCCCTATTTATCACTCATGCTTGAGACTCTATCTCTAATAATAGTTTCCTATTCCTAATGATTTCCCATTTCCCAACCTTTCTTGCATCCTTGAACTTTTGGACTTCTTTCCTAAGTTCAGCTTGGTCTTCTGGAATAAGATCTTCATTTATAAATATTCATGCTCCTTTTAGTCTTTGGGATTTCTTGAGTATATCCAGTTTATGTTCATGACAATTGAACTTGACACAGATGAGTCTGTGTTTATGCTCAAGTATCTTTCCAACCCTTATTACTTCTGTGAGATAGGTTGTTTCAATTTGAGATTTTTTTTTAATTGTTCTTTAACCATTTCTAATGTGTTTTCATTGTTTTGTTCTTCTATACCCGCAACTATAATATTTAAGGCTCATTTGTGGCGCTCATGGTCGAGAACGATTAATTTATTAATTTCCTCTTTGATGGTTTTAATATCTAAGTTATTTTCTGTGCTATTTTGAGTTGGGTTATTATGTAGTTGTTCTTTTAGATTTTTAATCTCATTTTTCAAGGTGTCATTTTCTTCGACCATTGTTTGTTTACTATGTTATATTTCTTGAATCTTACCTTTCCTTTCTTGGAGTTCAATTTCAAGTGTGGTTATTTTATTTTCTAATGATTTGTGGTTGTTATCAAGCATTGCGGTTAGTTCTAGTTTAAAATTATTTTCTCTTTTTTCTCTTCGTCTTTCTAAAGACTCAATGTACTCATAGAGACTATCTAATGTAATTTTACTTGGTCTTCCTTTGCTAGGGGGGCTTAGAAATATGAGGGGAAGTATTCATAGTGTAATAAAACAAAACTTAACACGAGGAGGGTAAATGAGAATGTGTGCACCTGTAAACCATAACAAATGTGAGGTTGTATGTATGTATGTGTGTGTGTGTGTGTGTGTATATATATATATATATATATAATGCGATTAAAAAAAAATAATGTTTTAAAAGAGAAAAGAAAAAAAATTGTTTGCATTTTTAAAAAAGAAAAAAAATTTATAACTATTTTTTTATGTGTATGGTTGTTTTTTTCTTTTTTGTTTCATGGAGGAACCCAACAACCCTAATTTTTTTTTTTTTTTTTTTCTAAATTTTTGTTCTAAAAACCGTACAAATTCGAGTTTTTTTTTTTTTTTCCATTTTCTTCACTATAAAAATAGTAAAAAATAGGGGTTTCGAACATAAAAACCATAAAAATAGATTTGGAACATAAAAGCATAAAAAAAAGCAGATTCTCCCCAAATTCATCTTTAAATGGACAAAATAGAAGTAAAATAACATTTCAAATGCGAAAAACTCTTGTTCAATGTGTTTCGAATGCCAATGCAACTCCACAAAATTTCTCCAACAAAACCTAGAAGACTTGATGTGATGTGAGGAATATAAAAAATGATTGTTATTATATAGCGAAGATTGTGCAATTTCTTTAGCGTTTCGCGAATGTGAGATAAAAATTAAAATTAAGAAAATTAATATGTAGTTAATATTATAGGTTTATATTAACTTTTATCCAATGTCGGCAAAAAAATAAAACATAAATTATAAAAATTAATTTTGATACGTAGTCAATGTTAAATCATTTAAACAACAAAAATTATTGTGGTTTGGAATGAATACATGAAAGGAATATTTTTGTGGATATTTTGAATAGAAAGTAGGGTGAAATATTTCAAGATCAACAGTTTAGTAAAATGTTTTGAAATGAATTTTAGACGAATGTTTCGGAGGGAAATATTTCAAACGAAAATTTTGGAGGGAAAATTTTCAATGATAATTTTTTGGGGGAAAATTTGGAGGGAAAAATTTTAGAGATAATTTTTGGGGGGAAATATTAAAGGAAATTTTTCAGTTTTTAAGCAATATATTGTAATTGGGAGATAATGCATTTGTATCTTTCAACATCTTCTTGTTGAAAGTCATGGGTTCTTCTGATAGTGAAGTTTTTCTTTCTACAACATCAACATCTTCATCACGCAACAACTCTATTCATATTGATGAATATAACAAGAGTTAGTTCACCATGAATAGAGAGTCAAATTTTCGACTTGGTGGTAATCCTAAGGATGATGAGAACATAATTGATGAAGGGTGGAAAAAAGAAATTTCTGTAAATCGAGAGCCAATTATTCCACTTAGTATTAATCCTCAGGATTATGAGAGCACCAGTGATGAAGGGCATGATGAAGAATTTCCAGAGTCAAAATTTTCACTTTGTCCTAATCCTAAGGATTATGAGGGCACCACTGATGAAGAGGGGGATGAAGAATTTACAGAGTCAAAATATCCACTTCATCTTAATCCTAAGGATTATGCGACCACCACTGATGAAGGGGGGAATGAATAATTTCTGGAGTTAAAATATCGACTTCGCCCTAATCCTAAGGATTATGTGAGCACCACTGATGAAGATGGGAATGAATAATTTCCATAGTCAAAATATCCACTTCGTCCTAATCCTAAAGATTATGCGAGCACCACTAATGAAGGGGGGAATGAAGAATTTCCAGAGTCAAAATATCTACTTCGTCCTAATCCCAAGGATTATGTGAGCACCACTGATGAAGAGTGGAATGAAGAATTTTTAGATTGAAAATATCCACTTCGTCCTAATCCTACGGATTATGTGAGCAACACTAATGAAGAGGGGAATGAAGAATTTCCAGAGTCAAAATATCCACTTTGTCCTAATCCTAAGGACTATGTGAGCACCACTGATGAAGGGGGGGATGAATTTCTAGAGTCAAAATTTCCACTTCATTCTAATGCTAAGGATTATAAGAGCACCAATGATGAAGGGGGGATGAAGAATTTCCAATAAATAGAGATTCAAGGCATCCACTTATTCCTAATCCTAAGGATTATGAGAGCATCAATGAGGAAGGGGAGGGGCGGGATGAAGAATTTCTAGTGAATAGAGATTCAAAGCTTCCACTTAGGCCTAATCCCAAGGATTATGAGAGCACCACTGAGGAAGGGGAGGATGAAGAGTTTCTTGCAAACGATAATTTTAGAGGCACACATCTGAAGAATGCTTTTTCTCTAAGTTAGTGTTTCAAAGGCACTCACGGTGATGAAGAATTGAACCCTCCAAGGGAATATTTCGAAAGCATGGATAAATATGGTGAATAATTTCGTCTGAGTCAGAGTTTCAAAAGCACAGATGATTATTGTGAAATTTTTTCTTTAAGTGAGGATGGTAATGAATATTTTCCAGGAATTGATGCTGATGAATTTCTTAACTATGTTGAGAATGATGATAGTGGGGACAATATTCCTCTTAATGGTGATGAAACTACTTCTACAAAGGATAATGGCATGATGAAGCCGTTGCAAGAAAATTATTGTAACTAGGAGTAAGAGTATACCTTTTTATATCAATCCAAAATATTCCAGCTATACAAGGGTTAGGACAACATATCTGACAAACATAAGTTTTGTAGTTCATCTGATTTCAAGTGAATGTTGTCGAAATGATTGCTTGAAACATATGTATTTCAAATTTGCTTTGGAGAAAAGGAAAATATATTTGTCAATGAATAAAATCATGAAAAATTCATATTTAGTGGGTTTCATGAAATCTACACTAGCATGTTATGATTATCATATTGGGAATGTATTGCTCTTCATAAAGGCTTTCAAAATGTTGCATTCAATTGGTAATTGTCGTTTTTGAAGAATCCAAGAAATACTGGAAAAGGATCCCACATATTATTCAGAAGTACGTTATAAATGGGAGGTTGGGCCGTTAGAAAATGATGCTATGTCATGGATGAAAGACTTATTTTCAAAGCACGGAGAGTGTATGCCAAATAAAGACACAATACATATTCCAGATAATTTCTCGATATGAGAAATATACAACTTATACAAAGATTATGCAGAAGGTGCCGATGGATTTGGTAATTTCATTACATATTCATATTTTACAAGGGTATGGAAGAACAAATTCAACCATGTTCATATTCCTAAGAAGACAAGGATGGGGATTTACAGTACATGTGCTTCTCTTAAAGAAAAAAGAGATATGTGTCAAGGGTAGAAAGAGGTATGCGTTCATAACATTATTTTTAAAAATTGGATAGTTATCAACTATGAAAATATATTTATTCATGTGTCTTTTATTTTATGTACAGATTCTGTTGTCAACTAACTTCAAGAGCATCGCAATCAAAAAACAAGTGAAAGACACAAATTGTATAAACATCGAAATAAATGTTATGGTAATCCAAATAAATATTTGGGTTTGATAATTTATGGCATGGACCAAAAGAAAACACTTCTGCCACATTTTTTTCTCACACCAAAAACTTTATAGGAGGAAAATTTCATTCAGTTTCACTTGGCTGGTTGTATGGTCTTTAATGAGAAGATGTTGCCAAGGGTTTACTTCATAGCTCCAAATATTCATAATGATGAAAACATGACCATAACTATAATCCATGATGTTGTTACTCATTGGTCTAGCATTCTTTCTGAAGTTTTATATGTAAAATTAGACAATACAAGCTGCGAAAACAAAAATCAAGTTCTTTTTGGGTATCTAAATGTGCTCGTTGAATTGGGAATTTTTAAAACGATAAAGGTTGGTTTCCTTCTTATTGGGCATACTCATGACCAAATTGATCAAATTTTCAGTTGTTTTTCAGTAACATTGAGGATGAAAGGTGTTGGGAGCCTGCCATAATTAAATGAATGTATTAAGAAATCATACATTCCAGAGCCCGTTTTTCATGTGTTGGAAAAAACTATTGACATGCGAAGGTTTATTCTGGGATCACATGGTGAGGAGAAATGCATTGAACAACTTAATCACATTAGCTTCCAACATCACTTTTGTATCAAAAAAATTGATGGGATAGCACTTTTATGGGGCAAGAAGTATTCAATTGATGCATAATGGGGGCCATTATCAGGTTTAGCATTTTTGAAGTTCATTCTGGATTGTCCAATATTTTCATCAAAGGTATTGTTATTACAGTCATTTGTTGAACTCCATAATGCACAAAGGCATAAGAGAGATATAAATTATTATGAATGTTTGGAGGAAATTAAAAGATGTATTAGAGAGACATATGAGTACTTTGATGTTGTTGATTCAGTTTGGTGGAAGTATTTTTTCAATAATCAAAGTGATATGATTTCAATATCAATAAATGAGGATAAGCTTTTGAAGAATCCGTTTTTTTGGCCACAAAATATGCCAAATGAACATGATGAAACACACATTATTGAAAAACAAAAATCTCAAGGTATTATTATTTCTCCACAGGTAGAGGAAATAAAAATCTATATTGGTTCTAGAAGATCATGTGCACACTATGAAGCCATGGAAGACCTTTACAGGGGTTTCGTGCAGGATGTTAAGGATGGTTGCATGATAGAAGTGTTAGCAAATGAAGATCCACTTGGTTATCCATTCTGGGTCGCTAAGGTTATAAATGTCATTAAATAAAATGAAAATATTACAATTGTTGATGTACATTGGTATGCCACAAGTACCCACCCATTCAATGGTGTGTACAAGCCAGAGATGGTATTTGAAAAAAAATTGGCAAAAAGACAAAAAAAGGGCATAAATATAAATCATCGCCGCAAATATGTCTTAAAATTGGAGGATGTTGGTATACTTGTGTATGACTTCAATTTGAAAAAGAGAGGAACTCTTCGCTTGAAGACCATAAATATTTTGAAGAAATTGCTACCAAAACAAATAGTTTTGAGATGGGACTATGTTGAATGTAGTCATAGATATATAAGACTTTTGAAATCTGAAATGTTGGACATGCATGTTGACTTAGATGGACCACTAGTTGATGAAAGAGAAGAATATGTATATTCTTCATTTGCATCCACTCATACATCTGAAGTTGTAGGTTCTGATGGTGTGCCAGAAACTATGATTGATTTTGAATAAATTTCTAAGAAATTTTTATGTAATTGATGTTTGCATGGTAACTTGAAATATTTTTTTTTACTTCCATATGATCTTACATGAAGTTAAAATTCATTTCTATGTTTGTTGGATTATATGTTTTAATTATGAATAATTCATCTATTTAGAATATCCACGATGCAAAAATGAATTACTAAAATAATTTATGTTATATTCAATATAACAAAGTTGATATTTTGATTAAAAGTTTTAAAAAATTAGAAATTAATGTTAAATTTTTAGATTATGTACTGATATTTCCATGATATTATTTATTGTTAACATTTGGTATAAGATACTTTTAATTTTAAAAAATGTATGCCTCTTTGAAAGGGGACACTTGGTTTTGATGGTTGATTTTTAAGTTTTGGTTGCAATTAAATAAATTTTCTTAGGCTAATATTTGAAAAGAGATATATTTTTATCCTTTAAAATAAAAATTACTTTTGGAATAATAGATATTTCATTTACTTGTTCATTTTTAAAAATTGTTCAAGTCATGTAATTTGTCCATAATTTCATAGTCCAAATATGTTAAAAACTTAAGATTTAAAACCTGTTAAAATATTAAGGTTTTTATGCACTACGATATTTTATCTTTAATGTTATGGCTGAAAACAATTAAAATTTTAGGGGTTTTTAGAGTCAAGATATTTGGTCTTTAACAAGATGGATGAAAATTGTTGGAAATTATAAGGCCTTAAGACATGATATTTTTATCTTTAACATCATGTATCAAAATTTTTAGAATTTTAGAATTTTTCAATGTTCTAATATGTTATCTTTAATTCCATTGTTAAAAGGTGTCAAAATTGTGACACAATTTTTTTTTTTGGTTATTCCACCATCAACAATTTTTGTTTCAAGGGTGTTTTGTCAATCCTTTTTCAAGAAACAATTTAGTTCTTAGCATAATTTAAAAAAATGTTGAAATTTGACCCAAAAAAAAAAACAATGCATTCTAGAATACACACTTTTTATTTTTGGGCTGTTTATTCATGTTTTTTTAGTTTTTTTGGGCTAGAGTTCTCGTTTCGAGGTAATAGTTCCCATTTGATCAGTAACTATGTTGTCCTATCTAAGAACTTCAAGCACTCCTTTCTCCTTCAGAAAATGGCAACATTTAGGCACAACTAAGCACGAGGATGGCAACCAACATTGATCAACCATTTGAGGAAAGTAGGGAATTCATTTATAGGGAAGGAGAGGGAGTTAGGGATCCACATAAGGGGGAAAAAGGTCCACATATTAAGGGGAATATCCCTAATGGTAGGATCAAAGGATTGAAATGGGAGATCTCAACCCAATCCTTATTCACCTGCAACTAGCTCTCTATTCTCCAGGCTTCTAACAAGAGAAGCTTCTCCTCCATTTTTGGAGAAACTTTCTGAAGAGGAGCAACGTGATTTTTCACCTGAACTCCCGCACTTGCAGCGTTAGACACATGTAGTGGTGAAGGTGAAAAGTGAGAGGCAGAAGTTATGAGAAATACGTTGGGCCTGCAAATAGGGTTTTTGGAAAGCCTTTCCAAAATTGCTTCAAGGAATTTCTTCTTTTGTTCTTCAGGGATGCCATGATCATGTTTTCATGGTGAATACATTAACAAATTTTGTCACTTTGTTACATTTGGGGAAAATTTCAACAGCTCATGGCATGAGATAGGAGTGTGAAAAAATATTGTATAACAATGCATCGCAATGATTCAACAATGTTATTTGGCATAGGCATGTTGGTGCGTTATATTACATTGAGAGCAACGATGAATATATTGGATGTAACCGAAAAATATACCAGTGCATTATATTACACAGGACGCACCATGAAACATATATATGTTTTCAAAAAAGATGGACATGAACAATAGGGTTTGGATCTAATTTAATAAGTGATCCTCATACTTTACATGTCAAATTCCCTATATATAATAAGTACACAAACCCATTAAATATAAAATGTCTAAAATGAAAAACCCCAATTGTGAAGTGGTAGAGGGAGTTAAACCCCAAGGTGAAATTTTGCAGTCAAATAAGTAAGAAGAAACAAGGGTTTAAGTTAAGTATTGATTTTTTTTTTTTGTTATTTTTCAATATTTTAACTAAATTGAAATAGGAACAGAGATCGCAAAAAAATTTACTAGTAAAATAAATAGTAATTTTTTTATTATAATTTTTTTTGAATTGTGAATAAATCTAACATAAATTGTAAAAAAAATTTAACAATAATTTTTTTCTTTTCTTTGCTATCGAGGGTTTTGAGTGAATCACCATATCTTTTTGTTATGAAGGTAAATCCTCTCTGCGAACTGAGACAGTCCCTCTAGCCCTAAGGTGGGTCTAGTAAAAAAAGGACACGCTAAAGTGTTTCTTCCTAGTTAACGAATGAATGAAAGACATGGTAGATTGACCTCCCTTGAAACTTTCCTAAAGGTTAGGACTCCTTCCAACCTTTGTAGGGATCCCAACCTCCTCCTTTTCCTCTATAAAAGAAAATATCTCTTTTAGTAGAAGCTAGATGAACGACTGAATAGCTAAACTAGGATGATTATACATATTATAGCTAAGCTGCTAGAGAAGATATAATAAGAAAGATTGTGTTGAGAGAGCTCGAGTCGATGAATTCTAAGAGAGCTTGAGTCTGAATTCCTTGACCAACATTTGAGACGCACTTCCTCTGAACCCCTTATTTGGCACTTCATGTTAATTTTCACGGCCTCTACCCAGTTGTAGATGGTCGATGCCATGTAGTCTACAACAAGAAGCAACTGTGTCTTTGTTGCTTCGTATGGTGCTTGTGATCCTGCAGCCTGTGTGATGGTATGTAGCACCACTCATAGTGTCAAATCCGGGATAGTTTGAATGTCAACTTTCCCTCTACCTGATCCCTTCCATGCTCCTGGACAGACCCTGTATATCACCATGGTCATGTTTTCCATACAAGGCCGAGTGCCAGTTAGGATTGGTGCTGCTCCTCTCCACGATAATCCTGTGATGAAATACACGTCAAAGACATCAATCTCAAGTTCTTGATCATGAAGTATGAACTTCTCTTGATTTTCGTCCCAAATGCTGACCAGATACTATAATAACTCTGGTTGGGCTCGGAGACATGGTGTTAAAAATAATTTTTTCAGACCACAGTTTCTGAGAGATTCCATGACTCTCTCATTTTCCATGGCCAGCTCATCTTCTTCGCTATGTTCTTTTTCTTTCCATTCAATGACCATTTTGCCTCTTTCTACCTGCAAACACATTCATATGAGTGGTATTAGTCAATTTTTAACCATAAATATGTAAATAATTGGGGTATTTGATCAACATTTTTCCTATAAATAGTTTGCGCCATTGGCGCGACTATTTCCAAAACAGTCGCGCCAATGGGTGCGCCCTAGTGTAAAAAATCGGGTGATTGGCGCGAATCCGTGCCAGAAACCCGCGCCAACCGCCTAGCCCTAATTTTTACATTTCCTCCCCCAAAATTCGAAATTGACAATTGCAGTAAGTAAGAAATGACTTAAAATGACGAGAGGGATCTCAGCTCTTGCCTGGAGTCGACGGATTTGCGATTGGTTTGTTGGATTGGCTGCTATCGTCGCTGCAAGATTGCACAGTGAAATGAGTAACTATTGCTCCACAAGAGGTAAAAAGTGAAAAGTAATTATTTTTACCATTTTTGGCATTTTATAACTTTTTCAGAACCCTAATTAGGTTTTAAGGCATGTTTTTCGATTATTTTATTATATTATTTTCGAGAAATTGGTTTTACACATGTCTCTTGTGCAACAATAGGTTTTTCATGCGACAATGATGAAGTAACGAGTTATATTTTATACTTTTTCAGACTTGGTAAAAACACGAAAAAGTCACTACTGGAGTCATCTTTCAGCTCTTTTCTGACTCTCTAAAATTGAAAAGATTTTCGAGATTCTTGTCGTTTTGAACTCATTAATTGGTTGTGAAACGATATCTACCCAATATATTTTTAACTCTTTTTCGGGCTAGGATGGATTATTTACGAAAAAGGAATACCTAGCCTATCACAACTAAGAGGTTCTCTCAGACACAGTTTTCTACCTTTTTGGATCTGTGAGACTACCTACGAAAAGGGACTGCTGGAGTTTTCTTTTCTACCTTCTTTTCAAACTCTCTAAACATGAAAAGATGTCGAGTTCTTCCTTTGTCAGACTCGTTAAACCCTGATGACATCGGACTTTGTCACCATGAAGTTATTCGAGTTCCTCCTTCCTAGGGCTCGTAAAATGTACTAGGTTGGATTTTTCCAAAGGAAAAACTTACAATGCAAGCATATATTATCCCCTTCAAGCTTGTTTTAAAAAAATAATTGGGGTACTCGCCAGAAATGGTGGGGGAAAATGGAATCAAGTTTTAGTTATATTGGCAGTATGTCGCTCTTTAACATGGCACTTGTCTGCATTTGTGTCAGGTTGGGGACATCTCATTTCGTCATTTTTGCCTCCATGGGTTTGGGTAATCTCTTTTTACCTCTCATCTGCTCTTTGCCACATCATCATGACCTCAAATCCCTTGATGTCAAATACTGCCAAATCTAGTGTCGTGTTGTTGATATGTTCAAGAGAAGTTTGCCTCTACAGTTGTCAACCTTCCTCTGATCTCTCGTTGGTCCTGATCCACTTTCATCATGTACCTTTGTCTCGTGTCGACGATGTGGGAAACATTATAGCCCTCATTCGACCAAGTCACTTCCTATCGACTTCAGCTCATTATCCAGGAATTTGATCTAGAGACTCCCTTATGGTACCTTGGAGCCTGCATGCCTCAATGGCAGGTTTTTCACATTCGACGCAAGGTTCACATATTGGCCTTCAATCAAGTGATTCTGTGGATGTTCGACATCAGATCATTTTTCACATTCCATAGATTGTACCTTTTTTACCTTGAGGGCCATCGTCATCATTGGTGGTCTCTCTCACATATATTAACAACTTTCATCATTAGCTGCTAATCAGACGATTTCCTGCATGTTCGACTTCAGCTTATATATTCGCATGCTCGAAATTGTACTTGTTCAGGTCGATATGGAGCGCAAGACCCTGGGTTTTTGTCTACTAAACTCTAGGCTACGAATTTTTGTGGATTATTATGACTTATTTCATTATTCTCTTGATTGGATGACTGCAACCATACCTGAGTCTATTTATTGATCCTCCCTGCTGGATGGCTATGTCCATACCTCAGATCTCAGTTTTTGTATACTCTATTATGGATGGTTGCACCCATGCCACATGATTCATGTATCACAGATATCAGTTGTATTTGTAATTGCAAGTCTTCCAACAGTGGTGTTTGGTTCAAACGCGTTCTCATAAAGAATTTCACCCCTTCCTCTCTCTCTCAGACTTCATGCTTTAGGGGGCATCTGTTACACAACATTTTGTCACTGTCCCTGCAATTCCCAACTCGCACATTGAAGGGTCATTTCTATGACCAATAATCAGTGTCATGCTTTTCAAATACCATCCTTGCATCCATTTTGATGAAAGAAACATTCTTCTTGTTGAAATTTCCCTATGCAGAGCTGTAAAAATCCCTATTTTTACCTTGGCGCAAGTAGCCAGTTACACCCTCGCGCCAACAGAGAAATTTAACACTGAGCCCGTTCCCCTTGGCGCTCTATTCTAGTTAGACACCCGCGCCAAGCTGTATATGGAATGTTTTTAAAAAATAGAGGCAGAGGTTCCATTCCAACCACCTCGGGGATGAGTCATTGGGAGTGGTTGAACTGAAACAACCTTGTACTCCTTCCTTTAGTCAGTTGTTTCCACCTCCCTTGAAACTCTCCTAAAGGTTAGGACTCCCTCCCAACTTTTTAGGGATCCCAACCTCCATTTTTCCTATATAAAAGAAACTATCTCTTTTAGTAGAAGCTAGTTGAACGGCTGAATAGATGAACTAGGAGGATTATACATACTATAGATAAGATTCTAGAGAAGATAGAATAAGAAATATTGTGTTGAGAGAGCTTGAGTTGATGACTTCTAAGAGATCTTGAGTCTGAATTCCCTGACCAACATTTGAGATGCGCTTCGTCTGAACCCCACTGGAGGAGACTGTGACATCAAAGCATCGGTTGTACTCCTCCTTCTACTCATTAATATACATGACTACTGTTTGGTTCCACTATTGTGTTATGATGTTTATTTGATGCGATATGTTTATCCCTCTTTGACTGGCTAATAGTTGTGAGTGAAACTATTCTGTCATATGTTGTTCTTGTTCTTTTTTCTATGTATGTGCAGGTATCTGAGCGTGACAACGAGCAGATTGCAATTTTCCAAGGTGGGAGCGAGAGGCCACTACTCTTTTTGCAACATCGACAACATTGGATTCAAGGTAGGTCAATCTACCATGTCTTTCGTTCATTCATTAACTAGGAAGAAACACTTTAGCGTGTCCTTTTGTTACTAGACCCACCCTAGGGCTAGAGGGATCGTCTCTGTCTACAGAGAGGATTTACCTTCATAACACTTTAAAATTTTTATCTTTATGTGGTTCTAAAATATTTTGATGCTGAAAAGTGCTTCTAGTATGTCTCTCTTGTAAATTATCTCTCTTCTAATTAAACCGTAAAAAAAATTGTAAAAATTTTTATTAGTAAAATAAATAATAAAATTTAATATTTTTACTATGCATGGTTTTGAGTGAATCACCATACCTTTCAAATTCTGGTCTTCTGAAGAGTTCTATTACTCCAAAGTATTCTGCTACTTCACAGCGTTCCTAGTATGTCTGTCTTGCAAATCACTCCTTCAAAAGTTTGGGAAAAATAATGAAATAATGAATAATGTTTGACTATTTAAAAGACTTTATGAAATTTGCTTTCGAAAAATCAATCGCCACTCGTTTTTTAATTTAAACAAAGGAAAACAATTTTTTTTTTTCAATTTATATGTACATCAATGCATTTGATATTAAATATCACTGGTGTGTTTATAAGAAAAACACACCAATATTGTTGGGGCGCCAAAAAGTTTCAGCGCATTGACATGATACAATTGTTTTTTGAAAAGGTGTGATTAATTTTTTTAACGCTACAATGTGGTTTGTATTTAAATGCATCAAAGTTTTAACTACTATAAGAGCATCAAGATGATTGGATTCATTTTTATTTTCTAAATTCTGGAAACAGGTGCATACTAGTGTTGTTTCTTTAAACACATCGGTGTGTTTTTGTATAAGAGCACCAATATGATAACCTATTTTATATTTTTTAGAATGATAGAAACCAGTGTGGGTATTATTTGAACACCTCGGTGCTGGTATGATTTAAACACTTGGCGCACTTTGTTCTAATAAGTGCAACCGTTGGGTTTAAAAGCTATCTAAAATTTTATTTTCACATAAAATGGAATATTAATCTCAAATTATCATTTAGGACACATCCACATGAATTGCAATGGTTCATAGTATACATGGTCTACCTAAAGTCGCCTTATTCTTGAAAAATGGTTCGAAAACTATATTGAAATTCATATTGTGGTTATATGGTTCTTGAGATTAATTTTAGATATGCACACAAAATTGTATTTCTGATTTTTCTCAAATGCATGGACAAAATCTCAATAATATCAAATGGCCAATTCTTCAAATTCCAGCTTGTTCCATATTATTGATCAAATATTATTTATATTTTGATTATCTAATTGATTTGTTTTTTAAATCCATATCAATTTGAATAAAAGATGTATCCATATTTGCAGGATCCTGATTCAGAATCAAGTTAAAATGCATAAAATATTCCTCCATTTCAAAAACGTCAGAAGCTCTTATCAGGAGCAGCATATCACAAGCAGTTGGTAGATGAAAATGGAAAACCTCTTCACCCTACCAATTGGGGAACATGAAATATTCCAGCTGCAATCCCGGATCAACAATGGTAATAATTTTTTGGTATAATGTAATCTCAACAAATCAATTGCATTTACATGCTTACTAATATCATTGATATTATATTAATGACATTCAATTTTTTTTGAAATTAGGATTCTAGTGATGATGAGTGACCCACCTACCACATTCCAGTGCACCCGACTACAATGTCAACTCTGGAGAAGGTTACATTAAGAGAAAGACTCGGAGAGGAAGCATACAAAGACTCGTTGAATCAACCACTTATTCAATTCCCACTACATCCAGATTCATCAATTAGGAATGACTAAAAAATAATAGTTATTCATCACAAGTTGGCAATGGAGGAAATAAAATAGAGGTTGGTATGGATGATTACTTATGGGATACAACTACCATGGAGACAATTCTGTTAGATGGAATCCATAATGATGAGCTAGGGGATGATGCTCATACCACTGATACATTATTCGAAAGCTTGAAATATGCTTCCACCACCCCTCTCTTTGGACCTCGCTACAAGTCAAAGTCTACTCAACTGGGGACAATGATGTTGTTGTACAACTTGAAAGAAAATTTTGGGATGTCGAATGCATGTCTCTCGAAAATATTGTGGTAATTCACCTGCATGATTGATCAAGTCCCTTATTTTTTGATAAATATTTTCACACAATCAACATTAACAATGGTCGATTTTACGAATGTTAAATATTGATATTGTATGATTATATTCCCCACCAACTACAGGTTGTTAAAATATAAGGTTATTCTAAGTGATAATTTCTTATTGGGTAGCTACAAAGAGGCAAAGCAGTTGTTGAAAATTGGGTGTTGAGTACATATCATATCATGCATGTCTGAATGATTATATTCTATATAGACGAGAATATGCATACAAAGAGATATGTATGAAATGTGGCCATGACAAGTACCAAAATTAAAAAAAATGGGTAAATCACATGGTCCTCATCATAAGATATTGAGGCACATGCCTATAATCCCAAGGATTCAAAGACTCTTTCGTTGCAAAGAATTAGCTATGTTGCAGGGATGGAATGCCTCACACAAACGTAAATCAGGAGTTATGTGAATTCCAATGTAATCAATAGCCACGAAGCATATAGAGGATACATGGCCTAAAAAATTAAGAATGAATTAATAAGTCTACAACTCAACATAGCCATGGATGACGTCAACCCATATTCCCTCCAAAACACCAACTATTATGTTTGGCCTGTAGTAGTGATCAATAAAAATATCCCCCCATGGTTTTCCATAAAGAATGAACATCTTATGTTGGCTCTCATAGTCCCAGGTATAAGACAAGTGAATAATATGGATGTCTACTTACAACCATTAGTATATGAATTGAAGGAATTATGGGAAGGGATACATGTGTACAATGTATCAAGACCCATCGTTTTATCAACAAACTAAGACTAATTTTCCTGCTCAACAATCAATCTGATGTAACTATTTCAAACCACTTAGGGTTGGAAGTTAGCCCTTCCAACCAAAGAGGGCTCTCTCAAGAAAATATATGACATTCAATAATGAAGCTTAAAAAAAATATGGATAACTCTCATATGTATTTTGGATGATTTTTAATAGGTCACAAAGATGTGTGATTTCTACCATTGGGCATGGAGTCAGTATGAAACTCAATTACATAAAAATATCATTCATATAAACTGAGGCATATGAGCTCTTACAAAAATTACTCTGGCAGCAAACAAGATACAAAAAGTAAGTTGGAGCATAAAAAATATGAATTCCAAGTAATTATGTATGAGTAAGCTGAATTAATATTGAATAGGTAAATGAGACAAACACATAAGAGGCCACAAAGAATCTCAAGTCTGAACAAAATTTTTCTGCAACTATATATTAAATGAGTAGAAAAAGTTTACAATAGCAGCATTGACCATAACATCCATAAAACCCCTCTATTTATAGAGAAACTCATTTTTCATAGGTCTGCCACCTGGGCTACTCTCTCAAAACTGCTGTAGAGATCTAATTAAAAAAGGAATTCATTACATGGAGAGAAAATAGAGATAATTCTATTGGAAAGAGTTTGTAACCTAAAAGGACTATCACTATCAACTTCATTAAAAAACTTTAAATAACCCATACATAATGATGCTTATCGAATCAAACATATTTTTATGAGGTGTAAATAACCATTATCAAGTGATAAACTATCATACTAGAATCCAGGCTTTGATGCTCGGAATTTTAGGATGAGATGTGTGTTGGTGAGGTGGAAAAAGTGGTGAGCTAGCAGCCATGTCATGTTCTTGCTAAGTGGCATCAACAGGTGTCTCACTAATACCCTTCAACCTCTTCTGATGACTCATTTTCTCCACTAAAAACGTTAAGTGCTACAAAAATATCAAAATTCTAGCTCGTTTTAAAAATAGAGCAATTTAAGGCAAGTTCGTAGCGTAGTTTTTGTAGTGTTTTCCTTTTAGCACTTTCTGGACTTTTTCTGACTTTTCTGCTTGTTGGAAGGTATTCATTAGGGAAAATTAGGTAAATACATGTTCTTACTCACCCCTGCCATGATATATTTTGGAAATTTCACCTCAAAACATTCTTCAGCGAGTTCGTAGCGAAAATTCAGCTTTAAGCCTGGAGCTCCCTATGAACTTGCCTAACTTTTCTAGATTTTGAAATTTTCACTCTTTACCTCCAAAAAACATGTTCTCAACTATGTAACTGATTTGATAGAGTATACTAGGAAAAAATTGGACAAAAAATGTGTTTTACCATCTTTCAAGGGGCAGCAGGGTCATCCACTACAACCATTTTCAAACCCTTTTTCTTCAATTATGTTTGCACCATATCCATTTGGATTTCTAATTCTTTGACTTGGTCTTGTAGCTTCCTCCTCTCTGACAACAACCACCTATTTATCCTCAAGGTATTTTTCATCATCATGTGTAGTGGTAATGTTATTCTCAGCATCTTCCTTGACCTTTCTGCAACTTAATCATAAAAATCAAATTTTTTTCTCACATCCTTTTTGAAGTCTATGAGCTCTTTCCTTTCTTGTTTAAAGTAATCTAACTCTAGTTTAGCTTATAAAGCTTCTTCTTTGGCTTCCTTAAGTTTTTCTCTTAGAAGATCCACTTCAAACTTTTCTTGAACCTTTTCTCTGTCTTTCCTTATCTTGATCACTTATGCTTCAGCTGGGATAGCTCTATGATTTCTTCCCTTATTGGTTGCTTCTTCTGCTATGTTTATTTATGAAATTTATCAAACTTTCCTCCCTTTGATAGTTGTGACCTAGTTAGTGGCTTCCTAAATTTAAAAACAAATCCTGAATCTTCACTGGAAAAATCTAGCTTCTTTGTTGTAAGACCCTTCATCTTGATTTTTGTTCCTTTAACCTTTACAGGCTTTACAAGAAGGGTTTCTTCAATGTCAATTTCTTGAAATATGTCTTCATTTTTTCATTTCCCCTCTGTTTGAATTCTAGTGATTTTTCTATGAGATCTTGTATCAATTTTTATTTTACTGCTGGTAGGGGTTTCCTGAGGTACCACTATCTCCTGCAATTAATCAATCTCTATCTCCATTGGCTCCACCATGGGATGTACCTATACCTCAGGTTCAATATCTGTTTCAGCCCTTGGTTCTTTTTCCTTCTTTCAAGTGTTTGTCTTCGACTTAGGTGTCTTTATTGGAGTGAAAACATCTACCCCATACCCACTCAATATCATAAGCGTAGCCCAATACCTGTTCAAATTCTTCAACTCCTCCATAACTAACAATTTGATTAAACCATGATGAAAAATAGAAGTATCACTACTCTCAGGTTTGGCTTGTACCTTGTCAGCCATCTTGCCTAAATTTCTGAATAGAAATAATGGAAGATCAAGAAGTTGTTTACATGTGAAATTAAGTAACAATCTAAAATGATATTGGTAGATCATGTGAAATCTACATTCACAAGTAAAATATTTTTGAATCACCATCAACATCTTTGAGTATTTTTCCTTTAGGCAACTCTTGGGTATGTCTGAGGTCATGTCAATTCCTATGTGCTCTTGCTTCAAAAATTCATCACATTTTTGAAGCTTGAATTTTGTTGCTTTTAACCACTCTTCTCCAAACCTTGGAATCTCAGTTTCCTATGCAATGGTCTCAGGAGAAATAATAAAATTTAATATGCCCACCTTTGAACCTGTACCAATGAAGTTGACAGCGAAATCCTTGGACACCTGTGTATGATATCCCTACAATTTGTTTGCAAAACCTCAAACAACCTGCATTTGTGAAAGCTTGTGAGAAGCTAGGGTCTTCCACAACCAGCTTCATGTCCATGGGCTCGTAAATGACTACAGAGCCACCTTTGTTTTCCTTTTTATGTGAAGCCATACCCTCTAATACAACGCTGACCAAATTCAAAATTTGACACCTGCAAAATTATCTAAGACAACAAGAACCTTCCTTGACAGAGGTAACCGCTAGCCTAAGACAACAACTAGACAAGAAACAAAAGTGAAGACTGCTGGAAAAAGGATTAAAAACTTACAAGGACGAAAGGAAAAGTGTTGTTTTCTGAAAGAGGTAAGGCTAAATTAGGAAAGAAACATGAGAGGGAAAATGAAATGATGAAAGGTGTGATGATTACCACGTATGAAATATGACACTAGATGACTCATAAATGTAATGTAACATGATGAAAAAAATGAGTTTTGACCACTGAAATGATGACAAGATATTTATTACCCCATCGTTAGCAAAAAAACCAAAGTTCGTAGCGGTTTCAGTTAGTGGGAGGGCAGATTTTCTATGGAACTGTTAGGTAAGTCTTTAGCGAAAATAGACTATTTTACACAGAAAATGCTGTAGACTTAGGAAAAATGTGCCAAGTATCATAAAATAACTCTTTTAACCCATGCAATCAAAATTTTTGAATTTTACTTTGACAAGACCTCAATCACATGACCAATGACCATTTAGAACCACTGAAACTATATAAAAAATTTGAATTTAAATAATTTCATGACCTTATTTCACCCTAATAACCTAACCTAACTTAAGAAGACACACCTAGACCAACATATTTTTTATTAAGGATAACACATTGCAACAAAGAGAATTTTTATGTTGTATGGAATATGTGATTACACCATACATGATTATCTAGGCTTAGGAGTTTTCTACAGTAAATAACATTTTTATTTAGTTTTTTATATATGTAACAATATTATTTCACATATTAATTTAATTCATTGCAATTGTTATGATCTTCATGGTCGCTAACTTTCTGACTTGTATACAATAATTTCGCAGGTCTTGTAACAAATTGGTATCATGGATGTAAATTTTTTGGACCTTCTCTAAGGGCTAGGTAGTTAGACCACCTATGAAAGATAGTGTATGAATTCTTGAGGGTATTCCTCCCATAAGAACACCCTTATAAAAGATAAACATTTTCTTTCAATGGTAAACGAGAGAGAACTCGAAGGCCTGCAATAATGACACCAATTGAATGGCTTAGAGCATATGGCAGAGAGAAGGAGAAGGAGTTTGTAGAAATGTTCAATTCAAATGGGGAGCCTATGTTCGATGATCTAGAATTCTTTGACACCTATGTTGAGAAATTTCCCATTGGGATGAAAATGAAATCTATCTTTTATGAGCTCCCATATTGGGAGAATCTTAAGATTTCACACTTACTAGATCCCATGCCTATATTTAAAAATATTTCATCTTATTTATGGAGGCACATATCATTGAAAGAAATTGACACATTGGTTGTTAGGAGAGATCTTGTTTCTTCAAAAACTAAAAAGAAACATTGGCCAAGACAAGAAACTAGAGGAGAGGCTGGTCCCTCTTGGTATTTCAAAGAAGGTGATGTCCCATGGATTCTAAAGAAAGATGATATTTCTTTGGAAAAGGAAGTTATAATGAGTGTGAGGGTTCCTTCTTTATATAGGTCTTCACTACGATGTTGCATCATTGTGGAATATTGTTTGTTAGGGTTAAAATCACACGAACATTTGAATATTATAAGGGTACATATGTCAAAAACATGATTTTATTATTATTATTATTATTATGTACTTGGATATTTTATAATTAATTCTGTATAATGTACTATTTATTGTGTAGTTTCATTATCCTCTTCCTTTGCGTGGGTGTGTGAACCATGACTTCCCTCAAGACCTACAACATGTTATATCTAAATGATCTGCATTTTTATGTTGAATCACATCAAATAATATTCATATGGTTGTAATTATGCGGTGGCATCAAGAGATAGATGAGATTGTTGGTATGTTTGAGAATGAAATGCCGACGAGTTTCATGGATTTGAAGGTTCATCTTATAATTAATTTAGTAGATGAGGATGAATTATTTGGGGTGGTTTCTTGTCGTTGGATGTACTTCTTAGAGAGGTACATGAAAAAATTGAAATGTTTTGTTCGAAAAAGGGTGAAACCTGAGGGGTCTATGGTAGAGGGGTATATATTGTATGAGTCTTTCTATTATTCCAATGAGTACATCAAGCATATCTAAAACACACCAGGTGCGATGATTTGGGGTGACGAAATTGATGAATAAAACAGAGAAGGGGAGCTTCTCGAAACAAATGGAAAGAGGCACATGATAAAGAGTAAGTGGCTTATCATTTTTCAAATTTCTACACAGTAACTATTCACATTGAAATTAATATTAATGCATATTTTGATCTCATACATACTATTTATATGTTGGTTTTATTTCATCAGTGAATTCAAAAATTGAAGCCATCAACAAATTCATTCTTTACAATATGGAAGCAACACAATTGTGGGTTGCATTGTATGAAAAAAGAGAGGGAAATGGCACAATGATAGGAAAGAATTCAAACAATTTAATGGTAGAAGCATGCCTTATCCTTATCATTTAAAAGAAAATATGCAAATGAAATTCCATAACAGTTGGGTTGTTGATCAAGTCATAGATAAATATGGTGCATCTGGTCGTTACCCGCATGTTGAAAGGATGTGCTAAACATAGGGATTGGTTGCAACAACTCGGTAATTATAATCTCTTTCTGAAAATTTTTAACTTCATATTGCACCTTTGAATTGTAACATATATATATATATATATATATATATATATATATATATATATATATATATATATATATATATATATATATATATATATATATATATATATATTATATTATATTTTTAATTATTTTTGGGTTATTGGACACGTAACACTATGCTTTTTTCACCTTTTTATAGGTACATTTTTTCCCATATATGTGGGAATATGGACATCATTTTCACACGAAGGATGTCGATGATGGGTGTATGAATCAAGACTGTGGAGTCGAAGTCAATTTCAACCAATATAATCATGCTAGCCACCACGATCAAAAAATAATGCAGGGGATGTTAGGTTACACTGGAAAGATACACGAGATCATTCAAGTAGATTTCTCTTCATTCAAATGTGTTATTTTAGGTGCAAGTAGTAGGACACCATTGATTGGAATAATGTAAAGGAATATCTTGATAGTGGGTTAATATCTATAAACTCTAGAAAGATGTGGGAAAATGTTCTTAACTCTCTGTTTGAGCATCGGATTGGAATTATGTAAAAGGTGGCTGGAAGTAAACAGACTTTAGTTTCCTTTCTATCAATTTCAAAAATAGGGAGCCTTATGTTTTCCCAGACTACTGCAACTAGGTGTGTTTTTACCCAAAATTTGTGTTGGATAAGGATTAATGGTTCAAATTAATACAAGACCCTAGATCAAAACATATTTTTGAGAACAACAACATTATCATTCCAATCAAGGAAGATAATTAGGGTGATGAAAATGGAGAGTGATATGTACTTGTGTTATTTCATCATTTATACTATTGTTTTATGTTTTTGTTTCCTTTATTTCGTTAATTATATTGTTTTTTTATTCATTTTTTGGAATTTTATAATATAATTTGTAAGACTTACAAACATTTTTTTGCAATGGAAACATTTACAATTAAAACCAAGTATTTCCAATTGTGTACAATATCTATGATAATAAGGATTCAAGGTCACAATCCTTCTCAAATAGGAAAATGAGAAGAAAATAGTGAATTTAGAAACACCATTTAAGATTTAGTCTCAATTTAGATACTTATTGGTTTATTAATCAGTTCACGTGTTTTTTATTCTTGTTTAGTTCAAAATCAATATAAATAATCATTAAGTGATAACTATATGAGGACTTTTACAATGAAAAAATGATGTATTAATATGTAAGATTAAATTCTTGACATGAGAGGTAACGTCATGTTTATTATATTTAAATTACAGTTCTGGCAACATTATGTAAACTAAAAGGAGTTCTTATGCATGTATAAAATATTTATTACATATTTTTATGGACCATAAGAGAAAAAAATGGGCTTACATGGATGCATGAGAGGTTTTAATTTTTTATTCATGGATAATGGAACAATTTTGAATTTTCTCTTCAATGGTAAGTACGCCACTGATTTAGGAGGATCGTAAAAGGAAAAAATTTCAAAGTCTTAAAAACATAGCGAAACCAATTTGAAATCAAAGAGCTTATCGTTCTAAATCCAACAACGTGAATGACACCTCAATCCGATATCGTATGAGAAAGTTATGGTCTGTTGATTTTTTTTGGAAATAACTAAAAGTTTTGTAGGCATGACCCACATGTGGCACTTGGCATGTTGACTCTAGCATTATGGATGCTGACATCATCCATATGGATGATGATGTTTTCACCAGGGTGACATGGCCGTATGGACGAAGGAGAGACAATCATCTGACGACACGTGGAAAGTGATGTTAACATGACGTCAACAACCTGGTCATCAACAAAATCAGCCTTATAGACCAATCAGAGCACACCATGTGGTGCCCGGTCAAAATTATCTGTTTTTATTAAGGAGGTGAAATTTGGAAATTTTTGATGGTCATCGACGATGAATTTTTCACTTGGTTAATTTGTCCAGTGACCCCTAAAAAATCAGCAGGAAAATGGACTAGCGAGACTATTATGTAATAAAAATTAAAAAAAATGTCGTGAGTTGGCCGACCGAATCAACCAACGACACACATATAAAAATAATATATATTAAAACATGCCAACAACGGGAATTGAACCCGCCCAATGGGTCTGTCGGCATTGGCTCCGTATATACCACTCCAACCAAAAAACAAAACAATGACCAACAATGATGTAACATGCTCAAGTGGGGTTCAACTCAGGGTTGCCCGAACCCTAATCCCAAAACTTACCTTTGGACCATAGGTGGTGGACTTTGATAGGTTTTCCCACCCTATTATATTTAAACACCACTCAATAAAGTGTTGAGGGGGAATAAGAGGCCGCATGGAGAAACACAAAGGCCATCACGACAGTGTGAGAACCAGTGTCGGATCAACGCCCCACTTGGGCACAGTTTTTAAGAAAGATTCTTTAGTAATCTTGTAGAATATTCCTATAGGGAACCTTTTAGGGAATCTAAAAGATTTTCTTGAGCCCCAAAGGTCATCATCAAATAATAGGGCTAACTTTATAGTCAAATTTACAAACTTTTAGTAAGAAATTCAACCGTTCAGTCTATTTCATTAGTAGAGGTCTACATTTTCAAGCCATTCATGGAAGTGGAGGTATAAGGTATCATATTTTAATTGCATGTAATTTATTTCATTTCAAATTAATGAATATGCCTCCCCACATTGAATAGAGTCTGAATACATAGCCCAGATTAGGTGAAGTCTGTTATCAACTATTTGTGTTCCTTTGATCTCATGGTTGATTTTTATTTTTGCTTCTTTTATGTGTATTGTTAACTTTGTTACATGCTATTTTAAATGAAATTTTGTATGCATCCTTGAAGTAAAATATCTGGATCAAGTTTGGTATCAGAGCAGGTCTTCTTGATGTGAATTACATGAGTGAATGCTACTTAGGAACAAGCTCCAAAGAGGTGAAGGAAAACTCAATTCCTTTGATACCGAAGCAAGGAGACAACACTAAGATGAAAAATGGTATACAAAGAAGCTCATAAGGAGGATGAGCTAAATTATCACAATATCTTCTACACCATGGCACACAAAGTGGATATATTTTTTGCAGAATATGAGAAGACAATGAAGCAAGAGAATAAAGAACCATAAGATCATGCCTTGGTAAACCATGGTGGTGGAGGAAAAGATCCCCCTCCCTCTCTGTCCTCCAGTGAAAGTTCTTATTCTTCATCTTCTCATGATTCTAATAGGCATCATAGGAATGCATCCAAAAATTTATTTTTAAAGCTAGATGTAAAGTTTTATTTGCCCACATATATTGGAGAATGTAATGCAAACACATTAAACATGTTGGAGTCCCGTGTTTTGATAGATTGGATTACCAAAAGACAAGGCAACATCAGAACCAATCTTTAGAGTTCTAGGATCTAGTCCTTCTATTCTCAGAGAGGGATCTCTCAAATTGTTTGCAAAGATATGTCTTGTTTTCTTTTAAGTATTGATTTTAGACTAGTTATTAAGTGCAAGTTTTTGTTTGATTTGTTTGTTTGGTTGGTTTGGTTGAATTGGCACATCAGAACATGAAAGGTCTAGGCAGTATAGATAGAAGGAAGAAGTGTCAAATCCATTGGGAAATGGAGTCAAGAAGAGGTTTATGACAAAATCATCAATGGATATGGGATATCAAAGGGAAAATCTAACTTGGCCATAGGATCCTTTAGTTTTGTGAATGAGATGGACATTAATAATTTGGAAAGAGAAATTGAATTCTCAACAAAGGGAACTTAAAACATAATTTGAACAATAAAGGGGTATTTTATATATAGGCCTAACCATGAATTCTACAAACCAAACTTAAGAAAATAATGACTTCAAGAAAAATTTTAAAATGAAATCTAAGATTTGAGGAACACCCTATTTCCTCAAAGACTTTATTTCAAAAAGAATTAGAAAACATAAAAGATTCACTGATAATAGTAGTCATAAAAGAGGGAACACCTAACACACCTATGATCACAACTATAAAGACCTTTAAAACAATTGTTCAAGCAGGGACAAAGGGTATGATCAAAATAGACCTCCTTGGCTAACTGTAAAAAATGGTACTTCAAAGGGAGACTTCAAAAACAGTTTTCAAGTGGCAGCAGACAAGCAGGGAAAACCATAAATCATGCTGGAACCAAATATTTGAACTATTAGAGAAATAAACAATCATGAGGACTAAAGAGAAATATTAAAGACTCTAAAATACCTCAGCAGAAGAAAACATAAAACTGTGAAGGATAAACAGGTCTAAGGTGCTTCCAGGAGTCATTTCTTAGCCTAAACTTTTCACCCTACTATAGTAAGAATTTATGGAACAAAATGAAAACAGGAAAAAAACAGACAGTTCAGAATACATCACCAACAGCCAAGCTCAAGGATCCAATGATAGAGCCTTCTCAAGAAAAAGCATGTCAAAACATAATGCAGCTTCCAAGACTTCAATTTCTTCTTCAACTTCAACAGAGTATGTATTATTTCAGAGAGTTTTAGTATTACAACTAGTGACCAGCCAACCAACAACTTCTCATATTCTTCATAAGTATTTATAGAATAAATGAGGAGGTGGAAGAGTTCTAGGGTTGAGTATCATTAATTTCATACTAAATGCAACTTCCATCCTTAAAACCCATGCAAGGCATAAAGCAGGAAAGCATTGAATTACAACTCTGTTTCATTTACTCTGTTTCTGATTTTTAGACTTAGTGGGTAAAAAGATTTACTTTAAGGAATTTTTTTATCTTTTCAATAAATTTGATGACAGTTTGAAATATATTTCTTTATTTGTGATAACTGTCAGATGCCTTTAGTCTTAATGTTTCAGACTAAGATTTGATCTGGGTATGCCTTTGAGGCAAAAAGCTGCAAGGTGGCAATATAGTAGCTAGGGAATCAATTAGCCCCTTTGATGTGGCTCTGAGGTTTTCTGGATCTGATTCTCTATTTCATAAACCCAGTGATTTATCTTTGGATCTGTGTTTAGGCTTGATTAAGCCATAATCTTCATCTTTGACAATGATACCCTTTCATTAATTGATTGCTGACTGTGTTTTTCTATTTGCAGGTGCACAGAGGGTTTGTTAGAAAATTTGTTTAGAAATCCGATGATCATGACTTATCGACCTTCTAAAACGTGTCATTATCACTTTTAAACCCTTTTATTGGTATCAAAGGCCACGAGGATTGTCATCCTCGGCCAATAATATTGCAATTATCTACTAGAGGGTTTTAATCCTGTGACTCATAAAACCTGCATAAAAAACAAACAAAGTTATTTAAATCCTGCGATTTTTGGTTTAGAACTACTTAGGAGGGTTATGGAAGCGGTCAGAGCTGGTGAGGATGAATGGATGCAGCGGAAAAATGGGAGAAAAACCCTAGCAGAGCAGCTAACCAGGCCAATGGAGGTTTTGGTGCGACAAGGAACGAGGACCGTTAGATCAAGATGATCTACGGTGGAGATCGTTCGATGAGCATAGCGGAGGATAGACGAATGGCAAACGAATGGGGTGAGATTAAATCAAGACCGTCCAATCTCAGAGATCAACGGCTAGGATTAAAAACCAAAGTGACGTTTGCGGAGGGTGGAGGTAAGGCTGAAAACTAGAAATGGTTTCGCAAAATAAAATGGGGGGTAGGCGATATTACCTGAAAAATGTGATTCGATACATCTTTCGAAACTTGTCCCTCCGAATACCACCCATTTCGCAAAAAAAAATCGTGTTAACATTTAGGCACAAACATTTTGTGAAATGTGACGTAAGTCACTGGATCGGAGGTGCTAGATCTGACGGTGCGGAAAGTGCGCAAAAAGGGATAAGGGGCACGGTCAGGAAAAGTAGTGGGGTCTACGGTGACGTGTTCTTTTTTGTCGTGGAGCGGGTAGGTGTTGGCTTATCGTATTAAGTCCCGATCGTCCAATTTCTTGAATGGACAGTTAGGATTAAAAGAGGGATTGGATATATGGATGAGGAAAAGGAAAGGCAAGATGGATGGGTGGACGAATGAAAGTCCGATGGCCGTTGATCTGCAAAAATCAACGATCTATATCTGTTAAAAAAACATAAAGTCAGACATGGAAAAACAGAAGGAAAGTCAAGTTCGGGAAAGCTTTTTAGGCCTTTAAGTGCCCGATTGTGGGGCTTAGGTTATATGAGACGGGGGGCTAAAGAATATAAGCCCTCGGGGGCTTGATAAATTTATAGTGCAAAAGGGTGTTTTTAGGCTTAAAACAAGGATTTTAAAGCCAAAATGAGGGTTTTGATAGATGAAAGAAGGGAATTTAAAACCAAATAAAGGGGAGATATAAGGTTTTAAGGGGGGTTTTGATGTTTTTGGAGGTTAAAAGAAGGCTTATAGAGGAATTTTGGAATGGTTTAAGGGTGAAGAATGGAATCTCATAAGAGTCAAATGGTGAGGTGAATGAATGAAGAATGGAGTTTTTAAGCAGTATTTCTCTTGGTAAATCAACAAGTGCTTGAGGACTTATAGTGAAACAGCAATGAAGATTAATTCAAAGGATAAAGAACATCATAAGACTTCAAAAAGATGATAGTTTTTCAAAGGAAACTATCTCTTGAAGGCTTGAATACAAAGTCTAGCCATCTCTTGGTATAAAAAAATTTATAGGTGGCTAACAGTGGCTCCACTTGGGGAGGACAGCTGATTCTTTAGGGGTCCAAAACCTCAGCTATTGATCTCTTGCTTTTCAGTAAACCAGTGCCTTCATCCATTAGGCATCAACTTTCTTTTCCTTTAGCTAACCTTTCTCTGATTTGATAATCTCTGTAGCAATCTGAAATGATGGAATTCTATCAAAACAACATCTCTAGCTACCCATTCTTAATGAGCCTAACATTTTTTCTTCTTTCAGAGTGCATTTGGACTAGAAAAATCTCTTCATCAACATTTTATTCTTTTGAAAAAACAAGAAACTAATCTATTTCTACTCTTATTTCTCCATGAACTCAGTTTAAGCAGTTAAGTTCATAAATTCTCTACATAACTACAACCTGCCAGGTTTAGACTGTCTGACAGACCTTTATTGTCTAAATTCTAAAACAAAAAATTTAAAAGCAGCCAAGCGAGGATTAAGCAATCTGACTTGCTGCAGATCTATGGCATAAAAACAAGCTGCACTTAGATTTTATTTGCAGAAAATTAAAACAAAATTGCGAAGGCTCAAGATCTGAAAACGAAAACATCCTTAATTTTTTCTTCAGCTCTGGTTTGAATTTGTTTGAGCTGCTTCCTTTTTCTTTCCCGGTTCAAGTTTTGAGCTATTTTAGAACCAGTTCTCCATCAATCTCATAGGTTCAAGATTTGAGCTTGTTTGAACCTTTGTTTCCTCTATCCTAATCTACATTACTGATAAGCCAAGATTGTGTTGTTTGGCTAATCTAATTCACTAACCTATCAGCAGTAAATTGAAAAACTAATTAGTCATAATTAGGCTGTATGACTAACTAGAAGTGTGTTTTTAGGAGTGGCATTTGAGTTTGCACACTTTCATATTTTGTCTCTCTTTTTTGGTATGGGGCTATACCTTTCTTGTTTTCATTCTGCCCTCTTTTCTATTTTTTCTGTTTTTTGTATTTTTCTCATTTTATTCTTCAAAACAGAAATCAAAAACTAACTAAATGCTCAAAACTAAGCTTTATTGACATTCCTATATAACCTATTCTAACTTGGGATATTTATATTTTGAACTTACAAAATCTCTTTTCCAATACATCTAGTCAATCAGATGGTTCCATGACTGGTCTTTGCTCATCTCTTTGAGCATGTAGGATAGATAGGGGCATTCCCATGCTTTCTGTTTCTTGGCAGCAGCTCTGAAATTTTTTTTTGTACTTAGTGATATCCTACTGTTTGCAACCTTTATCCCTTCTTCAGATGTATTCAGGAAATATACATAGGGATCTTGAAAAAATGCCTGGTTAGGAGTATTTGGAAGACATGGTTCCACAAGGATCATTTCTTCTTTCTCCACTAGATCAAGACAAATATTCTCTTCAGAAAGAAAAAATTCCTCATCTTCATTATTATCTGAACTGGAGGACTCATCATATTTGGCAGTGTTGTCCTCTTGAAATGCAAGATATTCTGATTTAGTGGGCTGAACTCTGTGAAGAGGTTATTATATTCTTGAGCAGGGGTACGTTCAATTGCTTCCTCTTTTTAAAGAGAAGGCTCCTTGGTTTCAACCTGCTCAAAAATTTCTTCATTATTATCATCCTCAACCTTTGAGCTGAAAGGCTGCTGATTCCCAATCACATGGAAACTATTACTGATGGTCTGAGATGAAATAGAGAAAAGATCCAATGAATCTTTACTTACTTCCAAGCTTTCATAACTTTCTTCATCAGTATCATAAATAGTCTGCACTGGCTCATTACTTCTTTGAAGAAACTGATCTTCATCGCATAAATCTGCTAATGATGGTCCTGCAAGATTAACTTTTTTTGGGGAGCATCATCACTAGATAGATCAAAGTTAGGAAAATCATAAATATAAGTAATACTACCAATCAAAAATACTGGGTTATCAGCAGGTCCTTCTTTATTCTGATCTACAAATTAACTTTCTAAATCTGTACAACAAAGTTCTCTATGTGAATAGGAAAGAGTATTTGTTTTACAAAAAGTTTCAAAGACTGGATGTTTATTAATAATCTGATCTATCTCTTTTTCTATCAAAGGGGAAGATGTTTCTAAGTTCCTTTGAACAGGAGTACAACAGTTCTCTGTCTCTTGTGAAGATTGATTTTGAGGCTGGATGTCTTCTTGAGCCTCAACTATAAGGGATGATGAATCATTGTTCATGATTGCAGGAATATCTTGAGGAATTTCTTCTGTTCCTTGATTGATTTCTTCTTCAATTTATTCATATAGGTTTTTATGATAGTTGTCTTGGATATGAAATTCATGAATGGCTGCTTTGAGATCCTCAGTCTGCCAATTTCCTAAATCTTCATAAATGCCTGCAAGGTATTCTATGAGGCCCTTAGATTGATTACAACAACTTCCCTCTAATAATAGATACGAAAATTTTTCCTTGTAATGATCATAAAATACTATGTGGAGGCCTCTTAGAGAAAACAAACTACCAGATTTCAACCATTCATACCAATCCCTAGCTTTTCCTTCTAATCTTAACATGAACATTTTCATTAGGCAGTCCTCATGCCATTCAACTTTTAACCTCCCTACATGTATATGAAATCTGATGAGATGTAATATAGGGTCATCAAACTTTTCACCTTGAAAAACAGGTAGGTTTTCATCCCAATTCACCTTGGGAATCTTATGTGGAAACCCAAGGATATGATCTCTACTCATTGGGGCATATCTTCATTGTATCCTTGGAATCATGTTTGTAAATCAGGAAAGAGGTCATTGTATCTTATTCAACCAGTTCAGAGTCTTCTATCAGTGGAGTCATTAGGCATTTTGGGATTGTGGAGTCGCCAGGTGGAATATTTGAACTTTGATGTCCACCAACAACATGATTGAGTTTTCTCAATGCATTCTCAGGAGAGTTTACAAGGACTAGGGAAGTAATAGGCCTACTAGAGGCTAGTGGAGTCGCCAGGTGGAAGTTTTTAGCTCCCTTGGAGGTAAAATTTTCTATGGTCCACCACCAATGTTTATTATGAAGCCAATCTGATTATTTTTTTTTGGCTTTTTCTGAGTTTTATGTGGTTATTTAAGGACTTACTGAGTCTACAAGAGTTTTCTAGACTATTATGTACTCAATAGGTCAGACCGTGACCGCCATTATGTTTGAGTCCTGTGTTTTGATAGATTGGCTTACCAAAATACAAGGCAACATCAAAACCAATATTTAGAGTTCCAGGATCTAGTCCTCCTGTTCTCAGAGAGGGATCTCTCAAATTGCTTGCAAAGATATGTCTTGTTTTCTTTTAATTATTGATTTTAGACTAGTTATTAAGTGCAAGTGTTTGTTTGATTTGTTTGTTTGGTTGGTTTGGTTGAATTGGCACAACAGAACATGAAAGGTCTAGGTAGTATAGATAGAAGGAAGAAGTGTCAAATCCATTGGGCAATGGATTCAAGAAGAGGTTTATGACAAACTCATAAATGGATATGGGATATCAAAGGGAAAATCTAACTTGGCCACAGGATCCTTTAGTTTTGTGAATGAGATGGACATTAATGATTTGGAAAGAGAAATTGAATTCTCAACAAAGGGAACTTAAAATATAATTTGAACAATAAAGAGGTATTTGATAGACAAGGCTAACCATTAATTCTACAAACCACACTTTAAGCAAATAATGACTTCAAGACAACTTTTAAAATGAAATCTAAGATTTGGGGAACACCCTATTTCCTCAAAGACTTTATTTCAAAGGAATTAGAAAACATAAAAGATTCACTGATAATTGCAGTCATAGAAGAGGGAACACCTAACACATCTATGATCACAACTATAAAGACATTTAAAACAATTTTTCAAGCAGGGACAAAGGGTATGATAAAAAAAAACTCCTTGGCTAACTGTAAACAATGGTACTTCAAAGGGAGACTTCAAAAACAGTTTTCAAGTGGTAGCAGACAAGCACGGAAAACCATAAATCATGCTGGAACCAACTATTTGAACTATTAGAGAAATAAAAAATCATGAGGACTAAAGAGAAAGATTAAAGACTCTAAAATACCTCAACAGAAGAAAAAATAAAACTGTGAAGGATAAACAGGTCTAAGGTGCTTCCAGGAGTCATTTCTTAGCCTAAACGTTTCACCCTACTGTAGTAATAATTTATGGAACAAAACGAAAAAAGAAAACAACAAACAGTTCAGAATACATCACCAACAGCCAAGCTCAGGGATCCAATGATAGATCCTTATCAAGAACAAGCATGTCAAAACATAATCCAGCTTCCAAGACTTCAATTTCTTCTTCAACTTCAACAGATTATGTATTATTTCAGAGAGTTTCAGTATTACAACTAGTGACCAACCAACCAACAACTTCTCATCTTGTTCAGAAGTATTTATAGAAGAAATGAGGAAGTGGAAGAGTTCTAGGGTTGAGTATCATTAATTTCATACTAAATGCAACTTCCAGCCTTAAAAACCATGCAAGGCATAATGCAGGAAAGCATCGAATTACAACTTTGTTTCATTTACTTTGTTTCTGCTTTTTAGACTTAGTGGGTAAAAAGATTGACTTTAAGGCATTTTATTATCTTTTCAATAACTTTGCTGACAGTTTGAAATATCTTTATTTGTTTGTCATAACTGTCAGCTGCCTTTAGTCTTAATGTTTCGGACTAAGATTTGATCTGGGTATGCCTTTGAGGCAAAAAGCTGCAAGGTGGCAATATAGTAGCTGGGGAATCAATTAGCCCCTTTGATGTGGCTCTGAGGTTTTCTGGATCTGATTCTCTGTTTCATAAACCCAGTTATTTATCTTTGGATTTGTGTTTAGGCTTGATTAAGCCATAATCTTCATCTTTGACACTGATACCCTTTCATTAATTGATTACTGACTGTGTTTTGCTGTTTGCAGGTGCGCAGAGGGTTTGTTAGAATTTTTTTTTAGAAAGCCGATGATCATGACTTATCGACCTTCTAAAACGTGTCATTATCACTTTGAAACCCTTTAATTGGTATCAAAGGCTTCGAGGATCGTCATTCTCTGCCAATAACATTGCAATTATCTACTCGAGGGTTTTATTCCTGTGACTCATAAAACCTGCATAAGAAAAAAAAACAAAGTTATTTAAATGCTGCGATTTTTGGTTTAGAACTGATTAGGAGGGTTATGGAAGCGGTTGGAGCTGGTGAGGATGAATGGATGCAGTGGAAAAATGGGAGAAAAACCCTGGTAGAGCAGCTAACCAGGCCAATGGAGGTTTTGGTGCAACGAGGAAGGAGGACTGTTAGATCAAGATGATCTATGGTGGAGATCGTTCGATGAGCATAGAGGAGGATAGATGAATGGAAAACGAATGGGGTGAGATTAAATCAGGACCACCCGATCTCAGAGATCAACGGTTGGGATTAAAAACAAAAGTGACGTTTGCAGAGGGCGATAGTAAGGCGAAAAACCGAAAATGGTTTTCACAAAATAAAATGGGGGGTAGGCGGTATTACCTGAAAAAATGTGATTCGATACATCTCTCGACACATGTCCCTCCGAATAAAACCAATTTCACAAAAAAAATTCGTGTTAACATTTAGGTGAAAACATTTTGCGAAATGCAATGTAAGCCGTCGGATCGGAGGCGCCAGATCTAACGGTGCAGAAAGAGTGCGACAAGGGATAAGGAGCATGGTCGGGAAAACTAGTGGGGTCTACGGTGACATGCTCTTTTTTTCGCGGAGCGAGTGGGTGTTGGCTTGTCGAGTTAAGTCCCGATCGTCCGATTTCTCGAATGGACGGTTAGGATTAAAATAGGGATCAGATATATGGATGAGGAAAAGGTAAGGTAGGATGGATGGGCGAATGAATGAAAGTCCAATGGCCGTTGATCTACATAGATCAATGATCTAGATATGTTAAAAAAACATAAAGTCAGACATGGAAAAATAGAAGGAAATTCGGGTTCGGGAAAGGTTTTTAGGCGTTTAAGCACCTGATTATGGGGCTTAGGTTATATGAGATGGGGGGCTAAAGAATATAAGCCCTCGGGGGCTTAATAACTTTATAGTGCAAAAGGGTGTTTTTAGGCTTAAAACAGGGATTTTAAAGCCAAAATGAGGGTTCTAATACATGAAAGAAGGGAATTTAAAACAAAATAAAGGGGAGATATAAGGTTTTAAGGGGGGTTTTGATTTTTTTGGAGGTTAAATGAAGGATTATAGAGGAATTTTGGAATGGTTTAAGGGTGAAGAATGGAATCTCATAAGAGTCAAATGGTGAGGTGAATGAATGAAGAATGGAGTTTTTAAGCAGTGTTTCTCTTGGTAAATCAACAGGTGCTTGAGGACTTATAGTGAAATAGCAGTGAAGATTAATTCAAAGGATAAAGAACATCATAATACTTCAAAAAGATGATAGGTTTTCAAAGGAAACTATCTCTTGAAGGCTTGAAGACAAAGTCTAGCCACCTCTTGGTATAACAAAATTTATAGGTGGCTAACAAAACAATTGGATAAGAAAGATTGAGGTCTATCGTAAGATTCAACAGATCGAGGAAGATGAGGCCAAGATCCAATTAACATCTCTTCGGTTGAGTGGCAGAACTCTTGTCTGGTGGGAGAGCAAGTTGTAGAAAGGTAGCAAAAACTTGGGTAATATCCTTTCTTCTTGGTACAATTTTTTTTTTTTTTTTTTTTTTTTTTTTTTTTTTTCATTAAAATACCAATTATATCCTTTGGGTTATCGAAAAAAGGATTTAATGGAATGGAAATATTTGAGACAAGTAAAGGGTCAAAATGTGCAAATTTTCACAAAAGAGTTTAGAAAAAAGCTTTAAATTTAGGCATTCCACTTGATTCACTAGAAAATGTAACAATGTATATTGGTGCTTTACAAAGTTACAGTATGCATTATTTGTTGTTAATTGAGCCTACTACTATTTATGTGGCTAGTTTGAAGGCCATTCACCTTGAAAGCAAGGGCAAGAATGACAAATATGTTTTATAAAATCAGAAAGGAAGAAATATTTTCTTATGATGGTAATTACTTGTGAGGTTCTTATTTACTTATTAAATTTATTGTGTTCTTATTTTACTTTAATTCATCAAATAATTACCAAAACCATAACATGAAGATAAAGGGCATCATATGTAGGCAGAAAGCTAGGGAAAATCCCAATCAACAACTCTTCCTTCAATAGTTTCATGAGATAATCCAAGACTCCTTTGACCTAGACCCAAACTTCCTCCAATCACCAAGTCATCCCTTCCTTCTTCTGTATATGATAACATTCCAGCAATAAATTTGATCTTGAACTTTGAACTTGCAACAATAACTTCAACCTGGAAACAATAACTTTGACCTGGAAACAAAAATTGTACTTTGACCTAGATGCAACACTTCGACCTTGAAGCAGTACTTTGACCTAGAAGAAACACTTCGATGCAGCAGAAACTTCAATGCAATAGTAACTTCGACCTTGATGCAATAAATTTGACCTAAGGGGAAATTTTTTGATATTCTAGTAATAGCCTAGTAAATTCACACATGTGAGAGACACAAAAAAGTGATCTTGTGATCCTCCTTCTTCTCGTGCAACTTCACACTTCTCTGCTTCTTATTATTGGATATCAAACTTGTGAGTATGTCTTCGAATAAATCGAATTTCACTGTATATATACCCTTTTATGGAGTTCTAATTACCTTCATGTAGGTTGACTTGAACAGGTAAGGGACGACTTGGTGTGGAGGTGACAAATTACATATTTGACTAAAGAAAAATAATTTTACATGATTCAAAATCTCGAGAAGGGTATTATTAAATGTACAATGAATCTAATGAATCAATATAAATACAATAAGTCCTCAATGGTTACTTTGACCTAAAACATGATGAGCCATACTTAAAACCCATGCTTTAATAAGTCATAATAATATTAATAAATTTTTATTTTTAATTATTTTTTTAAGTAATTTTCATAATTACTCAAATACAATTATAAAGACTCATCCTAGTTACATTCTCCAATAAGAGGATCATTCGAAGAAATCATCTTTCAAACCTCATAATGGAAATTTTAAAGGGAAAGGCAAGGGGAAGGACAATAAGGAAGCTACAACCAAGAAGGAAGAAGGAGAAAATCCATCTTGAACACGTTTAAAGAAGGAAGGCCATGATGATAAACATGATTGCAAGTTGCATACAGAGTTAAAGCCAAAGATATTTGGTGGAAAGGGAAAGCAAAAGACGGTGGAAACCATGCAGCAGGACCTTGGATCTGACTCTGGTGATGAGACACAGATCACAACAGTGGGCATACACGACAACCTTTCTCTTTATACTAATGAAAATTTTGAAATGCATGCAAGTAGAAGTTATTCAAATGCGTCTCTTGTTAATGAATGAAAAATAATGGAGTTGTTCCATATTAGAGTTGAGATGAAACATACTAAAGTGGAAACATTGTTTCATCTGGGCTCTCAAGTAAACTTGATTTCATAATCCTTGGTTAAGAAATTAAGGTTGGAGACCAAGCCTCATCCAAAACCCTGCCCTCTTGGTTGGGTGTGTGAAAAAGAAAAATTTCATGTAGCCAAATAGTGTAGGGCTCGATTTTTTATTGTAGCCAAACTAGTAGATGAGGTTGATCTTGATTTTGTACCTTTGGATATTTATGGAATTGTATTGGGGAGTCCATATATGTATGATAGGAAAAAAAAATTCTTTTTCCATGAAAAAAAGTATCATATCACAAAAGATGAGGTGGAATAAATTGTTAGGGGTTATAATGCCAAGATCTGTGCAAGTCTTGTAAGTGAATGTCATATGAAGATATTGATCAATTCCATAAAAGGGTTCATGCTCATGTTCGTCAGAGAAAAATATGTGGATACATTTGAAGCTTTCCAAGGTTGTGATCCCACTCATAAAAAATAATTGTATGAAATTGTTTCTAACTATAATGGGGTTTTTCATAAACCAAGTGGGTTTCCCCAAAATGTGAAATACAACATGAATTTCACTTGCATCAGGATGCTCCTTTACCAAATATTGATATGTACAGGTTGTCATCCATTGAGATGGAGGATATAAAGAAACAACTACAGGAATCATTTAACCAAGAAGTCATAATGCTAAGTTCTTCTCCATGCATCTCAACCATCATGTTACCAAATATTGATATGTACAGGTTGTCATCCATTGAGATGGAGGATATAAATAAACAACTGCGGGAATCATTGAAGCAAGAAGTCATAATGCTAAGTTCTTCTCCATGCATCTCAACCATCATGTTGGTGCCAAAGAAGGATGGAACATGGAGGATGTGTGTGGACTACATGTAACTCAAAAATATAACGGTGAAGAATTGGTACCCTCTCCCTCCCATTGATGATTTATTAGACCAATTGAAAAATGTTGTCTATTTCACAAAACTGGACTTGCGTTGTGGCTATCATCAAGAAAGGATTGCATAAAAAGATGTATGGAAGATGAAATTCAAGACAAAACTGGGGTTATTTGAATGTCTGGTGATGCCATTCAGACTATGCTGCATGCTCCTACCAGATTCATGAGGGTTATGAATGCCATCTTCAAAACGTTTCTAGATGAATTTGTATTTGTGTATCTTGATGGCATTCTTGTTTTCAGTAAAACTTGGGAAGATCATGTGAGTCATGTTAAAAATGTGCTTGATGTTTTGAAAAAAGAAAAATTGTACGTAAAAATGTCTAAGTGTGAAATTGGTAAGACATGTTTGGTTTACTTGGGTCACATTTTTGGAGGTGGATAGTTAAAAATAGGTCCTTCTAAAGTTGATGTGATTGTAAAGTGGCCTAAACCTACCAATTTTATATAGGTTCATAACTTTTTGGTTGTGGTATAATGATGGAGAAGGTTCATTTCCAACTTCTCCATCATTGCATCTCCCTTGCATGCTTTGACGAGTCTGAAACAGACCTTTCAGTAGGGAGGAAAGTAGAAAAATTCCTTTGATACACTGAAAGAGAAGATAAATACCGCACCAGTTTGGCCTTACCGGACCTCCAAAAACCTTTTGAGATAGAGGTAGACGCCAGTGGGTACGCCATGTGAATTTTGTTGATGCAACAAAGGAAACATGTATGTTAACATTCAGATACATTATCCCAAGTTGTTGTGAACTATCCCACATATGACTAGGAATTGTATGCCTTGGTCCAAAGCGTGAAGAAGTGGAAGAACTATTTAATTTTCAAGGAGACCATCATTCACATAGATCACCGACCCTTGTAGTACCTCCAGTCACAAACCAAGCTTCAACAAGAACATTATTTCAGATGTAAGGGGTTCCTTCAACAGATTCATCTGGTAATAAAGTACAAGAAGGTCACTAGCAACAAAGTGGAAAATATGCTCTCTCGCCCTCCTATTTTTGCATTTATTTATTTGCAAAATGATTCTTTATTTTTTTAAATTTATGTTGAACAATATGATGATGATGAATATTTTAAGGAGATTTATGCAAAGTTGACTCATAGATCACAGGTAGACAATTACCATTTGCAGGGAAAATTATTGTACCACCTTGGAAAATTTTGTGTCCCCAACAATGAAAGAATACATGTAATCAGAGAGGCACATACCTCTCTTGTGTCAAGTCATTCCAATATAGGGAAAAATTTGTGCCATTTGAAGATTTTTTTTTATTGGTCTCACATGAAAAAAAATATAAAAAGATATGTAAATGGATGTGTGTTGTGTTCAGTTTTCTAGACAACTAATAGAAAATTGGGGCTCTACACACCACTCCCTATTCCGAGTCGTCAATAGGAAAGTGTGTCAATGGATTTTGTTGGTGGTTTTCCTTTGTATAGGAGAGGTCATGACTATTTGTATGCTGTTTTGGATCGATTTAGTAAAATGTGTGTCTTAATTCCTTGTAAAAAGAAGATCATTACAGAGCAGATTGCTCATCTCTTCTTTCAATTTGTAGGGGTCCACTTTGGATTTCCTACATCCATTGTGTCTGATCGAGACTCTCATTTCCCTGGAGAGTTCTGGACAATTTTGTGGAGAATTATGGACACCAAGCTGAAGAGGAGTACGACATTTCATTCGTAGACCGGCGATAAAACAAAGGTTTCCAACTGCACAATGATACATTTACTCCGGGGCTATTGTGGAAAGCATCCCAAGTTGTGGGACGTGAAAATTCCTTATGTAAAACACACATACAACATGGTTGTTCCACTCAGAGCTCATCGTTCGAGACATGTATTGGATAGTTTGCAAAGGATCCCTTAGACATCATCTTTGGGAAAGATGAATATTTTAGTGAGAAAAATGATAGGGACAAGGCACATAAGTTCATTTAATGGAGCTAATCGTTCGAGACATGCATTGGATATTTTCCAAAGGATCCCTTAGACATTGTCTTTGGGAAAGATGAATATTTTAGTGAGAAAAATGATAGGGACAAGGCACATAAGTTCATTCAACGGATTCAGATGATTCACTAGGTAGTGCAGGATAAATTAGAGAAAATTCAAGTTCAATATAAGGCTTGACATGAAAATCACAGGGTTGATCACCAATTTTAGGTTGGAGATAGGGTGTGGCTCCACATCACCAAATAAAGAATGAAAGGGGAAGGAAAGAAGTTGAGACCAATCCGATATGGTCCATTCACCATATTATAGAATATTGGGGGCAATGCTTTTCGTCTTGATTTTCCTGCATACACGCAAATGTAGTCAGTGGTGAACGTTGAAAACCTGGATCTTTATGAGCCTCCTTTGATCATGGACACTTAAGAGAATTAGGGGAGTTTTGAGGTCTAAAATGGGCATCCTAATGAAATTATAAAATAATAGTGGAAATAATAAAATAAGATTAAATTACATCATCAAATTTTAGAGGGAAAAAGAAAACTATTTTTCAACTCGTATTTTCAACTTAACTCCCTATGGGCTTACTCAAATTTCTAGTGGAAACACTCGTTGGATGAAATATTTTATTCCTCATCGAAGGAATACCCATTTTGCATACTTTCGATGGACTCTGCTACGTGAAAAATGAGAAATACATGAAAAATATTATTGCAATCACTTTTTTTCATGTATTTCTCATTTTTTGTGTAGTAGGGTCCATCGAAAGTATGTAACATGGGTACTACTTGAATGAGGAATTAAATTTTGCATCCAACGAGTACTCTCGCTCAAATTTCAGTAAAACCTTAAGGAGATAAGTTGGAAATATGAGTTGAAAAAATAGTTTTATTATTTTATTATTTTTTAATATTTTTACTTTTTTACTCAAAAAATGGTGAATCATCCCCCATGGTTGACATCATCATATTGAATCTTATTGGCTCTTATAAATTTTATTTTGGTTGTACATTTTTATTAGGAGACCCATTTTATACCTCAAAATTCCCCTAATGGGTTGGACAGGTTCCTACAGTGGACGATTTTGCACCTAAATACTTGGATAAGCTATCTGAAGACATCATTCTTGACAAAAAAACTAGGACTTCACAATGGGGACACATGGAGTACCTTCATGCTGGTTTCAAGGGAATGCATCCAAGTAAGCCTATTGGATTGAAAATTATAAAGCGAGGGAGAAATTCCCTTACATTCCAATTGACTGATAAGGCTTTTCGTGGCCCAAAAGCTCATTAGTGGGGAGGAATGATCCAAGAGGATCCTAAAAGGAAAAACTTTCAAAGTCCTCAAAATGTAGTGAAACCTATCTCAAATTGAAGATCTCGTTGTTCTAAATCCAACTGTGCGAACAACACCTAAATCTGAGATCGTATCAGAAAGTTATGGCCCATTGAATTTTTTTGGAAACAATTAAATTTTTTGCATGCAGGACCCATAGGTGAAACTTGGCATGTTAGCATCAGTAGTACAAATGATGATGTCAGTTGTATGGATGATGACATCAACAGGGTGATGTGGTCGTACGGATGGAGAAGAGTCAATCAAGTGGCGACACGTGGGAGATGATGCCAATAGCTTGATCAGTTGTATGGGCCATTCAGAGAAGGACATGTGGCACCTAGTCAACATTGCCAGTTTTTATTAAGGAGGCTACATTTTGGGCCTCTTCGGTGGTCTACAGCGGTGAATTTTTCTCTTGGTTAATTTTTTCGGTGACCCCTAAAAAATCGGTAGGAAAACACGCTAGAGGCACTATTATATAGGAAAAAAAAAAAAACGACCGCTGATGGGAAGGCGCTCAAACCCCAGCGGTCGACCCAGCCAACGGCATACATAAACACAATATATATTAAAATATGCTGACAATATATATCTTTTGATTTATTTGTGTTTTTTGGCTTTCCTTCAGGAGAAAAAAGTATTATGTTAATTTTGGTGATACTGAGACATATTAAATATTTTCAAGCAAAGAATGAGTAAGTTATGGAGGAAAAATGTACGTTGAATTTCACTGGAAATAAATAAGATTTTGAGGCTTTTGGACAAAAGAATGAAGCATTGATCGAAGAATGAAGTTAAAGCAACAATTTTTCATCATAAGTGCAAGAATTTGGTCCTAAAATCCTAATATCTATGCATTAGATCCAAAAACTTGGATAGTATTTGGAATTATGCCATAAGACACCCTCTTGTATTGTGGAAAAGAAGGTATTTGAGGTGATTCAAAGTTTCAACCATAAGATATAAATGTATTATTTAATGATCCTTCATAAGAAAGCTTGTTGAAGAAGAAATGAATTGTTGCATCTTGTCCGAGAAAACTGCATGAGAGGCAACATTTGATCCCATTTGTTCTGCATGGAGTATGCAAAAAGGCTGGGAAAAAACCTAAAGCACTTAACACAGGATCCGACTGTTGTATTTTATTTTCCCATTCACAATGATGGCACAAGCATTTCTTTGTTAACCATTTTCGTTGTGCTAACGTACAAATGACCTTGCAGATTATTTCTTCACTACCATCACTGACTTTTAATGGAAGTAGAGTACCAGATGCCACAAACATGTAATGTATTTCCGATCTTTGGAATTTTACCAAATACTAGTTAGTTTTAGCAATAGTTTGGTACCATAGTAAGCAAATTTGGCTCAATCGATGAAAATAACTGAAAATTTCGTCATTCCTTTAGGATTGAGCTGAAATATGGGTAAATTTAATTCGTCCAAAACATCTCAAGAATTTGCAAGTAGTAGGTGGAGGACAGACCTCAATGAACACATAACGCGGGAATCCAACTCTGATATCTAAATAGTTAATTTAGAAACTATAAATAAAATTCAATAAAAGAGGGAACAAAACAAATTTATTAAAAGAGAACTTAAAACATATTCATTAATAATTTGAACTTTTTAGAATCTAAGTAGGGTATATATATATAGAATTATGGTATAGCAGTATGGAATAAGCCAATACAATTAAGCAAATAAATTTTCATGTGGGAGAATTTTGAGAAAATAGGATAACTATTGAGAAATTTATAAATTTTCATTTGGGAGGTTTTTGAGAAGATAACGTAACTATTGGGAAATTATGATAATGTATATTACTAAATTTTTGTTATTTTTTTTTTCAATTTTTTTTCATTTGATTCATTTAAGAGAATATTAAATTTAAAAGTAAAATAAATAGTTATAATTTTCATAATAATTTTAAAGTTTTATGTCCTAAAACTGCTTCTTCTTCTACTTGGCTAAGACTTCATCTTTTTCAGACATAAGGAAAAAGGTTAATGGCCCAAGGCCTAAATACTTCTCACAAGAGTGAAAGCCTTCCCTTTATGGACCATTAATAGGTAATTCTACTCATAGTTTTCCTTGAATAACTGTGATGAGTCATACAACTTTCGGAGGTGATGATTGTCCTCATTGTTAGTTTGACAACCAAGTTATAATAGATTTTCACTTATGAAGAAAAATATTTTTAAAGTAATTTCTATTATCTCTTATATTGATTATGATATTTTTTTGTTTTCAAAATTTTAATTTCATTAAAATGTTAACTATAAAGAACATTGCATTTTACAAATGCTTAAACTATATATCATCATTAATATGCTTCTCTAAATACATTTTAAAGAACACAGACCTTCTCCCTTTCTCTTCACTCCATTTCTATTAATGTTTATATCAAATACCCCTCCTTCCCCACTACCTACCCATTGTGCTCCTCCTTCCCACTACCCAACACTTTTTAGGCTGAAGTATGGAACCGTGTGTATAATATGGTGTGTCAAGGTGTGTTTATGATGGGTAACATGCAAAGATATGTGCACTTCATGAGAAAAATGCTTAAGTTTGAATATTTATTTTTAGTGTTGTCTCTTTATAGATTATAGGATTTAAGTTAACTTATTTCATATATTAGGATTCTAAAAGCATGATATTGTAATTTTTTTTTAAGTGATGCTTGAATTTAACTACCTAACAATCAATAAATGTATATTTAGTTGATAAATTTTGATAATAAAGAAAGATATATATTAACTTAAAGTACAAGTGAATGAGCTTAAAAAATACTAGAAAAGGAGAACATATATAATAGTTAAAAATATATTAAAAACTAATAAGTACAAAAATTATGAGAGATAGAGACCAAAAACTAATACATGGCGGAAAAGGCCTAAAGCCTTAATGTATATTTTCTCACAAAATACTAATAATCATACAATATATAAATACATCAAGATTATTTCTCAAGATAGTGTGTCTATATTGAACACACAATCACTTTGGTTGATTAAATCTCTCAACCAAACACTAATATAGGTGCCTAACTATTTGGAGAGAATATCTCAACCAACTAGACCTAAAAAAACTCCCAAGTTTGGGGAACAATCTCATTCTAGAATAAACTAGGAATTATTCCAAGTTTAATAATTTATTATTTTGGACTTATTAATTGTTTTATGAGAGTGTGAGGCTAACATTCCACCCCTAAATCATAGGTCCAAAGTAATAACCTGGTAACATGTCCAAGTCTTCATGCTAAAACTGCTAAGTTGGTCCTCAATGAAGAACTGTCGAAACTGGATGTTGAAAAAACTCCAATATGAAGACAGAACACTAAAAGAAGTGAATCAGTTGCAAGTATGATACAAATCTGAAAATGCTTGAAAACTCCATAAAATGCCAAGCTGCAATGCAAAAGGATCCATCTATCCTTTGCTTGATCCAATGACCATCCAAGTGAACAAAATAATGTCAAGAAATTCTCTCAATCAACATCCCATTCTCTTTCCCACTGGAAAAAAATGTTGAAAATTTCAGTATGAAAACCATCAATTCCCCCCTTTGTTAGCTAAAAAGAGATACCATAACCATCTCCATTTGTTTTGAACTCTCCCCCTTTCATATTTATTAGAATTTCACTGGTGTACTCCCCCTTTCAAGTGCATGCGAGTACCATATTCATTTGGCTGTTGGCTGCAATAGTTGAGATTGAATTCTGTGTTAAAAATTATACAATCGTTTGAATTTTGAAGAATACTCCCAAGGATCAATCCATGCATAATTGGTATTCAATATCGCTGGTTGGTTTTGTTAGCAACATATCTCTGATGAGTGATTCTGCTAGCCAAAATGGTGACAAGGATGGAGATCAAAACAATGATCTTCCATATGACCTGTTCTTTGACAATGTTTTCATTTGGGATTTTATTCAAATTTATCATGGCTTTATAATATTACTTGATCAATAAATATTGCACTGATAAACTTGATTGGATTTGAATAATCTGGGACATGCAAGTTGTTGTCATATTTTTCATATCCTAAGCCATGTCGATTTTTGTTACACTGAATTTCTTCCCATGGTTTGATGATTCGATTGAAATAAGAAGGCTGAACTTGATCATGGATAAGTTCTACACTTGAATTTGTATGGTTGAGTGGCTTGGAATCATCGTTATCTACATTTGTATGGTTGAATGGATTAGAAACATCAATCTTTTGTTGCAACTAATCTCATTGTAGTTTTGACTCATCTTCAAAATTGGATAGGATAAGATTGTTAAAAAATTCTAACAACTGAATGTTTTTCTCCATGTGAACTCACTGGCTTAAACTCATGTTCTCTTGTTTTGAACACTTGCTTGATTTTTCAAAATCTCTTGCTTGAACTTGTTTTAAAAATTCACACTCACTTGCTTTCACGCTCGCTAAATTTTTTCTTCAATAGGATGAGGGTGTCGGATACCACCGAAAATTCACCCTAAAGATTTTTTTTACAATGATTTAATGAAGAAATGAATTGACTTACTTTGTTTCCTCACTTCACATGGTTAAAATGAAAATGATTGACTCTCTTGACTTAATTTACCCCTATCAATTTTGACTTAATTTACCCCCTATCAATTTTTACTTAATAATTTATTCAAGACTTGGGTGTCGGTTTCAACCGAGAATAAAAACTTCATAATTATGAGATTTTACTTCACTATTTAGTCTTGAAAACTTTACATTAAAATAATCTTAAGTCATTTTATACAATGACTTGTAACTATTTACATTTTCACTTACACTCTTCACCACACACCATGAAAGGGCATAAACTACCATATATTTATGCATACAAATCCTTTATAAGGACTCTCTCACCCAAAATTAATGAATTTTTTTAAATATTTGAAGTGAGTTCTTGTGGCCCATGTGGCCATCCAACAAGTGCTAGAGTTTATCCGGAATTATTATCGCAATAGAGCACCTCATCAGTGAATTTCCTTACAATTCCTCTATGTTAGAACAACATGAAACACAGAGTAAATATGAGTTTACACTATGCAATCAGAGAAAAACCACCCAACCGAAGTATTATTTCATAAAAATATACTAATATCGAGGAACCTAACAATTTTCTATACGAGCCATATGAGTTTACAAATATATCTAGCTTGTTCAACCCTTGTACGTGAGACTGACTGCACCGAAATGCTAAATTCTGAGGATTGTAGTACTGCAATGGAGACAATGGGGAGAGACATTGGTGTTCATAATGAAAGCAGAGATAGCGAAAAGGAAAAGAAGGTAAGTGAGGAATTTAACCCATCTATGGTTAAAGTAGAGCCTTTTTCCCCTGGTGAGGTAGAGAGCATTGGAACTAAGCTTGGTTGTGTTAGTTTGGATAGGAATGGTCATTGTGGATTTGGCACATCAACAAAATAATTGAGGCATTATTCGATCCATCATCATCAACTAAGGAGAAGCGTGAATAATCTGGCCTTGAGTGTACATATAACCTTTCAACTAATTCACATTAGCTCGAACATGTTCTCCTCTTTTTTTATCTTTCATTGAGATTAGGATTCAATAGTTGTTGGGCATATCAATTGTACTGGGCATTTTCATCAACGGTTTTCACAATCAATAGATTGATCCATTCTTCCTTTTGGCATGTATTTCTCCCAATATTTCTAAAACCCACATAGGGTTCCACAAGCAACACAAAGTCAACTCTGAGTTTCCCTGTGAATTCTGGCTATCACAATCAACAAATATAGAGATTTACACTCAATTACTCATCCCCGCTTCATAGTTCTTCCAACTACAGGAGATTTCATTCTGGAATTTGGAAGTCACACAAACACTGAGAAGTATCCAATGAAATCAACATTGTCTCTTCTTTTACATTCTCAAGTTGTCGCAACTGTGAGTCATTACCAGGTTGCTATCGAACCTTTGTAGCGCATAACTGGAATAAAACACCAACCTGGAACTGTTTCTACATTAGTGTCTGTAAAAGAGAAGGAATCTTATATTGACAGGGCATAGGTTATCTTTGATGCTTCTATAGAGTAGTGGATCTAGGATTGGAGCCATTGTTGATACAAATGAATTGTCAAAAGTTATTACTCGCTCAGGCTCTGGAAACTCATGTCGTGAAGTTTTTCCTGCAACAAGAGCTGACTTCTTTGAATTTTTGACATCCTCATAATTCTATAGGAAGAAAAAGGTGAAAGACATAACAAGGTCCTTTCTTTGGGCTCCATTTATTCCTATACATAAATATGACTCATTTTTAACAATGCTTCTACTCCTTTCAAAGTACAAGACGAAGAGTATCCCTGTCGTTGCATAAGTGAAACAAATATTGATAACATTATCATACAGTCTAATGTAATGCATATGCTTTCCAAAATTATCGACCTTCCTTGCTTTGAGACATATTTCCCATCTGATAATCATATGCACTCTGTCTATCAGATTACACGCGATGGGGTTGTGCTTCCTGTCAAGCTTCAAACCGAAAATAATCGACTCCACCAACAAATCTTCCAATAAAAAATGAATCTCAAAAAAAAGAATGCGGAAGGTTGACTCAGTAAAATCACATAATTGGCAACAATTTTAAGTAGAATTGGCAGAAATTTAAAGCAAGACATAGAATTGGGTGCTTAGATCAATCAAATACCACAATAATTTTTAAGATTCGACATCAATCCATCCAATTTCACAACTTCCTAAAAGTTTATGTTAAATCCTGATTCTTGAAGAGGGAAAGCATGAAAAGAAATGTCTTAGCTAACATGTCTCAACCATTCAGGTTTGCTATTTTGTTCAAACAAAAATAAGAATTTGAATTTGTTTAAGTACACTTAATTCTAGATTTTGAACAATATTGATGTTTTCAACTGAAATTAAACAATATAATTCTTAATTATTCTATGTTTAATGGATCCTTAATCTTTCATCTTTACCATCTCACAAAGCTCATAAAATTTTATAAGTCTACCTACCTTGCCATGTTAAAATTATCTTTCACTGCTGCAATTGAATCTGCTTGTAACTTTATTGACTCAATTTCTCAATGGCTCTCCCTTAATATTCCAACCAAACCATTTTAAAAACCAAACTCTAAACTTTCACATCTAGCCTAAAATCGTACAAAAAAAACAAAGCTAAATCTGATAGAGAGATCCCTCTCTGAGTTTAGAAGGCCTGGCTTCTAAACTTAAAAGCGGTTATGTGGTTACCTCTAGGTTTCTTTCACAACCTTAAGAAATTATGGAGTGATAAAAAGCCCAAACCATCAAGTTTACATTCTTAAATAACATATTCAACAATTTTATGTTCATCCTCTTAGTTACACTATTTTGGTTAGGATCTTATGGAAATTTTCTTTGATGTTGGCTCCCATATTGTAGAATATAGGATTCAAAATAATTAATAGTATATTATTTTCCATTATCAGTACGAAGGGAACCAATATTAGTTTGTGCTTCATTTTCAATCCAGACATGAAAACTTTTAAATGTTTCAAATGACTTAGACTTGTATTTCAACCAAGATAGCTAACACATTCTGGTGTAAACATCAATAAATACCATGATGTATTTATTTCCATTTGTATAAGGTACAAGCATAGGGCCACACAAATCTGAATGAATCAAACCAATTTTTCTACATGCTCTAGAATTAGAGTCATGGAATGGTTATTTGCTATGTTTTCCAAGAATGTAGGAATAACATTGCTTTTTTTTCTAGGAATAGTTGGAAGACTAGAAACACCATTCCTTTTCATCAAATGAAGACTCTCATAATTAATATGTCGAAATATATCATTTTATAGAAGACTTGAAGGCATGTAACTTCGTTATGATGAGTGATATGGGTAGAATTTTATACAGAACATGTAGATGTCCCATTTAGCTTCAACAACTTGTCTTCTTCTTCTCCAATCATCATGATATTGTTGTTGGAATTCCCCCTTATCTCAACCTTTCCATCAAAAGTATGAATGGATTTTCCTTGTTAGAAAATGTGCACAAGGGATATCAAGTTCTTCCACAATTGAAAAAGATAGAGAATGGAATGTAGAAAAAAATTGATAATATGGGAACTTGAATTTTATTGCAAAAATTCTTGAAGGCTTGAAATTGTACCTATTAGCAAAGTATACCAAGCCATTTATGTTTTCATCAAATTTCTCAAATGCTTCTCTTTGAAATGTCATGTGGCAAGTGGCACATGTGTCAAGCAACCATTTGTCTCTCTAAGAAGTAGATGCAATGTTAAACACATCCTCATGCAATCCAATATTATAGTTAGTGATAATATAATAATTCGATTCTAGTGTGTTACCCTTTTCTTTTTCAGGAGATTTTTCTTTTTCCTCTTGTTATTTGGTCTTCTCCCATGTAATTTTGCATGTTTTGGCTTTTTGTCATTTTCTTCTACAATGGATGCAATGTAGATCATATCTCTCTGTCTGATTTTGTCCACCCTTCCCCCCCCTCATTTGAACTTATTTCTCCCATATCCTTCTTTTTTGTTGTATCCTCTGGCAAAATCAATCTTTCCTTTTTGTGCAAGACATGCATTCTCTTTAGTGGATTGTGATGCTCGGTTCCTCTTTCCAAAGGTTATTTCTCTTTCTACAACCTTCTCAACCAAGGAGTCAAATATCATGTTTTTCATCCAACCATTTTCTTGCAGGGATTCAAGGTAGTGAGAGTAGGTAGGATAGAGGGCCTTTATGAAGGTTGTGAGGGGAAAATCTATCTTAACTTTGGTGATAACTATGTCATGCATGATAGCTTTGATTTTTGAGGCTAGTGCCATGGGTTCACCATCTTTTAGTTCAAGATTAAAAAGCTTCACAAGTAGTTGTATGAATTATAATTATAAACTTAGTATCATACAAATGTTTTAATTTTTTAAGTGTGTCATATGAATCAGTAATTTATACAATGTGTTATATGGAATTGTGATCTACGAATAAACCAAATTCCCTAAGTGTGGTGTTTGTCACTTGGAACAACAGAGGAAAGAGTAACTATCACTTTCTCTAAAACAAGAAGATATACAGAATGGGAAAGGAGCCTACTTGTGATTCTTTGGCTTCTCCTTCTCCTTTTGTCCTTGTTGTCATCGCAATCAATCCAACCCAAGTCGCTAGATCGATTCTTGTAAACACAAACAGATAACAACAAACAACATGCAATATAAAGATATCTACTTATCTTACTCAAGTCAAATCGATTAGATTTGAAATACATACATCATTCAAGAATACATTGCACAAGAAATAGAGACATATGTATGGGAAAATGAACCAACCCACCCTTGAGTGTCGGGAAGTGCACTACATTGCACCCTTGCATGGAGTATTTGGCACTGCAACACAGTTAGTCCCTTGCAGGTGAGCATTGGTGAGTCAGTAGGTCATATAACATATACTTCAAACCTTGGAAATCTCACAATATAAGTCATGACTGAAATGTTCTTCACTTAGGGCATATAGCAACTGAAATATAAGGGAATGATATACCCTATTTCATTTGTCCTAGGGATGATGTCCAGTTTGACCAGGTCTTGGGGGATGATGTCCAAATTTACCTATAACATATGCCCCCTAAAGCATGAAGTAAAAATAATAATAGTATTTGAATAAGATGCTTTACGATGTGATGAGCCGGAATTGAAGTGTACGGTGAACTGCATAAATATTGAAATACATTACATCATGATATATTTCATCTTGATCACGAATTTTTGAGGGAGGCATTCCCATGCTCAACACATAAACTATCTAATAACATGTACATAGTTCAGAAATTAGTCTACATTGGAATGTTTCCCAATATAGAAATGCCTATAGATATAGGCCCATGTTCGGATGACGATCTGTATGTAAATTCATTGTATAGATGATGTGTACAACAATCCTGAAATCGTAGCTCGGATGGATGAAACTAGATTCGGGGTCTTCTTATCTCATTCACTCGATCATTTAGGTACAAATATAACCATGTGAATATATGATTTGTAGTCGAACATGGGAAGACATCGTTTGATTACCAGCCAATGATGTGAGCTCTTAACAAACACGAGAGAACCACCATTGATGTTAATGTCTCTCAAGGTACTGTAGTACAGTTTACAAGACATGAATAGATGATTTTATGTCGAACGCCAAACAAAATATTTCGGTCAAAGGTCCGAAAGTGAGAAACTTGTCGATGATGTAACAAGCCTCGGGGTACTGGAAGATGTTTCTAAGTAAACTTCATGGATGATGAGTTGATGTCAATAGGAAGAAAATTTATCGCAAAATGGGAGTTACTGACTTCGAAGACAAAATGTGACTTGATATAGCAATGTTCAGGTATGACTATCATGAAAATGAAGGTTTATGAGTATTGCAGAAGGATGAGGTTTCACTGGATGACTTCTCTTGAACATATCGTCGACACTGAGATGAGTTGGCAGCATTGAACCAAAAACGAAGTGAATTTATGATGAACCATAGGTATGAATGAATCATCAAGAATATTACCCAACCTAAAAGTCATGATGATGGAGTTAAAGTGTCATGTTCAAGAGTGACCCGCTACCATAAAGTGTTTTGTTCTTTTTCCCAAATTTTCCTCGGTCATTTGTCGACCATTACCTCTTTATTTTTTAAAAATCTTGAGGAGGGTAACATATGCTTGACCTATAATTCAACCCTTCGGTCGAAATCATCGCTATTTAATAATTTAACGAGTCTAGCGATAAATGAAACTCGATTCTTGCCATGATCGACAAGCTCGTCGCTATTTTATGTTTTAACGAGCCTAACGATAGTGATAGACCAGTCTTTTTTCATGTTTAGAGAGTTTGAAAAAGAGGACAAAAGAAAACTCCATAATTCCTTTTTCATAAATTTATCACACAGGTCCGAAAAAGTGTAAAATGATACCTAATAAAACCTCTTAGCCATCTTCAACTAAGGTTTTCCTTTTTCGTAAATAATCTATCTCAATCTCGAGAAGGGTTAAACTTATACTTAGTAGATGTCATTTCATTTACTTTTATGAGCTCAAAAAGATAAGTGCTTGGAAATATTTTCACATTATCGGAGTCTAAAAAGAGTTGAAAGAAGACTCCAGGGGTTCCTTTTTCACCATTATCAAAGCTCTAAAAAGAGATAAAAGTGCGCTTCAAGTCCTTTTTCATTTTTATCAAAGCTTGAAAAATAAGGATAAAAGTATGCTTTGTGGTTAAATCATTCTTGTATAAGTGTGCACGACTAATATGTTGTATCAGTTGTAAAACCCGTTTATAAAACCATCAAACGGATGAAAAATACCTATTTCACAAAAAAAATGAATAAGAACCATAGTCACAGCATTAAATATGAATAATCGAATTGATTAATTAAAAGTGTTTACCATTCATTTTTACCATTTGAAAGTTACCATTTGAAAATTGGAGCTTTGAGCTAGTTTTTGTCCCCGAACATTAGCAGTTGATTGCAACAGATTCTGTGGATGATTTTCCTCACCATTTGATGCAGGTTGGAGATATGAACCTTCTCTTTCCTTTAGTATCGTTTATTGTGAATTTCATGTTAAATTTTTAGGGTTTTTATCCCCTTAGGGTAAATCTACTACGCTCAGAGGGAAATTCACCCTTGAATGTCGAAAAGTGCATTGCAGTGCACTGAAATTGAAGGCCAAATGCACTGCAGCGCTCTGTCTCTTGACTTGGGGTGTGTTGGGTGAAATTTCCATTCTTTTTTTTTTTTTTTGTGCCCAAAATTTCCTAATTTTTTTGCATGAAATGGATCCTAATGATTCTTATGATTTTGTTTCAGGTATTCATCATATCAAAATGACGATTACATGGAGGGAAAGAGAACATGATTCCCCTAAATGATGTAGGTACAGTAATATCCCTCAGAGATTATGGGTTGCTAAAGTACTTCAGATTTTCAGGTATGAGGTAGAAAATGGAACTATTGGAGTTCCTCATTCGTTCATGGGATTCAGTGATACAATATTTTCATATTGGGGACAAAGTGGTCCCAATATTAGGGGAGGTCATTTATTTTATTACAGGATTATTGAGGCAAGGTTCGCCCATTTTTCTTTTAGGATTTTCTCTTAGAGGAGAGACAATGAGAGATTACATATTGCAGTAATGTCATCCAATGACTGAACCTAGTCAGGATGGGAAAACAAACATCTGAGATGTACATGATTTTCCTTTGAGGACCATCCTATTCGCCATCGCAAAGCTTACCAGTTCTGCTACACTACATGTGGAAAACATATCATACATGTAGTATGCACTAGAGTGTTTGGAACCAACAATATTTAACTGGGTTGAAGTTGTCCTCTTTCAGATGAAAGAACAATTGACCAATGGAAAGGGAGGAAGGAAGAATAATTTTAACTATGGCTCGATCCTGATCTCCTTTTCCTTAGAGAAGATTCCATTGATGTAGCCCCAACATGTTACACTGGGTGTATCGAGCCCTAGAGATCCAAGGAAATAGAGATTGGTAGAATTGATGGCTAGACATGATGGTCAATCGACAATCATATTCTCTACTGCATTATTCGCCTATTTTAGACGATAGATGATTTCCATCGATGATTATGCAAATGCAGGCGTAGACTTCCGAGGAGATCTAGACTTGATTCTACCAGACGACGCTCAATGGGGTGTAATTGGTAATAATGTTTTGACCATGTTTTTTTATTTTTTCTAATGTTTATACATGTTTTTGTATTTTTATGTTTCCAAAGACTAAACTAAAGTTTTGATGTATGCATATGTGGGTTGAGTTTGACCAATGGGTCAGCCAGAGCAGAGAGTAGATGAGCTAGCAGAGAGGGTTATCAAGAGAGAAGTCCTTTGAGATTTAGATATGATCAAGACTCGCGCTAGGCTATAGCAGCACATAGAGGGATTGACTCTTGGGATTTCATATTTCCAGATCGAAAAGTTACCCATGAGAATACAGTGCCATGCTATTAGCATTCCTAACCATTGGATGTGGTTATTGTGTAGGATAGATAGATCAGTAGCTTGTTATCATGGGCATCACTAGTTTACTTTGACATTTTGTATACATTTTGAGGTCATATGAACAATGTGTCTTGGGCACAAATTTTGTAAAAACCAATAAATTTCTATTTATTTGTTTTCAGTGTTTTCCTATTTTTATTGTGTAATCCTATTCAATTATGTGATGTGAATTGAAAATATGTATTTACATGTGTTGCAAATGTATTTTTATAACATAATTCGCTAAGGAATCAGTTATTGTGTTCAAGTTTCTGCAAATGTGTTGATATTGAATAAAATCAAAGTGTCTTTCCAAAAGTCTAACTCTTAGGAACATACGATTCAGTGTTGGATTTCTGACAGTATAAATGCTAGTAAGTTGTAGTACAACAAGTTGTGAGTCTAACATAATGATGATGCGGTTAATACCAAATGAAATGGCATCATAGAGAAGTTCGATCAATGCACTATACTCAGCAATATTGATTGTATATCGACCGATTCAAATCCCTTAAAACTCACTAACTCGCCGCTCGGAGAGAAAATGGCCCATGATGCAAAGGACAGATTCTTCATACAACGACTATCACCATCAGCATATCCAACAAATGGTTCCAAAGATTTATACATCTGCGATGAAATGTAAAGCGGATTAATAACTTCAAGAAAACTATAGAAAAACAAACTAAGACAGTAAATGAAAATCAAAAGCATATATAAAATATAATACAACATTTTACCACGCTCATGTTTAAGCATAGTAACGTTTGAGATACAACCCATTTCGGGGCTGCACTGACAGAATTCCATCATAATCTGCCAACTCGTAGGAACCCTTAGAAGGAACTCTTTTGACAATATAGGGGCCATGCCATAATAGCTCAAATTTTCCTGTACCTATTACATCAGCTTCCTGAACATAAAGTAAGACTAGGTCACCCTCTGAGAAGATGTGACACTAGACATGTTGGTCGTATTGTGCCTTTATACGTCTCTTATGAGCTTCGTTGGCCAATGAGGTTTCACGATGCATTTCATCAAGATGGATGAGGTTAAAAAGACACGCTTCTTCTTCAGAAGTGTTAGGTAACAAGTCAATGGTGAGTTTTAAAGACGGTATTTCACATTGGATAGGAAAGATAGCCTCCAAACCATACACCAATTGAAAGGGGGTAAATCCAGTTTCATTTCTCACCGAGGTTCGGTATGCCCACAAAACCAAGTACATGATGAAATTCCAATTTCATTTATGAACTCATATCATTCTTTGAAGCATTCGTTTAAGAATCTTGTTAATAGCCTCAACTTTTCCATTTGATTGTGGATTATAAGGAGTAGAACTATCATGCAACAGTCCTAATTTGGCAATCAACTCATTCATCGTGTGATTGTGAAAATGATTACCATGATCTATGACTATAGCATGTGGAACACCAAACCGTGAGATGACACGATGAAAAAATAATAATGTAGTTGTTTCACCTGTGTTATTGAATGTAGGCATCACTTCAGACCACTTGGTAAAGTAGTTTACCGCGACAATAATATAACCATGCCCCCCAAATGAATGAGGGTTGCATGTCATGAAGTCAATGCTCCATTTTGCAAATGGTCCCACAGCAATAACAGGATGCATCGGCATTGGAGGTTTGCGGATTTTATGATCAAATATCTGGAACACATGACAACTTATGACCGTGAGGATGCAACTGTGAAATATAGTAAGCCAAAAGTAACCGACATGGTGTATCTTCTACGTGGTAGCGTATCCAGACAAGTTTCCACCACAAGCCCCAGCATGACAATCATTTAAAACCTTTTCAGCCTCCTCATGAGTGAGGCACATCCTTAAAATCGTAAGGACACCACAACAATAAATTGTATCGCCGACGATCAGATAATATTTGGCTTGGTATCAAATATGTCATTGTTGAGAGTCAGAGGTATCGTGCTGAAAATTTTGGGTTTGGAGATAAACGATAAAATCCCCATACCAAGGATCAGATGATCTGATAAAAAATAGAGACACATCAAGAATTGATGGTTCTAATGTAGTATTAGTACTATCGGAGGGAAGGTCGCAGAGAAGCTCAACCAAAACTAAGGACTTCTTTGACTTGGATTTGATGAATTCCAAATCAAATTTTTGTAAAATGGTGATCCATTTTGAATATTTTCCCCCCAGAAATTTTCGTGACAGAATGTATGTCATGGGGCTCCAATCGTAAATGACAATGGTATTCTGGAACAAGATATAATGGCGAAATCTTTGGACAACTTGAACGACTACCAAGGTGAGATTTTCTATGTATGAATACTTCACTTCTATATCAGATTACGACTCAAATAATATATCGCATGTTCTATCCCAGATTATTCTTGGACCAATACCATAACAATGGTCGTATCTGTTGTGATGATATATAATAAATAATCACTCTGATAATTGGGGGGATACATTAATGACGCTCGGACAAGAGTATACTTGACAGCATCAAAAGAAGCTTGTGCAACCTTGTCCCAATGGAAGGGAATCCCCTTTTTCAAGAGACGAGTAAATCCTTTAGCTATTTCGATATAGTTGGGTATGAACCTCCTTAGGAAGTTAGCCTTTCCTTGAAGTTTCTGTAACTGAAGAAAATTTGATGGTGCAGGCAAATCAAGAATGACCTGGACCTTTAGAGGGTCGATTCGAATTCCTTCTTTTGAGATGAATAATCCTAGAAAATGAACAGAACCAACACAAAACACGCATTTTTGTGGATTGAGGCGTATTTTACAATGTCGGCAGTGTAAAAATATAGGTCTCAAATGCATCTAGTGATAAGTTTGGTTTCGTGAATGCATGGGTAAATCATCTAGATAAGGTTGAACAATGTGTTTGATTTCATTGAAAGCATAATTCATTGCTCTCTGAAATGTTTCCCCGGCGTTATTTAAACAAAATGGGAGTTTCTGATAAGTGAATGTGCCCCAGGGACAGATGAATGTTGTCTTATATTTTTCCTCTAGGAAGATATCGATTTGATTGTAACCAGAAAATCCATCCATGAATGAAAATATTTCACATCTAGCACAATCGTCAATAATATGGTTGATAAAGGGAGTAGGATAGTCATATTTTAGACAAGAAATATTGAAAACCCGGTAATCAATGCACACTCTGATTGTCCCTTGTTTCTTCATGATAGGAACAATATTGGAAACCCAATCAGTAAGCGAAACATGGTAAATGAAACTAGCACGCAAAAGAATTTCAACTTCTGCTTTAATGGCAACAAAATTCTTCGGGTGAACAGGATGAAGGCGTTGACATACCAATCTAACATTAAGGTACATTTTAATGGTGTTTTCAACGATACTAGTATTTATACCTGGCATTTACTCGTAATACCAAGAAAATCTATCATGGAATTCACGAAATAGAGAGCGATAAGTTTCGAGTTTTAATGGAGAACAAGACATGCCGACATTGATCTAGGTGAATATTGGTGGTCACTTGCCTATTCCACTTGTGGCCCCACCATTGTCTCTTTCAGTTTTTCAGTTTCGACACAACTTATTATTTTTAGCAGTTTTTCAGGTCCTGAACTTCTAGAGCCATTTTGAGGCCCTAAACGACGCTTCTTGGGAAAATGGGGAGAAACATGGGTCCATGGACTAATTTCGCTTACTTGAAATTTTTAGTCCTTGGATAGATCTTTCTAACGAGGTATGGTACGCGTCAAACGAAGATCATATGCCAAAGTTACGTCCCCGGGAAGTTGAAACACCAATTTACCCAAACGAGGCCCATAGTTTTGGTGCTTCATCTCCTAGGGTTAAGGTTTTGGCTGTTTAGGATTTCCCATTGTTTCAAAATAAAAAATAGGCCCTCAAGCCTCATTGTAACTCAGTTTAGAGGCCTATAGCTGCCACATCTCTTCTTAGAGATAGCTACCAGCGCCCTAGCTAATTTTATTTCCATTCTTTCTGTAAGAACATTTCAGTTCTTTGATATTAATTAAATGAAGTGTTATTTCCGATGCATATTTGTATTTATGGCTATATGATTATTCTGTTGTGTTCTTGCATAAATCCAGATCAGACATGAATTTTTTCTACAACACCGAGTTTGGTTGAAATATCGATAGAAATGGTTTCTTCAATATTTGATAAGTTTCGCTCAGATTCGAATTCATTAATGGGAAAAGAATTTGAAAAGAAAGTTTTGATCGATGGGTGATATAGTTCAATGAGATTATATTCTTCGTAATCCTGAAGACAGGAACGATGATGATGATCTTCCCATGGTTCTCCTTTTGGCATCATGGATTCCACAATGCTCTCATCAATCAAGAAAGTCGATGAAAAAGGATTAGATGGAGTACAAAAATCTAATGAACGATTGACCCAAATGATCAGCGATGATGATTTCAGATTCATCACCCAAGCCATGTAAATTGATTTCTATGCCAACTCAAATGCGCTGGACAGCAAAAATTCATCCAACGTAACAACTTCACAATCACCTATAATATTCCTTAAGCCAGATGAACTGTAAGATATCATGTAGTAGGTCTCTATGCTTGCAATTTTTGTTGACGTCGTAGGCAGCGGTAATGCAAAGGTTCCCATTAGGGAAGAATCCTTTAGGAGCCCTACAATAATATTTTGAAGTGCTAGTTTGGGTGTGTGAACTAACAGAACGCTTCTAGTTACCTGGGAACTGGAGGCAAGGAAGGAGAGTTGATTGATGATTGTGATAACACCTTTATGAGCAAAGGTGATCATTCTAAAATATGTAAAGGCAATCTCATTCATAGCATATATCCATGGCCTTCTGAGTAAAATGTTGTAATCAAGTGGTCCATCAACGACCTCAACTTCAACATTTACTATTTTCCCCCCTAGTTCGACATGCAAGTTATTGATGATACCATAAGGCTTATATGTACGACCGTCAAAAGCTTTCAACGTTGTAGGCGATTGAGATAGGCGCGGAAAGCCAAGTGACTTCCAACAGTTTAGAGACATAATGCATGTATATGCTCCCTCATCAATAATAGTACGATGAACGAGGTGATTGAGAACATTTAGTTGGATGGAGAATCAAAATTTTGCTAGTAATTGTGGCACATAGCCCATATGATTAAAGACTACAAGATTGGAATCTGTCAGATCGATTCCACCAATTTCTGACAATAAAGCCTGTTTCTGGTAGGGACAATTTTGAAGTACCTCAAGCATCAACATAGATGAAGGGGATTGAGCCAAATCTTCAACTATATTATAATTTTGAGCAGCTCGAGCTTGAGGATTGAATGTTGATTTATGGACGACTCCCTTCGTTGGCTTTATTGTTAACTCAGGAATAGAAGTTGGCGGAATAGATTTCGTAGACGGATTTTTTTCAAGGTAGTAGGTTGATCAGTAGCCTAAATACCATAATTATATTACGTGTTGACACCAAAACATCAGTTTTTGGTTTTGTGATAGATAGCATAAGCACTTGGGTACTAGAAGCTAGATCCGTAGCAACCAAATTTGTGCCTAGATTCAGAAATGGGTCTGTAACCACAACAGATGTAGACAAGGTCTTAATTAATTTTGAGACTTCGGCACAGTGAGGACAGTCTCGAAAAAAGTGCTCCTCCTTACAGATTATGTAAGGGTAACAAGGCTTCTAATTGTTTCCATTTTGTTGATCAGATGATCGTTCCTGCGGGATTGAATTTTTCTTTTTCTTCGCTTTCCAATTTTTCTTACTTCTAGATTTCTTGTCACTTTTTCCTTTGTTAGATGAAACTGCATGGATTTTGGAAGAAGGTGTAGGATCAAATGCAGCTTATTGATGTGTGATTTCAGTATCGATCATACGTTCACTGGCATGAGAGCCCTTAGATGGAGGAGGAACAATAAAATTAGATCGTGGCGTGTTGGGAATTTTTTCATAGAGCATGCCAGATTGAGTATAAATCAAATATAAGTACTGGGCACGAGAAATGACCTGTTCTTCAGTGATAATGCCACCCTTATCCACATCCTCGGTGATAGATGGAAACAAGGACTTAATGAACCACTTAGCAAGAATTTGATCAGGAAAAAATGTCTTGACCATTCTACGACGATGACACCACTCATGAATATGATCAAAAATGTGAGTAGCATTAGTATGTTTTAAATTGGTCAAGAGTTTCATTTAAGTTTCATATCGTATGGGTAACTGGAAGTGAGTTACAAAGGTAATAGCTAAGGAACTGAAATTATCGAATGAAGCTCGTGGTAACTCAATGTACTACTTCGCGGCCGGATAAGTGAGCATACGTTAGAAAAGACGTAGTTGAACAAAGCCATCATTTAAGGATTTAGATGAACACCACAAATGATAGGTCATAACATGTGTCGACGCATCTTCTCCAGGGTTTTCATTAAACTTAGGAATATCTGAGGACAATTTATGCTGTATCATCGGTGTTAGGTAGATTAATCCCTCTTATGGACAAGAGCGATCTCCCAAGTATCCTAAGTATATCTAGAAAAAATAGACCGAATGAAAACCATTTTCTCTAGATTATTATGATTTATAATTATTAATTAACTAATTAGGAAGAGATTCTCCTACCTTAAGTCCAACGCTTGCTATAATCTTCAATCTAGATGCTCCAAAAGAGGTCAATTCAGCGTGTAAGACCTGCATCCAAAGACAAGAAAAAAGATTAAAATCACCTGCAAGATATAATAATTCAGAAACATTAATCTATCTCAGTGATCAAGGAATCCAAGAATTAAATTACTCAAATAGATACATGAACAACTTAATGAGAAAAAATAATTCATTTGTATTAACTTATATGATAAGAAGTAACCTTACAACCTTGTCACCTTGATGTTATACAGGTTCTTCCGGGGTCCTGAATAGTCGTGTTCCATTGGATTGATAAGCCTTCTCCTCTCTAAAATAGCATAAAACTATGGATATGAGTATGTAATTGTTCTCATACCATTGATGCCAAGTATAGAGAGTATAATTTCTTCAGCAATTCATCTCAAAACAACCAATTTCTAAGTACCCTTGAGACTGAAACATGATCTCAATTTATAGCATAAGGGAGGAGGTTTCAGTTCCAAATAAAGGGGGATAAAATCCTCTCAAAAAGGTATTTTAGCTCCAAATACCAAGGGATAATCTCCATTAATGAAGGGATAGAGGTTCACGAATGAAGGGGTGAAGCTCAACCAGATTACGCTTCTAGAAGCTTCCAGCTGGGAGAATATTCGACCAGCTGGGCTTCTAGAACTCAAATTTTCTTATATTTTACCTTTTACGAAGGTTTACAGTTTTAATAAGCAAAACGTGTGGGATGTGTCGCAGGTTATAGAGCAAGAAACTATGGTACCGTAGGCAATGATTAGGAAAAGTGCGAAGTTAGGATTTTTAGGGTTTTAATGAGCTTTTTCCAAATTCCAAGACTTGGTTTAGGAACTTTATAATTTTGGACCTTCAAGGGAGCATAAAATAGGTAATGATGAACCCATATAGACAGCTAAATGTCATGGTGACAATTTTTAGTGTAACACATTTCCCCTTAAATCACGAAGTCTGAAGTAGTTCCGAAGAGTGAAGTGCTTTATCATTCCGAGGATTGGGTTGCAGGCGTACTGGTTGAGACCTGTAAAAACATTCAATGCAAACATATATATGTATATCATCGCTGAGGTAGGCATTCCATACTCAGATAAAAACTAACTACATGTTCTGATAGAGAAATGATTTTAGAATTACATCAATAGTAGACACAACATGGACATAGCCATCTGTCATAAGTAGTCTATTATTTCATGAATAATAAAACTCCTCGCAGCCTGGATGGTAGAAACTAGATCCAGGGTCTTGATTTCTTCTTCTTAAACTAGTACGATTCTATCCATGCGATTGATTGTGTCAAAGTTGAACATGGTAGAAACCACTTGATTACCAGTCAATGATGTGAACTATTAACAAGTGTGAGAGAAACCACCAATAATGACAATGGATCTCAAAGTACTCAGTGAAATCTATGAGGTGTGATTGAATAATTTGCAGTTGAACAATTCACAGAGCCATTCGATCGAAGGTCAATGATGTAACCTGTCGTCGAAGGCGAGAAACCTGCCATTAGGGCATGAATATCCCAAGGTATTGATAGGATTCTAGATCAACTTTCTAGATGATGAGTTGTCATCGATAGAAAGTGATCCGTCGTAGGGAAGCCCACAACAAGAAACCATTAGATCAAGTTTTGAAGAAATTTTAGCAAGGACTGAATCAGGGATGGTCAATGTGAATGGAGAATTTTTTTTGTTAATGAATGGTTTATTTGAACTATTCTCTTGAACACATAATGACACTACAGATGGTTTTGTGACAATTGACCTAAAGATAATACCCAGAAACCGGCTGAAGACTTTCAATGTGGTTTTATTAACTATTAGACAAAGGGTTTTCCCAACCCAAATATGAGCGTGATAAAAGTGTCATGTTCAAGAGTGGTATAGTAATTTTTGGAACAAAGTGTGACAATTGGATTCATTTTCTCTCTTTTTCCCCGACCATTTCTGGCAAGTACCTCGCTATTTTTGAAAAGCTTTAGGAGGATAACATTTTCTTGTTATATAAGCTCATCCTTCGAATGAGTCCTACTTAGTATTAAAATCAAACCCTAAGAAGGAGTGGTTTGTTCCTATTTGTAATTTACAGGTCCTTTACTGTTAAGTTTTAACGAGTCAAGTATACGTGAAACTCGGTGTTTTTCAGTTTTATGGAGTCGGAAGAAAAACTTAAGAAAATTTCGTGGGTGTACTTTTTCGTAAATTTAGTCTCTCAAGCCCGAAAAATGATAAAATAATGCAAGGGAGAACTCTATTGACTATGATTAGTCAATGCATGCCTTTTTCGTAAATAGTCCATTTCAGTCTAGAAAAGGGGTAAACTTATACTAAAAGGACGACTGTTCATTTACTTTAATGAGTTTGAATAGTCAAGTACTCGGAAATATTTTCATGTTTAGAGAATCTGAAAAGGGCTTAAAAGAGGACTCCAGGGTTTCGCTTTTTCGTAATTTTCAAGAGCCCGAAAAAGTGATAAAAGTGTACTCATCATCAAAATAATCATTTTCACTTGAAAAACCTATTTTATGCACATAAACTCGAAAAATTAAACATATATGTTTCCAATAAGTAAAAACTTTTGAAAATTTACTTTTTAAAGTGGAAAAAAAATAAAATACTAATTTATTCATTCAAAAAATCTTATAAAAAGTAGTTCAACAAAGTCATTTTCACCTTTTGCATTCAAAGTTGAAAGTTGAGAGCTTCTGGTAGAAAATATTCCAAAGGTGATAACGGGAGAACTGACTGCTCAAGTCAAAAACCGTCGAATCCAGGTAATCCACAACACTCTTCTCTTCATTTGCATCCAATTAAATTCTCTTTTTAATAGTTGAAATCATTTTTTGAGGGAAAAAAAGGTTCCAAAATTCTGCTCTCGGGGGTCCGCAGGTCATGCACTACTTACCTGTGGACCCTGATAATTTTCCAAAAGGAAAACTATCGGGCTACCATGGTTTTTACGAAGAGCACGTGCGGCAGTCTGCACTGTCTCTATATAAAAACTGTGGGGGCACCATGAGAAAAGGAATTTTACTAAATTCTCTAAAAGATGGTTACAAATTCTCACTCTAAAAGCTTCTAATATTCAAATGCGTCCATTTGAAAATTGTTCCACAATGTTGGAGTGGAGAGAAAATGAGCACGAAGAGGTAGAAAATGCAGCTATGAATGATCCAGTCATAATGCATGTATTGAGAAATTGTGGATTATACAAATTCTGGGAAATTCAAGGCATGATGGCATAGGTGGAACTAATAACCTGGCTGGTGAACAAATGGGGTGTCCAAGAACAATGTTTTATCATTGTTGATCACAAGCTAGAACTTGATCTTGAAGACATTTACTTCCTCACTGGTTTATCCTAAAGAGGTGAAAATATTTCTTTGTTCGGAGCTATACAAGGTGGCCTCCCTATCGCTAGATATAAATAAGAATTTGCAGCGACGAAGCATAAAGAGTATCCTACGTCTTGATCTTAAAGTCATTTCATTCACCGTGAACAAGTTGTGTGGGAGCGCAACTCCACATGTAGCTACCAAGTCTCAGATGCAGACAAGACTTTACTGTTATAGAGGTACCATTTTCAATTGGTGTGAAGGGGTATTGGCCAATATGAAAGGCCAATTAACCAGAGCAAAAAAATCAAAGTTGAAAAACTTTGGGTATGGTGCCATTTTGGTTTCTTTTGCTTTGGAGAGGATTCCTTCTCTCACCCCTCAGCTGAACCCTATTGATCTTGGTGAACCTAGAGAGCCTCGCATGGTGCGCTGGGTTGCATTGATGTATCACCATGATGGAAATGATTTTGTGGTAGTTTGATTCACTCCATCATATTTTTGTTGGCTTCAGAACCAAATATTTGATATTAAGTATTTCCTGTATGGAGGCATAGATTTTCGGGGTGATCCCAAGATGTCCTTACCTCCAGGGGCACAATGGCATGAATCAAGTAAATGAAACATTTCTATGTGTTTTAAATCTAATTTTTATTTTTATTTTTTATCATCCAATACTAGACAAAATTTTAAATGCAGATATTGGTCCACGAAGGCCAGTCACTCTCCGCCGCTTCGAAAGGAAGCCAACATAGCTTGTTGTACAACCACAAAATCAGGCAGCAGAAATCCTTACCGACTTGGAGCGTAACCTAGAAAGGTTGAATTTATATATCCCAGAGACATTGATGGATGATATTCTGTTTCGTCTCCAGAGACACGTTACTGGTGTTCCTGGCCAGTTTAGGAGATTTATGTGCAGGGTGGCGCAGGCGATAGTTTACTATGATTATCATCACCACTGATAGTAAATGATCATCGTAGACTATTGTATTTTGTTTTTTGTATCACTGTCTTTCAGATCATAAGGTGTTTTAAACCTATGATGTAGACAATGTAATATTCTTTGAAAACAAATTTTTTTATCTATGATATTACTACTTTCGCTGGCTATCTTATACAACCCATATCGAATGTTGTTTTTGGTTTACTATTTAATGTTGTAAATGTCTATTTATAACATTATTAGCTAATGTATCAGCCAATGTATTTAAATTTCTTGGAATGTGTTGATATTCGATGTAATCAAATTGCCTTTCCAAGAGATGAACCTTCAAAAATAATCGCAATAACACTCAATTTTTAATTGTGTATACTTTGTTTAAGTGTAATACAATGAGTTCTGAATCTAGCCTAATGATCAAACGTCAAATGCCAAATGGAATGTCATCAGATAATAACTCAATCATTGCGCTATATTTTGTAACATTATTTGTTGTTTGACCAAGGCTTACCCCATGCATAGAAACTAACTCATCATGTAGGCATCGCCTCGGCCCATTTTGTAAAACAATCAACTATGAGAATAATATACCCATGCCCCCTAGCCGAGTGAGGGTTACATGTAATGAAATTAATGCCCCATTTTGCAAAAGGACCTACAACAATTATGGGGTGAAGAGGAGCTGGTGGTGCACGCATATTTCAATAAAAAATCTTACAATTGTGGCATTTTCGGACTGCGAGAATGCAATATTTGAATAATGAGGGCTAAAAATAACCAGTGTGCAATATCTTTTGGCCTGTGGCATACCCCGACATATGGCCACCACACATTATAGAGTGGTAGTCATTCAAAAATTTTTCAGCCTCTTCATGAGTTAAACATCGTCGAAATACAGAATCCACACCACGACGATAAAGTGTGTCTCCAACCATATTTTATTGTTGAGATTGGTAACGGATATTTCATCGATTTGAATGCAAGATTTTAGGCCAAAATTTTTGGGTTTGGAGATAAATGATGATATCTCCATACCATGGATCTAATGTACTGATAAGAAACAAATATTCATCGACAATCGTATGCTCTACCATAGTTTATGTCTCAGTATTTGGGAAGTCACACATAAGTTCAACAAACACCAGTGATTTCTTTAATTTGGATTTTTCAAATTCTAAATCAAACTCCTAAAGGATAACAATCCATTTAGAGTATTTTCCCTCGAGTAATTGTTTATTCAAAATTTACATCATTAGGTTGCAATTAGATATCATAGTTGTTTTTCGTAACAATATGTAGTGATGAAATCATTGGACAACTTGTACTGCTGCCAAGGCCAATTTATCCACATGCGAATATTTAATTTCAGTCGTATTGAGATTCCGACTAAGATAGTAAATCACATGTTCATTGTGTAATTCATCTTCTTGAACTAATACCATTCTAATGGTCGAATCAAAGGCTGCTCGGTATAAAAATTAATCCTGGATGTAATTTGGTGGATGCAACAACGGTGCATGGGTCAACACGTGTTTTAAAGCATCAAAATATCGATCAGCGATCTCATCCCAAATAAAAGGAACATTCTGTTTCAAAAGCCTGGTAAAACCTTTCGTTAACTCAACATAGATATGGATAAATCTACGTAAAAAGTTTGCTTTCCCTTGCAAACTTTGGAGTTAAAGAAGTGTGGAAGGAGGAGGTAAATTAACAATAGCCTCAACCTTCGATGGGTCGACATGAATACTTGATTTGGAAACAACAAATGCAAGCATTCTACCAGATTGTACACAAAAAACACATTTGTGGGGATTTAACCGAATCTTATAATGCCTACATCTCATAAATATTGCTCTTAAATGGGCAGGATGATCTTCCCTGTGAAACGAATGAGCAGGTAAATCATCAAGATAAGGATGCACAATGTGTTTAATGTCGTGAAAAGCGTAATACATTTCCCTTTGAAAAGTTGCACCAACATTCTTTAATCCGAAAGGTAGCTTACAATAAGCAAAATTCCCCCAAGGACAAATGAATGTTGTTTTTGGTTGATCAGTAGGGAGTATGTTTATTTAATTGTACCCAAAAAATCCATCCATAAATGAATACATTTTATTTCCGGCATAATCATCGATGATTTGATCGATATAGGGAGTTGGATAATTGTCTTTTGGACAAGATTTGTTAATATCCCTATAGTCGACACATACTCATATGGTTCCTTGTTTTTTTATAACAAGAACGATATTAGATACCCAATCTATTAAAGGAATCGGATAAATAAAACATGATTTTAATAATTTCTCAACTTCAACTTTGATAGCAACATATTTTCGTGGATGTATCGGACGTAATCTCTGCCTGACAGGTTTAGCATTCGGGTAAGTCTTTATTTCATGAATAACAATGTTGGGATAAATTCCTGGCATTTCTTCATAATACTAGGAAAATATGTCACGAAATTCTTGAAATAGGGCTTTATATGTAGTAATTTCATCTGACGTACAAGAAGCACCTATATGAATGTTTGCAATAATTCCTGGTTTAATGGATATGTCAATGGGAACTGTAGAAGAAATATTTCCCAAATTAATTTCAGAATCTGAATTTATAATCGATATTGGACTTTGAGGTTCGTTAACATATTCAGTTGGAAATTAGATGAAAAATTATATGCAAATCTATCAAGCTCAGGTAAAAATGATGACCGATGATGGAGATCATCCCATGGTAATTCATCTATGGACAAGAATTCATGAATGATTTCATCGGTATGAAACACTTATTGAAAAGGATCAGGAATTGATGTTATAGCTGAGCTTGATGGTGAAAATTATTCTTCATTGATCACACTCATTGGATCATAATCATTTGATAAAGGATTGGAAAATGACTATACTGCTTGATATGCTATCTCAAAAGGACTCAAAGGCATCACACCAGTGAAAGAATCCAGTTCTGACTCTAAAGGCACTATACAAGGATCATCAAATGGAATAGTGCTTGATGTAATCATATTTATATTAGCAATAGTACGTGATACGTTAGGTGGAGGCATGGAAAAAGTTTGCATTAAGGAAGAATCTTTAATTAAACCTACACCAACATCCTCATAAGGGATAGTCAATTTTCCAACATGCTGAATACTATTTGTAGAAGCTGGGCCAGACGAATAATAGGAGATTTGATCGATTTTCATAATCTTTCCTTGATGAGGGAACATGATTAATTGAAGATGGATGACACGACAACAGTCATAACATAAGACCAACTTCGACCCAGAAGAAGGTTGTAATCTAGAGGGGCATCAACAAATTCCACATCTAAATTAATAGTTTTGCCTTCAACCTCTATAGGTAGATCTTGCAAAATTTCATATGGATGGAATCCTCTTTCGTAAAAAGCTTTGATAATTGTCAGAGATTGGTTAAGTGTTGGAGAACCAAGTGATTTCCAACAGTTTAACAACATAATACACGTAGATGCTCCTTCATCAATTATAGTGCAAAAGAAATGCTTGTTTTTTACTAGTACTGGGATCTGAAAAGCCATTTGATGAGGGAGTCGAAGTGTAAAATTTTCTAAATCTAATACCATGAGGTTCGAATATTGAAGATCTACAACTCCAATAGCTGATAAAATTCATTTCCTTTGTGTTGGACATGATTGCAGCACTTCTAAGGCCGACATTGTTGAAGGAGATATTGCTAGATCCTCAACAATGTTGTAATTCTAAGCATCTCTCGCATGTGGATTGAAAAATTATTTCCAAAGTACACCTTTAGTAGGAAATTTAATCACTAAATCAGGATTAGGTTTCTCGATATGAAGTGGATCAGAAACCGGAGGAGATGTAACTGGTATTGAATTAGAATTTTCTACTTCTTTACCAGTAATAGGATTCTTACTGCCATAGTCTTACGATCGAGTCACAACCATTACTTGAGACATCATCAAAATATCTACTGATGTATTAGAAGAAGATCCAATAATTTTTCTATCTTGAACAGGAAAAGGATCCTTTAAGACAGCGGGTGTAGACAAACCTTTGACAAACTTAGAAACCTCATACCTATGCGGGCATTCTTTGGTTAAATGATCCTCGTCATAGATAAGACAAGGATAACGAGGTTTTCATTTATCATCATACAACTTAGTTTTCTCAGCTTGTTCTTTGGGAGAGGAAGTTTGTTTACTTTTATTCTTCCCTTTCTTCTTATTGCCAGATTTAGACTTAGTTGTAGAAGAAACTACAATGTGAATATCGGCAAAAATTTCGAGGGAAGAATCTCCTTTTGGTGAATCAGGTAAATTTATTATAGGAGAAGTAATATTGTAAGATTTATTCTTACTTTTATTAGTACTAACTAAACAAATTACACCATCAATGACATGAGAGCCCGAGGGAGTTGTTATTATTTGACCAGGATGCGGTAAATCCAGAATTTTCTCATACAAAGTACCTAACTGAGTATAAAATAGGTCAAGGTACTGAGCTTGAGCAAGGACTCGTTCTTCTGTAACAACTCCTCCTTTAGCTACATCTTCAGTAATTTTTGGTAGTAATGATTTTATAAACCATTCTGCCAAAATTTGATCTGGAATAAAAACTTTCACCAAACATCTTCTACGTCTCCATTCATGTATGTGATCTGCTATGTAAGTAGACATAGATTGTTTTAGTGAAGTTAATAATTTCGTGCCATTGTTGTATTTGACTGGCAATTGAAAATGAGTTAAGAAGGTGATTCCTAAGGCATTGAAATTGTTAAACGAGCCTCATGGTAGTTCAATATACCATTTGGCTGCTAAACCTATGAGCGTTCTCTGAAAAAGTCTTAATCGAATTGAATCATCAATCAAAGAGTTGGATGCACACCAGAGGTGATAATCCATGACATGGTTAGAAGGGTCCTCTCCTAATTTACCTTCAAATTTCGGAATATCACTGGGAAACTTATTTGGCATTGGCGGCCAATATGGAAGATAATAGATTGGATCATTCGTAAGACATGATATTTCAGGTAAATCCAAAGTTGCTATGAATGGTAACTGACAGTTAGGGCCTTGTGAAACTATACCAGTTCTAGGAGGAGGATATCCAGGATATCCTGGAATAGCCTATGCATTTGGAATCAGAATTCCCCCTGGATAACCAGGATTAACTGGACCATACTGGGGTTGAGTAGGCATTTGGTACATATACCTAGGGTATGGTTGATATACTAGATTTTGCGCTAAAATTCCATATTGATACGGCCCTTGGTAAGGTTTATAAGTAAACTGAGGTTGGCTTGTTATAACCGTACTTGTACCAGGTTGTCCTGTAGGCATCTGAATAGTAGTCTGGAGTGTAGGCCCAGACTGTGGAACAGAAACTTGAGGAATTGGTACTGATACCTGAGGGGCTATAAAATTAGGAGCTGCAGATACTCTAGGAATAGGTATGGTATCTTGAACAGAAATTAGCGTAGCAGTTTGGGTTGGAGTTCTAGGTGTACTTAGACCGGGCTGTTGAACTCTACCTAATGCAGGTACCTGAACAGTAGGTTGAATAGATTGAATAGGTTGGACAGGTTGGACAGGTTGTTGGACGTGAGTATAACCAATCGGTTGTCCAGGCTGATAATAAGGTACTTGCATATTAGGTTGCAAATTATTTTGAGCTTGAGATGGATCCCACACTGTATTAGGTCCAGGATACGAAGGTCTCATAGAAGGTTGTGGATAAGAAGGACCATAACTAGGCTGATAATTTGGAACATAAGTTGGATAATTAACTGGATAATTCCTACCTCCATGATACAATTGTTGTTCCGAGTAGAATGGTTGCCCTAAAGGAAGTTGTGGACCCTGAGTTGAATACTGACCTTGAGGTGGATACTGACCTTGAGGTATGTATTGACCTTGAGGCATGTATTGCCCTTGAGGTTGATATTGACCCTGAGGCATATACTAACCTTGAGGCATGTATTTCCCTTGAGGTTGCCCCCCAAGCTGTAAATGACTTACTTGAGGTTGCCCCCCAAGCTATAAATTACTACCTTGAGGGTCAAGGTTTGGAATGTTTCCATACATCATATAAATTTGTTCCACATTAATAGTTCTGGTATTTGATTCATGTAGTCCATATGATAGTGTACATTTATCGGGAAAAGGAGATGCCCCTGAGAAAGTAACAGAGAGGGACTGGTATCCTACAGGAGCTGAAGGACCACCATACAAATATGTTTCTGGAGTTTCAGAAAACATGGATGACTCACTAGACATGTTTAAAGGAGGTCTATAAACTCTTGGTGTAGAAGGAAATGGAATTCGGGCTGGCGAATAATTCAGAACAATGTTCTGTAGAAAGTCTATCAATGAAGAATACCAAGCATATTGTCTAAAAGGACTATAAAAATTGATTCACGTTCTCTAAGATCTAAAGTTTCCTGAGCCAAAGGAAGAACTACTTCTTCTTTAGTGTCAGTAACTTCTTCGATACTAATGAGACCGGGAGGAAGATCTTCTATGATTCGAGTCTTCACTCTAGGTGAATCAAGATGACCAAGGGTTGGAGTTACAAACTCTAAAGTAGGTTTAGACGTAGCAAGTTCAGTTTCTGTCTTAGAAATTTTAGGTTCAATAGATGATAATTCACTTGTTGTAGAAGCAAGTTCAGCTAGTTCGGAAATTGAAATTTTTTGAGGAGTATACTCTGTTGTTTGTGGTTGATCTACTTCGTAATCGGGATGAATAATTATAGATGTTTCTTCCTTTTTTTTTGATCCAGTTCTTGATGTTTGTCCTCTTTCAGATCTAAGTCTTTCTAATTGACTTGGTGTATATTCAGGGGGTTTCCCTGTG